>OY728162.1:597091459-598329111 GCA_963277665.1 Viscum album | reverse complement strand
ATAAGATAAATTCCAATATATACAAATATATTTGGCTTAATTTTGGGGAGAGTAAAAAAAATATCAGTTGTGTAAAGGCTTACACATTAATGTGGTTTGAACATAATAATTTTCTGCTAATTATAGAAATTCATAAACTAAATTATTAAAATAGTTTATACATGAAAATGAATAAAAAATCAAAATAAAATTATTGTATAATATTGTGTAGTTATGGAATTTAATTTTTATATGATATAAAATAAATAAGTGAATCATTAAAATAAAACCTGTTAAATTCTATGTGTAATATTTCTTCCAAACTGACACATTTCAATACCTTAATCATCTTAATGGGTAGGACATTCTATAGATATGTTTTTACTAGATTATCTTTTCTACAATAAGAAATTAATAAGTCACTCTTGATTATCCTTTTGGGTTGGTTATTCCATAGATAGAAACCCATTGATTTCCTTTTTTATCATATTCCTACCATATTCTTTTGGATACAGTATCCGAAAATTCCCAAGAGGATTATGTTACTAGAGGAATATAGTTGATTATTTCCATATGAAAGATTTAGAAAAACTGATATTCACATAAATATATATGAGTCACATATTTTATGATTAATATTTCTTCCACATAAATACCCATTTGGTGATAGAAAATGCCTAACAAACTCATTGTTCTGTGAAATATGAATCTTGAATCACTAAATGTATAAGTCCTCAGCCTTAAACATTTCATAATATTGAATTAATTTAATAATTCTCATTGGGGAACTTTAGATGATTATAGTTTATATAATTATACCATACCTATTCCTTTTCAACTCAAATATTACACATTAGTCACTTCTAATCAGTATCAATTTTTTGTAAAATAAAAACTCTTAGAAGAATACAATAATTATTTTCATTATATAAATCTTCTTGAATTATTCCATTCTCTTACCCTACATTATACCCTATGAAAAACATTTCGAAAACATGCGATGATAATAAAAATCTCAGTAAGGGTAATAAAATAATGAAAGAAATCATTAGTCTATCAATACATAAAAAACAAAATCTCTTTAACATACCTCATGAAATAATAATATTTATGAATAAAACATAATAATCACTAATCATAAAGGTAACTTATTGAATCCATGACATACTTACATTGTAGCTTTCACAACTACATAGGGAGTTACGTTTGGAATACCCATTATAGTATATTCCCTAAATCTCTTAGGAGAAATATTAACGTTTACCTCCATCACCTTATCCAATGAATTAAGGGGCTATCTCATGGTCACCCTCCCTATGTTTGTCACAAAACCACCCATATATTTAAACAATTCTCATTAACTATAACATATTCATTTAACATAAAACAAATATAAGGGAAATATAAATTTACATAATTCAATCACAATATAAAATTTCAATATATTGAAATAACCAATGCCATCTCAAAAAAATTTTAATTAACAAAATACATAAAAGGGTATATGGTATTTATTTTTATTTTAAAAACATTACTTCTTTTTATGGAAGTGAAATATGAAATAATGCTTGTGGCGACGGAAAAGGTAGTTGTCACCACGTACATTAAAAAAATTCCCTTTTTTATTATTAAATTGATACGTAGAAAAAATATTCACATCGAATTAAATGAAAGGTCAAATGGGTTTATACACCATATAAAAGTACATCATTTAAAAATCAAAATATGCCTCAATGAAAGTTGATTTAGATGAAGTCCCTTATGTCATGTCCAACATGACACATTCATTCTTTAAAATAATTAATAATAAAGTAATCATAATTTCTACTTAATTTAGAACCTTTTTCATGTATTTTTATTTCATTTATATCACTTATTACCATTACATAATCATTTATGTTAATAACAGTAGTTTTTTCTATATTTTCCACGAGAGTAAAAAAATAAACTTCTTATAATTTCATGTTTTCCATGTGGTCAAAAGTACATGATATAAAGAATGATTTTCATGATTTAGATATCTAATATATCATATATATATATATATATCTAGTATAAATTTGTATTTATAATAGTACATAACATTTGGAGATAAGAAATGAAATGCATTGTTCAAGGAGATGGTAAGTTGTACGTACGTATTAACGATACATTCATTTATATATCATATTTAATGGAATGAAAACTTAATTATACATATGTATAGTATAATTATAGTATAATATCATATATATTTTAATTAAATCCATCTATTATAAGTTCGACATATGGCATGAACGAGTCAGATCACTATGAGGGGGCAGTAGTCACTCTTCCTCAAATGAAATTATCATATTTATTCGTTATGGAAACCATATAGGTATGTAGTTAATAAATAATATAGAAGAATATATACAATATTAATATAAAATATATTGCATATAAATACAGTTCCATCATAATGTTTACCATGAGAGGTGGTATGAAATAATTTAACAATCATCATTTTGTGAGGTAGTAGTTTGTCGTCCAGAGAAACTATATGTTCGTATCCATTAGGTGGAGGGGTGAGGATGTGTAGTTATAATCCATATCATAAAAACACCATATTATATTGAATATATTGTTTTGTTATAAAATAATGGAATAAAGATATCATAGGTGTTTGGAGTTGAAAAATAAATGAAAATAACTTGAGAGAAGACGTTGCCTTTAAATCATGTAACCCCCTTTGGATTAAACCAAAAGGATTTTTGGAATTTCCTTATTCTTACTGGAAGTATTCTAGGAAGAAGAGTGGGATGTTTATAGCTTTTTAGAATATATTTTGTACGATCCAATGGTATTGAGAGGTGTTTTTAATGGGTTAGATGTAGTGGCATTTTATAAGAGGGGGGATGGGCTCTTTAGGAAGGATTGAAAGTATTTTTTATTATAAAATGATTTTCAGTCTCAAAAAGTCAAAAACGTATTTAATTAAATGATAAGGTGCATATATGTCAAAAAAATCATCCCATAATAATTGTATAGGTCATGGATATTTTTTAATCCTTATAATTTTTTATTTAACTATTTTTTATCTTATTTAACGTTTAACATGTTCTCTTATATATTCATAATATATAGTTAATATATTTGATATAAAATTTTAAGAGACCCAAAATAGATCATAAATAAAATTTGTAACATAATATATTTCATTTGATAGAATATTAGATTTTTAGGATTATTTTATCATTTAAAAAATAATAATTAATTTAAAAGCTCATTATATCAATTTATATACTATTCATATCATGAAATTTTAAAAATCCAAAACAACTTGATTATTTCGAAAAAACATAATTAATTTAGAAATTAAAATTCATAATTATCTCTAAATTTTGTGGATGTCATAAAAAGTTGAAAATAATTTTATTTCTATATTTATAATCTCATTTATTTAAAACATTCATCAATGAGATAATCATTACATTATCATTATGTCATAAATAAATTTATTTATTTGTTGTCTAAAAATTATAAATAAAATGATGTAGGAAGTCTTTTAATATTTATAATGAATTTTTATACATGAAACTATAATTTATATAATACCATATAAATTTTTTTTTACTAAAAGATATATGTTTATGTTATTTTCATCTTTACATTAAATTAATTAATATAAAATGTCATTTTCACTTACAAGTGGCTCCATGGGGTTACCAAATAGAAGCAAGGATGATCACGATCATAAATATATCAAACAACAGAATTAGGACACATGTTATGGTAATTTAATATTATTATAATATTATTTGTTACCCTTATTTACCATATATACCTTTTAACCATGGTAAATAAAATATTTACTGAAGTTACTATTCATAATGTCTAAAAATAAAAGTTACATATTAAAATTTTTTTGGAGCTTATGATTAAAAATTTGGAATATATTTTTCCAAACTCAAATCTCAGATGTTTCAAAAATTATTTTAAAATTAATTCCCATTTTCAAAACAGAAAGCGTGTTTTGAAGAAATAATAACTATCAAAAGATTTATACTTGTTTATTTTAAATTTAAAAGTAAAATTACATTTAATGAAAAAAATAAGATTAAATGGTAGAAAATATAATCAAATTACACTTTAAAACAAATTAAAAATATAATCCAACCATATAAATAAATTAGAATAATGTGCATTTTTGAATTAAAATGCAGTATTTTTCACTATTCATTAAAAAATGAACATTATCATAAAAACAAAAAAATTTCATCCAAAATAAATTTGGACTTCCCAACACTAATGAAGTATTTTATTTTATCAAATAGAACATATAAAAGTGAAAATATAGATTTAAAAATGGTTCTCCATCACAAGATGGTAAATCAGCCTTTTAAAGAATATTAGAGTATTTATACATAAAATTGGATTCATTCACATTTGAAACCTCTAAATTTTAATGGGTAAATGAAAAAACATTTAATTTTAGTTTTTTATATTCATTCCTTCCAGTAAAATGACTATGATTTAACTTCCATTTAAAATAATAATACTATTATATTATTTTTCGGTATAAGTCAATGTTATGTACAACATAAGATTTCAAAGAAACACATTGGTGTGTATCGAGTACACCATAAAAAATATCATCCCATTTAAAGTAAAATTAATTTTTAATTTAAAAATATTAATAAATATGAAAATTTCATATTATTTATTTTCCTCGGATGTTACATTCATCCACCCATTTGGGAATTGTGTCCCCGAAATTCTATTCACTTATCAAATAAATGGGGGGTATTTATCACTCACAGTAATCTCATATTCCCATGTTGCCTCATCAAACATATGGTTTTTACCCAAAACCTTTTCCTATTGAATTACCTTATTTCACAACACATGATCTCTATGGTCAAGAATCAAGACTCTTTCTTCCATATAAGGATGATTCGCTTCCCACTAAACTACCTCTGGACTCAAAACATGAGATGGATCTGACATATACATTCTCAACATTGAATCCGGGAAACAATTGTGTACCTGGGATAAACATGGAGGTAAAGCCACTATATATATAACTTATCCAACTTTATCTAGTATTTAGTAGTGTCCAGTGAACCTCAGACTTTGCTTTCCCTTCTTACCAATACTTAAAACACTTTTCTATGGAGAAACATTGAGAAAGACATAATAACCTACCTCAAAAGAAAGATCCTTCCTTCAGTTATCCACATAACTCTTCTGCCTGCTCTAAGCTATTCTCATGTGCTTCTGAATCAATTTAACCTTATTTAAAATCTCTTCTACCAATTCTAGTCCCATAAATTTCCTTTCACCCACTTCATCCAAATAAGAGAGAGTTCAACATGTCTTCCCAAATAATGACTCAAATTTTTCCATCTATATACTGGATTGAAAACAGTTATTATTAGAAAATTTAACCAAAGAAAGATATCAGTCGCAACTTCCTTGGTAATCTATTGAGCAAGCATGTAGAATATCATCCAAATGATAAATTATTCGTTCTGACAACCTATCTGATTTTGGATGAAAAGTTGTACTAAAATTTAATTTAGTACCCAATGACTTCTGAAGTCATTTCCAAAAATTAAGATTAAACCTGAGATCAAAATCAGGTAAAAGGGAGTGAGGAACTCCATGAAACCTAACTATCTCTTTAAAACATACCAAAGAAATTTGATATAGAGAATGAGTATCTTATATTGGAAGAAAATGATCTGATTTAGTCAATCGATCAACAATACCCCAGATTACATTGTTACCTTGAGGTGTCTTTGGTAATCCCACAAGAAATCCATGGATATACATTCCCATTTCCACTATGTCACTGATAATGGATGAATCATCCCATTAGGTTACTATCATTCTACATTAACTTGTTGACAAGTCATATTTTTTGTAGTAAAGTTAGGAATATCTCTTTTCATTACATCTCACCAGTAATACTTCCAAAGATATCTATACATCTTAGTACTACCCTAAGGAACTGAAAATGGAGAAGTATGGGCTTCACATAACAACTCTTTCTTCAACTGTGAATCACAAGGCACACATACTCTCTTTCCAATCTTCAAAATACAATCTGTATCAATGTTAAATTCAGGTAACATACCCTTCTAAACCAACTCTACCTTTTTCCACAAATCACTGTCTTCTTTCAATGATCGCTTTATTCTGTCTACATTGGGAGATTTTATTGTAACCTAAAACAAAATAAATGAATTTAATACACCAACAACTTCTAAACCAATGTTCATAAAATTTTTAATCCAAGGATATCATTTTAAACATAACATGGTCAATGTAGACGTACTCTTTCAACTCAAGGAATAATCCACTTTATTTTCCATTCCTGTATGGTAATGACTCGTCCAATTATCAACCTTGATTAATTACATCCATCTTTTCTATCTCATTTTCAATTCTTTCTGAGTAAATACATACTTCAAACTATTTTGGTAAGACTATTTTTTACATTTTACTCCATACAGATGATGCCTCCCAATTTTTCTTAGAAAAAACAACAACAATTGATTTAAAATCATGTGTAGGGTAATTTAACTCTTGAGGTTTCAACTGACATAAAGAATATGTAATTACCTAATCATTCAGCATTAATACACAACCATGTCCTTTCAATGAAGAATCACTGTAGATAACAAACTCACCATTTTTTGATGGTAGTGCCAAAACTGGTGCATTCACCAAATTCATTTAAATTCCGGAAAAAAAATCACCACATTCATTGGTCCCAATGAACTTGACACCTTTTCGAGTTAACATAGTCAATGGGAAAGATAACTGTACAAATTTTTCATCAAAACTTCGGTAATAACCTACTAAACCAAGAAAACTATATATCTCAATTATATTTGTGGGTCGTGTACATTGTTCTCTACATTTCTTATAGTAGGATCAATAGTTATTCCATTTTTTGAAACAGTGTGACCAATGAATGAAATTTTTTGTAACCAAAACTCACAGTTTCTAAATTTCCCATACAGTTTCTTTTCCTTCATGGTTTGAAAGACAATCCTTAAATGAAATTCATGCTCTTATTTACTTTTATAATAAACCAAAATATCATCAATAAACAAAACCAAAAACTTATCCAAGAACACATAGAAATTTTATTCATAAGATCCATGAATATAGTAGGTGAATTGGTTATCCCAGAAGGAATAACTTCAAATTCATAATGTCCATATATAGTACAAAATGTGGTCTTCAAAATTTCTTCTTCATTTTCATTCAATTGATGGTACCACAACCTCATGTTAATCGTAGAAAAATACAGAGCTCTGTGGAGCTCATCAAAGAAATCGTTGATATGTGGAAAAGGATACTCTTTCCTTACAATGATGTTATTCAATGATCTAAAATCAATGAAAAGTTTCATTGAAACATCATTATTTTTAACAAACAAGAAAGAAGAACTCCATGGTGATGTTCTAAGTCGAATGAATCCTTTATCTAATAACTCCTTTAATTCCTTCTTTGACTCTAAATGTTCAATTTGAGCCATTGGATAAGGGAATTTTGAAATTGGCATAGCATTAGGTACTAATTCAACAGAAAATTCAACTTCCGGATCAGGTATTATACTAGAAACATCCTCCCTAATAACATAAAGATACTCATTTACCACTGGCACATCATTAATATGAACAGTTCCTTTTTTAAAACAATTCGTTCAAGGTAACATTCATTACCATTTGTTACTATTTTCTTATCTTCCTGCTATGATATGAAAATTATGGGTTCATTCTTGTACAAAAACTGAAATTATTTCTGAAAAGAAACCACTTTTGATATGTAGTCAATATTAGCATTATTAATGAAAAGGAAATCCATACCCAAAATAACATCAAAAACTACTGGAGGAAAAACAATAAGGATTTCAAGTAGATTTGTTTCACACACATTGATAGGAAAGTTCTTATAATTTCTTTTTGATCTCGACATTTCCTCTCAATGTTTTTACAATAAGTTCAAGATTCATATCTGGAGATGGAATTCCCAATTTACAAGAAAACCTCTCATAAAATAAATAATGTGTAGGCACTGAATAAAATAACACATTGGAATAATCTAAATAAGAAAACCATGTACCTGAAACTACTTTATATAATGGCCCAACATCTGCTGAAATAGTTGAAAAGGATTTCACTACCCCTTTATTCTTGTAGTCCAGCTTCTTTCCCACAGTTGAGTTCTTCTTTGGATACACATTTATATAATGACCCATTTCATTTCACTTAAAACATTTTACTAACTGTAAAGTATATTTTTTAATATCGTTACCATAATATTTTTCAGTGCAATTATGAGCCTTATGTCCAATTTTACCACATTGGTAGCCCTCACCAAAATTCAAAAGACATTCCCCACTGGGATTTTTACCACAATTTTCACTAACTATAAAATTATGTGTCGTACCATCGGACATTTTTGAAGAGTTCTTCCTGTTCTTCTTCCAACTTCACATCTTATTTCTATGTTTTTAAAAGAACACATGATTATCAGAAAAACTCCATCTTCACATTCTCTGCACATCGAAAGAGTTTTTCATATATTTTAAACTCATGAGACTCAGAATCCCCTCAATACTTTGGATTTAATCTTTAGTAAAAATGATTGATTTTACTATTAAGATCTCTTATGATATTTGGAGAATAACTTTCCAGTAGATTGATTTTTGTTTCAAAATAATCCACTGATTTATCCTCCTGACTCAAATCCAGGAATTGTTTTTCCATCCTAAGATGCACCACCTTAGGAAAATATTTCTCAAGAAACATACCTTTGAATTCATCCCAATCAAGAGCATCAATCTCTTTAATATCCCTAATATTTGTAATCATCAACCACCACTGATCATCTTCACCTTTAAAATGGTAAATAGCAAGACTAACCTTTTTATGTTATGAACACCCAATTATATCAAAAATCATCTCCAGTTCATTAATCCACCCTTTAGTTAGAACAAGGATAGATGATCCTCTGAATGACGAGGGAATTTTACTTTTGAAATGCTCCACTACTAACATGTTCCAATGTGGTTGATCTGGCTTATATCGTGCATGTGTGCCGCAACTATTTATATCCTAAATCTACTCTTCCATCCCTACAACGAACTGTTTGGTTCCGATTACAACCATCTGAGGTTGCTGATTTGGAAGGTTTTTTTCCTCTAGATGTCACCCCATCATAGTTGTCATGTTTCCTTTGCACAAAACCATTCTAAACACAGAAATAACGTAGGTGAAACAACATGGTAATCTGTAAATGCTATATAAGTTCCATTTGATCATAAATTAATATATGGATATTAATTTAACAATATCCTAACTAATGAACTTATCTAAACCAACCTTTGATACCAACTATATGGCCCCAACATTAAACATCTCATAATCCGGAATTAAGTTAATAATTCACATTGGAGATCTTTTTAGGTTAGTGTTTTAGAAAATTATTCCATAACTATTTAATTATAACGAAAATATTACAAAGTAGTCACTTATACTCAGTATCCATTTTTTGTAAAATAATAACTCTTAAAAGAAATCAAGAATTATTTTCAGGATATAAATCTTCCAGAATTATATTTTCCTCTTTCCCTACCTTAAACTCTATTAAAAACATTTCAAAAACATGGGTTGAGCAAAAAAATCTCAATAAGGGTCATAAAATAATGAAATAAAACATTAGTCCATCAATACAAATAAAAAATCTCTTTAACATACCTCTTGAAATTGAATGATTAATGAATAACACGTAGTAATCACAAATCATATTGGTAACTTGTGGCATCCATACTGTACTTACATTAAAGCTTTCATAAGTAAATAGGGAGTTACGTTTGGAATACTCATCACTATATATTCTCTAAACCTCTTATTAGAAAAATGAACATTTAACTCTATCACATTACCCAGTTTTTTAGAGATCTCTTTCAGGCTCACCTACACTAGGTTTATCATTGAACCACTGGTATATGTAAACAATGCACATGAACCAAAAAATATTCATAACACATAAAATAAATATAAAGGAAATATAACATTTCATAATTTCAATCACAATATATCATTTCAAGATATTTAAATAACCATTGACTTCTCAAAACCATTTTCAATTCAAAAATACATAAAAAGGGTTTATTATATTTATTTTTCTTTTTAAAACATTACGTGTTGTTAAGGAATCCAAATATGAAATAATGCTCGTAGCGGCGTAAAATGGAATTGTCACTTCATACGTTAAATAGAAAAAATTCCATTTGGTTTTTAGTAAAATGATAGATAGAAAAAATATTCCCTTTGAATGAAATGAAATTTTAAAGGGGTTTATAAACTATATAAAATAATGTCGTGTATAACTTAATAAATGCCTCAATGAAAGGTGATTGAGACGAAGTCCCTTTCCTCATGTCCAACATAACTCATTAGTTATTTAACCTCCGGAATAATAAAATAAAGATAATTTATACCTGATTCAGAAACTATTTTATGTTCAATATATGTTTTATATCACTTATTATCATTACATAATCATTTATGTTAACATCAGTCATTTTTTCGATATTTGATACTTGATTCAAAAATGAACTTATTTAAATTATGAGTTTTCTATGTCGTAAAAATTAAATTATATAAAAAACTATATTCATGATTTATATATCATATATATCATATAAATCCAGTATATATATGTATTTATAACAAAATATAACAACTGGAGATAAGAAATGAAAAGCATCGTTCGTGGAGATGGTAAGCCATACGTACAAATGAACACTACTTTCATTTTTATGTATTTTTTAATGAAATAAAAACATAATGATACGTATATATATATTATAATTATTGTATAATATAATATAAATTTTCATTAAATCCATCCTTTATACATTCCACGTATGGCATGAATGAGTCATATCAATTTTAGGGGGCGGTAGTCCGCATTTCCTGAAATGAAATTATCATATTTAACCATTACAGAAACCATAATGTTATGCTATAAAGGAAAAATCAAGAAGAATTAATACAATATAAATATAATAAATGTCACATATTAATAAATTATACATCATAATGGCCACCATGAGAGGTGATAGGAGATAATAGAACAATCATTGTTTTGTGAGGTAGTAGTTCACAGTCCAAAGAAATTGTATGTTCGTATCCATTAGATGGAGGTGTGTGGATGTGTAGATTTTATCATCCATACAAAAACATCCTATTATATTTATGATACTTGTGTTTTAATACAATAATTAAATAAAGAGATTTTAGGGGGTTCTAGAAGAAAAATAAAAGAAATCAACATGAGAGAAGAGGTTACCTTTAAATCATGTAACACCCATTGTTTTGAACCAAAAGGCTATCATGAATTTCCTTCCTCCTAGGGGAAGGCTTCTTGGAGTAAGATAGGGATGTAGGGAGATTTTTAGAGAATATTTTGGATGATACAAAGGGCATGAGAGGTGTGTGTAGTGGGATAGAGGTTGTATCCTTTTATAAGAGGGAGGAGGGGCTCTTTAGTAATGTGTCAAAGTATTATTTTATTATAAACTGATTTTCAGTTTCAAAAGTTCCAAAACTTATTTAATTCAAATATAAGGTGCATATATGTCGAAATAAAATCTTCCAATAATAATTGGATAGGTTTTGGATGATTTTTAATCATTATCTTATTTATTTAACCTTTATTAACTTATTTAACTTGTAACATGTCATCTTATATATTCATACTATATGGTTAATGTATTCACTATAAAATTATAAGCAAACCAAAATGAATGATTAATGACATTTTTAACATCATAAATGTATGTTGTCCGAATCATAGTTTTTTAAGATTATTTTATGATATAAAAAATATTTATTGATTAAAACCATCATTTATGTCAATTTGTCTACTATTAATATCATGACTTTTTAAAAACAAAAAACACCTTGATTCTTTTAAAAAACCTTTATTAATTAAAAAATAACAACACATAATTATCACTAAAATTATTGTATGTCATAAAAAGTATCAAAATAAATTTATTTTAATATTTATAATCTCATTTATTTAAAACATTTATTAATGAGATGATATTTACATCATCATTGTGTTATAAATAAATTTATCTATCTAATGTATAAAAATTATAAAAAAATACCATGATGTTGGAAATATTTTTATCTTTCTAATTACTATTTTTACTCGAACCTATCACTTATATAACCCCATATGAAAACTATTTTACTAAAAGATATATGTTTATGTTATTTTTATATTTACTTTAAATTAATTAATATAAATTGTCATTTTCATTTACAAATGGATCCATGGGGTCTAAAAATTAACCCAAGGATACTAAATGTCGTACATGTATCATAAAATATGATTAAGACATGTGTTAGGGTAATTTAATATTATAAAAATATTATTTTTACCCTTATTTACCTGATTTACTTTTTAACCATTGTATATAAAAAATTTACAAAAGATACTATTCCTAATTTCTAAATATAAAAGTTAATTATTTACACAATTTGAAACTCTTGATTCCAAATATGGAATCCATTTTTACAAATTCACAACATAGAAGTCGTAGAAATTAATCCCTGTTGTCAAAACAAAAAAACGTGTTTTAAAAAAAATAATAACTATTGAATGATTGACAAGTGTTTATATCCAATTTCAAAGTGTAATTACTTCTAATGACCAACATTTCATTTAATGGTAATAATATAATCTAATTAAACATAAAAATAAATTAAAAATCTAATCTATCCATATAAATAAATTAGATTAAAAGGCAGTTTTGAATTAAAATGCATTATTTTTCACTATTCAATAACAAATGAACGTTTTCAGAAAAATTCTGAAATTTCATTCAAAGTAAATTTTGATGTCCTTATTATAAAGAATAATTTTATTTAGTAAAATAAAACATATTAAAGTAATAAAATCTTTATTTAAAAGGGTTTCTCCATCACAAGGCATTAAGTCGGCTTTTTAACAAATATTAGAGTATTTATGCTTAAAATTAAATTCATTCACATTTAAGCCTCTAAATTATATTGGGTAAATGTACAAACATTTAATTATTGTTGTTTTTGTTCATTACCACCAATAAAATGACTATGCATTAACTACCATTTAAAATAATAATAATATTATATTAATTTTTTGTATAACTAACCATTGTGTGCAACGTAAGATTTAAATGAAACTCGTTGTTGTGTATCAGGTATTCCATCAAACATAGCATACCCTTTAATGAAAAATTAATATTTCATAAAAAATATTAATAAATAAGAAAATTACATATTCTTTATTTACCTGGGAAGTTACAAAATGGGTTTCATGTATAGGGTTATTATTTTTTGGATAGAGATTTTTCATTTAGATAACTTGATGAAAAGATATAAGACATGATATTCATCTAATAAAAATTGTGGAATATAAATAACATTGTCATCATTGAGATAAAAATTTCGATTAATCATTGAACGTAGAAACATAAATAGAATGACTTGTAACTTATGAATAGTTATTATGAAAAAATATATCTATCAAATAAACATCTTCATTAGTAGCACATTATTTATATTTTTCAACAAGAGACACGTGATTATTATGAAGAATAAAAATAATAACATGTGTTTTCGAAGGGATTTGATGAAATTTATTTTCAGGAATTTTATTCATTGTACCTTAATATCAAGTAGTGTTCTAAATACTAGGTAATATTTTATGTTTTCGTAAGTATTTTTCAACATAATGAATTCACACTATTGTTATTGATGTAAATTTTTCAATAAAAAGAATGTGTCCATGAATTATTTTACATAATAATGTTAATTTTTTATAGTAAACAAACTAGGAATATGATATATTCATTTTTTTTCATTGAAAGTGTAATTGAGTAAAAAATAAATTTTAATTAAAGAAATATTAGTTGGAGTATCCTATATTGTTTCAACATGAAGCTACTTAAGTTCATTGGTAAATAAATATATCAAATTGAAGGATAGATAAAAAATCCTACACGATGAAACACCTTAGAATATATGAAGGAGTTTTAGGACTTCATATTATTTCCATTGTAATGTCTCAGTGTTGTAGAAATTGATTCATAGGTTTTGAAGGGTGTGTGATACTAAATGAAAACGTTACACATGTTGTAAATATAATGTTGTCCAAAATCAAATTAATAATTTCTCGATCTTGTTTCTATGTTCATGTGAATGAAAACATAGTTACTATAATAATGTAAATGAATTTATAAAATATAGATTGATTTTAAGTAAATTAATTGAATCATAATATTATTTATCTTATATGGTAAGAGGTGTTGTTAGATAATAACAAATTTATGAACAAACAATGATAATTATTTTAAATTTTTTATTTTTGATACATATGATTCTATAATATGTTTATAGAAGAATATAAGGATGAAAATATTTATATATTTGATTGAGTATTAATATAATCTGCTAAAATATGTGGGAATGTGATCCTAAAACCCAATAGTGGCATATTGTTTTAGGAAAATATTCACTTTAGTATAATTCTCTAAACATTTTGAATACCATGTAATACATGGAAGAAGTGTTTATTGGTAACATATTCTTAATAAAAGGAATTAAGTGATATTTCCTAACACAAATATGTTTTAGTAAAATATTAGAAAGATATTATGAAAATATATAATATATAAGAGTATGGTGGGAGTATGATTAAACATAAATAAAACTCAAGTTAATAAATAAAATATATTATCTGTCTAAAGAGAAATTGATCATCACCATTTCCTAAAGTGTTATTACTGTTAAATGATAAAGTGAATGTCACTTTTTCTCAAAATGATTTTAGTATATTTTTTAGTAAAAACATATTTGGTAACACTATTTTAGGGGAAAATTTTTATTTAATAATGTTCCAAGGGTGATGATATTAAACATAGAAATAATTCTTAGATCAAAACAAAAGTAGAAATTGTAACATTTTTTGTTGTGAAGTAATGGAGTTTGAATAAATGTTCAATGATATGAATATTAGGAATGTGGTTTGGAAATATTTTTATTATTAATTATATCATACATTATATATGTTTTTCACTAAATGTGTTTTGATGGAGGGTTTTATCAAGTGGTTACATAAAGATATGACATGAAATAAATACAGATGAAATGATTTATTAAAACAATTGTCACAAAAAACACATTAGGGTCATGTAATGGATATAGTGGTTTTATATATATCATTTTTTTATAATAAACTCAATCACTATTTATCATTAATTTATTTTTGATTCACTTTAATCTACATAAATGTTTTAATAATAATATCTCTTGAGAGTAAAAAATTGACTTATCTCTAACTAATGATAATCATGGGGTATTATGCGAAATGATGATATGTTATGGTTAGATTTAAGGAATTAGTTTACCTATCACAATGTGTTTCATAAGAGATATGAATAATACATTCTCGAGGTGATAATTAGAGACTTATTATTTGTATTAACACATAAAATAATATCTCAGGGAATGTTATATAGTCATTGCTATACTTAGGTGTTTTATGCTTGTTATTATCTCCACCATCCTTATTTTTGTGGAATACCTTTAATTATAACATTCATTATTTTAAACCATACATAAAAAGGTTTAAAAATAAAATTTCTAATAATGGAGTGGTTTGGTATATTATTATATCGCACTGCGATTTTGTGAATTATTTTTTCGAATTAATTTATCTTTTGGATATTTTTAATTTCACATGATACAAGAAATATATATAAATTAAAAGAAAATAATTCAAACATCCCTTTGAAATGGAATTAAATTTTCATTCACTACACACAATACTGACTTTTCCAGCACTACTCTCATCACCGACTTGGCGTATGTTACACAACACATCGAGTTTATACGAAAAATTATTTTATTACAATTTCCATTATCATATAATTATATCCATGATGTTTAACATAGTGATATTAATATTAATAACATCTTTTAAATTATTTTTTCTAATTTATATTTATAAATAAAACATATTGATAATGAAATATATAATTTATGGTAAAGTCTGTATATATATAAAAATACTATGAACTACACTTCATGTACTTCTATGAAAAACAGTAAAATTAATTTTAGACACACATATATATATTGAATTTTATAAAATAAAATTTATTTTAAAATTTAGAAAGATTAAATTATATTAGGGTAAATTTTTTGTATTTTTCATAGAAACATCATTTTATGATGAATTGTAAAAAAATACTAATTTTTAATTAAGATCTACATTTTTGTTCAAGTAATTATTAATGTTAAAAAATATTTATATTTTGTTTTTAGATTAAATTTTATCATTTACACATAATTTAATAGAATTTAGGCCATTAGAAAAAATTTCAATATGAAATTGAATATAAATACTTAATAACCTTTTTAACTTCTTTATACTTTAAAAACATCTAATTTCATCTTATATGCGAGATTAGAAATAATGTTAATTTTTTTACATTGGTGATTTGAACTTCAAAAAATATACATACACAATTTTAATCAATATAATATTTATATTTTAAAAATATAAAATTTATTTTTTACCAAAAATAATGGTAAAAGTGATTGAAATTAATCACAGTAATTAAGATAATATTAAGATTAATTAGGGACTAAACCATAATCATAGGGTTTCAAATGAATAATCCACTTATCAAAATCCCATTTTTTGAAGATATTTTTTCCATAAAACTTCAATTATTTATTTATGATGTATTTTTATTATTTTTTTAGGTAAGAACATGTTTACACGAAACACCTTTTCGAAAATTCCAAGTTAGTCCTTTTCATACCCAATAAAAGCCCACCGCCAGTCCCACATCCTCACTCCTATCAAACCACTTAGGATCAGAATATATCCTACCAATAAAATTTCAAACATCCATACCTTTTTACTTCTATAATTCTCTTGGGAAAATGTAAATCCATATAAGCCTTTTGGAACAATCCAAAACGAGTTACCCGATTAAGAGGTAACATCTTCTCTCAACTCATTTCTTTTATTTTCCTTCTTTGCCCCTACACTATCTTTATTCCATTTGTGTATAAAAAAACAGTATCATAAATATAATAAAATGTTATTATGATAATATTTTGACCTACACCTACACATCCCTCTGTCTAATTGGTAACAAACATTCTACTTATGTGTACGGTGAACTACAACCTAACTAAATAATTCTTGTTCAACTTTACTTATAGCCGCTCATAATAGACATTATGATAGAAACTCTATTTATATATGTCATATATTATTTTTATTATTTCATTAATCTTATGTATTAATTTTAAAACATGTATATTTTTACTATTTTTTGGTTTTATTATGATAATTTCATTTGAGAAAGTGTGGACTACTGCCCCCTCAAAGCGATGTGATTTATTCACACACTACATAGAATGTATTAAGGACGAGTTTAGTTGACTTATATGATATATATGATATAATGAAAATACTTTAATAATGATATATATAAATATATATATATATATACACACCCAAAAAAAATATATATTTATATTTATATATACATATATACATATTTCATTGACATTATTTTATTCAATATGACGATTAAAACAGAAACATCATTCATCCATATGTACAGGTTGCCATAACCATAAATGATGTATACAATTTAATAATTAATTGTTATATAGTTTATTATAATACACATATAATGAATATAAATTATATTTATAATGTTTTTTACATTTGGGAATGATAATTATAGTATAAGGACGAACAATATAAAAAATTAAAACATATATGAAGAATAATGTGAATATTACCCAAACTGAATCCTTAATAAAGGATGGTTAATAAGTTGGTAATATAAGATCATAATAAAATTATATATGACATCAGATATAAAAATATGGTTTTGTAAAAATTATATAGTAAATTTTTATTTAGTACATAGGTGATTTGAATGAGTACAACGAGAGTTAATACACAAGGTAATGAGACTTGATCTAACTTTTTATGTTCATGAGATACATGCTATATTCACCACTCTTTCCATGTGTGTGGTCTATATAATACCAAATATTGTATTATATGTATATTATCCTTAAAAAAGTGGGAAATAACATATCCATTTTATAATATATCCTTCATGGGGTTTATGTTTCATATGTTACCAAATCCATAAAATAGTATTGTCTCAATTTTCCATTTTTGAGACTCATGTTTTGTTATCCCCCTAAAGTCTTTTTCGATGTTTATATACTTCAATTTTACATGTTATATCATGAACGTATTAATTTTCATGATATATGAAGATTAATTTAATTTTAGTTTATTACATAGAATGTATTATCCCAAGTAACAATGTTAAATCACTTTATTGAAACAATCTCATTGCTTTTCAAGATTGTTTATGTTTATACTTCCTTTGATGAAATGTTATGATCCATCTCTCCAGAACATTCATGAAATTTATTATCCTGTGATTATACATGATAAATTCATGTATTGGTACAATATTTATACTCCTTGGTACAAATGATATTTAAGTATTAATTTTTCAGAAAGCCCAACTTTAACCTCTCTTTAGTCAGAAATCTGGGTTTTCCAAAAAGGGTGCCATGAATATTTCAATCATTTCATAAAATCATTAAAATAAAATTTTACCCCTTTATGTATTTTACAAATTTTTCTAAGGATTATTCTTGTTAATTTCAAAATAAGTAACTTTTTCTACCATTTTTACCATGAAAAATAATGTTTTCTTACCCCGTACGACATGTACAAATTTACCCATTGTCATTCATTGAGGCCTCCTATTCATTTTTAAAGGAATAATTTTTACGAAAATATATTTGAAAATAATATTCAATTAAAATTGTCTAAAAAAAATTCAACATTCATTTATATGTTTTCAATAAAAAAAATATGAAATATTTTCAAGCATATTTTATATATTTTTAAAAAAATTTGTTCTAAAAATATTTTGAATCCTAATTAATAAGTTCAGTGTATTTGAAATAAAATCGTTTTTTAAAAAAATCAACCTTATTTCATATGTTTTCACGTAAAATCATTTTCAAATATTTTTCAATCATTCCATATATGTTTTAAAAAAAAATTCAAAAAAAACTAATTTTAATATATTTTGACACTTATTTTATAAGTTTTCAAGGAAAAAAATTTTCAAAATAATTTTATGTTTTCTTAATTATTTTTCAGTGATTTTTCTATGAAAATTATTTTTAAATGGTTTTATTTATTAAAAATTAATTTCCATGAAAAAATTATATTTCCAACAATAATCATTTTTTAACAATATTTCGAAATTATTTTCTATATACGAAGACATTTGTTGAAGTTACTTATCTCCTTCTACAAAATGATCTAAAGTTTCCATTCATATTTTTTCCATGACTGTGTTATTCTTAATTTCATGGTTTTATGAAACCTATTTCTCTTTTAATGGTTATATTTCTATGAAATTCATTTCTCATTTACAATTTATTCTTTAGATGAAGTGATTCTGAAACCTGTGACTTTTTCGACAGGTTATAACATGTTTACATGTTTGTGATACCGATTCAATTTAATTTCATAAGATATTATTGTTTAGGATTTTTAACTTAGGTATGTATATGATATTGGTGATACATATATCTGCCTTCAATTCAGTGGGTAATGATTTATAGCTCATGAGACACACAAAGATATTGTTGGGAGTAAACCTTGACACTATGATGGCCATTGGGTTGAACAATGAATACCAATATGTAATGAAGAGTGTGCTCATTGTACTATGATGGACATGGGAGTAAACAATTCCTACCATGATGGTATGGGTATTGAACCCATAATACTAAGATTATCTTCGTAGTAATGCCTTTACAACAATGGAAATCATATTATATGCTTATGTGTTTACCACAATTCCATGTTGTATACCTATGTTAATATTAAAGGAATTATGTTATTTATTTCATTATTATTAATTTATTTTTAACATAAAACCTATATTATAATCTATAAAATTCATCTTATGATCTTCAAATGTTATGTCATGTTCCATACCCTTTTGTTCACTTTATTCTTATGCATTTCCTTTATTTACCCTCATTGGGAATCTAAGCTCACCCCTTTCTTATGTTTCTTTTCCCAATGTTATGAATAATATTTTTAGATATAAGTAATAAAAGTAGAGATATTTATTTGAGATTTGTTAAGATTTTTCACCGTGATAGAATATATTTTTTCGATGTTTCCAAAGACACCAAACTATTATAATCATCAGGCAGATATTTTTTTAATGTACTGAATATTCATCTAAAATTATGTAATATACATGTATGTTAAGAATATGTCACTATAATTGGCATAGATGGAATGTTTTAGTCAACAATTGGAAATTAGGATTACCAAAAATGTGTGAGATCCCTATATATATTTATAAATATATGTCTAGGGAAGTCTCTAATGATAAGTTAACATTTAAGAAAATGTCAATGAATTTTGGTAATGGATAAAGTGAGTTGTTTCCTAGAAAAACATCCCTATATTGTCACTAAAAAGTGTTATTTCATTAGCATAGATTTACATAGGGGAAAAACTGAAACAAGATAGTCGGGCCTGAATCGGGGTAATTTGGTACTTGAAAATGTTCCAGTTACATACCAGGTTAGACACTCCCAAGGGATAGGATTTGGAAATTCACAAACTCTTCATTAACCCTCATGAAGTATCTAAAAATATGTTAGAAATAAATAACCTCGTGTGAACCTCGAGTTTCATATATTAAGGAAGGTTTCTTGATTTACAAATCATATATATAAATATTTTTATTACTAAGTGGTTTTTTCTAGGATAAGTAATGCTCACTCTATGCATCCGGTTTTAGTCAGTGGTTAGAACTGAATGGAAATGGATTAATTTTGAATTTGATGAATGATTTTTTGATGAGAAGTAATGTTGGATGATCAATGGATTAATATATGTTTTTATCATGAGTAATTATTTTAGAAGAATAACGATTACCCAATTGTACCTTAACCATCTCTCCAAATCAAAAAGGAAAAGAAAGAAGGATTTGGTTGAAATTTCGGGTGATAAAGGCCCTAGAGGAAAGAAGATTCGGTTTCCTTTGTGTCAATAGTGTGGGAAGAATCACATAAGTGAATTTATGAGAGGAAAAAAGAAGATGTTTTGACTTTGTAAAATAAGGACACAAATTAATTGACTGAAATGGAAAAATGAAGAGTTAATTCAATGAAATGGAAGTGAATTTTGGCCTCTAAAAGACATCATTTAAGGCAAACTATTTTAAGCGTGGAATTAATGTTCATTATAGAAATCAATTTCCAAATAAAAAATCTCAAAAATGGGGCCATCATGGGGGATACTAGAAATGGTAACATTTTTTATGATGAATAAACTATAGATTAAATGTGTAAGGAAAGAGGAATTGGGTAATATGATGCGTTTTCCATGTTAATATCATAAGGATTAAGTGGAATAATTCTGTTTTTCATTTTTTTTTTGAATAAAAAATTATTTAATATGAATGATGAAATATTCTAGGATTTTTCTACTTCTGTTTTTTTAGGTATTTAGTAGGTTATATTAAATGTTACAAATGGACTACTGAAGTGATTTTATGAAAATGTGGTTTTTTGAATAAGGTAAGGTAACCATTAATATGATCTTTAGGTTATGATAACTCTCTTATGAATAAGTGATTTTGATAGTACTAATTTTCTTAGAACTAAGTATGGAAATATTGAAATGTGGTTTATGCCATCATTGATGATGTTTATAATTTGTTTTGGATTTATATTATAGATTCAATATACTTTGGAATAAAGAAGAATGAAATTTTTCAAAAAACAATTATCATAATTAAGGTTATTACTATGTTTCAAGGGAAAATACGATTAGGGGTTTCACATTTTTGGAAGGTGATAAACAAGTGGATGTTTTTGATATTTGGGAGATCAATGTTACACTGTTTTTTTACAAATTTTTATATTTTTTATATTTTAATCTTTTAGAATGGTTATAAGGTTAACCATTTATCAGAAGTTTAATTTTAACTTTGGAGGATGTTTTTTGGTATTGAGATTGTATTGAAAACTACAGTTAAAATTCTATTTAGTTATTAACCTTATTTCAAGGATGTCCATCATATTTCTGAAATTATTTTTGTATAGTTATAGAAAATGAAATCATGTATGTCGGTTGAAAACTAATCATGTTTGGAAAGGCCATGTGTCTTGAACACATGATTGAATGGAGATAGTGTTTTCATACATAAAACTAGGCTATTTGATGAACTAGGTAATGTATAATAATTTATGATGTATTATTATTTATGATGATAAATTGGTGTTAATTTTTCTTTTGAGTTTAATATATTATCTGTGTTTATTTTTAAGAGTACTTGTATATAAATAGTTATAGATTTCATTCTTTTAGGACCCTTAAGATCTGCTAAAAGTGTATTTCAGCACTTCAGGCATACAAGTTAATTTCTGATCATCCATTATATGAAGTAATGGATGAATTATAAATTAATAGAATTACAACTGAAGAATGCTTATTTATTATAGAAATATATCATGTAAGTAAATTTACTTATGTTCTAGGTCAATTAAATAATTACTAATGTTGTGATAACGATTAGAATAAATATTTTTTATCCATTACAATAATGTTTTTTGGAACTGATGGCCCCTTAAATAATCGTAGATCTATGATTTCAAAGCCCCCAAATTTTCCTTCATCACTCACTTATTTATGATTGATGGCTTCAATCACTCCCTATAAATATTTATTCTTTTTCTCTATGTCCAATCTTCACTCCCAAACTATGTTCTCCTATGTGGAATGATGGTTATAAGTTATATTGTGTAACTATTATGGTCCCAAATTTCCCTTTTAAAAGAAGCCTAAGTATTCATTTTTACAATGGGGGTTTCTATAAATAAAACTTCCAAGTATTAAACATTCGATAATCGAGGTAAATTTTGAGGGTGAAATTCATTTTAAGGGTGTAGAATGTAACATGTTGAGATTTTGTGAATTATTTTTTAAATATTAATTTATATTTTTGATATTTTTTATTTCTAGTGATACAGAAAATAGTTTTTTATGAACACCTATATATATATATATATTAAAAAAATATTTAAAAATTTCCATTCACATATCACTAACATTGCTTGTGTTATACACAATACCGATATAGCTTACACTACCTACATCACCAACATGGTGTACGTTACCCTAAAAATCAAGTTTCTATGAAGCATTATTTTATTATAATATTTTAAATGATATAATTTTAGCCCATCAATTAAAAATAGTTATATTAACATTAATAATTACATTTAATATATTATTTTTAATGGTTTTATATAAATAAAACATGTCGATAATGAAAGATATATTTTTTGGGAAAGTACTTATTTGTTTAAAAATTATTTGAACTACACTTCATGTAACTCTATGAAATAAAATAAAATACATTTTAGATACATATAAAAAATTAATTTTATAAATTAAAATTATTTTTTGAATTTATAATGGTGAAATTATCTCAGGGTGAATTTTTGGAATTTTGCTGAGAAACATCTTGTTTTGATGAATAGTGAAAAATACTACTTTTTAGATAAAATCTTCATTTTATTTTAAATAGTTATTAATGATAAATTATATTTTAAATTTTTTATGGTCACATTTGATAAATTATAAATGTCTGAATGATATTTAGGTAATTAGAGTTAATTTCACATTAAAAATGAATATAAAAACTTAATAATATTTTAAACTTCATTATACTTTTAAAATCCATAATTTAATTTTTTCTGTTGGATTAGAATTAATCTTAATTTTCCCACTTCAATGAATTTAATTTTAGAAAACCAAAAAAAAAATTAATCAGTATAATATTTAGAGTCTAATATGTTCAACTAAATATTTTACCAAATAGTTAAAAAAATTAATCACAGTGGTTATGGTCAAATTAAACTAAATTAGGGAATAAAACTTAATCTTGAAGGGCTAAATAACGTAGACACAATTCCAAAACCATTTTGTGGACATATTTATTCCATAAAACATTTTTTATTTTTTATTTTGGTTTGGTAATAATTTTAATATGAAATAACTTCTGTGAACCAAAAATTTCATTCAAAAATTCCATGTGAGTCCTCTTCCTTCCCTATAAAGGCCACCACCTCTCCCATATCCCAAAACTCAAAAACCAATTAGGTTTTGACAGCCTCTATGAAAAAAACATACCAAATTAAATCCCTTACTCCTTGAATCCTACCCTTTTTCAAAAGTCAATCCCATGAATCATTTTGGCACAAACCATAAAGAGTTACCCGATTAAGAGGTAACCTTTTCTCTCAAGTCCTTTATTTTATTTTCCTTATCCACCCCTATAATCAATTTATTGCATGATTGTATAAAAAATAAGTTCCTCTAAATTTACAAGAATTATTTATGATAATTTTTGGCCATACACTAACACACATCTCCATCCAATGTGTAGTGAAAAAATTGTTCATGTGTACGATGAACTACCATCTCCCTAAATGGTGATTGTTCAATTTTTCATACCAACTCTCATGGTTAACATTATGAGGGAAAATATATTATATATGTAATATATTTTATTTTTTATTTCTTTAAGAATATTTATTTCTTTTAAAACACATAAATTTTTACATTCCATTTGGTTTTAATATGATAATTTCGTTTAAGGAAATGTGGACTACCACCCCCTCTGAGCGATGAGATTCGTCCACACACTGCATAGAATGTATTACGGATTGGTTCAGTGAACTTGTATGATATATATGATATAATAATTATACTAGATAAATGGTAAATATATATCTGTGTGTGTATACATATTTTATTTAACTTCTTTCTTTCAATACAACAATAAAATTATAAAAAAAAACTCATGCTTATGTATGACATAACGTCTCCATGAATGGTGTATTCCATTTAATAATTATATATTCCATAAGTTATTAAAATAAAAAAATATATGATATAAATGATATTTATATCATGGTTTATTTTATTGAATCGTGATATATGTATAAAGGCCAACAATATAACAAATCAAGATACAAAGAATTAACAAAGATAATATTACTCAAAGTAAAACCATAACATAGGATGGTTAAAAATGGGTAATATAAGGTAATAATCAAAATATTTATGATATTATATATATTAATATGGTTAGTTAAAAGATTAATAATAAATTTAGTTTTATTATACATGTGATTTTAATGATTACTATGAGAAACAAGACATATGGTTTTGGGGATTTCATCTCACTTTTTATTTCCTTGAGATACAACTATGTTCACCACAACTTCCTTTTGTGTGATGTATATACTGAAAAGAATATATTATATTTATATTATAATTAAATTTATTAGTGTTGAAATATTCATTTTATGATCATTATTTCATGTGGTTTATGTTACAAAAGATACCAAATCGATTAAATGGTTTTGTCTCAATTTCACTTCTTGGGGACTCATGTCTTGTTATGAACATAAATTATTTTTCAAGGTGTATATACATTGATTTTAAATTTTTAATAAAAACATAATTTATTAATTATATTATAGAATTCATTTAATTTCTATTTCTTACATGGATAATATAATCCCAAGTACACAAGTTATAAGAGTTTATTGAAATAATCTCATCCCTTTTCAATATTTTTTATGTTTATACTTCATTTGAAGAAATACTATGATCTATATGTCAAGAAATTTTATATTATTTATTTTATTTTTTATACATGACATATTCTTGTATTGGTACCATATTTCTACTCTTTGGTACATAATATAGTTAAGAAAGTATATTTCGGATTTCCTGACAATACCCTCTCTTTGGTCAGAAGTCTATGTTTTATAAAAAGGATTCCAAGAATATTCAATTATTCAACTAAAATATTTGAATTTTGTTTTACCTTTTTTCATTTTAATAATTTTTTTCAAACGAATCTTCTTGTCACTTTATGAACATGGAATTATGCTACATTTTTACCATGAGAAAATGTTCTTTTTTCCTCGTTCAACATGTACGGATTTACCCATAGTTATTTCATTGAGTTATACATTCCTTTTTAAATGGATAATTTTTTAGAAATTTATTAAAAGTAGTTTTTGAGAAAAATTGTTTTCAAATGTTTTTCAATATTCTTACATATGTTTTCAAGGAAAACAAATTTCAAAAGTTTTTCATGATTATTTATATATTTTCAAGGAAAATTGTTTTCAAAATGTTGTAAATCCTCATTTATATGTTTTCTAGGTATTTTAAAAGATTTATTTTTCAAAAAAATCATGCGTATTTCATATGATTTCAATAAAACGGTATTGAAAAAATTTTCAAGTTATCATTATATGTTTTCAAAGTGTTTTCAAATAAAAAGTGTTCTAAAATGTTTTGAATCTTATTATAAATTTTCAAGGGAAAAGGTTCTCAAAATGATTTATGGTTTATTTAAGATTATTCAAGGATTTTTATAAGAAAATTATATTCAAATAGTTTCATGTTTTAAAAATCCTTTTTCATTAATTAATGGATATTTTACCCAAGAAACAATTTTAAAATATATTTCAAAAAAATCCATCTAAAATGACCTATGTTGATGTTACTCATGCACTTAATGAAAATGATCTACTAGTTCAATTAATATTATTTTTATGAATGATTTTTTTTAATGTCATGGTCATTATGAAACCTGTTTCTCTTTCAAGGGTTATATGTTTATGAAATCCATTTATTTTTCATGGGTTATTCTTACGCTGAAATGATAATAAAACCTGTATCTATTTACAAATATTATTACATGCATACATGTTTATGATACCCATTTAATTTCATTTCATGGGTAAAGATATGATTTCTTATGATTTTGTGGCCCATGGTTGTATGATCTCACTATGAGTTAGGGGGACCAATATCTCCTTAAAATACATTTGGTAAAGATTTATATCTCACGAGATAGACTAATATGGCCATGATAGAAATCCATGACTAATAATATGAACATGGGATTGAACCATATCTACTAAGATGATATGAGGAGTGAAATCATTCCACTAAGATGGCCATGAAAGTGCACCATGACTACCATGATGGTATTAGTAGTGAACCCATATTCATAAGATGGTCTTGGAATCACTACATTGGCTTCTATAGAAATCATATTATATTATTATTTTTTTCCATAATTACAAGTTTTATTGCTCTGCAATGCTTTGATGGATTATGTTATTTATTTACTAATGATTCATCTCTTATGAATTCACAATATTTATTATGATCTTTATTAGTACGGACATGATCTTAAAATTTAATGCTTAGGTTACATCAATTTTTTTCATGTTACGTTTATGTATTTCCATTATTTACCCTTACTAACAATCTAAACTGACCCATTTCTTATGTTTCCTTTCCACAGGATATAAAACAAATATTTTAGGTATAAGTACTAATGGAAGAGATCTATGAGGGAGATGTTGATGATCTTTAACTAATATAGAATTGTTCCATGTTTCTAGAGACACTAAATTATTTTTGTCCTTAGGAATGTAATTTTGAAATATACTGAATATTCATCTAAAATTATGTAATATTCATTTATGTCAAACATGCTTCATAATAATTATTTTCATTGTCATCAGTTTGAGTACAACATATATGTGATTTTTTTCATTTTTATGAAGACCTAAAAATTTTGACCCCTAATTTAATTGGATTGTTGAAATATATGTTCATGTTTAGTTGAAATTATTTTGACCCAATAGATGACTTAAATAAGGGAATCTAATGTACTCATATATTAGATTATGGGACGTATTCATCGACCTCATCGGTCTATTTGGGAGAATCCTAAAAAGAGGAGTATTCTTTGTTGACACTACCATTTTCACATGTGAATGAGATTTATTAAAAGGAAAATAAATCATTTAATAGATAAGACATATACATAATGGATCACACATGTTATTTGAACTAGCCCCATGGGAGGACCAACCAACAACACTGCACAAGCCGAACCTACCCACCAAACGTCATCTCATAGGACTAGAAATGTGGGCTTAAGAGACTTATATAAGGTAAACCAACACATTACTCGGTGATACATGCTCACACAAGAAAAATATTTTTCCCATGGTCCCAAAATTACCTACAAATTTCACCCTTATGTATATAATTTTTTTAACTAGAAAATAATTTAAATCTTTGATGATGTACTCCCCTAGTCCATTTCCCATATCCTTAGAATCTATTAGGTATCTCTCGTGTACTTTAATAGAGAGTAAATTAAAGAGTGTAGTGGAATAATATTTCTTACAATATGTGAACCATAATGGACATGTGTAAGGATCATTTTAACATAGTAAAAATTAACAAGAGAGTATTATTATTTCCATGCATAGGATCTTTATGATCCTCTTTCAAGATCTTACGAGGCGGCCCTAAGAGTTTTGAGAAAATATTTTCACTAGCTTGTTTCCCATGTTATTGTTCATACATGCCTTCCAAACCATCACATAGGTGAAGAAACATCATCATTATAAACCATAACATAGGCGAAGCACCTTTATCATGCCATCTATCATATGGGTAAATAACATTATTCTCACCTATCCCTAAGATATGTGAAGAACCTTCATCCCACCAAGCTAGAACATCAGTGAAGCACCTTCAACTATCCCAACCATCATATGGGTGAAGCACCATCCGATCTCCTAGCCATCAACTGGGAGATGTGTTATCATCATGTATAACTATCTCCTAGGAAAAGAATATACAGATCACATAGGCCTCACCTAGGTGAGACACATTCTTTCCTCTTAAATCTAACCTGAGTGATCTATCCATTGAGCCCTCTATCATACCACCAATGATAGGGAACCTATTCACTTAGATACCTCATCCAAATTAGACTAGGAAATCTACTCCTCCAATACCTCTAGATATGTGTGATTAGAACAAATGGAACAATATAATTTCCTCTCTATTATACATTCCTATTTTAAATGAGGTCTTATTGTTAACCAAATTAATCGAGTGGAACCTCATAATGTTCCCAATCAGACATTCCTGTTCTAGTGATGATCTAAATCTTAGCAATGGTGGAAGTGTGATCCTTGCGCTAGGTAGAGACATCAGTAGCCTAAAATGTGAAATGAATACGGTATTATTTGTATGGACACATAAACCTTGACCCACATTATTGAAAACAAGAGAGGTGACTAGAATATCAAATCTGTATATCTCTCTCCATGACTCACCCTCCAGGACTCTACCCTTCTCTACACACAGACAATGATTTAATATCACCATAGGGAATCCCTTCTGTAGTAATCCACACGAAATTATAGTGGGATATACCACCACCATCCATAACCCTATCCTCATTCAACAATATAAGATGGAGGTTCTGTGATCATTATGATGTTCTACTTCCTCTTTTTTTCTAAAAAAATTATTCATGTCAGAATAGAGGTAACTATCGATCATGATATTAAAATGATAAAATAAATTTATGTGTATGTCAATCATTTTCTATTTCATTGTATCACATTCCTTTTGTCTTCTTTATTTCCAATCATCTATAGTTTTGTGTACAGATGCCCCACCTAGAGGCGCACTATTTGTGAACATGTAATCCTTAATGTTCAAATCACCAAGATGAATGAATGACATGTATTGGAAAATAGTTTTATTTCATATCATATTATCCCCATGAAAATGGTATCGTCTATTGGTGTAAATCACAATCATCCTAGCTACATGATCTTTGATTCATGTCCAAACCATATACATTGGATGCTTCCATGAAATTCAAACCTAGCACCCCAAATTTAGACACATATTCTCTGGGTTGTATTCCCAATAGGGATATATCCATCAAAGGAGTTTATGTATCTTCTAGGTCTCTTGGTCCACTTTGGTATAATTCTCACCTTGGCCTTTACTATGCACCATTCTCCTCGACATCCTATCCACAAGACATTAAACTGCATGGTTTTGTTCTCATCACATAACAAAATAAGTATGAGGTGTCTTTTCAAGTGGCCCCAATCTAGAGTGGTTTTAGTCTATTTCACGATGATATGTAATAATAATATTTAATGGGCCTTCTCCTCACATAAAAAACCCATATATTCAATGATAAAGATATATTATAGAGAAACCCACTATGTGACCTAAAAATGACATCCTGATAATTAATGATACAAGAATATCTAACCCATTTAGAGTTGGTACCATCAATAGGGATCCTCAGATACAGAAAAAAAAATTAACCCCATTAATAGAGAACATTATATACATAAAGATGTTTTTTAAATATAATACAAGCTAATAAATTATTGTGAATTTATAGGAAACCCATTTTATATTTGGGATTTAATAATGGATTAACTAATATGTCTTCAATATATAAGATTGTTCTAGTGCAGTTAGTAAATAAAACCAGAAGGGTCTGATGATCCTAGCCTCACATCCTCTCAATCAATGTGTGCTCCTATGATTTATCAAGTGAATTTCACAATGAACAACTACATTTGCAATATAGTTTCATCAAAAATCTCAAATAGTGTAATTTTTTGTGATTCTAGTTCTACATACAAAACCCATTAGAAATATACCACAAAGGATATGAAATCATGTTTTCAGCTTGAAGGGTTATTCCCCCACTAACACAAAATTCCATTAACTTTCCCACATGGTTTTTAGGGATGAAATAAAATGGTGAACTCTACGTGAATCCTTATCTAAAATGAAAGTGTCTTCTACATGTTTGGAACCATTATGTCTTTTAAATTGAATATAGGCTAAATATGATTTTAAAGAAATCACAAACACATGTGTTAGTTTATTAAGGAGATTCCATTACGAGTATTTCTTGTTTGTGTCATTTGTTTATATCTGAGGAACACCCACAATATATCCATTAGATTCAAATAGAATCTCACCAGTTTAACAAGACATATGCTTCAGGTGTTTCATAGGCGGGATCCTCATCCAATCAGATGATATGTTATCCAACACAAAAATTTAAATTTTTTATATCAACTACGATGATTTAGGGGTACCATGTCAATGGTATTATCCAGACTCTAGGGGCTACACAACTAGACCTCCATCTCATGAAGTCCCATGAACCACATACTCATCCATGGCTGGTGGCCCTGAAGTTGATGACACTATCTTTCAATTTAGACTATTTTGGGGGTCAACTATAGAATTTATCAACAAGATCCTCTCTTATCATAGGGAGGATAATCAAGAAGACACTAACAGCCTCATATTGAGAACATAGGTGTCCCGAGATATGTCTATTTCAAGTAGTTCTCAAAAACAACACCTTGTGGAATAAAATACTTAGCATGATGATGGTGTTAACAATTGAAGTTCGTTCAAGGTCACTCAGACCTAGGTACTGAGAATAGGTTATTGATGGATGAATCTCGGAAATATATATTATAACCATAAAAACCCATTTTTTCCACTGAGTAGATTCTCTTCTCTAATATGTGGTGCTAGGTTTCCACCTCTAGGATCATCCCCCCTCTCATCTTCTCTTCCAGCGCATCACATTGGCGTGGGGTCGATGACCATTGTCTCACGGCAGTTTTTGGCATACAGTAGCTTCTATTTTTTCTCCAGCATGGTGCTAGGATCTGGCGCGTCTTGCCTACAGAAGGATTCGAAGTCGGCATAGGCTCCAAATATGGAGGATGATGACTTTGTGGTGGGCTGGTGACCAGATCCTTGTCTGACGTTATTGGGGAAGGCTTCGTGGTGGGTGTCATTTCCTCATAGTGGCCTTGCTTTCCCCCATTATAGTGATAATTTTTTGCCACTAGGTTTTATCTGCGAAGGCTACAGATCTTGAGGACGTCGGCATCATGGAGGGATAGAAAATGGATCCTGGTCTAGCATCGGGGTGAGGCTTCATGGAAGGCGATTTCTAGTCCTGTTCGGTGGGATTTTCATCATCCATGAGAGATGAATAGGGGAGGGGGATTTCGTGATTCTGGTGGTTCTATGTTTCTTCTACATGTCTGATCTCAGTGATTTCTTCATCTTTGTTTACTACATTGATTTTCTAGATATGTTTTTTGTGGTATATGGCTCATTATTTCATTCTTCATGGTTTATATCCTCTTTACTATGGTTGTTTGCACTGCGATCCAGTGAGGGTGTGTCTGCGGTACAGTACCAAGCAGATCCATGCATAGAGTGTCATTTCTGGTTAAAAGAAGCTATGACCCCTTCACGGGTGATGTAACCTTGTTTTGGTGTTGGGAAATCTAGTCCTAGGTGATGATGACAAGGTTTTATGTTCTTTGGATCATCTTTTAGTTTCCTTGGGGTCTGCAGAGGTGGTTGAGAGTCATGAGTGGTGCGGCAGGGTTTGTTCTGATTTCAATCATGGTGGAGAATGACTTGTGGAATGATGAATATGTCATAATTTTCTGATCATGGTTTGAGGAATTTCAATTGTTCTCAGTTTTATCTCGATGGTTTAATGTTTTTAGAGATGTATTTGACCACTTTGAATAGGCCCAAGAGTAGGTTTCAGAACCTGAGTTTCATCTTTGTAGATCTTTACGGATTTGGTTGTTTGAGAGGGTATGGTGTCACTCATCAGATTAGTCTTGTGATTTGAAACATGACCATCTATTGTCAAATAGTTTTGCAATTGTGGAGAGATTCATCATGATCCGCTGCTATGGATAGAACGTTCCTTGTTTTTAGTCAGGTTTCACTCTTTTTTTCCATCAGGTTTTGTTTTTCTATGTCCTTCGAGTCTATTTGGGTCCCACTTTCTCCCCTTAAAAGGATGATTTATCAAAATAATAAAAAATTGAAGTCTTCTAGACTATTTGATTGATGGATGGGAATATAAACATAAATCTGTTCCCTTCAGAGAATCTCTCTAATAAAATAAGTTTTAAAATTTGGAGTAGGTGCACACACATTCCTACATCTAATAATCTTTATCATATAGTTTGGAATCATTTAGAGAGACTATATGATGATTCCCAATAAAAATTAAGATTTATACCCATATCTATTCCCCTCAACATGAAGAATACTAGTATATAATGTTAGTAAATAGATGATAATAGCATTCCTACACCCTTTACCCAACAATAAAATTGGTATATATTCACATTCTGGAAGCTGAATTCCTTGACAGTGTCCTAGAAATAATGTAAGGGAAGGTACAAATTCATTCCCACATCCCCCAAAATTTTAAAGATATAAAAATATTGATGATACTGGCCGATGGGATAACAAAAAACATTATGTCTATAATTGGGGTGACTCATCAATATAATAAGAGGGTCACTCCATGGAAGGCACATTACCTTCTCCCTTACAGGAGGGTCGTGGGCCAAATCCCGCAATAAATGGATAAATATATCTGGGAAATACCCCCAATCCAATAATATTTCATCGTCATATCCTAGAGGCCACTCTAAATATGTATAACATCATAGAAAAAACAATAATTAATCTATCTAATTATTCTAGAAATAATACATATGTTACTCATGTTGCTCTCGACACATGAAATATTGTATCCAAAAAATGTTATCCAAGTCCCCCATAATAGATAATCCAAAAAGAAGCATCACCAAAGCTAATCAGAAAATGAGGATCTAAACTACGACCCCACACTTCTCAATGTAGGGGTTCTTGAATCCCTTATAAATTTTCCAATAGAGGTTAAATATTTTGAAAATATATTCTAAATTTGTGAAAATAGTAGATGATGTTGTGAAGCTCATGGCCACAACATTTCTTCCAGTTGTTTCTACTATCCTCCTTGGACATCATACAATGAATTTATTCTTCATTCCTATAATTTGATCGATCATGAGAGAACATCACATGTTTGGCACCATGGAAACCCAACTCATAGACAAAATATAAAATTGAAAGATTATCCTCACCTGGATATCATCCACAATGATGGGCATCCCCAAGGTATATGCTACATGAATTACCCTTATAGTCAGATATGAATCCATGATGGAAGACCATAGTATGATCTCATTCATTGTGATGGTCATGTTCAAAGTAATATTTCAATTTATTAGGTTGGTCCTCGCCATTCTGAATCAATTATTAAAAATTCCTCCTACCATGAGGTAGGTAGGAAAATGAGGTCATTCATGCATGATTCATCATTATTGAAAACTGAAATCCTTTCTCAACCAGATGAGAACCAAAGGAAACAATCATTCTTCAAACCACCCATGGATCTCTTTCCTTTCAATATGATAGATAAAATCCTTTCGCACAATAACATTTATAATAAATCAATGGGGAATATATAATTTTTTCTTATCGGGTATAGGTATCTCTCAAAAAATATGATGAATAAATATTTATAATAAATATATTGTTAGTTAAATACAGAATACCAGTGATGTTATTTCTATTTTTAACTCCCCAACACATCATTATAGAATATTTTTTCAAAGAATGTGTGAATGAAGTCCACCTAAATTTGTGGTCCACTCTTTTTCATCTAAACACCTAAGTATGGAATTATTAAAAATATCCAAGACATGTTGATGTTAGATAAGGGATACAATTTTTATAGGATTTGTTCCCCTACAAGCTGCATGACACCCAAAATGGTGAAAAGAACAAAGTACCCTATACGATACATGTCTCGATGAATTGAATGAGTTCTTGTAGATCATCATTGACTCCCTGTCTAATGATAAAACCAAAGGAATTGGTGAACATGGGCCATTTCAGTTCACATCACTCCCCAATCAGCAATTGCGTCCAAAAAGAACATCATGTAATGTCATAGACTAATGCCAATTTCAAGAAACATAATATTCCCACAATATATGGTATGCTCCAAAATAAATTTCCTCGAATGACTATTTAGGACATTTGGCCACAAGAGAGGAAGCCATCAAAAGGCTACTTTTTGAATCATTTTAAAATACTGAACAAGAATCCCTCTTAAGGGAGTTAAATATTCAATCAGTTCCAATATCATTGGAATATAGCGGCTGAGGTGAAAAGTATAAAATGAACACAAACCATGTTCAAAAGATGATGCATAAAATAATTAGATAATACATGGTAGATGAATACATGAAAATATAGGAGAAACCCTAACCGCCATGGTAGGAGGTTTTCTTAAACAACCTTTAAGGCTGACAAACCAAGCCCAAACAGTTGTACAAATGTAGTTGGTGTAGCCCCAGCTCATCAAGCAGGGGACTTTTTCCCCCAACCACTCTTACATGTAATTTTGATTTTTACATTCGGGGTGTCACCAAAAAATTGATCTTTTTAAATCATCCTACCTCATGACCCGATTTATTCACTTAGAATAGCATAGAAACAATGTACATATATTCCTTTTAGATCACCATTAAAAAGATGATTCTAAGAGGATCAACAAAGGAGAAGATGAGCCCTCATGGATTACATGAAAAGATATATCATGGCTATAATTCATATTAACAATTAAAGTTAATTTGAATATATCCATGAAATAACTAAACCTATTATCAATAAAAAGATGATGAATCATGTGAAATGTGTTACGCATTTGTGAATGTCGTTCGTACAAAACTTGTATACAATACAGAGAATGAGGAACATATAGAGTAATATTAGGTGGTGTTTTTCATCATAATATGGTCTACAACAAAATGATTGAAGAGTATGTGTGTACCTAAAACTAGAGGTTCAATATGAAGTTTCATATTACCTTAACTACACCACTACTACCTCCTCATCAAGCCTCCACCACTGAAAATGGTAAAAATAAGATCATACCTCATCCACATATTGAAGATATTGAACACCTCCCACTCAAGGATACATCTTCTTAGCAGGAGTAATAGATGATGGAGTTCAGAAAACCCAATGTAGAAACACTATGGGTAAACATCCCTACCTATTATATTCTACAATAAGAACCTCGTCACAGACTCCCTGTGACCATACCTTAATCGAGACGATACTTCCACAAGATTGAAATGAATCTAGAACATCTTATCAACATGGGGAAGCATAAACCAATTTATATATACCCCATAGCCACAAGATATTAAGAACTACCTTAGTTGGTAACACAACTAGATATATGTTATACACATCCTCAAAAATAGACCCATATAGGTGACCCAACGTGGGAACAAGAAGAACTTCCATTGCTAGTAAATCTTGTTATTCCCCTTACTCAAGATCCTTCCCTATTGGCTATTTATATCCATCTCAATAACACTATAAAATAAATAGTTGATAAATTAGAATATATAGTAGTATTATGTGTTCTAGTACAATCAATGAGGAATACTTACCCTGAATGTGTAGATATAAATCATCCCCTACAATTCTTTGTTAATGATAGGTTCCCAACAATGGGTTATTCAGGGGATTCAGAATGACATATGATGATCATGATTTCTAGGTGTGTCCCCCTGATGGGAACTCTAAAGTAGAAAGAATAATCTAAGATCTAATTTTTTTTCTATGCACATTAAGAGGATTTAGCTTCACTTAGTATACAATTATACCATCCTGATCAATCATGGGATTAGAAGATCATCCCAAAAAATTCATCAATCATTTTATCTTTATATTATAGAAGAGATTAGTCCTTGATCATCCAGAATGATGATAATGAGATAATGAGAGGTTTTGAATGTCATATGTAGGAGGAAAAGTATAATTATTACCAAAACATTCAAATCCCACAAGAATATTTGATGGTTATTTTCACTGGGAATATTCATGACAAAATTTGAACCCCACTTATCCTAGTAAATTATCCTGGGGGATTTTGGGATCTTAACACAGAGGAAAAAATGTCAGATGATTCTATTATAAAAATGAATGCTAACTATTTTCTTATTCCAAAGTCTCAATGTAAGATGACTATTATAATGGTTGATTTAATGGTTACAATGAAAACATCATCTATGTCATCTTGAACAACAAATACATCCCATTCTCATGCGGAAACTACTATAGGATAAAAAATAAAAAAAAGATTTCCTTTTTGGGATAAATGTAAAGTGTAAGAATTCTTCTAATTCTGGGGCTGGAATAATAATGTATACTACTTCTGAGATGAGAATTTTCTTTCACCACATCTTAGAAACCTTGGAAAGAACCTATTAAACCTACTGGAGAAAAAAATAATTGACCACTTCTGCATTTATGATCTCCTAAATTATTATCCCTTTCATAGAATATCGGGGAACACCATCCATGAATAATTATTTTTTAATATATTCTTCAAAATATAGTTGATTTTGGGTATTTGTTGCTCGGAAAACCACCCACATAGGTATAACATTATTCTATAGTTTCTTGGGAGGAAGATTATGAATGAATAGAAGTTACATGAAATATTTAGAATATGTTATGTGATTGGATGACTACAAAAAAATCAAAGAAACTAATGATATCATTCAGTCTTTATTGAATCAAAAAATCAGTTCCATAGTCACTCATACCATAAAAAAATGACTCCATCTCCACCAAAAACCTCCAAAGGATATTATTTGAAAAATTGATATGGATTGAAGAGTATACAACACATTTAGGAAGATAAGCCAAAACCAAAGCTAATGTTATATATGACTCTCAAAGAATTTATGCCTTTAGTTCCAACACAATGGTTGTCATCCCAAAAAATTTTACCATAAGAGTTGACTAGTGAGAAAGAATCCACATCAGATGAATAACTAATCGATAGTTCTAATAATGTAATTTATATAAAGGATCCATTCTCTAGTATGGAATAAGACTATGAACCAGTGTTCCCTACACAAAACTGGTAAACTAGACGTAGATGGTGTTGTAGTCCATTTTATAGTGTAATATATAGTCACGTTATAACTCAATACCCCATCCATATCCAATATTCTACTAGCTATGCTATGGAAACTCATTAAAAATCCCTCATATAGGGCCAAAAAACCCGAAAAAATGCCGAAACATATGCAAGGCGTATCCCTAACCTAATCATCTTGGGGGATTTATTTTTTGAGTTATAATTATATGATTGACCACAATGAGTTTGTAAGCCTATTTGGACTAATCCTCCAAGGATAGGATCACCATCAACTTCTATTCCAAGGGATGATCTGTCGACATCATTTACATTTATTCCCAGAGAACCTGGGAATGTGAATCCTTATATTTGGAAGAATAAACATTTATCCAAGAAGTACCAAATTCTAAATCAATTTCCCTTGGTTCCGAATAGGTTTTCATTCCTGGAATCCCTATGTTTATCAATATACATTTTATAAGCACTCATAGTTTCTTTTTTAAGCCCTTAGAAGCACAAAGCTGAATTTCTCTTTGAAGAGATATATCATGCACATATTGATCGGGTGGAATTCAAAACTATTATCTATTTCATGAATAATTTCACGTATTCTTCTATTTATGGTCACATGAGACCCATTTATGTGTCTAGTAGGGTAATGATATGAATACCTGAAAATATTTCATTGCTAATGGATCTAAAGTCAACATCCTTCCTATCAAAACATATATTCTTCTGAGTTACATCGATTATTGGTTTTCCCCTTCCTCTAAAATTCTATATTTTAATGATTAAATAAAGAAATAACCTCTTATAAGGATCACACTCTAATATCATTTTGGGGACTTCATCTCCAAAATAGAATTTCTTATGTTTAGTAAGGAACATCCTTCTAAAATATTCTATTAAGGGTTGATTTTATCATGAAAGGATAGTCCCCTCAACATACCACTAATTCCTCAAGTATTCCATTAATGAGAAAATTTGGATGTTACAAGGTGATAATTCTCAATTGAATCCTTAGAATCAAAATATATTAATACATAATACTAAAATAGGGTAGGGAAAAATCCCATGGATGATATTGTCTCTCAGATCAATACCTTGAATGGTATACAAATAACGCCTAGAAATCGTTTAAAACAATTCATTAAATAATATGTGATTCCCATCAAGGTTAGGGATTATATAAGTCCTAATTCACATATCTATTCAATGATTATAATGATATTTTCATTGAGTACTGGGTTAGGAACAACTAAAGAAGTCAAAAACCCTCCAAACAATGGTAAAACCTCAAGTGTAAATTCCCTCACTCCATTGCCTCTATAGATTCAATGAAACCCCATGTCATCTTCTAGGTTAAAGGAAGATACTTCTTCTTTAGAATGTCAAAATGTTGACTCATCTGATAACTTTTAAAATTTTCCTTCATCGTATAATTCCACTAAAAATGAGCTGAATGATGAATATGAAAAGGATGAGGAGGTGGAGCAGGACCTTAAGTCCCCCCATGGTCATGTAAGGTGTCTCTACCACTATTTACGAACTCCTAAAAATAAACAAGGGTTCACATGAGGGCCCATGACCCATGTTAATCATCATGTCTATGTCTTGAGAATAATAATATGTATATACAACATTTTTGTTGGAACATTAGTATCAATTTTCTTGGAATTATGTCAAAATTATGAGCATAGATGCTAAGGGGGACTCTCCCCACCCTGGATTTCCATAAAGTCAATAGGGTTTTAAATATGAACCCAGAGGTATGCACCCGACTCACACTTCCTAATTTAATGACGAATTAGACAATATTTTCAATTAAAGTTTCATTCTGGAAGTATAATACCGAAAATGAATGGAAAATATATTACCAGTAAGTAATAAGAATAAAACAATTAGATACATTATCTATATTATATATATGAATCGAAATTTTTGAAATAGTGATTTCCTATTTCAAATACTTGAATTACAGATTGATTCAAAATTTGGAATGTGGTCTTTTCTTTCATGGATGTCTATTTAAGGTACAATAATATATGGATGGCCCATAATGTCATGGAAACTAATTATTTCATATTTTCTCATGGGTTATATTTCTATCAAGTATTTTCATTTGGTTTGAATAATGTTGGAATTATATATCTAGTTTCCATTAATCGCATCGTCAATCCCATTTTGGGAATGTTTGTTGAGCGCACCATCAGTGATCTGGTGGTAAAATCATAACTACATTTTAAACACCTAAAAAATATTGATCTCATCATTAATAAATAGAAACATTATAACCTAATGATGACCCCCTTGAAATATTATTTATGAGATACTTAATTAATGTTTTTTAAAGTCATGGTATGATATTATGACATGGAAGATGGTCCAAAGAAGAAAAAGGTTATCCTTGAGTTGTCACCTCCTAAAAAACTCAATGTGTTGAGGATATTATATGGATTCCATTCTAAGATTTTGTTATTTATACCCATTCTCGTAGTCTTGTTTATTCTCATATCTAGATTAATAAGAAGTTATTACATAACCATTGACTAACTACAGTTAAGAATCATTCAGAAGTCTCAAAAAATAATATTTGAGTCCACGAGTGATGATGCCACCTATTTATGGGAAACTAGTCATTTTTCTTGTGAAAATATAACAATGATCACAAGGTTATATCCCCACAAAATTATTACATTTATATTTAATATAACTTCAATTGTCACAATCAAACCATGCATGATACTATAACACATTTCTCATATATCGAGAAGAAACACCTAGAATTAATCATTATGGATCAAAAGATGAGGCACTACCTACATCCCCATAAGGTCTATTTAGTCTCTCTTATAAACCCCCTCAAATAAATCCTCACCCTTCCTATGTTTAATGGATGAATAGAACGATGGGTGGTCACCTTGCAGTAGTTTTACATTTAGTTCATTCTTTGGAAATATGTAAAAGACCATTAATTAGCTGACATATTTTCAAAACATCCCTCAGAAAAGAAAATATCAAAGAATAATTAATTTCCTAATGAAGGGATATTACCTATTCCAGATGGTTCCTAGACATTTGATATGTATTTAATATTTCATTAAAAATCACAAAACGTAGTAGCGTGGGAGACCAAAATACCAATAAATTTGGGTTGGGAGTCATGATCATCTCCCCATAAAAAGAAATCATACCTTACTTATTCCAATTATCAAAAGGATATACAAATAGTGAGTAAACATATTAGGAAATCATTGTAAGGATTGAAATGGAATTTCAAATTTTGGTGGACCACTTGAATGTAAAAGTAAATTCAGAGTTGTTAATAAATAAAATTAATGATTTTTTATGCCATTAAATAGAATAGTTGATCCCCATTATTAACTATATTCAAGGACTAAAGGAAAAATTTACATCAAAGACTAAATTTACTCATGTCCCATGACCAATAGTTACTATAAAATTTCATTGGTGAAAGTAGTTATGGCTTTGAGGATCCAGATCTAGATAAGACAACCATCATCATTGTGAACCACTAAATAAGGTCACCTTTTGTTAATTTAAACATGAATAAAATCATGGAGGATAATTCCATCCTTGAACCAGATATTCCTACAACTCATTAAAATATTCCCATTTTTGACTACCTTGAAAATATTGTAACATCATTGGAAAAACAGGGAACAAATCTGACCTGAAAATGAGTGAACAAAATTTCACTTTATGATGGCCTAGATCATCATAAATTTATCTATAAATGTGATTTTGATTGATTTATTCTTAGGTTCATTAATGGATGAGATAGAATTACTATAATTTATGATGTATATATAGGGGACTATTGTTACCACTTGTTAGGATTCAGTATTTTCCATTCAAATATAGAGGTTCATATATATATTTTCCTTCGATGATGCATGATTTCACAAAATTAACCAAAACGATTCATTCCTTCTAAGTTCATGAAATATTAATCTGTCAACCCTTACAGTTTCTAAACACTATAAAAAATTATTATAAATACCTCATATAGGTTATTAATGTTTTACAACAATATCTTTCTAATATATCCAAGATTTTCAATTTAATTATCACTAAGATGACTTTTTATCCATTAGGGAAGAGGCGATACGTCTCAAATAGGTCTAGCCCAGAAACATTTCCATATTCAAGGATCCTAATATCATTTCAATATTTTCTTTTCTTTAATATGATAATAATGTAAAATGGAACTAATTTCTATTTTCTTGAGTTAGAGAACCTATATCATGAATATAATATTAAATCCTACCATTCATCTCCATATCAGGAAACTAAAATTGGACATATAGAGGTCTTCAATAAGAAACTTATCAAAAATACTCAAGGATATGGTTTATAGATTTTGAAATTATTGTCCTAACATTCTCTATCCTTCATTGTGGTCTTACCATACTAAAACCTACACTACCACACAACTGAACCTATTTTCTATTGTATATGGGATAAAAGACTTCCTTCCCATTGAGTTCCAACATCCATCACATCATTTTTTCATCTATGACATGCTATCAAAATTTGAGAAATCACCAAAAGGACATGATTAATTAAAGTGAATTTATGGGAAAATAAATAAAACCCTGAATCACATGAAGGTCCACCAAAATCATATAGCACAGGTTGGTAACAAGTCCTCCTTTCTCATTCATCCATGGAGAACTAGTATTGGTCCTTAATAGCCTAATTATTCCACATAAAAAATCTCCATTATTGGAACCAAAATAGAGTGTTCCTTTTTCCTTACAGAAGGTACACTCAATTGAATATTATTTATTGATCATGATATAAGGAGATATTGTAATGACTTCTACCAATGCAGGGTTTCTCAAGAAATAATTTTTTAATCATAGTACACAGTCTTTCATAAAATACCATAAAATGTGTGACATTTGGTCCTAGTCATATGTCCTAAAACTACAAGATATCATACTCCATCCAATAGAACTCTAAACTACATAGCCTAATGTCTTAGTCACATGAAATTAAACTATATGAAAAATTACTTTTCACATGATGCCAAACAACACGGTTCACCTCCTTGTTGCGTGACATTAAACTATACAACATGTTTTTCTATTCCTGAGAGGATCACAATCACTTATGCGGGTCTCCCACCACTCCTCCATTCTAGAACTACATGTCAACTTATTATCTTCTTTATAGGATATGTAGTGGCACAATAACCTTATGTCTTGGTCATAGGCACAATTTAAATAAAATTCCTCCTCTCCTACATGAGAATAATGTTCTATGGAGGACACTCCATTATTGGTCTATTCAATTTTTTCCCATATTAATGACTGATAATATTTGTGGCATGATTCTTGTCCAAAGATGATTTGTAGACATTCCTAGGCTACATAACCAATTCCTCTCCATAAAAAAGAATACGCTCCCTTTCCTCCAACATACATCTATAATCAATGCTTGAGATCTTAATTTTGTTTCCCGCATTCTAGATATATTCATAGAAGAAAAAGTATCTCCTTCCATTAATATGAACAAATATCCATATAGGTATCGTTACAATCTATGGTAAATGTCGATCCAAATGAATCCCTAGTGATTAAACACATTCATTCCCAAAATATTACTCCTTGTCCGTGAAAAAAATTGATCTCCAAAACTCCATTTAGCCATTGATGATAGAATTTTTGATTCCTGATGATATATTTACTAGGATATGAATTGATTCTCCCCATTCTGGCTTTTCATATGTTTCCCTCAAATGGAATGTCATCTTAAAGAATATTGTTCCTCAGGAGATACCTCTTATATCACTATATAAAATTATAACAACATACTGGAAACCACATTCCGAACATGATCCATAGTTACTCATTGAATAATTTTCCTATATCACTTATTCCAATTCTTGAACCCCGATGATCATGGTTTAAATATTACTTCTTTAAATCCAAAGTATGTTAGAATATACTTGGATTTGTAATCCATATGTCTCTCATCATTCCATAATTTCCAATACTATTTGTTTGACCTAAAACTGCCAGAATTTTTTTTACTTATTGTATGACCCTAAATTTCATGTCCACCAACCCTCTAATTTGATGTTAATATTCTCCTATAACTACATATAAATTTATTATACCAACATTGAGATACATAGAATTTCCAAGAGCCTAATTATTCCCCACCCATCATATGATAAAATTCCCTTTTGGTTTCTCTTAAAATGCCACTATGTGGTAAACGAAGCATGTTCTATTATGTATTGTCCTGACTGAGAATAGATCACATTTTTTAGGATTTGTTAATAAATGCTTCCCTTCATGGTCAAGGTGTATCAGTTCCAATAAGTTTTATCATGATCCTACATGGAAGGCCATAAAAGGAACAACATGGTAACTATACTTCATGATAATAAAATTCTTAGTTGAAATAACTTTATTAATGTAAATTTTTTTATTATTTTGGAAAATTACCATTAAGACCACTATCCTATGTGTTTTTCCCCACCACCCCTCCATCTGAGAACTATGTGTGTCCAGATTCTCTCTTTGATGAGAACTATTGTGACACCTGAATCCTATATCTTGGTCCAGTAGAAATAAAAAAAAATTCCCCCAATATCATATGTAAGGGAATAATCTACATTGGAGAGTACATTATGGGTTCCCACCCTCCACATGAGCCCATATTCCAAGAAAAATTATCCCAATGTACACATGAATTCTATTAGTGTTGTGAATTTAATCAAGAACTATGTGTGGCATGATTATCACATTGATAAGAAACGTATTAATTCCTAGAAAATATGTATTTTTCCCATATATATTATAAACCCCACCCCCACCCCACCCTCCATAAAAATGATTCAGACTTACATAGAATACATTTCTCTCCATTATTGGGTGATTTCAACATTAATTGATCCTTCCATACTCAGGATCCCTCTATACTCAAATCAAACTCTCTATATTGGGAAATATGGTTCTCCATAATCTTTCCTCGGCTATTGGTGAAAGAATTTATGATTTACTTGGAAACTATTTTTTGGGAATGAATTTACACTCTTTAGTATAGATTTTTATAATTCACCCACAAAAGTCCTCTCAATGAAAATGAAAATTTTCCTCAATAGATCCCTATGCTATCTATATAATAAATTATGAAATTATCATTGAAACTGATTTCTATACATGGTATCTGGTCATTTATTTCAAATGTTTCCCATATAACTGCTTCTATGATATATATTCCCTTGGTTCAAGTTAACAACATTCCCTCTTCATTCCTAAAGGATGATATAACATTAATAGTAAGGTCACCATAAAATTAAAAGTCAATAACATTTGGTCAATGTTATATGACTATAAATTGTTTCCCTAAATTCCATTACTGTGAGATGTTATAATTCATTATCCATTTCATGGTCACACAAAACTAAACTTCTTGATGATTCAATCCTCTTCTTGGATTATCCCTTCCCTATGGTGTCTATCATCAACTACACCACCTAGGAAAACTATGTGAGACTTGATTCTATTTTCATTGAGACTTGTAGTAATATCGCATTTCCTTATTCTAGGCCTAATCATATATTAATAAAATTTCCAATTTAGTAACATCAATATAGGGACTTGGTTATCGATGAAGTATAATTCCACAAACATCACCTAAAAAATAAAATTTCTGTAGGAGAAATTTTGCATTCAATGTCTATGAAAATATAGATTCTTAGCTCATTATCAGACACATTTCTTTAACAGACCACCCTTCTGGTCTCAATAAATTCAAATCTCCAAAATCATTCCCCTTCTATCACTATTAGAATGACTGATTCATGTAGAAACCTTTGTTTTGGCTGTGAATTGATATTCACTAGTGTTCCATTGTAGAAGTTTCCACCTAATGGAATGTAAAATAAGAGAACCTTCATCCTCATGTGAAGGAAATTATATCTCTATAATCCTAGAAAACATCATGAGTGAAACCACTTTTAAACCATTATTTAGGGTATTTCCCAAGATACGTAACCCATATAATGTCTTAGATATGGAAATCAAAAAATCATGACATAAAATAATCCTTTTTTACCTGAAGAATGTGTAAACATTCTCAACTATAAATACCAACTAAGGTCATCATCCCTGAACTCACGGTCAATGATATTTAACCTAAATTACCATTTAAATTATTATAAAATTCAAAACTCTAAACATGCCATGGAAGGAAACTCATACTCACCAGGTATAAAACCTACAAAAGGGAACATCATGGAAGCATTCATGTTTTATCTCATAGGATGTTGAAACTAAATGGTTTAGGAAAAAAATTAGGAATAAAACATAAGAGGCATAAAACTTATTAGGTTGAAAAATAGAAAAGTGAAGGATAAGAAAAGGCCGAGTCTATCCTTCTAGTAATATTTTGATATCTAAAAAAGAAAAAAAATTGATTAGTGATAAAATTGTTTCAAAAGTATATGGAATCCATTATAATATTCCAGTAAAAATTTAACAATTATTTCAAGGTCTGAAGAACTATTGAAAAATAGTGTGCCCTCCCATTATATCATTGTAATTAAAAGACATTGACACAATTACATTAAGTAAAATGATCTAATTTAATGTTATTTTATGTTTACAATGAGTAAAGAAACACATAAATAAATGGTTTTGAATAAAATCATTTACATTAATGTATTAAAATTCCATGGATATTCCACATGTTGGATTATCTCAACCATGTTTTAGAACTACTCTTTGATATAAAATTTGATCTTTCAGATTGTGTCTAGATCATTTTTTTCAAAACCCATCCATTTATGTTGTGATGACTTCTATAGTGTGATGAATAATATCATTATCTATAACATAAAAATCACTTCCATGTTCCAAGAAACTTATCATGGATTGGTGGAGTTGGATAGTATCTTACTTCATGAAACCCAATTCTCCATGATGGCAGACTAGCTGGAGATATTGAACAGAAATGATGAATTGATTCCCCTCTAATTTCATAGATTATCTAAGCTCCACCAAGGATAAATCACCTATAATGTCATAAAACTCACCCACTAGATACACCTCATCCTTATTAGATCTCTTAAAATCCTACCATTACTGAACAGTTGAAATCATTGAATGCTGGATCATGGGGTAAGAAAAATATAATGTACCCTAGAATGGAAAACATGGATGGGAGTGACTGAATTCAGGATTGTAGATATTATATAGGATACTCTAAGAATAAATTCATGATATTTCACAATAAAAATTAGTGTGAGGCATGAAAGGCCTCATGTTCTTCTACACCTAATACATATCATATTTTATAGGGATATATATACTCCATGATTAATGAACTCAATAAATCATAGTTCTAAACACCCTCATAACTAATATCATATTCTTCATCTTCTATTTATTTCATTGGAAAGGAGGATTCTCCATCTGGATCGATCATCAATGTCGATGGAACTACATAATATAAAGGAATCATTCATAAAATTTGTGGATAACATATAGAACAATAAGGGATATAATCAGAGTAGATAAAAGTACTCACTCATTGATTGATAAGAAATTGAGATTGAGGCCTCCTTAACACACTCAATCTCACTATTCTAATTGAGGTCCCCCTTATGAGGAACATCCTCATGGGATTTCTTAGGGACTAGAAAGGAAGGCTCATGAGTATCCCCATCATGTGCCTCGACCATTACTCCTTCAACAAAAGGATGATGATGGACCTTTATGCCATATTCATAGATTTCCTTGGTTTTTTGAAGATAATGAAAAAAAGTTCAAGAAAATTGATTTATTTAATAAAATATAAATAATAATAGTAAAAAAACAACATTATAATTCCATATGAAAACAATAAAACACTATTAAAAAAGAAGAAAGATATAATTCATTGTAACTATTTCACAACATGAGGTTTCATTTATCATAGAATCCTCTCTAGAATGGATATCTAAGTCATTTTTTTCTAATAAAAAAATTCTTCTACCCACAACACAATCCATAACCTTCTCAATAGGTGTGACAATTTTGATCCCCACCGAATCAATATAATTATAAGAACCTTCAACCGATGGTTTAGGGAATATGTCATCCACTTAAAGGATAGCGATATAACCTATGACATATGTCCCAAGATCCTCTAATGTGTTCTATGGATCTGAAATATCATAAGGAAGAGAACCCAGTGGTTAGAACATGACCCCTTATGATGAAAATATTAAATTTCTTGGATTATCCTCTCTCTCTATGGTGACAATGAAAAATGTTTTCTCATCCCTTAATGCTTCTATAGTGAATGGGATAGACTCGTAAGTAGGTATGTAACATCCCTAAATGATAAAGGGTTAAATGACTAAATGATATGACTCATGTCAACAAGGTGCACTTTCCTTTTCGGGATCCTGTCAGATTAGAACTCCACAGTTAAACGTGCTTGGCTTGGAGTAGTGATCAGGATGGGTGACCCTCTGGGAAGTTACCCAGGGTGTGTGTGAGTGAGGAAAAAGCACACTGGAAAGGACATGTGTTGGCCTGTGGGGACTATCATTAGTAAGATGACCTGTTTAGGCATGTGGGTGGACCCTAGGGTGGGCCCCACGTGTCTGTGGGGGCAAGTGGTGGTACCTGGTGGGCCAGGACCCAACGACCATGTTAAGGTGGGGTGGCTGAGCTGTCACCGGGGATCGGTTGTCACATTTGGTATCAGAGGAGGAACTCGGCCTTAAGTGCGGTGCACTGCCTGGGTTGAGATGTAGGGCCCACAACGAGGACGTTGTGCTCTAAAGGGGGGGTGATTGTAACATCCCCAAATGATACAGGGTTAAATGACTAAATGATATGACTCATGTCAAAGCACACTGGAAAGCACATGTGTTGGCCTGTGGGGACTATCATTAGTCAGATGACCTGTTTAGGCATGTGGGTGGACCCTGGGGTGGGCCCCGCATGTCTGTGGGGGAAAGTGGTGGTACCTAGTGGGCCAGGACCCAACGACCATGTTAAGGCGGGGTGGCTGAGCTGTCACCGGGGCTCAGTTGTCACATTTGGTATTAGAGGAGGAACTCTGCCTTATGTGCGGTGCACTGCCTGGGTTGAGATGTAGGGCCCACAACGAGGACGTTGTGCTCTAAAGGGGGGGTGATTGTAACATCCCCAAATGATACCGGGTTAAATGACTAAATGATATGACTCATGTCAACAAGGTGCACCTTTCTTTTCGGGAGCCTACCTGATTAGAACTCAACAGTTAAGCGTGCTTGGCCTGGAGTAGTGATCGGGATGGGTGACCTCCTGGGAAGTTTCTCAGGGTGTGTGTGAGTGAGGAAAAAACCCACTGGAAAGGACATGTGTTGGCCTGTGGGGACTATCATTAGTCAGATGACCCGTTCAGGCATGTGGGTGGACCCTAGGGTGGGCCCCACGTGTCTACGGGGCAACTGGTGGTACCTGGTGGGCCAAGACCCGACGGCCATGTTAAGGCGGGGTGGTTGCGCTGTCACTGGGACTCGGTCGCTACATTTGGTATCAGAGGAGGAACCTAGCCTTAAGTGTGGTGCATTGCCTGGGTTGGGATGTAGGGCCCACAACGAGGGCGTTGTGCTCTAAAGGGGGGGTGATTGAAACATCTCTAAATGATAAAAGGTTAAATGACTAAATGATATGACTCATGTCAACAAGGTGCAACTTCCTTTTCGGGAGCCTTTCAGATTAGAACTCCACAGGATGGGTGACCCTCTGGGAAGTTACCCAGGGTGTGTGTGAGTGAGGACAAAGCACACTGGAAAGGACATGTGTTGGCCTGTGGGGACAGTAATTATTCAGATGACCCGTTCAGGCATGTGGGTGGACCCTGGGGTGGGCCCCACATGTCTATGGGGCAACTGGTGGTACCTGGTGGTCCAAGACCCGACGGCCATGTTAAGGCGGGGTGGCTGTGCTGTCACCGGGACCCGGTTGTCACAAGGTACATACACCTCTTCTAGTATTTCCTCATGAGTATTAATAGGATCATCTCTGAGACCATTGAGAAAGGTTAGGGGAGAGTATATTGTATCCCAATATAATTATCAAACAATTATTCTAAATGAATCTAGAATAAATGATTCCCTAAAAATGTACCGTGTATAATAATTCACTTTTTTAATGTGCATATTCAATATCATCCCATTAAATTCTACAGAGGAAGTCTAGAACTTGCCTACTATATCATAGGAAATAGATTTGGTAGTTTAGAATAATCCCCCACTATTTCCTCTTCCCTCATCATCTGCCTTAAGGGTAACTCCACCATTTCAGGAGTAGATTCCTTATCCTCAGTAGGGGTTACTATCATATCATATTTTATTGACATTATTCTAGGAGGATATCTTTTTATGTGATGAAAATCAAGGAAATATTTCATAGTGTAGGTATTTTTATAAAAAGAAAATATATTATAATTAATAATATGGAAATAGGATAAGATAAAACTAATATCCTAAATATCAATGAATTCATTCCATTAATTAGTGGACTATTTTCCCACCCATTTAGCGTTTTCATAGTTCATCATTTAATTCTCCCATCTCATTGTGGGGCAGCATTCATTCATGGAATATTTGTGCATCCCAATCTCCTGTATGTACATCCCACCACTAAATGGTTGGTTTCATAATTAAAAAAGAATGATCATGGAAATTTTTAGTCGGGAAATTAACAAACAAGCCTGATGATGTTCCATATGTCTCTAAATCAACAATAATATCCCACTAGAAGGTAGTCGCACTAGGCCTCACACGCTATGATGCATATCTATTTTATAATAAAGTGGAAACTATTCTTCATTATTTCAAAACCTTCCAATTTCTCTCCATCTCAGTAAAAGGATTAGAAATTGGTCTGTGGGTTTCCAATTGATGGTGTAAAATGGACCTTATAAGTTCAACATCAGATGGAGATGGCCTTTTAATCCCAAATATTTAGCCATTCCATGTATGGTGTCACTTGGGTGCCCTCAAGGACTCCCCAATATCAACATATGGATTATGAGGGACCTTACAACCATGTTTACATCGAATAGTAGTAGTAAAAGTTGTAACTCAAGGGATGATCTACGTCATTACCCCTTGCATATATGAAGAAATACATGATTCAGTATAACTGGGTGTCAACCCAAAAATACAATTGGTGTGGGAAGATCAATTACTATTTTTGAGGCCTGTTAATCTATAAGGAACAAAAAATTTTGATTAACTATCCAATGATTCTCCAATAAGATATGTATAGGAGGAGAAATTGTCAATTGTTGAAATAATTTGAATTTATATGAAAATCTGTATATTGTGTAGGACTCATTGATTACATCACTATATATCTGCATCACTTGTATGTGGTCTCTAAATTCCAACATATACAACATAAAATTTTAATCTCCAATGATGTTTTCATTAATTGTCTCTACATGGGACTCCCCTTATAGAAACCTGTTGAAATCTCAAAATTAGATTAAAAGATTCAGATCCTCCATGTAATTTAAATAGAAGGAATGGATGCCTCAGAAAAACTACATGAATGGTTATAATCAACATAAATGTATTTTAACATTGATTAAAATGGAATAGGGAATAGATTCCACAATTCATCCCCAGAATACATGGAATGGAATTTAGATTTGGTAGGAGGATATCGTTATGTGAATGTGTAATAGGTATAAGTGGATCTTATCTATGTTAATGGATTCCAATAATATTGGTTCCCCTTCCATTAATCTTGTATCCATGATGAATGGACCCAACCTCACAACACTATTAGTGTCATAGAGTATAGTAGGAAGACACATAGGCACATTACAAAAAATACAATGATATGGGTCTTGGGAGGATATCATGCTTGATCATTTACACCGACCATACTAGACTTATTTAAATGATGTCCAAATCATGTAGAGAGTTCCCCTCCTTTCCAATGAAGTATACCCTTTTTGGATTCTAGCATATTGGTCCATGTCACTTAGAATCCATGAATATGTTCATCCATCAATCAGTATGAAAATCACCCCTTGGGTGGGGGATTTACTTGTAACCATTTTGGTTATCTTTAGAAATTTATATTACAAATATAGTATTCATTTATCATTCTTATATGTTATTGTTGAAAGAATTATTTCATCATATATCTTTATGAAAATGGGTGCTCTCAAAAACACGAAAACAACCAACCAAATGACAAAAACATCACTTTGCATATGATCAAAGGTATTAATTTTTGGACTCCACTGGCTGAGTATATATGGTATTATATCAATTTTTATACCCACATGTCTACGTAACCCAATAATCATTACAAATGTCAAGTACCTTTAGCTTATCTCAAAAATTTGAAAATATTTTTCTCACACATTATGCTAACATCCATTTGGGATTGACTCCCCCATGGGTGTGGAAGTCCTAATATCTGTTTCACCCAGTTGATTTTACTGTCATAGAAACACCATTGATGGAATAAAAATAGTGCATATTTATCTCATGGGTGTAGGCATTCCAGTTTGGAGCACTAGAACTGTGATGCATGAGACGCACTAAGGTATAAATCTCCTAATTAATAAATGACCCTAGTGGATATTTTAGTAGTATAATGATTCATGTTTAACTTTAAATTGGAGTAATACATGTGATTATTCATCCCAAGAATAAGTATGTCTATCAGTAACCAGTGGGAATAATGAAATAGTTTATCACTATTAGGATACTCATTGTGGTTCCTTTTAAAATGTTTTTCATGATCTGGGAGGATAGAATCATGCATCTGGTAGAAATTTATCCCATAAATTTCAAGAATCTCCTTACTGTGTTCATTTTCTTGTTCATTAAATACAAAATGTTTTGGTAAATCCATTGGAAAACTATAATAAATGATGGGGTTTTATATTATAGATAACCAATATTGAGAGGATTAATTATTAATAAGATGGATCCCATGAATGGAAGGTGAACCAATAATAGAAGATGGCCACCTTGGGCAGGTACCCAGCCAAGGATACTGCAAGCAAGTACCCAGTTGATTCCACCTCATAGAGGATCCTATCATAGGTCACCAAGTGTTGGATCATCAATGAGGTTAACTTGTGTATGTTCCTTCCTAGGTTACTCCACATAAGGGTCCAAATATCATTTTGAGTAATATATGAAAGGATGTGTGCAATGGGAAAGAGAAATGAGAGAGTATAGAAAGAAATAACGATGAAAGTGAGAGGAATGAATGTGTGGGGGATCCTCTTTGTAGTAATACTATAACCTACATGAAAGGACAATCAATACCGCCATGCGTGACCACCCTATGAAAAAAAACCAACCCCTACCATATGTTCATTACACACTTTCACGGAACACAATATGTATTACCTGCCAAGCCCAAGTGACCCACGAGTGAAGGGATAAACATTTCCAATATTTTTGTACCTAAGGATCAGACCCAATTCATTCTATTGGATCAAATCCTAAGGGTGGATTTTTTTGAAACTATATTTTCACATGAGAATGAGAATTTTTCAAAGGTAAATACCACAAAAAAGATATGTTAAATACATCAAGGATAAAACATTTTTTCCCAATTAGTCATGTGGAAATCCTAACTGGCATATTAATGCAAGTCCGACCGGGGCACCCAAAACCATCACATATCTTTATAAATGCACAACCAATTGACTCATGTGGGGAAAACCTAAATGATACTGAGAATTATATTTCATTTTAAGCTAACTTATTCAACTAGTGTCCAAAAATTCCAAAAAAAAAGACGTTTTTGCTTCTTATTTTAAATTACTAAATGATAAGAAGTTGAAACAAAGCTATACTCCCCTACTTCGTTTCCCACATCCATGAAATCCCCATGGTATAATTACTAGTTTAAAATAAAGATGAAATTATGGAGGATAGATTAAATTTGGTTCTAATAATTTTTTAAACAAAAATTAATTTCAGTAGGATATTTTTTCCACATTCAATAATTATTAGATTGAAATACCCTTTCCAAACACATGATTTTCATGGTCCCATTCCAGAATCACCTGAGGAGGTCCCTATAGGTTTTTGTGAAGACACAACATAGTTTTTTACTAGGTTTCACTTAATCAAATATCACCTAGTCATCACCTAGTCAAATCACATTCATATCACCCAAAAATCATCTAGGTGAATCATCTTTATCTTGCCTAGCCATCACCTAGGAGAACCACCTTCAGCAATCCCAGTAACTACCTTGGAAAATAACAACAATCTCACCAAAAAATATCCTTGGATAATCACCTTCATCTATCCCAACCATAACCTAGGATAATCATTATCATATCTCCCATCCATCAATAAAATAAAGAACCCACAACTTTTCCATACCTCACATGTGAAAGACAACTTATGTGATCCTAGACCATAAATGTGTGAGCCATTCATTGATCCTTTCATAATACCACCAATGGTAGGTAACATATTCCCATGGATCCCTAATCTGAGGGGTAAAAATATAAGACCACCTCCAATATCAACTGGAAATATATGATCAGAACATATGTTACACCATTATGGCCTCTCAATAATATTTTATTATAATCAATGAGGACCTATTATTAACAAACATAATAAGGTATATCCTAAAATTTTTCCCCAATAATACATTTATATTGTAAAAAGGGTCCTAAAATTAGGTATGGTTGTAGTAGGATATTCATGATAAGAAGATATATATGTGTCCTAAAATGTGAATTGAATTAGGATATGTTTGTATGGAAACATAAGTCTCGACCATCGAAGTTCCAAACTAGAGAGAAGAATTGGATATCAATATCTGGTCTCTCTCCCTGAATCCCCACTGGGAATCTATCCTCATCTACCAACAAATGAGGAGTAAGTGTCACCATTGGTTTACCCTCGTGGTTTAATCCCCTATTCTATGTCAAAATGTATTCCCCTTCTTTCTATATCCCAAGCATCATACACTAGTAGATGAATGATATTTTGTTGTGTTTTTATATCTTCCACTTTCTCTTGTTTCTCACACAATGCATGAATCATGTGATATTATAGGTTTCTGGTGATCATGACATCTGAGTGATCAAATAACTATATATGGAGGGGATCATTTTTTTAATATTCTTATCACCTTTCCTTTGGATTCCTAATTATAACAACTCCACAAAAGTGTTTACACCATTCTCTATCCAAGGGCCACTAACAATGAAAGTGGAATCCCTAAAGGAGGAAACAAAAAAGGGAATGAAGTACCATCCTCGAAAGAGAACTCTTTTTTTGATAATATTTTCTCCTTGATAAGGGCATCCACCACTGGTGTAAACCAAAAACATCCTAAATATTGGGTCCTTGGTTCTTGTCCACATGGGTTATGAAAGAATCCTTGTTAAGGATTAAACCCAACACCCCAAATTCACCCTAATATTTTTTGATATATATTCGTTGTAGGGTCATATCCATCATATTAGATTATGTCCATTACATGTATCTTGGGTCCCTTCATTGAATGCCCCACTCAAACCTTGACTAGGCCCCAATGTACATGGAATCCTTGCCTCGTGATGTAAAATACATTGTTTGATCATTTTCTCATGAAAATAAAGTGTATGATGTGCCTGGTTATGTGAAACTGAACAACATGGTTTATGATTCCTTTCACAAAGATATATAGGAAGCTCGTTTCATAGGCTTGATCCATACACACAAACAACCCCCGACTTCTTTGACAAAGATAACTTCCCTAGTTCCTCACTATTTGGATTAAACCTAAATAATGGTAATAAACATCATAGAAACCTCTAATCCATTTTACAATGGTACCATCACTAGGTAACCTTTGATAAATATAGATATTCCCATCTAAAGAGAACCTCATATACATGAAAGATGATTTGAAAACTAATATATGCTAAAAACGAATTGATAAATTAAGTGGAAAAAATTTTACATTTGGATTGTAATATAGTGTCCACAAATATGTATTATATCAATAAGAGAGTCACATAGTAGGTTATAATTCCACCAAAATTAGGGTGATGAGCCAAATATCCCATCCTCTAGACAAATGTGAGTCACTAATAATTTTTGAATTAATTTCCAATGACCACCTACCATTGGATTGGAGGATCATGAAACATCTTGAAGAGGGGGAATATTTGGTGTTTCTTATTCCACAAAAGAACCAATGGAAATCACTAGGAATGGATATCAAAATATGTGTCTGGTGTGAAAAGTTGCACCAGAACCACCACAAATTTCCTCTCACACCCCCCACATTGTTATAAAGGTAGAAACAAGCCTGTTAAAGATTGAAATGTTCCATGTCTAGTGGTCACTCAATGTCATGAAAACATGTATTATAAAAGGTTAAATTTTTTATGATATATATTATATTGGACATGTTCATATGGTGATATAAGAATATTATATAGAGATAACATTAAGCACCACAGTTTCTTGTGTAGATCTAATGCTTTTCTAGAATAATCACTTTTCTTACATTGATGAAATCATGATTTTATATTTATTTTCAATTCTAGTAAGGAAACAAGGTCACATGGTTAGGTATAGAGATAATGGTTAAATTATTTATAATTTATTTTCCCCCAAATGAAGAGAGTGTGATGAATCAATATCCAAAGAAGTTTGGATGGATTTACAATGTGTTTAAACATTTTCCATTATGTTTATGAGGATATAAGTGAATGTGGAATACTTTTGGATGTTCATATAAATTATATGAATAAATAAATTCAATGTGTATGTATCTTACCATGATGATTCATCGGTTTTAATCCATTATAAGTAGTTTAAATGGAATCTATAATGAATCATTTAGATGGATTACTTTCATCAAAGGAATTTAATGAATAAGTACAATGTAATAAATGTGTATCAATATATTAAATATGTCTGACAAGTTTTCAATAAATAATATGAATTATTGATGAATATATAAACATATTAGATCCCTCCTGTTTGATATGAATTAATATATAAAAGTTTTTCTATGGATATCATAATATTAATATTCTATCTTTCATTATAAGGAAGGTTCTATAACCACTATAAATGAATTGGGGTCCTATCATAATGAATAAGGATCCACGGGATAATGTCCTACCATCAAAATAAGATGGAATTTGTCTGCTGCTATCATGATATTCATCAAGCTATGTCAATTTATATGGAGTCTACGGCATTTATTATACAGTTACTCATCATATTTTTATCTCTTATTATATATTATGATGATATTTTCATGGATCAATCAGGTGTATATATATATATGTATGTGTATATGGCTTTCCAATCACTATCAATGATCAAAGAATGAAACTCAAAATCCATCACTTTGGTGAAACTCATCAATAATATAAATGTCCATATATAATTACATTAACAATGAGTACACTATTATCTAAAAATTGTTAATGATTCTATGAAATTATTATTATCTAGCGGTGGATACCAAATCTTCCACAGGAAATCATCATATTGAAGATGCCAATATATGATTTAAGTTATTACATGATTGGCCGTATGTTTTAAGTAGCAATGACTATTATTATGAAATTGTTCCAATGTCATACAATCAAAAATATAAACAACTATTTCCAATATTAAACTATAGTGAAGATACTAATGATTTTAAATAATATATACATTACAACATATAGATGTAGAAATATTTACCTAGAAATGATGTTTAATAAAATGTTATATATATTTTTGTATAATAAATCATAATATTCTTAACATTTTATAAACACTTCTAGTTAAATAACTCTGACATGATCATGAAACATTTTATTTGTATTGTTTTACCATTATTTAAAAAATTGAAATCCTAGGTGGAAACTTCTTAAGCCTATTTTTGTTTGATTTAAAAAAAATTCTATACTCATTTAATTCTTGGTGTAAGAATCCATCAATGAATATCAGTAATGTCTATGGAACTTCGTTTTCTTTAAATAATACACTCATTACCTGGATGGGTTCTATAGGTTTTTAATATATAACAATTTATCATGGAATTACTTTTTTTGTATTCTTACAAAGAGCGATGACACATAGGTCATCAACAATGAAAGAAAATGTAATTATTACAAATTATATAACCATATAAAAACATATTAAACCTTAGAATTTCAATCAACTATTGGTTGGTCCTATCAAGTCCAGTCATCAATTAGTTGACATACAACTTTTTTATAGATAGTTTTTATTTTCAATATATAGTAAGTAATTAGTAAAAACATTTTTCTATATAACCATATATATTACTATAACAAAATGATTTTCTATAAAGGAAATTTAGAAATAGTTGTATATATTTAAAAAACATCATCAAACGTGAAATAGTTTTTTAATTAGTTCTTATTAAATATATTTTCCATGATCATGTGTCTTTTTCGATATATTCGTTTAACATTATTTGATAAATTAATAAAAACATGAGTGAGAAATAATTGATCCCTAGTTATTATAGATTTATAAACCACCATTTTCTTTTCTTTTATGGTGAATAAATCAAACATCAATCATCAACACCTCCTACAAAAAATTTTGGAGTTGGTATCCTATGAAAATATATTTTTATTTCAATTAGTTGTATATTTGATGATTTGAATATTAAAAAAAAATATTACATATTTTACATTATTATACCTAACTCATATGTAATAATTTCTTATAATGTACATCTCATTGATAAGGACAAAATAGTTCACTAATATGATGAGAACATTGAAGTGTTATGGAGATATACTTAAATCAAGATCTGTAGTTTGATAATGTACTATGATGGGAAAAATTGTAAACAAACCATATACTATGAGTACTCATAAGTGTATCAGTATTCATATCATGACTTTCCCAGATGGTAATCTCCAATATTGGAGATTATGAGAACATACCTGCTTGTATGAAATTTTCTTATTTTTGAATCTTGGTATATTAATATATTTGAGAACATGTAATGGTTCATGGACATTAAGATAATAATTAATTAATATCATGACTCATACACTTAGATTTGATGGTGATAATAATGAAGAAATATGTATAAGATGAGGTATTTCATGGTGGGTTCATAATGATTAACTCATCATTAATGGGTAAGTCAAGTAAGGATTTAATTCATTCCCTATTTGAATAAGTTCATATCATGACCCAATTATTGGAATAGGACCATCACATTAAATTCCATATCCATGGTGAAGAAATGTGTTTATTTCAAATATTAAATGAAAGACATAATGATCTTATAGGTTGGTGGCATATATGTGAAACCTACAAGAAGAGATATTTTGACAAATAGATTTTATTATACAGTGAGAATTCGTATATGGTTGTCGTTATTATGACATTAAGTTATTTATCATAGGTTCATTGACACATTTTTATACAGTATTCATGGAATTTTAGAAATCTTTCATAATGAGAAAAATAAATTATCGTTTATGGTCTGAGACTATCAGTTTTTGGTAATCTCGATTAAAAATTATTTGAATTTAATTAATAGAATAAATATTATTCTCAAGACCATGGGATAATTTTATTCAAATTTTATAAATCTCAAATGATTATTGATGAATGAAATATTTAAATTTAATATTTTTCTCTGGGATTTCAATAAATAATATAAGAGATCTAATAGACTAAGACAAATGTTAATAAATATATCAATTAAATAGTGGGATAGCTAATATTTGTTTTTTCACTAGTGGTCATGATCCACAAAATAATAATAATAATAATAATAATAATAATAATAATAATAATAATATATGTAATGGTTTTTATTAAGTATTATCAAAATAATAATAATATATGTAATGGTTTTTATTAAGCATTATAATATTATATAAGTGTCTAATTGCAGTTATTTCACATTTTAACCTAAAATGTATTTCTTTAAATAGATGGTTATATCAATTTCATATTTCATTGCAATGAAAAACAGGAAAATAATTGATCACAATGAAACTCTATCTTGACAACTACATTCTCTCTTCCTCTCAAGTACAAGAAACCCATGATAGATCTATTCAATATCAAAGGATGGAAGATTAACATGAATAAATCATGACAACCAATGAACCACAATAGCACCTAGATATATATTTTTGTTGCTCATAGATCATTGGAATAAATTTTTGATCATTTCTAGAGGGATTATATCATTCTATTCTCATAGTGTAATTAATACAATCCAAAAGGTTCATTTTTAGATTATGGACATCTACATCGAAAAAAGAAATCTTAGATCAGAATTTTTTTCCCTACAATATTAAATAAAATAGTAATAAATATGATGTGAAAGATCATGCATGTGGTTTTGGGGAACTCAATATTATATGAAGTTTTAATATATCACCCACCACCGCATGCTTTCAAATCACCCAAAACAAATATGTTATATCATAGTGGTCACAATTTAAAATTTATAATTATTTATTTTATTTTTTATCTATACTCAATCATGGTAGAATGTTTATTTTCTTATTATTCATTATTTAATCAGATTTGAATATAAATTTTATACACATATTAATCATTTTTTCTCAGTAATTCAATTTCTTAAAGCTCTTCGAATAGATGATGAATTATTAGGGATTCCATTAGGAAGTTATAAGAAAATAAAGTAAAACATGGTTATACATCTTGTATTTGGATTGCATTCCATGTACCCATTTGAACTACACCTGAAAAATTCTAGATATTAATTAAATGTTGTGGATTTTATGCACACCACTTATAGATCGGGCCAACCATGTGTAGTCTATGAGGCTTAGCGGCGTAAATCATGCAATATGTGTGGTCAATATTCACACTCAAACTAAATTGGACTAACATGTTTGATAGTTTTGGATATCCATGATGTGTATGTAGTGTGCATGATGTGTAGCTCATCATTTCCTACATAATAAATAAAAAATGATCCATTAGATTAGAACAATAGACACAAGTCATAAGGGATAAACAATTTGAGCCTAGCATGTACACATTCTAAAATCCTATAATGAAACATTCTAAAGACATAGGTTAGTATCTCGAGAACACAAGAAGTTGATAAAATATGTTGTTAAAAACATAGACATGGAATGTAGTTTAGATGAGTCTGCACCTCAAATCCCCATTTCTGTATCCTTGATACAGAACATCTGAGTTACTTTTTTTATATCTAGATAACACAAATCACATAGTATCCTAATTTCTAGTAGAATTAAATTACAATAAATAGAAAATTACAAAATTAAAAGAATATTTCATTTATTGGAATATTATGTGTTTGATAATATAATAAGGGTATTAATGGATTCTAAATGTTCGATTAATTTATTATTGTAAATTAGTAACCTTGGTTATTTGGATTATTTTAAACCAATGAAATTAAGGATGGGTATCTCCAAAATGAATTTATATGGTCATTATGATGAAAGGGAGTTAATTAGTTAATTAATTACTGTAAACACATTTATCTTAATAAAAAATAATGGATAATAAATGAATGTTTAACTATTTATATTTACAGATGAATTTCATATATGGCTGTTCATGAGATTTACCCATAACTGGGAATGTGTTAGATGTTAAAATTTAATTGATTTCATTTGTTTTCAATTATATAATATTAAATTAAATATAATGTCCTAGAATCCATCAATCTATATGTTGATCCAATAAGGATTTCCTTATGACTTTTCTATTCCTTCTTGTTTTGAAAATCACAAATACCATATACTTAAGCAAATCTATATTTTACTTCTCTAATTAAAATTCCCTTCCTTATGGAAATTTAACCTGACCTAGATTTCCTTATACATATCTATATTTTTCTTAAGTATAAAAATTGGAATCATACCTAAAACCTCGGAATCATATAATACTTAGATATGAAGCATTTTGTTTTAGGATCTGAATTCTGGAAATGAACTGTAATGAATTTCCACTCTGAATTCTAGATATGAACTATAATGAAGTTCCATTCCGAATTCTAGATACGAACTATAATAAACATCCACTCTGAATTATGGATACGAACTCTCATTTAGTTTGACTCCATATTCTGGATACGAACTCTCATATTGTTCCACTCTGAATTCTGAACTCCGAACTCTTACTAGTCCGACTCCAAACTCTTACTAGTTCGACTCAGAACTTTTACTAGTTCGACTCCGAACTTTTATGAGTTCGACTATGAACTTTTACATGTTCGACTCCAAACTCTGTAAAGTTCATATTCTGAACTCTGGTGAAACCAGACACCGAATTTCCTTAGAAATTCAGACTCCGAATTTCTATAGAATTCAGGTTCCGAATTCTTATAAAACAGAATCTGAATATCTCTTTATTATAGAGTCTGAATTATATTTTAGTTAGACTCAGATATTTTATTTTCCTACACTAATAATTTCAGTTTTGCTTATACTTATACTTGTTTCATTACAAAACGATGTCACGCTTTTAGCTACACATGTTTTTTTATAAAATGATTTCATCCATTCTGTTTCTAACTAACCATTGTTTTAGTGAAACGTGTACAGGTACCTCCGAAATTTAAGGAAAATATGACTGTTGGAGGAGGGAGATTAACATTCCATCCGAGCCTATAAATAGGATCTCATTTGAAAGAGCTCAACACACACTAAACTGAATTGATCATTGATATATGTGCTTACATGTTGTTGAAATGATTTCTAGAGAGAGAGGCTCTTATCAACTCTCAAGCTTCCTGCAGAAAGATTGAATGACTTTTTCAAACATTACCTTGTGCAGGTGTACTTCGTGCGGATCTGAATGTTGGTGATTACATTATAGGGCTTACTGGTATTGGAAGACAGAGGTGCCTACTTCCTTGATGTTCGAGGGTTTCCATGATGAGGAAGACAGAGGTTCCAACTACCTTGAAGTTGAGGGCTTGCGGGGATAGCAAGACAGAGACTCTGATCTTTGTATTGAGGGCTTACCATGGTGTGGGTAAGAAAAACTTTCTTGAAGGTATAAATCAAGAGACCTTTATCCAAGTTTGTTGGATACCCTTCTCTTTGGGTTAAAAGACTTATATCTTGTTACTTGTAGTTTTACTACTTGTTTTTCCACTGCATTTCGTATTTTAAGGAAAGTATAACCTTCTTTTATTTCCTTAAACCTGTACTATGATTTAAGTAAGATTTTATACACTCTAAGGTAGAATCTCATATTGTAAACTTTGGTTATGTTTCATTTTATAGATCCATATTTCCAGAACCTGCTTTTCAGAATGACTTTCCAGATTTAAGCAAGTGCATAGAACTAGAAGTTTATAACTTCCTACTTTGTTCTAATCTTTCATTGTTGTTAGAGGTGTTGTGAATTTTCTTAGTTTAACTTAGTTAAACAAAGATCTTTCCTTGTTTAAGGAAATTTTTACTGTGTACAATTCACCCCCACCCCCTCTTGTATATTGAGAATCTACATCATTATTTCGATCCTACAATTGGTATCAGTGGGGGTTTCTGAAATACTTATATTCACATATAAGTTTTTCCAGCTCAGTTTTTCATTGTTCTATATTTTGATTGCTTAAGAATATTTTACTTGAATCCAAACTTTTTTTATTAACAAGATTTTCGGTTGAATTTTTTTTATGAATGACAGGAATTAATGTTGGTTCTATTTACAACCTAAATCATACTAGACCAACAATTTTTGATGGAAATTATTATGAGTATTTGAGAGATCTAATGAAGACTTTCGTTATCAATACTGGAGTAGATAACGTTGGTATGATTACTGGAGGTTATAAAATTATTGATAAGGAAGTTACTGCTTTCACAAACCAAGAGAAGCATGATTATCAATTAAACTATAAGGTACACAATAATCTATTATGTTCAATGACTAGGGACATATATATCCAAATTTCTTCCTGTGAAACAACTAATTGTATATAGAAGAAACTTGATGTTACTAGTTTTGGTACATCCAAAGTTATTGAGTCTAGAAGAGCTATGTTGAGAGCTGAGTATCATGGTTTTAACTTTCCTTATGGAGAACCCATTAGTATGGTACAACAATGGTTTATGAATATCGTGAATAGCTTACAATCTATGGGAGATAAAGGTCTAGATGATGATGCTCATGTATACATGATTATTGATATTTTTTCCAATGAGTGGGAATCAAAGAAAATAGCTATTGATGATAACAAGAAGGTTACTCAAATTTCCTTAGATGAACTGTTTGGAACTCTTCGCCAACATGAAAGAAGGATGAAAAGAGATGCTGACAACATGAAAAAGTAGAATGGGAATGGTTCTATTTCGTTAACTACTACATCAAATCACATTAAAGCTAAGACTCATGAGAGAGTAACTAGATCCAAGTCTAATAAGGTTACTATCCAATCTGAATCCAGTGAGATTGGAGTCTCAGAAAATGAGTTAGCTAATCTTGCTCGAAGAATGAACAAGATAGATGGTCAGAGAAATTTCCAACCCAGGTATAAGTAGAAGGAAAGGAAAAGATAAGAAAGATTCATAGGTCACATGCTATGAATGCAAGAGAAGTGGACACATATGACCTGATTGCTCAATTCTTAAAAAGAAAGAAATAAAAGGGAGGCATTCTGAAAGGAACATGAAGAAGTTCTATAAAGCCAATGCTATGAAAAGTCTAAAAGCTAATACAACCTGGAGTGCTAGTTGTGGAGAATCTTCAGAAAGTGAATCCTCTTAATATGATTCATCAGCTCAGAAGAATATGGGATTCATTGCTAATACTCTTTTTCCACTTACATGTCTTATGGACAAGGTAAGCTCTGACAAGGCTTTAACAAATTTATCTCTTGATAAGAATTACTATTCCGAAAATATTACTTCTAATGAAGATACTTCATCCTCAGAAAATGAAAAACCTTCATATGAAGAAGTATCTTGATTTTCCAAGTTAATTGAAGCAAAAAATTGTAAATTTTTTTATGAAATTAAACATGGAAAATACTAGGGATGAAATTATTACAAAAGAGATTTCAGATATTTTTTCAAATCTAAAAGATAAAGAAGAGTTTTTAGAAAAACATTCTAAAGACCTTGAGAAAGAAAATTCTGATAAGGAAGAACTTTCTAAAGAACTTCAGAATTCTATTTTAAATATGAATGTTTTTGAGGAAAAATCAAACTCTATGGAAATTATTCTTGAGGATAGGAATTTAGTCATTAGAATGAAATATGCAATATTTTCTCTTAAGAAACTTCATTCAAAATTTACCTATGGGAAGGAAAATTTTGACAATATTTATTCTAAAATTACACCTCACAGAAACAGTACTAGAGTAGGTTATACTCACCATAAACTAGTTTTCAAAAACAACTATTGTGTTCCTTCTAAATCCCCTTTTTCCACTAAGTGTCAATGTTGTGGGAATTTGAAGAAAAACTGTTCTTTGAATAGAGTTCAATCTCTTGGGTTTCATAAAGTATATTTTTCTAAACAAATGTGGATACCCAAAATTTTGTTATCTGAAAATCTCGGATGCCAAAAAGTTTGGATTCTGAAAGCCTAATTATGTTCTTATTTTCAGGATGATAAAGGAAGAACCAACAAAAATACTTTGTAGATGGATAGTGGATGTTCCCGGCACATGACTGGTAACAAAAACTATTTTGAAATGATTATGATGATGAAAGGAGGAAAAGTAACTTTCAAAGACAATGCTCTGAGAGAAATTGTTGGTATAGTTAATATTGTTCTTCTTGGTAAAATCTTGATTTCAAATGTTTTGTTTGTAAAGGGTCTTAAGAACAACCTCATTAGCATAATTCAATTATGTGATGAAGGATACCTTGTTAATTTTAGGAATGATTTGTGCTTAGTACAAAATTCCAAGGAATAGTTTATTCTCTCTGCCCACAGGCATCAAAATTTTTACACTTTGAACTTAAAAGACTTTAGGATAAAAGACTTACCTAGCCTTAGTGAAATGGAAGACCATTCTTGGTTGTGGTATAGAAGACTAGGTCACTGTAACCTTCGAAACATATTCAAACGTTCTAAGAATGGTTTAGTTAAGGATCTACCAGAGCTTAGATTTGACTCTTCTAAAGTTTGTGACCCTTGACAATATGGAAAGAAACATAAATATAGTTTTAAATAAATCGGTGAATTCTCAACAACTGATGCGTTACAGTTGGTTCACATGGATATTTTTGGTCCAACACAAACTGGAAGCATTGGAGGCAAATACTATGTGTTTATTTTAGTTGATGATTACACTAGATTTACATGGGTCTATTTTCTAGCAAATAAGTCTGAAGATTTTTCTTATTTCAAATGTTTTAGAGCCCAAGTATAAAATGAGAAAAACCTTCCATTGAAAATTATTCATAGTGATCATGGAGGATAATTTCAAAATTCTGATTTTGAAGCTTTTTGCAGTAGAAACGGTATTACTCACAACTTCTCAGCACCTAGAACTCCTAAACATAATGGTGTAGTTAAAAGAACAAATATAATTCATCAAGAAATTACTAGAACCATGTTGAGTGAATATTCTATAGCTATATATTTTTGGGCTGAAGCTGTGATTAATTCTTGTTATACTATAAATTAAGTTTTGATTAGACCTTTTCTTAACAAAACTCTATATGAGTTATGGAATTGTAGAAAACCTAGACTTTTCTACATCAAAGATTTTGGTTGCAAGGTATTCATTCTGAATACTAAAGACACTTTACACAAATTTTCACCCAAATATGATGAAGTAATTTTCTTATGATACTCCACAACTTCTAAGGTCTTTAGGGTTTTTAACAAAAACACTTGTACTATTGAGGAAACAGTACCTTTAAAATTTGAGGAATGTGATCCTTTTTTTAAACCATTCCAACTTACATCCTCGGATGTATTTTAAAAAACTAATTATCAACCTTTGATAGAAGATCCTTCTGATATGTAAAATGTTTGAGAAGATGCTTCAGAAACATTTACCTCAGAATACTTTTTACACTATGTTGATGAACATGTTTTACAAAACCCAAATCAGTTGTTTCTTAAGAATCATCCCAGTGATAGTATCATTGGTGATTTAAATCAACCTGTAAGGACTAGAAGATCCTTATGAAATGGAGTAGAGCATCTATCATTCGTTTCCAAATTGGAACCAAAAACAACTGATGAAGCTTTAAGTGAGGATGATTGGATTAAATCCATGAACGATGAGCTAAATGAATTTGAAAGGAATAAAGTCTGGACCTTGGTTGAAAGACCTAAGGAAACTTCTATTATTGGAGTAAAGTAGGTCTTCAGAAATAAGTGTGATGAAAATGGAGTCATCGTTAGAAATAAAGCTAGACTAGTTGCTAAAGGATATAATCAGTAAGAGGGAATAGACTATTAAGAAACCTATGCTCTAGTAGCTAGACATGAATCTATTCGTATTCTACTTTCCTTTGCAGAATTATTCAATTTTAAACTTTTTCAAATGGATGTGAAATGTGCTTTCCTTAATGGCTATGTTCAAGAGAAAGTTTTTGTTGAACAACCTCTTGGCTTTGAAGATACATAACATCCTAATCATGTTTTTAGACATACCAAATCTTTTTATGGTCTTAAACAAGCCCCACAAGCTTGGTATGATAGACTTATAGGATTTTTGCTTTAAAATAACTATGTTAAGGGAAATGAAGATCCAACCCTTTTTATAAAGAAAGATAAGAAAATGTTTTTGATTGTTCAAATTTATGTTGATGACATTATATTTGGTTCAACTCAGCAATCTTTAACTGATATCTTTGTAGATAAAATGAAATCTGAGTTTGAAATGAGTATGATGTGTGAGTTAACTTTTTTCCGTGGTTTTCAAATTTCTCAAAAACCAGAAGGAATCAACATATCCCAACATATGTATATTAAATATCTTCTTAAAAAGTATGGATATGAAAACACTAAGAGTATAAGTACTCCTATCGGTACCTCAAACACACTTGATCTTGATGAAATTGGGAAACTAATAGATCAAACATTTTTAGAGGTATGATAGGAAGTCTACTTTACTTGACAGATAGTCGACCAGAATTGATGTTTTCAGTATGCTTATATAAAAGATATAAATCCAATTCTAAGGAATATCATTTAAAGGAATTGAAAAAAATCGCTACTTAAAGGGAACCATGGATCTATACTTATTTTATAATTCGGGAAATGATTTCATGTTGGGGAGTTTTTTGGATGCTGATATTGGTGGATAAAGAATGGATGGAAAAAGTACATCTGGAACTTGTCATTTAATAGGAGATTCATTAGTTTCTTGGTCCTTCAAGAAGCAACATTCTGTATCACTCTCCACTACTGAAGCTAAATATGTAGCATCTGGAATATGTTGTGCTCAAGTTTTGTGGATGCAACACACACTCACAGATTATGGCTTGAGTTTTACTAAGACTCATATTTTGTGTGATAACACAAGTTCCATTTCCCTTAGTAAAAACCCCACACATCACTCCCATGAAAAACTCATATATATTAGGCACCAAATTCTTAGGGATCACACACTTAAAGGAGATATTATTCTTCATTTTATTGGAATACAAGATCAACTTGCTAACATTTTCACAAAATATTTACCTTCCGATAGATTTGAATACATTAAACAGAAGTTAGGAATGATAACCATAAGGTAATATTCCTTCATTAATTTTTTGTTAAAAAAATCTCTTTACTGTAATAAACTCCTTTTCATAGGGGGAGTACATTATATTGTGAGTATTTCAAAAAATTTAGTAATGAGTTTTTCAAAAAAAACTCGTTATGAGCCCTTCAAAATTTTTCGAAACTAAAATTTTCGTAATGGAAGTCTTTGGAACTGAAACTTTCGTAATGAAATTTTCATACTGAATTTTTCAAAATGAATTTTTCATACTAAAATTTTTGTAATGAAATTTTCGTACTGAAATTTTCCTAATGAAATTTTCATACTAGAACTTTCGTAAGGAAGTTTTCGTACGGGAAATTTTTTAAATTTCATTTTCGTACTGAGAATTTTCGTAATGAAATTTTCATTGTGAATCTTTCATAATAAAATTTTTGGATATGATATTTTCGTAATGAGAATTTTTGTAATGAGAATTTTCGTATTGAGAATTTCCGTACTCATACTTTTCATACTGGTGTTTTGGGTACTCAACGTCTTTTCAATTTTATGTTTTTTGTAGTTAGTTTTTCATAGTCAAATTTTTCTTCAAGAATAATATCACCTACTACTAATAAACTTCCTAGCCAATCCAAAATGTATGACTTACTTAAGTTTTTTTAATCGTATTTTACTTGCTAGTATTTTCCTATGAGTTTTAAAATTTCTCGGATTCTAGTTTTCTCAAATCCGATTGTTTTTCATAAAACCTCAAAAGATCGGATTCAAGATTTCATTACAGGTATTTTTTCAACCGTCAGATCAGATCAGAGAAATTTTTAACCATTATATTTCTTTTGGAAGTTCAAAGGTCAACACCATAACCTATATAAAGGGGACCCCGAGGGTAGTCCCACATTGGTTTCTCAAAGCTCTCTCATCTCAATACCCTGTCTCTCTTTTTAAGGCCGTTCCGATCTTTGTTAAGCCTGTTCCAAATCTTCCAAAACTCTCTATTATGAATTTCTATTGATGATACTTCCCATGATATGTCTACCTCAAGGCCAATTTCAAAATTTCAAGTGTACAGAGAAAGACTGGTCCATTTGAACTTTTATATGTACGATTCTATCATCTCCAAGAACATCAAGCTAAATAGTTGGGAAGATGCATGTGTATTCAACACAGGTGATCAAGATGCTGCCTATCCGTGGTTACTTGTAGAATTCTATGAATCACCAAGATTTTATGAGGAATATGGAATAGATAATTTTTCATTCAAGTCTTATGGAAAGACTAAAAAACATACTTACACCAAGGCGGCATGCTTGGTGGGGCTAGCTTACGAAGGAGAAGTTGAATTTTGTTCACACAAACTCCCGGATGCTCAAGGTAGTTTTGTTATGGTAAAATCCTTATAATTTCTTGGACTTGATGATGTCATGATAGAAACGATTTCTCACCTATCTCCTAATAATCGGATTCTTTAGCTCTGGGTACAAGGTTTCTTGGTTCCGAGAAAGGGTGATAAAGTTGCCCTGAAGAAAAGTGACATATATTTCTTAGACTTCTTGGTGAATCTAAGAAAAATAAATCTGATGAGGCATGTTCTTGTGACGATAAATAATATCAAGGAAGGAATCTTAAGAGATCAAATCATCATGTACCCTGCCTTACTATCAAATCTGATAGTTCAGTGCTTAGATTCTTTCAAGGTTGCATGTAAGTATAATGTTCGGAATTGAAATCTTATGCTTGTCAGTGATGACACACTGAAAAGAATGAATATGGATTTTTTTAAGGAAACAAGAGTGTTTTATAGTTTTCCAGAGGCAGAGCCTGAGACCATTCCAGAAAATGTGGAAAATGATGAACCAGTGAAGAAAGTTACTAAGAATAGGAAGCTTAAGGAAGTGGTTGCTGAATAAAAAACCCCCAAATATAAGGAAACACAATCCGCACCTCCCTAGCCGAAAAAACAGAAAGCATATCCAGATGAGGTAGCTGTTAAATGGAGAGAAGACAAGTAAAAGAGGAAAGAAGGGGATCCACATTTCAGACTGGACCCTGCTGAGGCTAAGGCCATAAAAGAGAGAGCTTTGATGAGTTATAAAAGAAAGAAAAATAAAATAAATTGAAGAAGAAGATGTCTGAAGAAGAGATTTTTCAATCTCTTTTGAATGCAACAGAAATGGCATATGAAAATATTCCCATTCTGTAAAACATTGATGTCCAACCATTACCAGAGACTTCTAGGAAGAAGTAATCCACTTTATAAAAGTCTAAGGGTGAATAGGTTGTTAAAGAAGAAGATGAAGAAGAAGAAGGAAGTGATGATCTGGATGACTTGATCAAACAAGTAGAAGATTATCATGAAAAAACTGAATCCACAAAGTTAGTCACTCCGGGAAAGGGTGTTGCGAATGAAGGAAAAAAAGATGATGATAAGGAAGTGGAAGAGAAAGATAATGATTTATCTTATGAGGAAGTAAGCTATGAGAAACATTATATTGAAGAAGGAACATAGAAGGAGAAAATTGATGAAGACAAAATTGTTCAACTATCAGAGAGTGAGGAAGAATATCCTAATGAGGATCCCATTGCCAAAACTGATAAAGGAAAGCAAGTGCTCATGGATACACCAACAAAAGATATCATCAGTAAGAAAGAAGTTGGTTATTATTCAAAAAGAAATATGGTGCAAATTGAAGAAGAACAATACCCAAGAAAAGTGTCTGATTCAGAGTCATCAGCACACAGTCATGGCTTTGTTGTCGAGTCTTTGAAAATGTTGGTGGACACCATTCAATTTTTCCCCACTACAAACTCCAGATGCCTGATGCTGCAACATATCTTGAATCAGAATTCAGAATATTTATCCATGGTGATGGATAAGTGTTTGAAGATTGAGGCCGACCATAGAAATTTCCTTATTAATTATTATATACACAAGAAATCGTGAAGCAAAATCACGTTCTGGTCAAAGAAAGTTGAAGAAGACATGGCTCAGATTGACAATTTTCAGAATGAGGTAAAAGTTGCTTCTGACACCGAGGACTCCATGATTATGAATCCTTAGGATGAACTAATTATTGGGCGAAGTTATCGGAGTCAGCAAGTGAAGGACTTGAATGATAAGGTTAACTCTCTGGCTCAAAATTTTAAAAGTGATAGAGATCTTGAGATTGAGCTCCAATATAAACTTGTAGATCAAGATGAGTTAGTGATGATGCAGGAAGAGGCCATGAAGGCTTAAGTAGAGGTGTTGAAAGCTCAATAAGAAAGGATCACAGCTTTGGAGAAGCAAGCTGTGGAGGATCAAAAAGACTTGAAGAAGCTGAAAATCTTGTTGAAAAGCTTATTATGAATGAAAAAGAGGACAAATAGTCAAATCCAATCTTTTGTTGAATTTGATTTTCCTTGTAAAAATCCTTTCAACTCTAATGAAATCTGTGGATGGTTGTATCTTGTGCTATTATGTAATAATGTTTCAGGTAATTTATTTATTTTCCATTCCCTTAAATTATTTTTGAAAATCACAAAGGGGGATAAGGAAAAAGAAATACTCAAAGGGGATTAAGGAAATTTTAAAATGGAGAAGGAAAAATTTATAATAAGAACTATCCTTAAGTAAGGGGAAGTTATCATTATGATTCCTTAATTCTAATGAAAATTCTATTATAGAAATTCAGAATACAATTCTTAGAGTTCCAATGCCTAAGGGGGAGTTAGTTGTATTCACTATCATCCATGAACAAAGGGAGATAAGTTTTAATTTCAAAGTATAATGAAAATTTTCAAAATCCTTATATTCTTTTTTGAAAGGCTATTTGTGCTTTCTAAAAAGGGGGAGATTATTGAGTCAATAAGGTTTTACTTATGACTTTTCCATTCCTTCTTATTTTGAAAATCACAAACACCTTATACTTAAGAAAATCTATATTTTACTTCTCTAAGGAAAATTTCCTTCCTTAAGGAAATTTACCCTAACCAAGATTTCATTATACATATCAATATTTTTCTTAAGTAGAAAAATCAGATTCATAACGAAAACCTCAGAATCATATAATACTTAGATATGACGCATTCTGTTTTAGGATCTGAATTCTATAAATGAACTGTAATGAAGTTCCACTCCGAATTTTGGATATGAACTGTAATGAAGTTCCATTCCGAATTCTGGATATGAACTATAATGAAGTTCCATTCTGAATTCTGGATACGAACTCTCATATATTTCGACTCCGAATTCTGGATACGAACTCTCATATAATTCCACTCTGAATTCTGAACTCCGAACTCTTCCTAGCCCGACTCCAAACTCCTACTAGTTCAACTCCGAACTTTTACTAGTTCGACTCCAAACTTTTATCAGTTCGACTCCGAAATTTTGCTAGTTCGAATCCGAACTCTGTAAAGTTCCGATTCTGAACTATGGTGAAACCAAACTCCAAATTTACTTAGAAATTCAGACTCTGGATTTATACAGAATTCAGGTTCCAAATTCCTATAAAACAGAATCTGAATATCTCTTTATTATAGACTCTGAATTCTATTTTGGTTGGAATATGAACTTTTGTTTGACTACATTCTGAATTTCAGTTTTGATTATACATATACTTGTTTCATTACAAAATGATGTCATTCTTTCAGTTACACATGTTTTTCTATAAAACGATGTCCTCCATTCTGTTTCTAACTAACCATTGTTTAAATGAAACGTTTATAGGTCCCTCCCAAATTTATGGAAAATATGACCGTTGGAGGAGGGATCTGACCATTCCAACCGAACCTATAAATAATATCTCATTAGAAAGATCTTGACACACACTACACTGAACTGATCTTTGACATATGTGCTTACATGTTGTTGATGTGATTTATAGAGAGAGAGTCTCCTATCAACTCTCAAGCATCATGCAGAATGTTTGAAGGACTTGTTCATACTTTTACTTGTCCAGACGTGCTTCGTGCAACTCTGAATGTTGGTGATTACATTTGAGGGATTACTGGGATAGGAAGATATATTTTCCAACTTCCGTGAAGTTTGAGGGTTCCATGCTGAGGAAGACAGAGGTTCCAACTACCTTGAAGTTGAGGGCTTGTGGGCATAACAAGACAGAGACTCCGATCTTCGAATCAAGGGCTTACCCTGGGGTGGGTAAGATAAACTTTCATGAAAGTATAAATCTGGAGACCTTTATCCAAGGTTGTTGGATACCCTTCTCTATGGGTTAAAAGACTTATATCTTGTTACTTGTAGTTTTACTACTTTTTTCGCTATAATTTGTATTATAAGGAAAGTATAACCTTCTTATATTTTCTTACACTTATACTCTGATTTAACTAAGATTATATACACTCTAAGGTAGAATATCATATGGTAAAAATTGAATAAGTTTCATTTTTAGGATCCATATTTCCGGAATCTGTTTTTCAGAATCACTTTCAAGATTTAAGCAAGTGCATAGAACTAGAAGTTTATAACTTCATACATAGTTCCAATATTTCATTGGTGTTATAGGTGTTGTGAATTTTATTAGTTTAACATTGTTAAACTTAGATCTTTACATGTTTAAGGAAATTTTTAATGTGTACAATTCACCCCCCCCCCTTGTATATTGAGCATCTACATCGTTATTTCGATCCTACACTATAAATTATTATATATCCTCGATTTTCTCAGGATTATTTATGTATTTCCCTTTAAAATAGGTAGGTTTCCCCCACAATTATGTGGGTTATAAGTACATATAATTAATGGAGTATCCAATGGTGTATAGAGATAGTTCAAGATGGAACAATTATGATTCCAAATCAAGTGAAACATAGGAGGATGGGTGGGATTATATATCTTATTCTAATACTGAAAGAGGGATATTTATACACTAGGTCATCAGTTGACTTAGTGGATTCTATTTAAATTAACCATTACATAAATCTCATAATTATTTCATTTATTAATTAGTTTATTTCTCTATATTCATTATTTAATTTTATGAGTGCATAACTACAATAAAAAAATGGATAAATTAATTTGAAATGTATAAATTAAAATAAAGGTATTTGATTTATGTTGTATATCCAAAATGGTTAGTTTATTAAGTAATATCCACTTAATATTAATAAGTCATGTAAAGTATAAAAATGGGTAAAATTTATTTCTAATAAATTCAAATCCCTTAAAGTTATATTATTTAAGTCTTGGACTTCCATCACATTATTAGTAATAATAGCCTTATAACTATGTGTTTGACCAAATCTCATGGGGGGAAAAGTTTTAATATAAAATTCCTATTAAGGTTTTGGGTTTCCCAAAAAAAATTAAATCAATAGATTGAGAGCTCGCTATACCTGATTTAACAAGGAGTCAGATTTTGAGGAAATTGATTTATGTATTTTTGGATTGGGGTATACACTCAATAGATCATAGAGCTACAAGAAAATAGTTAGAAAATACCATCTTATATAAAAAAATTTAACTGGATTAACAAACCCTCATTGGGGTTATAAAAATGTTCATATAGATCCTTTCCGTGAGAATATGTTAAAAACAAGACATTATTAGTTCAATTGTGAGGGATATTGAGACTTGATAAAACAGTGGGATATTGATAAAAAATTAATTAATTTATAAATTGATAAAAAAATTTGTATCTAATATTAGAACTATTGTTCTTATATTTAAATAGTATAATATAATAGAAAGATAACCATAAATATAATCCATTCAATTAATATTTGAGAATAAAAATCATCTCACTAATATTAGTTTCCTGAACTAGTTCAGACACTGATTAGTTGTTTTTCACCTTGAACGGAAATCATTCATTCTAGAAACCTCACTTCATGATCTGCATGTACAAGAGGCATGTGTTGAATATTCCATCGTCTATAAAAACCATTTGACTGGTGTAGTAAACACTCAATGTTTAATAATTTCATCTATGTCTAGTGAACCCAAGAAGTATGATGAAATTATGTATCTATACAGCATGCTTGAGCACTATCACGGTCTTTAGCATGATATATCTAGATAGAAACATTTCTAGATTACCACGACACTCTTTTAGTGACTGAATCGTGTGGTTCCCCAACTAGGACTCACATAATCTATCTCATTAGACACATTAACAGACATGAGTTTCTAGTGTTTCAATTCTCAAATTAAATCAGAACTAGACTAATTCTTTTATCACTCCATGAAATCATTTCAATATTTTCTATAAATACTAATAAGAACAATATTGATCATTATATTCTAGATCTTCACACTATTTCCGGCCATGTATATAAAAAAATAAAGGTTGAAAATCCTTTATTACATATGGTGAATATAATGAAATCATAAGAGAAGATCTATTAGAAAAATGATTCTTCACACCCTTCCAAGAAGAGTATGATCAAGTGGAGAGAAATGAAACATGATGTTTTCAGATTCACATGTGCTAATGTGGGACACAGGATGAAAAACTACACCCATCCAAAGAAGGAAAGTGGTTTTTTGGGTGATTTTTTTATCAATTGAATCTTATCTATTGTAACACCCCAAGATTCCACGATACACTTCTCTTTCAATAATACAGTATCATGTGTTGTACACAACTTCGAGTTCCAACACACACCACAACCAATCAAACTAGCCATTATGAATTGTAATACCCACTTTTTGAAATTTTATACAATTTATATTTCAAAATTGACTTCATTTTTAGATTCAGAAGATTTAAATTAGCTTAGGGTTATTTTTTGGTACTTTTCTGATAACTTTCATATTTTGATGAATAGTGAAAATTACTAAATGTTAATTAAACACAACTTTTTTAATAGAAATAATTAATTGTGATAAATTAAGAATTTGAGTGGTTTTAAATTATATTTAGAATATATTTTTACCATTTAATCCAATTTTGGTCATTGGACATAATTTCACATTTAAACCGGACGTAAACAAGTGTCAATCTTTTGGTAGTTATTGTTACTTAAAAACACGTTTTTTTGTTTTGACAGTGGGAATTAATTTTAAATTAATAAATGCAACTTCTATGTTTTTAATTTGGTAAAATAGACTTTATTATTGAATTCAGTATATCAAAATTAGGTTATGGTAAATTTTTGTTATTTTTCTGAAAACTATTAACTTTTGATGAATAGTGAAAAACAATGAGATGTAGTTTAAAACCGAATATTAATTTAAATAATTATTTATTTTATTAAAATTATTTAATGTCAAAATAGATTCATAATACCTATATAAGTTTAATTTAATTCAGTGGAGTCAGTTTATAATAATTTTAGATATATAAAAGTTTTACTGAACTTTTCACCGTCTTTTACCCACCTCCTATGAGCTTTTGCAAATTCACATAAAACATATTTTTACCACTTCTATGATCTGAATTTCAAAACTCTGAGAGAAACGGTTAATATAAAGGAGTAAAAAGTGGTTCAATGAGATGAAAATAATTTTTTTGTGAATAATAACTTTTTTACTTTTATTTATCACAGTTAAAAGTAAATAGGATAATTAAGGGTAAAAATGATATTAATATTACCCTCGCATGTGTCATAATTCTATTAGACAAGTTTATCTTGAAAAAAACAGCCTTAGGAATATAATATTATCATTTAGGTCCAATTATATTAGATTAGGACATTTATTATTATTTAATTCAAAGAAGAATTAAAAGAGTTTAAATCAATGTTTAATAACTAAAACATTTTTAATATGGGGTTTTACATAAGGTAATGTCGATTGTAAATATTAATTTGAAAGATAAAAATCTTTCCTAAATTATGGTATTTTATTTATAATTTTTAGACATTATATAAATAAATATATTTATGACACAATGATGATGCAGTAATTACCTTATTCATGAATGAATCAAATAAATGGTATTATAAATATTAAAATAAATATAATTTCAAAGTTTTTATGACATCCAAAAAATTTCTAGGATAATATGACATGTTAGGGTTTATTCAATGTATTCTTTTTAAGTAATAATGTTGTTATTATTTTAACAAAAAAAACAAATACCAAATAGTGTCAAAATTGATATAAAATAGTTTTTAAAACAAACATTATATTATTTATTGATATAATGGTCCTAAAAATTTAAGGTTCATCCAAAAGACATATATAATAATATTTATGACATTAATGAACCAATTGGGGTTCTATTTTCAGTATATAGTACGTTTATTAACAATATAGTGTAAGAATACAAGAAGACATGGTAAAAGTTAAATTATTTAACATAGAGTTAAATCTAAATGATAAGGTTAAAATTGTAACCTAAACATGTCTAAAACTAATTTGATGAGATTTTTTGACCTATACCCACCTTATACTTTAAAAAATCATCTTTTGAGTCATTATAAACATAATATAAATTTATTATAAAATAATATTTTAATTTTTTGCTAAGGTTCCCATCACCCCTCTTATAAAAGGGCACTCCCACTTCTCTCTAATTAACACGTTATAGGCAATTTGGATATGCCATACCCTGCCCAAATACACTATAAAATATACTCCCTTCATCCTAGAGCCCTTAGTTTGATCATAAATCCAACCTAAGGATCCCTTTTGATCAAATCAAAAGGAAGACCCCGAAGAAGAGGTAATGATTTCACCGCCCTCTTTCATGTTCCTTTCTTCGTCCACTTCCTTTTTCTTTGTTTTTTACATTCTAAAATAATAACTCCAGTATATTACATATACTATGATATTATTATAATTATGCTACAACCAAATTCATTATTCTATCCACCCATTAAATGACATGTCACGATACATGTGTATATACGGCTTACTGTCTCCACGTCGTGGTGTAATTGTTATTCAATACATTATTATTTTGATGTGTATAATAATGATGTTTATTTGATGTAAATAATAAATATAACATGACAAGTATTCTGTATATATTATATACCATCCAATTATATGTTATATAGATATCAAAAGAATGATATTTTGGCTCGTGCGTACGCACGGATTACCGTCTCCACGACGCGATAAGATTCATTTCCAAGTTCACCATTTATCGACAATTATAAAAATATATATTACTAATAAGTATGTAATATATGAAATAATAATTCTACAGGATATATATATATTTATATATATAAGTATTTATGTACTTACATATATCTTATTCACTTACTTTCATTCAATAATATGTAAAAACGGAAACATCGATTATTCGTACGTACGGACTATCGTCTCCATAAGCAGTGTTTTCCATTTCACATATAAGTATATTATAAATTTTTATATTCTAAATATATATGATAAATAAATCATGTTTTATATTCTGTATGTATTTATATCATGATCTGTGTGATACAATCAAGAGTAACAAGTTTAAACACGTAAGATAAAGAAAGTGATTATTACACGAAATATTAATATAACATGGAAATTATTATTAAATGGGTAGTATAAAGTAATAAATGAATAAGGAATGATATAATAAATATTAATATGGTTCTCGTATAATTTAATAACATACTATAGTCTTCATACATAAGGCTAAACGTAGCCTCGACTAAAGGAAAGTTCAAGGTAAGGGGTTTTCATCTCACTCCTTATTCCTGTGAGATTCATGCCATATTGCCACTATTACCTTTTGTTTGGTGTATGTACTTCCCATAATTGTATTATTTATGTAATAAACTTTAATTTATGTTTATTTACATTTTCATTATATGATACCTCTTTCGTGGGGTGTATGTTTCGTAAGTTTCCAAATTGGTAAGGGTTAATTTCACAATCTCTTTATTATCTGAGATTGTTTTTACGTAAGTATCTACTGGGACATATTTATTGTCCATGTCAATGTTTTATGAAAGAGTTTTCAAAGGGAATCTTTTAAGGGTATTTTTACTGAAAGATCATATCAAATGTTTTAAATATTTATTCTTCTAAATCTTTCTCATTAATGTCCATGTCTTCAAAATGGGTTTTAAGGATTTATTTATATGGACATGAATGTTTTTAAAATGTTATTTCCTTTCAAAAGTATCAAAGTGGTATGGGACATTTTGATTCAAAAATGTATTTAAATAAATACTTTTTCAAATTGTGTGACTTTTAAATGTTTTCAGGAAAAAAGAGATATTTCTCTCCAATAGTTTTGATTTCATCTATGTCAACATCCTTTGATAAATTATACACTTGTTTGAAGTTGATTTATTATGATACAAATCGTCCATATTGTATTTAAGGCTTTGTTATATGTTTGACTATGGATGAGTGATTTTTATGCCATTAATGGCTTATGATTAATGTTTTGGAATTTCATATTCTAGTATTAATATGAATGTTTATGTTATATTTCATCCTCTTCTTAAGATGAATGTGTTGGACTAGTAAGTTCCGGGTTGGGGACCGATAAAAGTAAGCCCTTCGGGTTGGTGTCCGGTTATTAGAGGCACTCCAGGTTGGTGTCCGGTTATTAGAGGCACTCTGGGTTGGTGTTCGGTTATTAGAGGCACTCTGGGTTGGTGTCCAGTAATTAGAGGCACTCCGGGTTGGTGTTCGGTTACAAAGACTCTATGGGTTGGGTTCCGGTTATAGTTATCCCTTAGGTCATGGCACGAGGCCTTGACATAGAAATTAAAGTTATGCATTATGCATTCCACCATTATGAAAGTGGTTAGTGATATTTTATGTGATTATTCGACTAGTAGAATATCCCTGTGAATAAGTAAATGGAATTAATTCATTTTATTTTTTCAATATTATGTTGAAGTTCATGTTTTAAAGGCTTTTGTTTTATTTATACATTTCCTTAATGTATATTCTTATTTTTGGAAGTTTCCACTCTATTGTTATCCTTACTGAGCATCTAAGCTCACCCCTTTCTATGTTTTATTTTTCCAAGGATTCCAATATGTGTATTGTGACTGATATACAGGGTTAAGCCTAGGAAATAATGGACTTTGTGAAAGATTATTTATGTTGTTTTGTATGTTATGAAGTGTAATGTAACATTCATGTATGTAATCTATTTTCCAAGACTTCTAAATCGACCAGTCCTTCAGGACTTGATTCCTTGTAATCATGACAATTTATTAAAATAATGCATCGACTCTGCGTAACTGGGGTCAGGGCGTTACAGTTGGTATCATAGGATGCTTAGCAATAACCTTGGAAACTAGATTTAGATAAAATCTGATTGAGAACATTACCCTATGATAGACTTCGAGGATTAGTATAGAAGAACCTCCTAGAATTTTGGTAATGTAGAGATTTTGTGAGTTTTCAATGAAAATACATCTCTGTCTGGATACGAGCAGGTAGAGGCATCTCTGGAACAGATGTACCTAGGGTTAAAACCCAAAAACACCGCTTTGAGATAGACTCGAACGGGAACTGGTGCACGACAATGAGCCTTACTGCACTCTTGGTTACGACACTCTCGTGGGATATGCTTAGGATAATTATCATTTTTTATAAACCATTATGAAGGGCTTATGAGTATATACTTACTCAAAGATAACGTTTTTATGATTATGGATTACATCCATAAACTGTTTAATTTATGTTAAGTGTTTTACATGTTCGGGATTAGGTATTTCTATTCATAAACTAATATAGTGTATGCCATTGTTTAGAAATGGCACCCAGTATAAGGAATGAGAACTCCAGCAATACACATGATATAAAGAGTAAGAAAGATCATATCGTTCATGGTCCTAAGCCAGAATTTAGAATGGAAATAGTCTCCCACGTATTATTATCATATGAATAAATAGTATCATGTGTTGATAAGATAAGTAAAAAAAATTCACAGTCCTATAGCTTTGAAGGGAAGCCAGAGAGGAAAAGGATGGTAGAGAGAAGGGCAGATAAAGGGAAGAAGGTAAAGAAGGATTTTTCCATATGTGATAACTATGGAAAGAATAAACTTGAAAAATGCTTGAAGGGAATGGGAGTATGTTATAAGTGTGGAGAAAAAGGACACCATGTACATGACTATAAGTGTAAGAAAAAAGTTTCAAATGTACAATGATTCATCAGCAAGGAGTTTGGACACTACGCAAACCAATGTCCCAGTCCTCAGACTATGCCGCAAATGATGCTATTGGATAATAATCATGTTATGATACTACCACATATGAAGAGGAATTACTAGTGTTATTATGTTGTTTTTGAATTATTTCATTGAATTGTTGTATCAATGATGTACTGGAAATAAATAAGGATTATACTACAGTACTATTTCATTGAGGATTTGAGATTTTATGTGTAACACCCGATACTTTTATGAGAAATGTTTTGTTTTTATGTTATATAAATCATTAAATGAATCTTTCACTACACACAACACTAGCTTGACTTGCTTTACATGCAATCACGACCTTCCTCGATAGCTTGCGTCATACGTAATACCGAGTTTCACTAAACAACGATATGCTATTAAAATATTACTAAAACTAGCTGTTATAAAATGTAATACCCACTTTTTTAAATTTTTTAAATTTTATTTTTCAAAATGGACTTCATTTTTGGATTTGGAATATCGAAATTATCCTAGGGTGAAATTTTGGTATTTTTCTGAAAACTTTCAATTTTGGATGAATAGTGAAAACACTGGGTTACTATTTAAAAACCGAAATTTTATTTAAATAATTATTTATTTTATTTAAATTTATTTTAAGTAAAAATTGATACATAATACCTATATAAGTTCAATTCAATTAATTGGTGTCATTTTATAATTATTTTATATATATAAAAATTTTATTGAACATTTCACCGTCTTTTACCCACCTCCTAGGAGAATTTTCAACTTTACATAAAACTTAATTTTAAAACTTCTGTGAGTGGAATTTAGAAAATCCGAGAGACATGTTTAATATCAAGGACTAAAATTTGGTTCAATGAGATAAAAATAATTTTTGGTGAATAGTAACTTTTTAATTTTTTTACCACCTTTAAAAGTAAATAGGGTAATTAAAGGTAAACATGTTATTATTATTACCCTAAAACATGTCCTAATTATATTGGATAAGTGTAATTCGACCAAAAACAACCTTAGGAATAAAATATGACCATTTAGGCCCACTTGGATTAGATTAGTACATTTATTATTAATTTATTTAAAGAAGGGTTAAAATAGTTAAAATCAAAGATTAATAACTAAAGCATTTTTTAATATAGGGTTATACATAAGATAAATTCGACTGTAAATATTCATTAGAAATATAAAACGATTTCCTACATAATGGTATTTTATTTGTAATTTTTAGACAATAAATAATTTAATTTATTTATGACACAATGATGATGTAGTAATTATCTTAATAATGAAATATTGAAATAATTGATGTTATAAATACCCAAATAAATGTAATTTTAGACTTTTTATGAATTAAAATAATTTTATAGGTTAATATGACATGTTAGTATTTATTTAATTAACTTCTTTTGAACTAACCTTTCTGTTATGATTTTCACAAATATAAATTACCAAATAGTGCCAAAATTGACATAAAATAGTTTTTAAAAATATATTATATTATTAACTGTTATTTTAATACTAAAAATATAAGGTTCAAAAAATTACTTATATAAGGTTATATATATTAATAATAAACAACTTGGGGTTCGTTTGTCTTTTTATAGTATGTTTATTAGCCTTATAGTGTAAGAAAACAAGAAGACACGGTAAAAGATAAATTATCTAACTTAAAGATAAATCTAAATTATAAGGTTAAAATAGATACCTAAACATGTATAAATTCTATTATATGGGAGGATTTCTACCCATCACCACCTTAGATTCTAAATAAATCAATTTGTAGCTATTAAAAACCGAATATGACTTTATAATAAAATAATATTTTTCGTTTTTCCTAAGGTGCCCCTCTCCTCCCTTATAAAAGGGAACCTCCTCCCTCTCTTCCTCACACCACATTGAGCCTTCAAGCTCGGCCATCCCCTGCAAAATTATCTTTTCCACTTACCTAGAAACATCCTAGAGGTCCTGGTATTCTTCAAAGACCAATTGTAGTGCCCTAAGAGAAGGTCTCAACGAGGCGCTTCAAAGAAGAGGTAATGTCCGTTACCGATTCTTTCAAATTTATTTTTCTTACACTTCTTCATATTTAGTTGTTTCATCGTGAAGTAATAACATCAGTATCAATCATATAATTTAATGTTATTATAAGTATGAAACAAACCTATTTCACCATCTATCCATCCTACGAAAAATGAAATCACCATGCGTGCGTAATTACGGAATACCGTCTCCACGCCATGGTGTAATCAATTTTCCACCACCACCTTACTTGGATGGATATAATGGTTTAAATAATGACGATATATGATTATTGTAATGAGATATTGATTCTTAAATAGTATACATACACTCCAATACAATTCCATGATCATGGTAATGATATCATCGCTCGTGCGTACGTAAGGAATACCATCTCCACGATGTGATGCGACTCGTTTTTAAATGATCTTCATTGCATAATGATTATATAAATGAATTGAATGAATGAATATGATATATATTACACTAATACAATTATGGAAATGAGGTATCTACAACCTAAAGAGAAGAATAAGAATTTATTTGACAAAACACGCATAAGAACAAAAAGTAATAAACACCCGAATAACAAGTAGAAATGAAATATTACTAATAAGAAGCTAAGAATATGGCCATATATGATATCATAACAATGAGTATGATTCTGTAATAAGTCAATGATATTATTTAAATCATTATACAGGAGGTTCGTACACTTATGAAGCAAATCAGACCTAAGGTAAGGGATAACTATTCCAATCTCGTTCTTATCCGAGATTGTTTATTCGTAAGTATTTACTGGGGTTATTGTTATCATCTACGTCCATGTTTCCTAAAAATGGTTTCATCTATGTTTAAAGTCATTTTTAACTATTTTTTACTTTTAATACATGTTATGTAAGTAATCTTTCTTTTTTTTAACCATACGAGGTACTTTTTGACTTTTCTGACAAAAGTACGAGAAGAATGTTTTTTAACTTATACGACATGAATGGATTTTTAAAACATTATTTCCAAGAAGATTATTTTACATGTTTTAAAGTTTATTTTTAATCAACTTATTTTAGTTTTAAATTGTATGAAATGTTATGAAAGGAAAAATGTTTTTGAAGTAGAAAGGATATTTTCCTCAAGAATATAGTTCAAGTGTTTTATCAAAATTATTTTCCATCTAAGATAATATAGGGTTCTGTTTCTATACCTATTATTACATTGATTTGATTATGTTGTAATGGAATTATTTTTATGATTTCATTTATCTTATATGAACTGTTTTATGATGTCACGATGTTTAAGAATCCCATTTTTATTACATGGGTTATGAAATGATGTATGTTTTTTTTGATTTTGTGGCACACATAATAATGGTATCATTATGAGATGGGTGGGACATATATCTCCCTCCAATGCATTGGGAAAAGATTTATATCTCATGATATAGACATGGCTGGAACGGCAGGTTAAACCGGTTCTGTGAAACAGGACTGAAACGAGGAGTGAACTCAGTTCATAAATGAACATTGTCCGCTAAGATAGTCTTGGCAATGAGTCTTGACTACTAAGAAATGATTCTCTATGATTATGTGTGTATTCCACAAAGTTTCATATTTTAAGTTATGATTATTGTGATTATATTTTACTACTATGATTTATCCCATGTTATGAAATTATGATCTCTTTTGCAGGTTAAGATTTCCAAAATGTTATGTTCTTATGAATATGATATGATTGATATTTCTTTTGTTTACCCTTAATGAGAATTTGAGCTCACCCTTTTGTATGATTTCTTGCCCCAGGTTAGGAAGAAGGTTATTTAGTAGGATATTCCAAAAAGGGACTCTAGATATGATGAAATAAATGGGAGACAACGTAGAGGATTTATGAACCAGTTGTTTACGTTTCCCAGTTTCTAAAGACACTATACATATACGGTCCTTTCATGGTTTTGTTATATGTTGTAATAAGTGTACTTAAATTATGAAGTATTAGAAATATATGTAATGTTTGGGTCATTATAGTTGGTATCAGAGGAAAGGTATAGTCAACCTTTGAAAACTAGGATGTGAAAGCCTTAGTAAGAACCCTAAGGATAAGTCTAAGCATAGAACACAATCATAGTGTTTTAGAAATGGCCATGAATAACCTATGATAAGTCCTTAAGTATAAAATTTTATTCATGATTATGTGGTTTTCCTATTATAATTAGTGTCGATCACACTATTCTTCTTGGTTTTAGTCAATGGCTGGAACCTGAAGGAACTGTGTTAATGAGAAATGCGACGGGCAATTCAATGATTGTCCCCCTGAGCAACCAAACGTTATGGGAGATGGAATGAAAAATCTTGTAGCCATGATAACACAACTTTATCAAGCTATGAATCATACAGGACTTCCAAACGAGCAAAGAAAGGAGCAACATTCTGTTTAATCCTTCATGAGGCAGCATCCACCTTCATTCAGCGGGTCTATTGATCCATTAGTTGCTGAATAATGGATTAGTACTACTGAAAATATATTTTCAGTTCTTCAATGTTCTGAATATGATAATTTCATCTTAGCAGTCTATCACATGGAAGGTGAAGATGATCAATGGTGGAATCTTATCAAAAATACGAGGCAAAGGTATGAAATTGAGTCCATGGAATGGGACGAGTTCAAGAACTTATTTTTCAATAAGTACTTCCCTCGTATTCTCCGAACAATGATGGTGAACAAATTTCTGGAACTAAATAAAATGGATGATGAATCTGTTGGTACCTATGAAGCAAATATTAGAAGACTTTCAAGGTATGCTTCTGGTATTATTATCCAGCCTGAGAGTAAGATCGATGGATTATTTAGGGGCTTAAAACCAAGTCTTCGAAGGGCGTTAGCCATAAGGTACTTCAATAGCTACGAGGAAATCGTTTGATGTGCTCTCAAAGTCGAGATGGAGATTGGAGTAACCCATCAGTCATATGGGTTTGATAACAAAAGGAAAATGGAATTCAAAGGAAATCTAAAGTGCACACTGAAAAGAAGATGATTTTTCCCTTATGCTCAAAGTGTGGAAAGAAACATGGATGAAATTGTCTTAAGGGGACAAGAAAATGTTATAAGTGTGGAAAATAAGGTCATCGCGCAATTGAATTTCGAAATAATGGGAAGAAGATGTCTAATGATTCAAACAAAGGAAGGGATACATAGAATGAACCTACTACACTTCAATGTTTCAAGTACACAGAGATGAGGAATTATGCCAATCAATGCCCAAATCCAAGGGTTGATGATGATGATCGACATCAACAAACTCTTAAGGCCAAAAACAAAGGAATGTCACATGCAATTACTATCAGCGGTGTAGAGTACGACAACGAAGTGGTGAAAGGTACAGTTACTATCCACTCTAAAGTAGAAAATGTTTTATTTGATTCTAGATCCACCCACTCTTTTATTTTTGATGAATTTTATAAGGGTATCGTCATATTACCTCAACAATTAGATGTTGAGTTAGATGTGACAACCCCTAATGGCACAACAGTCGCATCAACAGTTTATAATTCTTCTCCGATTGAAGTTTGTGGGAAAGTGCTTCCTGCAAATCTTGTGATCCTTCCTATAGTGGAATTTGATGTGGTTCTTGGGATGGATTGGATTTCTATATATGGAGCTCATATCAATTTCCAAAGAAGGGAGGTCACATTTCATATTCCAATTCAATCTATGATCGTCAATCAATGCAAGGATGAACATAACCTTCCAGTGGAAATTTCTTCCATATTATAGGTCTTGATTGCACTAAATTAAGGTTATTTATCTCAAATGGTTGGTGAGAAACTCACAATTAATAATATTCCCATTGTATCGGAGTTTGATGATGTCTTTCCCGAGAAATTGCCAGGTCTTCCACCAAATCATGAAGTTGAGTTTTCAATAGAACTCGTACCGGGTGATTTGCCTATTTCAAATACACCTTATAGAATGGTCTCAATTGAGATGCAAGGATTGAAGAAGAAACACCAAAAGAATCTTCATTAGGGACTCATACACCCTAGTGCGTCACCTTGGGGAGCACCTGTTCTATTTGTTAAGAAGAAAGATTGATCAATGAGACTCTGTATTGATTATCGAGAACTTAACAACAACACTATCAAGAACAAATATCCTCTCCCACAAATTGATGACTTATTTGACCAACTATGCAGAGCTTAATACTTTTCCAAGATTGATCATCGTTCAGGGTATCATAAATTAAGGGTCAAAATGGAGGATATACCAAAGATAGATTTCTGTACAAGGTATGGACACTATGAATTTATAGTGATTCCATTTGGTCTTACTAATGACCCTGCTATCTTCATGGATCTGATGAATAAAGACTTTAGATACTATCTGGATTAGTTTTTGGTAGTCTTTATAGATCATATTCTTGTCTATTCAAAGAGAAATGAAGAACATAAAGATCACTTGAGAATTGTATTGAAGACCCTGAGAAAGGAGGTTCTTTATGCCAAATTTACCAAGTGTGAATTTTGGCTTCAAAAAGATTCATTTTTGGGTCACATAATCTCAAAAGAGGGGATATCTGTGGATCCAGCAAAAAAAAGAGGTTATCGAAAGATTTTCGAGATCAACAATAGTAACCAAGATCCGAAGTTTTCTTGGTTTGGCTGGATATTATCGACGTTTTGTGAATGATTTTTCACGATTATCTAATCCACTCACCAAGTTGACTCGAAAAGGAGTTAAGTTCATGTGGACGGAGGAATGAGAAGAGAATTTCAAGGAGTTGAAAAGAAGGTTATCCAGTGCACCTGTACTCACACTTCCTTGTAGTGGAGAAAGGTTTGTGATCTATAGGGATGCATCCAAGAAGGGTTTGGGGTGTGTTCTTATGCAAAATGATATGGTGATAGCTTATGCCTCACGATAGTTGAAAATCCATGAGCAAAATTACCCAACTCATGATTTGGAGTTAGCTGCGGTAATCTTTTCATTTAATATATTTCCGCATTATCTTAATGGTGAAAGGTGTGATATTTATACTGATCATAAAAGTGTGAAGTATATTTTCACAAAAAAGGAGCTGAATATGCGCCAAAGAAGATGGTTGGAGCTAATTAAGGATTACGATTGCTCAATTCATTACCACCCTGTGAAAGCAAACAAGGTGTCAGATGCATTAAGTCGACAAGACCATGGTAGCTTATCCATGATGAGGATCACAAAAGATCCAATATTTATGGATTTTCAAAGGATGGATCTTGGAATTATAATGAAAGGGGAAAAATCTTGTCTTTCCCAATTGAATGTTCAACCATCTATACATGTGATGATTAAATAGGCGCATAAAGAAGATGTAGAGTTACAAAAGAAGGTGAGAAATATTCCTGAATTCAACCTTGATTGCGATGAGATAATAAAGTTTAGGAATCGGGTTTGTGTTCCTCCCATCCCAGAATTAAAGGAGCTGCTGGATGAGGCTCATAGTTCTTCATTCTCTGTTCATCCTGGAAGCACGAAGATGTATTGGGACCTGAATGAGTACTTCTGGTGGGATGGCATGAAAAGAGATGTTGCTGAATATGTCTCTCGATGCTTGGTTTGTCCGCAAGTTAAAGCTGAGAGACAGAAGTCTAAGGGGATTTTACAACCATTACCCATACCTGAGTGGAAATGGGAAAACATCACAATGTACTTTGTCACCAGACTTTCTAAAACACCCAAAGGCAATAATGATATATGGGTCATAGTTGATCATCTTACAAAGTCTGCACACTTCATTGCTATTAGAGAGGATTTATCTCTAGATCAGCTTTCCAGGATATATGTAAAGGAAGTGGTAAGATTGCATGGAATACCACATTCCATTATATCTGATCAGGTTCCAAGATTTACCTTGATGTTCTGGCGAAGTCTTCATCATACTCTGGATATAGAGTTGAGTTTCATCACTTCTTATTATCCCCAAACAGATGGTCAGTCTGAGAGGACAATTCAAACTCTAGACTATACGTTGAGAGCTTGCTCTATGGATTTCAAAGGTGGTTGGGATCAACACCTACCTATGGTGGAATTTTCTTATAATAATAGCTTTCACTCCAATATTCATATGGATACTTATGAATCTCATTATGGAAATAAATGCAGGACTCCAACTTGCTGGGATGAAGTTGGGGAAAGAAAGTTATCAGGACCTAATCTTTTTGATGAGATGGCAGAAAAGGTTAGATCTATTCAACAACACATAAGAGAAGCTCAGAGTCGACAAAAAAGTTATGCCGACAACCGAAGAAAAGACCTAGAGTTTGAAGTGGGTCAAAAAGTGTTCTTACGAATATCTCCCTAGAAGAGGGTCATGAGATTTGGAAAGAAGGGAATGTTGAGCCCTAGATATATCAGTCCTTTCGAAATACTGGATCGTGTTGGAAAGGTAGCTTACCGATTGACGCTTCCACCAAATCTCTCCCATGTTCATTAAGTGTTCCATGTATCTCTCCTGAGAAAGTACATACATGATCCTTCACATGTCCTCAGCTTAGAAGTTGTACCGCTGGAGCAAGATCTTTCTTATGAAGATCAACCAATAGAGATTATGGATCATAGTGAAAAAGTCATATGGAACAAGACCACTCGCTTGGTGAAAGTTTTATGGAGGAACCACAAATTTAAAAAAAACTACATGGGAGCTTGAGGATATGATGAGGGAGAGGTATCCTCATCTGTTTGTTACAAAGTGACGAATTTCGAGGGTGAAATTCATTTTATGGGGGGTAGAATGTAACACATGATACTTTTATGAGAAATATTTTTTTTGTTATATAAATCATAAAAGGAATCTTTCACTATACACAACACCAGCTTGGCTTTCTTTACAAGCAATCGCGACCTTCCTCGATAACTTGTGTCTTACGTAATACCGAGTTTCACTAAACAACGATATGCTATTAAAATATTACTAAAACTAGCCGTTATGAATAGTAATACCCACTTTTTGAAATTTTTTAAATTTTATTTTTCAAAATGGACTTCATTTATGGATTTGGAATATCGAAATTAGCCTAGAGTGAAATTTTTGTATTTTTATGAAAACATTCAATTTTTGATGAATAGTGAAAACACTAGGTTACTATTTAAAAAGAGACGTTTTATTTAAAAAATTATTTCTTTTATTTAAATTTATTTTAGGTCAAAATTGATACATAATACCTATATAAGTTCAATGCAATTCATTGGAGTCATTTTATAATAATTTTAGATATATAAAAATTTTATTTAACTTTTCACTGTCTTTTACCCACCTCCTAGGAGAATTTGCAAATTTACATGAAACATAATTTTACCGCTTCTGTGAGTGGAATTTCGAAAATCCGAGAGAAACGGTTAATATCAAGGACTAAAATGTGGTTAAATGAGGTAAAAATAATTTTTGGTGAATAGTAACTTTTTACTTCTTTTACCACGGTAAAAAGTAAATAGGGTAATTAAGGGTAAAAATGTTATTATTATTACCCAAACACAAGTCCCAATTATATTGGATAAGTGTAATTAGACCAAAAACAACTATAGGAATAAAATATGACCATTTAGGTCCCCTTGGATTAGATTAGCACATTTATTATTAATTTATTCAAAGAAGGGTTAAAATGGTTAAAATCAAAGTTCAATAACTGAATCATTTTTTAATATAGGGTTATAAATAAGATAAATTCGACTATAAATATTACATAGAAAGATAAAAATATTTCCTACATAATGGTATTTTATTTGTAATTCTTAGACAATATATTATTTAATTTATTTATGACACAATGATGATGGAGTAATTATCTTATTAATGAAATATTGACATAAGTGATGTTATAAAAACCCAAATAAATGTAATTTTAGACTTCATATTAATTACAATAATTTTTTAGGTTAATATGACATGTTATTATTGATTTAATTAACTTTTTTCGAAATAATATTTCTGTTATGATTTTCACAAAAATCTATTACCAAATAGTGTCAAAATTGACATAAAAAAGTTTTTAAAACAAATATTATATTATTAATTGTTATTTTATTCCTAAAAATCTAAGGTTCGGAACAATGACTTATATAAGGTTATATATATTAATAATAAACAACTTGGGGTTCGTTTTTCTTGTTATTGTAAGTTTATTAACCTTAGATTGTATGAAAACAGGAAGACACGGTAAAAGTTAAATTATCTAACTTAATGTTAAATCTAAATGATAAGGATAAAATAGATTCCTAAACTTGTCTAAATTATATTGGATTAGAGGATTTTGACCTATCCCCACCTTATCTTCAAAATAAATAAATTTGGAGCTATTAAATACATAATATAACCTTATAATAAAATTATAGTTTTAGTTTTTCCTAAGGTGCCCCTCTCCTCCCTTATAAAAGGGAACCTCCTCTCTCTCTCATCCTCACACCACATTGATCTTTCAAGATCGGCCAACCCCTGCCAAATTCTCTTCTCCACTTCCCGAGAAACATCCTAGAGGTCCTGGTCTTCTTCAAAGAACAATTTTAGTGCCCTAAGAGGAGGTCTCAAAGAGGCACTTCAAAGAAGAGGTAATGTCCGTTACCGATTCTTTCAACATTATTTCTTCTTCCACGTTTTCTTATTTAGTTGTTTCATTATGAAGTAATAACATCAGTATCAATCATATAATGGTATGTTGTTATAAGTATAAAATACCCCTATTTCACTATCTATCCATCCTACGGAAAACGAAACTACAGCGCGTGCGTACGTACGGAATATCGTCTCTACGCCGTGGTGTAATATATTTTCCACCACCACCTTACTTGGATGGGTATAATGGTGTAAATAATAACTATATAAGATTATTGTAAAGTGATATTGATTATAAAATAGTATACATACACTCCAATACAATTCCATGATCCTGGGAACAATATCATCGCTCGTGCTTACGTACGGAATACCGTCTCCACGATGTGATGTGACTCATTCTTCATGTTCTTCGTTGCAGAATGATTATATAAATGAATTGAATGAATGAATATGATATATATTACACTAATACCATTCTGTAAATGTGGTATCTATAACCTAAATAGAAGAATATGAATTTATTCGACAAAACACGCATAAGAACAAAAAGCAATAAACACCCGAATAACAAGTATCAATGAAATATTATTAATAAGAAGCTAATAATATGGCCATATATGATATCAAAACAATGATTATGATTCTGGAATAAGTCAATGACATTATTTAAATCATTATACCGGAGGTTCAGACACTTACTAAGTAAATCGAACCTAAAGTAAGGGATACCTATTCCAATATCGTTCTTATCCGAGATTGTTTATTCGTAAGTATTTACTGGGGTTATTGTTATCATCCATGTCCATGTTTCCAAAAAATGGTTTCATTTATGTTTAAAGTCCTTTTTAATCATTTTTTAATTTTAATACATGGTATGTAAGCAATCTTTCTTTTTTTGACCATATGAGGTACTTTTTGACTTTTCTGACAAAAGTACGAGAAGAATGTTTTTGTTAACTTATACAACATGAATGGATTTTTAGAAAATTATATCCAAAAAGCTTCCTTTACAAGTTTTGAAGTTTATTTTTAATCAACTTCTTTTATTTTAAAATTGTATGACATGTTAAGAAAGGAAAAATGTTTTTGAAGTAGAAAGGATATTTTCCTCAAGAATGGAGTTCAAGTGATTTATCAAAATTATTTTCCATCTAAGATAATATAGGGTTCTGTTTCTATCCCTATTATTACATTGATTTTATTATGTTGTAATGGAATTATTTTTACGAATTCCTTTATCTTATATGAATTGTTGTATTATGTCACGATGTTTAAGAATCCCATTTTTTACATGGGTTATGCAATGATGTATGATTTTTTTTTTGATTTTGTGGCACACATTAGATTGGTATAATTATGAGAAGGGTGGGACCTATATCTCCATCCAATGCATTGGGTAATGATTTATATCTCATGAGGTAGACATGGCTAGAATGGCAGGCTAAACCGGTTTAGTGAAACGTGACTGAAATGATGGGTGAACTCTATTTAGAAATGGACTTTGTCCGCTAAGACAGTCATGGAAATGAGTCTTGACTACTAAGAAATGATTCTCTAGGATTATGTGTGTATGCCACAAACTATCATGTTTTAGGTAATTATTATTGGGATTATATTTCACTGTTATGATTTATCCCATGTTATGAAATTATGATCTCTTTTGCAGGTTATGATTTCCAAAATGTTATGTTCTTATGAATATGGTATGATTGATATTTCTTTTGTTTACCCTTACTGAGTATTTGAGCTCACCCTTTTTTATGTTTCCTTTCCTCAGGTCAGGAAGAAGGTTATTAAGTAGGATATTCCAAAAAGGGACTCTAGATATGATGAAATAAATGGGAGACAACGTAGATGATTTATGAACCACTTCATTATGTTTCCTAGTTTCTAAAGACACTATACCTATACGGTCCTTTCATGGATTTTTTATATGTTGTAATAAGTGTACTTCAATTTCTAAGTATTAGAAATGTATGTAAATTTTGGTCGTTATATTATGATACTATGAAAAGTGACTCTATGGTGAGTCAAACTTTTTGGAAATTACATGGTTGAAGGAAAGGTAAACCATAATATAGTTTTAAAATTGAGGTACTGATTTTGGAATAAGATATGGTTGATTTGGGTAACTGATATTGGATATTCTTGAAAACCTTGAAACTAATTAATGATTTTTTATCGCTAGAGTTTACAACATTTTTAATAGAAGGAGTATATCCAGTATTCTATAAATAATAAGGGAGCATGAATGTAATCAATATGGTGTTATGGTAATTCAGGATGTTACCATGTTTAAAAAAAATACACGGTGAAGGTATTAACATGTTATTACATGGAAAAAATGATCTTCATTGTGTTTAAATTCCTAATAAATTTTGGACTATGAGTTTGGATAGTAGTATTTTGGATAAGTCTAAAGGTTGTAATGATTTAAGTTTGAAAGGTTATTTTTCAATTTTTATAAAAGGACAACACGCAGATCGTGTGACAACCCGTCGCGTCAGACAAAGCTGCGGGAATCAAACCCACGACCATAGTGCGATTTGGATTTATCGCCTACCACTGGACTACATGAAGTTTCTGGATTATATAATGTAGTTTCTTTTTTTAATGCGTCTGATAAGTGAATTATACATTCCATATATATGGAACCCTATATGATCAGGATAAATATATTATTTTTGAATTGTATTATGTTTTGTAGTGAAAGATGAGTTTGTGGTAGAAATTTATTAATAGATAAAACTCTAATTATAAAGTAAGTATGTCTCCTTATGATATTAGCCAATCTCATAAATATATTCCACAACATTAAGAAATGAAACTTAGAACAAAAATGTTGTCCTATGTGGTACCTTAGATCATTACAAATTTATGGCTTTTGGATTGTTGGAATTTTCATAGCCATGTTCTCTAACACTCTCCATCAGATATTGATGGTTAAATTCCTCTTCTATATCAATATTTTCTTACCTGGAACCCTAGTATGTGTTATTTTCGGTATCCTTCATACATACCACTCTTTATTTTAAATAGAGGCCTCAGTAATTCATTTTTTTATGTGGGATTTCAACTAAGATATTTTGAAACGTCAACCCCATGTTTCCAATATCAAGCATAAATTGCAAGGACACTATTTATTGAAGAAAGGTAGAATGTAACACCCCAAGCTTCCACGGTATGCTTCTCTTTGAATAATACAGTAGCGTGTGCAGTACATAACTTCGAGTTCTAACACACAACACAACCAATCAAACTACTCGTTATGAGTTGTAATACCCACTTTTTTAAATGTTATACATTTTATTTTTCACATTTGACTTTGTTTTCGGATTCGTAATATCGAAATTATATTAGGGTGAATTTTTGGTACTTTTATGACAACTTTCATATTTTGATGAATAGTGAAAATTACTAAATTTAAATTAAAAACAAATTTTTAATCGAAATAATTAATAGTGATAAATTATGAATTTGAGTGGTGTTAAATTATATTTAGAATATATTTTTAAATTTTTATCCAATGATGGTCATTGGACATAATTTCACATTTAAACCGGACATAAACAAGTGTATATCTTTTGATAGTTATTGTTTCTTAAAAACACGCTTTTTGTTTTGACAGTGGGAATTAAATTTAAATTAGTAAATGAAACCTCTATGTTTTGAATTTGGTAAAATAGAGTTCATTATTGAATTCGGAATATCAAAATTAGCTTAGGGTAAATTTTTGTGATTTTTCTGAAAACTTTTAATTTTTGATGAATAGTGAAAAACACTAAGTTGTAGTTTAAAACCGATTTTTAATTTAAATAATTATTTATTTTATTTAAATTATTTAATGTCAAAATAGATACATAATACCTATATATGTTCAATATAATTCATTGGAGTCGGTATATAATAATTTTAGATATATAAAAATGTTAGTGAAATTTTCACCTTCTTTTACCCACCTCCTAGGAGCTTTTGCAAATTCACATAAAACTTAATTTTACCACTTCTGTGAGCTGAATTTAGAAAATCTTAGAAACATAGTTAATATCAGGGAGTAAAATGTGGTTCAATTAGATGAAAATAATTTTTGGTGAATAGTAACTTTTTTCTTTTCTTTCCCACCGTTAAAAGTAAATATGGTAATTAAGGGAAAAATGATATTAATATTACCCTCACACCTATCCTAATTATATTGGAAACGTTTATCCTGACCAAAAACAACCTTAGGAATAAAATATTATCATTTAGATCCACATGTATTAGATTAGGACATTTATTATTATTTAATTCAAAGAAGAGTTAAAAGAGTTAAAATCAAAGTTTAATAACTAAATTTTTTTAATATAGGGTTTTACATAAGGTAAATTCGTCTATAAATATTCATTAGAAAGATATAAATATTTACTACATCATGGTATTTTATTTATAATTTTTAGACGTTAAATATATAAATCTATTTATGACACAATGATGATGCAGTAATTACCTTATTCATGAAAGAATCAAATAAATGTTATTATAAATATTAAAATAAATATAATTTAAATGTTTTGATGACATCCACGAAATTTCTAGGAGAATATTTCATGTTTGGATTGATTCAATTTATTTATTTGAAGTAATAATCTTGTTATTATTTTAACAAAAAAACAAATAACAAATAATGTCAAAATTGATATAAAATAGTTTTTTAAAAAATATTATATTATTAATTGATATAATGGTCCTAAAAATCTATGGTTCAGACAAAATACATATATAATAATATATATGACATTAATGAACCAATTGGGGTTCGATTGGCAGCATATAGTATGTTTATTAACCATATAGTGTATGAATACAAGAAGACACAGTAAAAGCTAAATTATTTAACTTAGAGTTAAATCTAAATGATAAGGTTAAAATGGTAAGCTAAACTTGTCTAAAACCTATTGGTTGAGCTTTTTTCGACATATAACCACCTTAGACTTTAAATAATAAACTTTTGAACCATTATAAACTGGATATGAATTTATTATAAAATAATATTTTATATTTTTCCTTAGGTGCCCCTCAACCCTCTTATAAAAGGGAACTCCCCTTTCTCTCTAATTCACACCTTCTAAACAATTTGTATCGTCTAAACCCTACCGAAATACACTCTCAAATATCCTCCGTTCATCCTAGATGCGTTATTTTGATCATAAATTTAACCTAAGGAGCCCTTTCAATCAAATCAAAAGGAAGAACCCGAAGAAGAGGTAATGATTTCACCACCCTCTTCCAAGTTCCTTTCTTCTTCCACTTCCTTTTTATTTGTTGTTTCCATTCTAAAATAATAACTCTAGTATATTATATATACTGTGATGCTATTATAATTATGTTACAACAAAATTCATTATTATATCCACCCTTTGAATGACATCTCACCATACGTGCGTACGTACGGCTTACCGTCTCCACATCATGGTGTAATTGTTTTTCAATACATTATTATTGGGATGGGTATAATAATGATTTGTATTTGATGTAAATAATAAATATAACATGATAAAGATTCTGTATATATATTATATACCATCCATTTATATATTATATTAATATCAAAATAATGATATTTTCGCTCGTGCATACGTACAGATTACCGTCTCCACGATGCGATGAGATTCATTTCCAAGTTCACCATTCATCGACAATTATAAAAATAAATATTAATAATAAGTATGTAATTTATGACATAATAATGCTGCTGGAGATATATATATTTATATATATAGATGTATTTATGTACTTACATATATCTTATTCACTTACTTCCGTTCAATACTATGTGAAAATGGAAACAGCGTTTATGCACACGTACGGACTACCGTCTCCATAAGCGGTGTTTTCCAATTCATATATACATCTATTATAAATGTTTATATTCTAAATATATATGATAAATAAATCATGTTTTATATTTTGGATGTATTTAAATTGTAACACCCCAGGATTTCAGAGTGTGTTATTTCTTAAAAATAATTCAATAACTTGCACTACACGCAACACCAAGTTCAATCACACCATTAAAATAGTTCATGAATATTATTAACTACATTTTGAACTTTATATAATCCTTATAATTTTAGAATCCCTATTATGAGTTTCTTAGTCATATTGCAAGAACAGATTCATTTTCAGTATTATCAACTTCTAATAGTGAAACCTTTTTAAATACAATATTTTAATCTTTTTGACTAAATTGGGACATAAAAAATTTAAAATGAAACATCCCAAGCTTCCACGGTACTCTTTCTTTGAGTAATACAGTAACGTGTGTTGTACGCAACCTTGAGTTTTAACACACACCACAACCAATCAAACTAGCCGTTATGAATAGTAATACCTAATTTTTGAAATTATATATATTTTATATTTAAAAATGGACTTCATTTTTGGATTCGGAATATCGAAATTAGCCTAGGGTGAAATTTTGGTACATTTCGGATAACTTTTATATTTTGATGAATAGTGAAAATTACTAAATTTTAATTAAAAACAACTTTTTTAATCAAAATAATTAATATTGATAAATTATGAATTTGAGTGGTTTTAAAGTATATTTAGAATATATTTTTACCATTTAATATAATGTTGGTCATTGGACATAATTTTACAATTAAACCGAACATAAACAAGTGTCAATCTTTTGGTAGTTATTATCTCTTAAAAACACGCTTTTTGTTTTGACAGCGGGAATTAATTTTAAATTAATTTCTGCCACTTCTGTGTTTTGAATTTAGAAAAATGGATTCCATATTTGGAATCAGGATGTTCAAAATTTGTAAATAGGTAACTTTTATTTTTAGACATTTTGTATAATTACTGCGGTAAATATTTTATTTACCATGGTTAAGGGTAAATCCGGTAAATAAGGGTTAAAAAAATAATATTATAATAATACTAAATTACCCTAAAACGTGTCTTAACCCTATTGGTTGATACATAGTCGACCATGGGCATCTTTGGGTCTATTTTGGGACCCCATGGATCCACTTGTAAGTGATAATGACACTTTATTTTAATTAAGTCAAAATGAATACAAAAATGACACAAGCATATATCTTTTAGAACAACAATTTTTACATAGGGTTATACATGTTGGATTTTCGATTATAAATATTCATTAGAAAGATAACAAGATTTCCTACATAATGATATTTTATTTATAATTTTTAGACATTAAATAATTTATTTTATTTATGACACAATGATGATGCAGTAATTACTAAAATAGTAAAAAATTAACATAATTGATATTATAAATACCCAAATAAATATAATATGAAACTTTTAATGAATTAAACTAATTTTCTAGGATAATATGATATATTAGGATTGATGTAATTGACTTTGTTCGAAGTAATCAATCTGTTATGAGTTTCACAAAAATCAACTATTGAATAGTGTCAAAATTGACATAAAAGAGTTCTTAAAACAAATATTATATTATTAATTGATATTAAATTCCTAAAAATCTAAGGTTCGGCCAAGAGACTTATATTATGATAGGTTAATCATTAATGGACCACTTGGGGGTCGCTTGGATGTATATAGTAAGTTTATTAACCATAATATATAAAATAGAAAGAGACATTGTAAAAGTGAAACTAATTAACTTAGAGTTAATACTTAAAGATAAGGTTAATATAAGTACCCAAACCTGTCTAAATTCTATTGGATGAGTTGTTTTCGACCTATCCCCACCTCATCCTTTGAATAGTCAACTTTGGAGCCTTTAGAAACCGAATATGAATTTATTATAAATTAATATTTCTAGCTTTTCCAAAGGTGCCCCTCACCCCTCTTATAAAAGGGCACTCCTCCTTCCCATTTCTTCACACCTTCAAAGCCTTTGGGTTCGGCCAAACTCTGCCCAAATACTCTCCCAACATCCCTCAATACAACCTAGAGGCCTTAGTTTGATCAGAAAGCCAACCTAAGGAGCCCTTTTGATCAAATCAAAAGGAAGAACCCGAAGAAGAGGTAATGATTTCACCACCCTTTTCTAAGTTCATTTCTTCTTCCACTTCTTCTTCCTTTGTTCTTACCATTCTGAAATAATAACTCCAGTATCTCACATATACTGTGATGTTATTATAAATATGGTACAATCATATTCAGTATTCTATCCACCCTTTGAATAACATGTCACCATACGTGCGTACGTACGGCTTACCGTCTCCACGTCGTGGTGTAATTGTTATTCAATATAATATTATTTGGATGGGTATAATAATGATGTGTAACTCATGTAAATAATAAATATAACATGTTAATGATTCTGTATATATGATATACCATCCATTTATATATTATTTTAATATGAAAAGAATGATATTGTCGCTCGTGCGTACGTACGGACTACCGTCTCCACGAACGCGATGAGATTCATTCTCCATCGTATCCATTCAAGTATAATTATCATTTGATGATTTAAAAATGATGTTTAAGGACTGTATATCATTCTGGATATGAATAAGATACAACAACCATGGCTTATGTAACAAAACATATAAAAGAAAATGAGTAAGTTAACTCCCGAAACGACGATAATTCTAAGATATTATTAACAAATCAATGTTAAAAGATCATATATGATATCATATTAATATATATGATTCTTGTATAATTTAATAACAACTATTTCACCATTATACAGGAGGTTAACCTACCCCAACCAAGGAAAAGTACAAGGTAAGGGTTATTTCACAATCTCTTCATTATCCGAGGTTGTATTATACGTAATAATGTACTGGGATCTCTTTATCATCCACATCCATGTTTCTTCGAAATGTATTTCAAAACATTTTTTACTATTTACAAGAATATGGGTTAAAGTCATTTATACCCTTGTTTGACTTTTTATAAGAGGTTTATAAAGGAATCTTTCCGTCATTTTCAAAACAAGGTCCTTTTTAACCTTTTCGACAGAATTGAGGTAAGAATGTTTTTTTTAACTTATACGGCGGGTGCGGTTATTTTCCGCCGTTATAAAATCGTCAAAGCTTTCCTTACAAGCTTACAAGAATATTTTCAAGAAAATGTTTTATTTTATATGGCTCTTAAATGATTTCAAAAATATAAAGAGATATTTCTCTAAAAAGTGTTTTGATTTCATCTATGTCAACATCCTTTAATAGATTTTACGCTTATTTGAAGTTGATTTATTATAATACAAAACTTCTATATTGTATTGAAGGTTTTGTGATATGTTTGACTGTGGATGTGCTATTTTATACCATTCATAGTTTATGGTGAAACTATTGACATTTCGTATGCTAGTTTTAATCTGAATGTTTATGTTATATTTCAAACTTTTCTTCAGATGAATGTGCTAAACAAGTATGTACCGGGTTGGGGACCGGTAAAAGTAAGCCCTCCAGGTTGGGGACTGGTAAAAGTAAGCCCTCCAGGTTGGGGACTGGTTAAAGTAAGCCCTCCAGGTTGGGGACTGGTTAAAGTAAGCCCTCCAGGTTAGGGACTGGTAAAAGTATGCCCTCCGGGTTGGTGTCCGGTTATTAGAGGCACTCCGGGTTGGTGTCCGGTTATTAGAGGCACTCCGGGTTGGGTTCCAGTTAGAAGTAACCCCTAGGTCTTGGGATGAGGCCTAGACAAAGAAATTAACGTTTAGCATTATGCATTCCAACATTATGAAAGTGGTTATTGATATTGCATGTGATTATTCGATTAGTAGAATATCCATGTGAATAAGTAAATGGCATTATTTCATTTTTATTTTTGCCATACTATGTTGAAGTTCAATTTTAAAAGGCTTTTGTTTTAGTAATTCATTGCCTTAAATGTTTATGCTTATTATGAATGTTCCACTATATTGTTATCCTTACTGGGCATTTGAGCTCACCCCTTTTCTATGTTTTATTTTTCCCAGGTAGTGAAGAAGTAAATTATGAATGACTTGCAGGGATATTATGAGGGGTTAATAGTGTGGATATGAAGACTTTGTTGTTGTAGTAGTTTTTCACTTTGAAATGTAATGTAAAACTTTATGATTATATCTAGTGTTTCCAAGGCCACTAAACCAATCGGTCTTTCGGGATTTGATCTTTCTTGTGATCATGCCAATGTTATGTAATTAATGCACCGACTCTGGGTAGCTGGGGTCGGGGCGTTACAGTTGGTATCAGAGGAAGTTTAGTACAAACCTTGGAAGCTAGATTTAGATAAACTCTGATTAGAGCACATAGACCTAAGATGAACTTTGAGGATTAGTATAGAAGAACTTCCTAGAATTTTGGTATTGTAGAGATTTTGTGAGTTTTCCGAGCAATACATCCCTGTCTGGATACGAGCAGGTAGAGGAGGCTCTGGCACAGATGTACCTAGGGGTAAAACCCGAAAACACCGCTTTGAGCTAGACTCGAACGGGAACTGGTGCACGACAACGGGCCTTGCTGCACTCTTGGTTACGACACTCCCGGGGGATATGCTTAGGATAATTCTCTTTCTCTTTACAAACCATTATGAAGGGTTTATGAGTATATACATCCTCAAAGGAGACATTTTTATGATTATGGATTATATCTATAAATAGTTCAATTTATGTTAAGTGTTTTATAAGTATGGGATTATGTATTTTGATTCATAAACTGATCTGGTGTATGCCATTGTTTAGAAATGGCGCCCAGTAGAAGGAATGAGAACTCCAGAAATGCACATGATCCAAAGAGAAGGAAGGATCATATCTTTCATGGTCTTAAGCTAGAATTGATAAGAGAAATAGTCTCCTATTTATTATCATCATATGAAGAAATAATATCATGTGTTGATAAGATAAGTAAAGAGTTTACTGAGTCCTATGGCTTTGAAGGGAAGCAAGAGAAGAAAAGGATGGAAGAGAGAAAGATGGATAAAAGTAAGAGGGAAAAGAAGAATTTTCCCATATGTGGTAACTGTGGAAAGAAACACCCTGGAACTTGCCTGAAAGGAATGGGAGTTTGTTATAAGTGTGGAGAAAAAAGGGCACAAAGTACGTGACTGCAAGGGTAAGAAAATGGTTTTAAATGTACAATGCTTCATTTGCAAGGAGTTTGGACACTACGCGAACCTATGTACCAGTCATCAGACTATGCCGCAAATGATGCTATTGGATAATAATCAAGTTATGATACTACCACAGATGAAGAGGAATGATTAGAGTTCTTATGTTGATTATATCAATTGAGTGTTGTATCAACAATGTACTTGTTATAATAATTATGGAGTATATAAGGATTGTACTGCAGTACTATTTCATTAAGGACTTGAGATTGTGTGGAACAAAGAAAAGTGACTCAATAGAAGGTTAAATTTTTGGAAAATATATGGTTGAGAGAATGATAAATCGTAATATAGTTCTGATACTGAGGTAGTGATTTTGGAATAATATGTGATTATTTTGGATAAATTATATTGGATATTATTGACTACCTTGAAGCTGATTAATGATTTGTATATTCCATCATTATTAGGGTTTAAAACATTTTTGGATTAATGAAGTATATCCAGCATTCTATATGGAATAAGGGATCATGAATGTAATCAATAAGGAATATGGTAATACATGATGAAGGTATTAATATGCTATTACGGGGTAAAAAGGATCTATATTATGTTTACCATCCTTATAAATTTTGGAATGTGAGTTTGGATAGAAGTATTTTGGATAGTTCTAGTTTGGATTATTTTGGATTAACATAAAAGGACAACCCGGAGGTCGGGCGGCAACCCGTCGCGTCCGGCAAGGCTGCGAGACTTGGACCCGAAACCGAAGGGCGACAAGGGTGTATCACCTACCACTGGCCCACGAGATGTCCTGGATTAAATAATGTAGTTTTTATTAAAAGATCTTGTAGATGAATTATAAATTCATTTATTTTGGAACCCTATACGAATAGTGTAAATAGAATTTTTCTTACATTCTATTATCTTTTAGAGTGAAAGATGAGTTTGTGGTAGAAATTTATTAATGGATAAAACTATAATTATAAAGTAAGTATATCTCCTTATGATCTTAGTCAATCTCATAAATAGATTCCTCAATATTAAGAAAAGCAACTTAGAACAAAAATGTTTTCCTAGATGGTACCTTAAATCATCACTAATTTATGGCTTTGGGATTGTTGGTTTTTTCATAGCCATGTTCTCTACCACTCTCTATCAGATAATTGATGGTTAGATTTCTCTTCCATATCCATATTTTCCTAAATGGAACCCTAGTATGTGTTATTTTCGGTAATCTTCATACTTTCCACTCTTTATTTTAAATAGAGGCCTCATTAATTCATTTTTCGATGTGGGATTTCAACTAAGATATTTTGAAATGTCAAAAATGTGTTGTCCCAATACCCTATATTTTGTTGAACTGATGGTACTTCAAATCATCATAGATTGATGAGTTTAAGGACCTCAATTTTATACTTGTTTGTGATTGATGACCTCAATCACTACCTATAAATATTTACGTTTTCCTCCAATTATATGTCTCTAATTGCCACCAATGTTCTCCTAATCGAGATCATAATTTGGTGGTGACCCTTTCATTTATCTTTTCCTCATATTAAGACTAAATTTTAGTAACCCAATTTCCGATGTGGGTTTTCCCACAAATATATTTTCTACTTTCAACCTTTTATTTTCGAAGAACAATTTCAAATTGCGAGGACGCAATTTATTGAAGGAGGGGAGAATGTAACACCCCAGGATTTCAGAGTGTGTTATTTCTTAAAAATAATTCAATAACTTGCACTACACGCAACACCGAGTTCAATCACACCATTAAAAGAGTTCATGAATATTATTAACTACATTTTGAACTTTATATAATCCTTATAATTTTAGAATCCCTATTATGAGTTTCTTAGTCATATTGCAAGAACAGATTCATTTTCAGTATTATCAACTTCTAATAGTGAAACCTTTTTAAATACAATATTTTAATCTTTTTGACTAAATTGGGACATAAAAAATTTAAAATGAAACATCCCAAGCTTCCACGGTACGCTTTCTTTGAGTAATACAGTAGCGTGTGTTGTACGCAACCTTGAGTTTTAACACACACCACAACCAATCAAACTAGCCGTTATGAATAGTAATACCTAATTTTTGAAATTATATATATTTTATATTTAAAAATGGAATTCATTTTTGGATTCGGAATATCGAAATTAGCCTAGGGTGAAATTTTGGTACATTTCGGATAACTTTTATATTTTGATGAATAGTGAAAATTACTAAATTTTAATTAAAAACAACTTTTTTAATCAAAATAATTAATATTGATAAATTATGAATTTGAGTGGTTTTAAAGTATATTTAGAATATATTTTTACCATTTAATATAATGTTGGTCATTGGACATAATTTTACAATAAAACCGAACATAAACAAGTGTCAATCTTTTGGTAGTTATTATCTCTTAAAAACACGCTTTTTGTTTTGACAGCGGGAATTAATTTTAAATTAATTTCTGCCACTTCTGTGTTTTGAATTTAGAAAAATGGATTCCATATTTGGAATCAGGATGTTCAAAATGTGTAAATAGGTAACTTTTATTTTTAGACATTTTGAATAATTACTGCGGTAAATATTTTATTTACCATGGTTAAGGGTAAATCCGGTAAATAAGGGTTAAAAAAATAATATTATAATAATACTAAATTACCCTAAAACGTGTCTTAACCCTATTGGTTGATACATAGTCGACCATGGGCATCTTTGGGTATATTTTGGGACCCCATGGATCCACTTGTAAGTGATAATGACACTTTATTTTAATTAAGTCAAAATGAATACAAAAATGACACAAGCATATATCTTTTAGAACAACAATTTTTACATAGGGTTATACATGTTGGATTTTCGATTATAAATATTCATTAGAAAGATAACAAGATTTACTACATAATGATATTTTATTTATAATTTTTAGACATTAAATAATTTATTTTATTTATGACACAATGATGATGCAGTAATTACTAAAATAGTAAAAAATTAACATAATTGATATTATAAATACCCAAATAAATATAATATGAAACTTTTAATAAATTAAACTAATTTTCTAGGATAATATGATATATTAGGATTTAATTAATTGACTTTTTTCGAAGTAATCAATCTGTTATGAGTTTCACAAAAATCAACTATTGAATAGTGTCAAAATTGACATAAAAGAGTTCTTAAAACAAATATTATATTATTAATTGATATTAAATTCCTAAAAATCTAAGGTTCGGCCAAGAGACTTATATTATGATAGGTTAATCATTAATGGACCACTTGGGGGTCGCTTGGATGTATATAGTAAGTTTATTAACCATAATATATAAAATACAAAGAGACATTGTAAAAGTGAAACTAATTAACTTAGAGTTAATACTTAAAGATAAGGTTAATATAAGTACCCAAACCTGTCTAAATTCTATTGGATGAGTTGTTTTCGACCTATCCCCACCTCATCCTTTGAGTAGTCAACTTTGGAGCCTTTAGAAACCGAATATGAATTTATTATAAATTAATATTTCTAGCTTTTCCAAAGGTGCCCCTCACCCCTCTTATAAAAGGGCACTCCTCCTTCCCATTTCTTCACACCTTCAAAGCCTTTTGGTTCGGCCAAACTCTGCCCAAATACACTCCCAACATCCCTCAATACAACCTAGAGGCCTTAGTTTGATCAGAAAGCCAACCTAAGGAGCCCTTTTGATCAAATCAAAAGGAAGAACCCGAAGAAGAGGTAATGATTTCACCACCCTTTTCTAAGTTCATTTCTTCTTCCACTTCTTCTTCCTTTGTTCTTACCATTCTGAAATAATAACTCCAGTATCTCACATATACTGTGATGTTATTATAAATATGGTACAATCATATTCAGTATTCTATCCACCCTTTGAATAACATGTCACCATACGTGCGTACGTACGGCTTACCGTCTCCACGTCGTGGTGTAATTGTTATTCAATATAATATTATTTGGATGGGTATAATAATGATGTGTAACTCATGTAAATAATAAATATAACATGTTAATGATTCTGTATATATGATATACCATCCATTTATATATTATTTTAATATCAAAAGAATGATATTGTCGCTCGTGCGTACGTACGGACTACCGTCTCCACGAACGCGATGAGATTCATTCTCCATCGTATCCATTCAAGTATAATTATCATTTGATGATTTAAAAATGATGTTTAAGGACTGTATATCATTCTGGATATGAATAAGATACAACAACCATGGCTTATGTAACAAAACATATAAAAGAAAATGAGTAAGTTAACTCCCGAAACGACGATAATTCTAAGATATTATTAACAAATCAATGTTAAAAGATCATATATGATATCATATTAATATATATGATTCTTGTATAATTTAATAACAACTATTTCACCATTATACAGGAGGTTAACCTACCCCAACCAAGGAAAAGTACAAGGTAAGGGTTATTTCACAATCTCTTCATTATCCGAGGTTGTATTATACGTAATAATGTACTGGGATCTCTTTATCATCCACATCCATGTTTCTTCGAAATGTATTTCAAAACATTTTTTACTATTTACAAGAATATGGGTTAAAGTCATTTATACCCTTGTTTGACTTTTTATAAGAGGTTTATAAAGGAATCTTTCCGTCATTTTCAAAACAAGGTCCTTTTTAACCTTTTCGACAGAATTGAGGTAAGAATGTTTTTTTTAACTTATACGGCGGGTGCGGTTATTTTCCGCCGTTATAAAATCGTCAAAGCTTTCCTTACAAGCTTACAAGAATATTTTCAAGAAAATGTTTTATTTTATATGGCTCTTAAATGATTTCAAAAATATAAAGAGATATTTCTCTAAAAAGTGTTTTGATTTCATCTATGTCAACATCCTTTAATAGATTTTACGCTTATTTGAAGTTGATTTATTATAATACAAAACTTCTATATTGTATTGAAGGTTTTGTGATATGTTTGACTGTGGATGTGCTATTTTATACCATTCATAGTTTATGGTGAAACTATTGACATTTCGTATGCTAGTTTTAATCTGAATGTTTATGTTATATTTCAAACTTTTCTTCAGATGAATGTGCTAAACAAGTATGTACCGGGTTGGGGACCGGTAAAAGTAAGCCCTCCAGGTTGGGGACTGGTAAAAGTAAGCCCTCCAGGTTGGGGACTGGTTAAAGTAAGCCCTCCAGGTTGGGGACTGGTTAAAGTAAGCCCTCCAGGTTAGGGACTGGTAAAAGTATGCCCTCCGGGTTGGTGTCCGGTTATTAGAGGCACTCCGGGTTGGTGTCCGGTTATTAGAGGCACTCCGGGTTGGTGTCCGGTTATTAGAGGCACTCCGGGTTGGGTTCCGGTTAGAAGTAACCCCTAGGTCTTGGGATGAGGCCTAGACAAAGAAATTAACGTTTAGCATTATGCATTCCAACATTATGAAAGTGGTTATTGATATTGCATGTGATTATTCGATTAGTAGAATATCCATGTGAATAAGTAAATGGCATTATTTCATTTTTATTTTTGCCATACTATGTTGAAGTTCAATTTTAAAAGGCTTTTGTTTTAGTAATTCATTGCCTTAAATGTTTATGCTTATTATGAATGTTCCGCTATATTGTTATCCTTACTGGGCATTTGAGCTCACCCCTTTTCTATGTTTTATTTTTCCCAAGTAGTGAAGAAGTAAATTATGAATGACTTGCAGGGATATTATGAGGGGTTAATAGTGTGGATATGAAGACTTTGTTGTTGTAGTAGTTTTTCACTTTGAAATGTAATGTAAAACTTTATGATTATATCTAGTGTTTCCAAGGCCACTAAACCAATCGGTCTTTCGGGATTTGATCTTTCTTGTGATCATGCCAATGTTATGTAATTAATGCACCGACTCTGGGTAGCTGGGGTCGGGGCGTTACATAAATCATGATCTATGTGATACAATCAAGAGTAACAAGTTAAAACACATACGATAAAGAAAGAGAATATTACCCGAAATATTAATATAACATGGAAATTATTATTAAATGGGAAGTATAAAGTCATAAATGAATAATGTATGATATAATAAATATTAATATGGTTCTGGTATTATTTAATAACATATTATAGGTTTCATACAGGAGTCTAAACGTACCCTCGACTAACGGAAATTGCAAGGTATGTAGTTTTCATCTCACTCCTTATTCCCGTGAGATTCATGCCATATTGCCAATATTACCTTTTGTGTGGTGTATGTACTTCCCATAATTGTATTCATTATGTAATACACTTTATTTTATGTGTATTTACCTATTAATTTTATGATTCCTCTTTCATGGGGTGTATGTTTTGTAAGTTATCAAATTGGTAAGGGTTAATTTCACAATCTCTTTATTATCCGAGGTTGTTTTTACGTAAGTATATACTAGGAAATATTTATTATCCATGTATATGTTTTATGAAAGAGTATTCAAAGGGATTATTTTAAGTGTCTTTTTACTAAAACATCATTTCAAATTTTTTAAATATTTATTCTTCTAATTGTTTCTCATTAATGTCCATGTCTTCAAAATGGGTTTTAAGGATTTATTTATTTGGACATGAATGTTTTAAAAATGTTAATTCCTTTAAAAAAATTCAATGTGGTATGGGACACATTGATTCAAAAATGTCTTTAAATGACTTCTTTTCCAAATTGTGTGAATTTTAAATGTTTTCATTAAAAAAATATATATTTCTCTCAAATAATTTTGATTTCATCTATGTCAATATCCTTTGATAAATTTTACACTTGTTTGAAGTTTATTTATTATGATATAAATCTTCCATATTGTATTTAAGGCTTTTTGATATGTTTGACTATGGATGAGTCATTTTTATTCCATTAATGGATTATTATTAATGTTTTGGAATTTTGTATGCTAGTCTTAATACGAATGTTTATGTTATATTTCATTCTCTTCTTAAGATGAATGTGTTGGACTAGTATGTTCCGGGTTGGGGACCGGTAAAAGTAAGCCCTCCGAGTTGGTATCCGGTTATTAGAGGCACTCCGGGTTGGTGTTCGGTTATTAGAGGCACTCCGGGTTGGAGTCCGGTTACAAAGGCTCTCCGTGTTGGGTTCTGGTTACAGTTATCCCTTAGGTCTTGTCACGGGGCCTTGACACAGAAATTAAAATTTGGCATTATGCATGGCATCATTATGAAAGTGTTTAGTGATATTTTATGTGAATATTCGACTAGTAGAATATCCCTGTCAATAAGTAAATGGAATTACTTCATTTTATTTTTGCCATAATTTGTTGAAGTTCATGTTTAAAAGGCTTTTGTTTTAGTTATACATTGCCTTAAATGTTTATTCTTATTTATGAATGTTTCTGCTGTATTGTTATTCTTACTGAGCATCTAAGCTCACCCCTTTCTCTGTTTTCTTTTTCCCAGGATTCGAAGAAGTGTATTTTGACTGATATGTAGGGTTAAGTCATGGGAATAATGGCGTTCGTGAAAGTTTATTTATGTTGTTTTGTATGTTATGAAGTGTAATGTAACATTCATGTATGTAATATATTTTCCATGACTGCTAAACCGATCGGTACTTTGGGACATGGTTCCTTGTAATCATGCCAATGTGTTAAAATAATACACCGACTCTGGGTAACTGGGGTAAGGGTGTTACATCTATTTCTAAAAATTGTATATTAGATTCATATTTTGGTTCTCACATATGTATTAAAATTATAGAACCATGTTGATTGAAAAGGCAAACTGAGGGGAGGTAGATCCACGAGTATCCTACATGTCCAAATAATCTACTGTAACTATCAGGTACTACCAACTCACATATCCCAATAGAATGATCTTAGTTTTAAAGGGTTGTTATTATGTTCCTTTTGTTTCCAAAAACAATATTTCTATATCCATACATGATGTAGTTGGTTTGATTTTCATGTTCAAAAATAAATTATTCTTCCTTTACAAAGATAGAATTTATTTTTGGAAAAGGACTTTTAAAATATGGTCTTCATTTGTCTGGTTAACTGAACATAGTAATGGAAATAGACAAATAACCTACTTCACATTACTCATATGACACAAAATTATTGGATACATTGATAAGTCATGTATGTGAATTGAATTTCACTGAAATTATACCAAGAGAGATATGCAGATTCTTTCAAAAAACAATTTAGTATTTCACATACATTTTTTCAATGTAAAATTACCAAAACTACATTTAGGGGAAATAGCGAATTCGACATAGAGATAATTGAATTATTTTATACATACGTGTGTGCACCATTTACTATTAATTAATGTTTTTCATACTCATATTGTATAACTTTTCATGGTGAATTTAGTAGATATGGATATATATACTTAAGGATTTATTAGTCAGATTATTTTGATACATTCTTGGAAAATAAGAGTGATGTTGAAACCCATTTTGGAAAAAAGATTATGAAACACCATTTTTATCATGGGGGATATTATCTTAACCAAGACTTCATTTATTACTTATGGGAATTTTGGATCTTATCTTAGCTCACTCTTCTTTATTCAACATAGTGGAACAATGTATCTTAAAGGAGGAGCCACACCATGTTAGATAAGGTGAGACCAATTATGATTTATATAAGTCTTCCGCTAACCTTTAGTTTATATGTGTTACAAGAAAGAATACAAAACATAGTAGAAACAAAATAGAAATATGGTCTACCCTACCATTTATGAAATGGAAAAACACCCTTTTATTCATTGATACATGTGGGGGGTTGTGAATATTTTGGTAAGGCCTCAAAAGGTAATAAACATACACCCTTAGGTATAAAGTGTATTGTTATATGATACCTCAAATAAATGAGGTGATATTACCAATATGAACAATCATACAAAAAGAAAATAGTGGAAAGAAAATGTATATTCCATGAGAGGGATCACATCTATAAATGAGAATTTTGGACCGTGATATACATTTTTAAATTCTAGATTCACCATACACTAGAGTTCCCAAAGGAATGGTTTCTGTAATTCCAAATTGATGAATAAACTATTCCACAGAAAAAATTATTGTATAAGAAAAAATTATATGTTGGAGAACCATAATGGTATGATTTTCTAGTTATCAAAGATTATGATGTATTATTAGATGATAATAATGATCCTATAAAAAATGAAGGAGCATATGGAACATATGTTTCCAGGTGTAATTAATCCATGATTTCAAAAATGTATTCTATGTACCAAAACCATGTTTTGATTTTTGTAGAGACTCTAGTAGATATAAAGTATGTTAGTTGTAGTAGAAATTTAAGATGAAAATGAAAATGAGAGGATAAGTTAGTACCTATTGGGAAATACATGTTGCATATGGGTTTAAATATCATAAATTCATAGACTATAATGATACTATTTCACCAGTTTCAATGCTGAAATCAAGTAGAATTATACTTCAATTTTTGCCTTCAATGACTACGATATATGGAAAATGGATGTCAAAACACTCTTAATTAAAATCATCTGTTGTATGTATACAAGACACAAACAAAAATGTTTTTAATCAAAAGGATTCCAATAAGATATAAATATTTCAAAAATACATTTATTCATTAAATATTGAATCGAGATCAGTGAGCATTCATTTTGATGAAGCTAAAACATAATTTGGTTTCATATAGTCTAAATTTGAACCTTGTGTGTATAAGAGGTTTAGTGTGAGTGTAGTTGTTTTCATAATAGGATATGTTTATGACATATTATATATTGGAAATGAGATACCATTCTTAATCTCTATTATGAACTAGTTGAATAAATGTTTCTCTAAGAAGGACCTAGGAGAGATACCATATATTTTTGGGATCCAAAACCATCATGATAAATTTGATATAATTCTATAACAATGGAAATTTTACATATAATAAAATGATCCTAGAGAGATTTAGTGTGGAAGAATTTAAGAAGGGATTTTTTTTTCTAGTGACATTTGGAATTCATCGTTCTAGGTAAATGTTTCCTCGGATACATGATGAATGAAACTAAATGGAAAGGATTCCATATATGTCAGGAATTAGGTCAAACATGTATATTATGCTATGTAAAATTCCAAATTTTTCCTAGAAATTAATATTGTTAGGAGGATACCATAACGACCTAGGTGACCACCATTAGATGGAATTCATGATTATTCTTAATAATGTGACGTGTATTAATGGTATGTTCTTAGTTTATGGATGAGATGTAGAACTAGATACTAGAGGATATGAAGATATTAGTTTCAAAATTGATCAAGTTGACATGAAATTAATAAAAAGATTTAACATCACATTTAATGGAGATTTTTTATGTTGTAAGAGCTCAAAGAAGACTATGGTAACATATTCTATAACAAATTCTATATATACTCCATCTTCTGAAAAAGGTACTTAATAGTATGGATAAAAAATATCATCCAAGAACATGAAGTAGTGTATAGTAGTAAAGATCCTATGACACACTATTGTCATAATATTGCATCTATAGGACTCGAAAAACTGAAAATTTCAAATTAGGAGATGAAGAAGAGACTTTATAATAGTCATCTCATGATAGATTTTTATAAATATGTGATGTTGAAGTGATAATTTTTCCATTTAAGACAATGTGGTGGAACCATAGACACTAGAGTTGACTCATCACCGACATGATTATCATGTCAAGCCAAGGAGACTGATAGTCATTAGGATTTAGCTCAAGTGCATGTGGGATTTTTTTGGATTTGGAGTCATAAGGCAAATTAATTTTTGATTACATGTATATTCATATATTGGAATATTAATAAAACCTATTTTTCATATTGATCATTATTATTCATGAATGTGATATAATAATGTCTAAATTATAAACTTCATTAATATTGTTATAGTAGTTCCCAAAAATTATGAGAACCCTTATGTTTTACAATGATATTCTTAAATCATGTTATATGGTTGGATTACATACTATTATGGGACACCAATTACCTAGAATATCATGTGTGAGTACTTGAAGAATATTGGGCTTCATCTCATGAATTTCACACTTGGTAATCTTTAATATGATAGATTATGGGAAAAAACTCAACAACAATAAATTCACATATTTTGTTATCATCAGATATTCCTATATGAAACAATTTTTAATGGACCATAGACATTAAAATTATCATTAATTCCTTCCATCACTCACACACTTAAATTTTATTATAAAAACATGCCTCTATATGTTTAGGGTGAGGTGGGGAATGTTGGGTGTGTAATGATTGACATGTAATTAATTTTTATGTCAATGATGGATTTTCCCTTCTGTCTTTATAGATGTTGATATCCCAGGCATTTTATTGGAATAAATCCATTGAATTAAATTCCATGGACATAGTGAAATGAAATATTTATTTCAGAAAATCAAAGAAACAAATGTGAAGCTTTTTTGATATGATATCACAAAAATGGGATTATAATATATAGTGATAATTCATATGTGGTCATTATTGTTATGAAATTAAGTTCTTTATATTGGGATCCTTGACTCATTACTAGATAGTAATCATAGACTTTAGGAAATAACTTCTAATTCTAATGATAATGAATCCTAGAGGGTCACACACCATATTATTCTCATGAACTTGATTAAATTCTAAATGAATTTAAATAATTGAAATAATATTATTCTCAAGACTGGGAGATAAAATTGATCATGTTTTTTGGATTTTAAATTTTTATTGATGAATGTGATATTTAAATTAAATATTTACTTGGGATTTTAAAAAATTCTTTATGAATTCTTACGGACCAAGACTGAGTCTGGTGACAGACACTAATTAACAAGACAGTTAAATATTATTTGTTGTTATGAAAGTTGGAATATGTAAAAATAATATTAATATTATTATGATTATGATTATGTTGTATGAGGTTTATTAAGGAATATAATATTATTTAATATAAAACACATAATTAAATAAAATTTTAACCTAATACCTAGATCAATTAACAGAGGTTTATGCCACTTTTTTATGGCATCCAAAATGGGCATTTGAGTAACTTCTCACACAAAGAAACTCTATCCCAACTCCACCTCTCTCTCTCCACCTATCAAAAACAAACAATACAACATAGATCCCTTCAATAATGAAGGAAAAACGATCAAAAAATAATAATGTAAGGTAGTTGACTCTCTATTCTAGAACCTAGAGATAGATTGGTGTTTGTCAGAGATCATTGAGCACATGAGGGTTACTACTATACGGATTCTATCATTGGATCCTTACAGTGAAATGAATGAAATCTGAAAGTGTATTTTTGGATGATCATCATTTACATTGTTGAATGAATTCTATGATCAAGTGCTCAACTTTTATGATATAAAATTAATTAACTATAAATTTTACCTCTATTAACCTCAATTTCAGTATCAATAAACTTAATAAAAATGAAATTTTAATATATCATCCACCAATGAATGCTTCTGACGCCACCAAATCAAAAAAAAACCCTATTATTAAAACATTAATCACACAAATGTAAGGGTTTCTAGGGGTTTGGAATATGTAATTATATACCAATGACATGTCGGTCATTACACTATTAGAGAGTGGGATGACACATAGGTCATCAACAAGGAATGTAAATATAATTATGAAAATTACATAACCACGTTAAAATGATTTGAAAATACATTTCCAATCAAACATTTGTCCTTCATTTCAAGATCAGTCATTAATCTATCCACATTAAATGTTTTAATAGATAGTTATTATTTTTTGCAAAAGGGAATTCATGGTGGTAAGCATGCTTTAATATAACATAAAAGACTAGGGATGATATTCAGGGATAGATTTTCATGGTTACATTAGCAACAATGTTATTAATCAAATTTGGGTTTCAGACAATGTACATGGGACTTTGGGCCCCTAGGCCTTCGAACCACCAATATTAGGAAGAAAGGCAGTGTAACGTGACTAGATATATAGAATGACAAGACTAGGATTATCACACAACATAAGAATACAAAGGCATTTCCAGGTGGGTTGCATGAATGTTTATGATTTTGATGGAACTTATTATTTATGCGTCCACCTTCTCGGATCACTGATGTTAGGTGAAAGGGTGTCTTTCCTTTTTGAAAAAAGAGGGATGAAAAATGCATCAAATTGTAGAAAAATTGATTTTTTAATTGTGGTTCATTTGTGACATACGAATATTATAATCCAAATAGTTTTGAAAAAAAACAATTTATGATTAGCCAATATTTATATCATATATACTGTTTTTTAGTACAGTTATTTGAAATGGAATTATTCTCCCATCGTAAAAGTCTTAGGCACACTTGCATGTTAAATGATGAGTAATAGTTATTTGGGATGTAAATTGATTCCCATAATAAATAGTTTTCGTAGAATCATTATTTGTGATTCTATTCTAGTATCGTCATAAATGACCATCAAAGAGGAAGATTATTTTTTATGGATGCATAGAAAATAATATTTTTCATGATAGATTCAGCATACCAAATTATATCAAGGGTATTATATAATATAAAATTTTTATTTCGAAATACTCTTTAGATATGAAAATAATATTTTTTTCAGTGTTTTTGGAGACTGATATGTTCTTTGTTGCAAATAATCAATACAATGAATTTATTTTGTTTCAAATAGTTTTTTTGCCCAATAAATTTCTATCATAAGTAGTTTATTTCAAAAACTATATATAAATAGTCTCCCCTCCACTACCTAAGGATTCCATAGAAGTTCTGTTTCTCTTGAAATATCATTGTTACTTCAAATCTAATATGCAACTCTATAGGTTCAGGAATTGATCTAAAATTCATTTACCAAAGTACCATTTTTGATGTTTTCTTCATTTTTTTATTATGCATTATTTATGTACATTTTTTTATTTTTAGATGTAATTTTTATGTTTGTTTAATATAATAAAATGGGATTAGATTTAATATAATTTTTTCATGTTATTATAAATTAATATTATATTAGTATAAACTAATAAGTACTACTAAAAATTAAAATTAGATTCATATATAACATTAAATATTTCTACAAATTAGTAAAAATTAAGTGTAACTATTATAAATTGATATAATTTATTATAAATTTACATAATCTGTTATAAATTTATATTATTTATTATTAATTTAATGAAATTTACCTAAAGTTGTATAAATATTTCATAAATTGGAATAAATTAAAATAAAATAGATATAGTTTAGTACAAATTATTTATAAATAATATAAATTATTATATATTATAATAGTTTAGTAATAATTTTTATATATTAATAAGACATAATATAATGTATTACATATTAATATAGATAAATAAAATAAAATAAAAACTCATATAATTAATTATCAAAGGATATATGTTGTATAAATTAATAAATAATAATAAATATTTAAAAATATATATTATAAATTATTATAATTAAAAAAATTATTAAATATTTTAATATATATATCTGTAATTTGTCTAAATTATTATAAAATTTTATATTCTTATAAAACCATTCATAAAAAATTATAATTCAATAAAAAATATTGCAAGGTAATAAAAAATATTTGTATTTATTTTAAAATTAATTAAAATTTTCTTTACATATTAAATTTATATAAATGATTATAAATATTTCACAAATTAGTATAAGTTAGTATAAATTAATAAAAATTTATTAGTTTATATAATATATAATAAATTTATATAAATTATAATTCAATGATATATATTTTTATAATTGTATATAAATTAGTATAAATTAGTTTAAAATACTAAAAATTTAAAAATATAATAGAAATTATTAATGATTAGTATAAGCTAATAAAATTATTGTGAATTAATATAAATTAGTATAAAGTCATAATAAATGGTAAAAACCCTTAAACATTATTGTAACACAATAATAATTATTATAATAAACTCATATAAATTCATATATAATTATTGTAAATTAATAAAGAAAATTATAAATTAATAAAAATTATTATATATTATTAGAAATATGAAAATTCATTTTATGTAAGTACTAATTAATATATATTATTATAGAATATTATAAATATGTTTCTAAAATTATAAATTAATATAAATTAATAAAAAATATATAAATTTATTTATTTTAAAATAAATAGATATAATTTTCAATAAATTGAAATAAATTACTATAAATTAATATAAATTACAATATATTTTAAAAAAGATATAAATTATTACAAATGAATATCAATTATTATAAATTAGTTTTTGTTAAGAAAAATTATTGTAAATTAATTTATATTGGAATCAATTGCTAGATATTTTGAAAGGTTAATATAAATTTATTTAATTTATTAATATTTTTATAAATTAGTATGAATTCATTAAAAAATTCTTTAAACTAATAAATGAAATTATAAATTCATAAAAATTATTCTAAATTATTATAGATTTAAATAATACTACAAAATGGTATAAGTTACAATATATTATTATAAATCTATTACAAATTTGTATAAACTATTTTTATTTATTTTAAAATTTTAAATTTATATAACAAAAAAAAATTAGTATGAATTAATATTAATTAATATTAATTATTAAATGTAAATAACATTAATTTATATTAGTAATATTTATTATTAATATATATAACATATAATAAAATGAAATTAATTGGAAATTTTTTTTTATAAATTAGTGCATATTGAAAACAGTTATTATAATTTGAAATAAATTATTATATATTAAAATAAATTTATATTCATTCGCATCATACATTATAAATTATTTGTACCATGAATTTTCAGAAGTCGGGCGTACTCAGTACTACAAATATATTCAAGAAAATAAAGGTTCATTAAGTAAAAAATATATAGTGGACAATGCCATAATAAAATGAAGAGGAAAAGAAAATAAAACCCAAAATAGATGTGGAAAAATAGAACCACCAAATACAAAACATCATGACCCAATAAATTAAAAATGTCCAGCAGTAGGTGGAGGCCAATTCTAGTGTGACAACGCCTCCTCTTTCTAGGTCATCGCCACCCCCAAATAAAATATTCCTCGTGAGAATGTTTCCCAAGGTGAGGACTGACAACAACCCCACATCCCTAGGGAATCCTCATCTCATGGTCTTCAATGTCTCATAATTGTAGTTCTTGTATGTCTTCATGCACCAACTAGGGTCCCATACCCATTTATCATTATCATCTATTCACAACACCATTCAAACTTCACCTATCTGAGGATCGATAATCATCCCATCGTCTCCAGGTCCGCTAGAGTCCCAAATCCAAAAGACCAAAACGTCGCCATCATATAACCGTGGTGGTAGAAAAACTTTCCTCATCCACCCAAGGTTAAACATCCTCATCAGCATCACGATACTACTCGAGTGTGTCATGTTATCATCCACAGTTCCATTTATTAGGATCTAAAACTCACCAACCTCTACCAACAGGTCTTCATCGACATCCCACCAATAGGACTAGCGCGCCTTGTTGCATGAAGCCATAGATCGTTCCATCCCATAGTCAGATCATCATTGCCATAACCACTCATGCAATAGCAGTACTCGACCTCCATCATTACAGATCGCCAATAACAGACCGGAGTACCCTCCCAACACCCCATAGACATTATGTGCACTCACCGTGATCCCCTGACCAGAAAGTAGTTTGCTATCAATGACTCATCGTATCCCCGAAGCATATTTTTTCCCATTTCCAAAATTTGGAACTCCCATATCCTCATGAGAATCATCCTTGTGGCCTGATCCATAGGATGAAAAAATCATAAAAAATCTATCAATACCATCATTTTTCTTGGTTGGGTTTTCAGATAGATCCCCTTTGATATAAAAAGATATAATCTTTTTATTCTTAATAAAGAAGATCTATATCTCCCTCAATTTATTTAATAATAAAATTACAACTTAATTTTTTAAAACATTATGGTCCTAGGAAATAAATTATGGTTTTTATTATGAGATAATACTTGGGTAAATCATAAGAAAAAACCTAATAGATCATGAGTAAATCTTATCTACATCGAAGGTATTGAAGAATTTCTATAATATCACCAACACTAATTACCTAGAGTTGATAATTAATATATTACATTGTTATAAGATACTAGGAAACACACCATAAAATATTGACCAGTTTATCCATCTTGAGAGACAAGATACATACATGGTTTTTAATCTTCAAAGGGAAAAATTAAAATTTTACATGGAAGTCAATGTTTTATCCTTGAACATGAATAAAATATTCCTTCATCATATAATTAGAAAGGAAAATAAATAAAGGATAATTATATATTCTCAGTAAGGGTTTCACACACTAGAATATATCTTGAGTAAAATAATAATAATTTATATGGATGAGTGGGTAGTCAAAACAAATTCCATTCAATCAACTAATTTTGTTCAAAGTAAATTCATGGATAATATAAACTGAATAATAAATAAATGAAATTCAAAATTCATGACATACAAGATCTTAACATTAAGACCTCTTCCCAAATATTGTGAATATTATTATCAAGGTCTTGACAAAGAGACATTCATTATATGAGATGGTATACAAAAATTACCAAACTAAAATGGAAACCACTATTATCTCATGATACCTATTGATGCATTAAAGAGATATTTATATTGGGGATCCACTCATCACATACACTTCCTATGTATTCCATATGTATTAAATTAAAAATACAATTCATCTCAAAATTCAATATAAACCAATATTTATCTCTATTAAACAAAGAATATATGATATTTACCCAGTAAACGAAATGACATACATAATAAATACCCCTAAACTTATACCATATATATAAATAATATATGGTTATAAATAAATCTACTTGGTTTGAATGATTTCATATAAATTAATGATAGTTTAAATATTCCCATTACGGAGAAAATAATTCCCAATTATATGATTTAGTGTTAGAGGGAATTTGATCTTGCAAAATTTAATGACCGCAAAACCATAAATCAATTGAGGTTTAATAACGAAAATCAATTCATCAGAAAATAATGGTTTTTTAATAAAGAAAAATCTATTTAGAATTAGAGATTAAAATATAATTAAAATTTTAAAATTAAATTTCTCTAATTATTTTATAGATTTTATGTATAAATGAGAAAATTAATCTTATAAATTATTTTCATTACTTTATGAAAATTAAAACATTTCTATTCACAATGTTCTATATAAAAAGTTTCAAAATATCATTACAAATATTTTATTCACAAATATTTAGGGATACATGGAATGTAATATTTAATATAATGAATGGTCATGGTGGAAAGTAACTTCATTCCTATCATATACATAAAAAGATAGCATTCGTCACGCTTTTGTAAAAAGTTGAAAAATCTACTAGTTGAGAAAATGTAGATAGGATTCTTATGAAAATTATTTAAATAAATTTAAAGGTAGTTTAGTTTAACCTATAAAAAATCATATATTGGATAGAACATGCGCAAAATATTTTAAACAATATAGATATAGAAGAAAATTATTCTTGATAGAAAAGATTAAATATGATTGGTATCACATAAATGTAACATGAAATCATATTATAAATACAAAATGGGAATGAAGATATAATAAACTTGTAAAACCCAATAATATGAAGATAATAAATAAATTGATTGGGTTTTTTAGATTTATGATCATTTAATTTTCCCAATGGAAATATGAACATAAACAATCCCAAAGTAAAATGAGATTGATTAATAAATACATTTCCATGGATCTTCTTTTTTTCATATATATTTAATCCTCATGTATATCTAATTGAGGAGTATTTTATACATGATTATTAAAATACTTCTACATCATTAAAATTTCTATGGTTATTTTATAATCATTTGAAATCAATTCAATGAATAGTTCCTGTTCACATTGACCACGTAAGGTTATTTGGTCAACTTATTATGAATTAATTAGATATATTTTCTGTTGTTAATAGATTAATGAAATACTTTCATCATATTATATTATTAAAAAAATCGTGAATATAATTTTTATTCATTATATATAATTTTATAATCATCTACTCAAGATGGTAGTAGAAAAACAAGTCATATCATTTGATAGAGGTGGTGATCCACCCATACAGATGAGAAACAATATAATTTTATATTGGAAGGATAACTGATAATTTAGATAATATATTATATTTCAAGAGAAAAAATAATGTCATAGAAAAAATATATATTCTTTATTTAAGTATTTTTTACAATCCAAGTAAATCCGTGAAGAAAAAATGAATTACACAGCTACGTTGAAATGGTAGGTCGTACGTATGCACATGTGATGTTATTATTTTCAGTATGATGAAAAAAGAGTTATATAATCATTTTAACATCATCATATTGAAATTTAATAAAATATATTATTATTATGTTATTATATAATCATGGTTATAATATAATTGAACTTTGTAGAAGAATAAAAAAATGACACAGCTCTGCTTTGAGTTATACCTCTTATTTGGAATCCCCCTTTGGATAACACATTAAGACTTCTTATGATGATCTTATTGAAATAGTTGAAGCAATATGATATTATTAAGGAATAATTAAATTTATTTGTTAGGTGTTTGGTTCACAAAAGTTGATAAATGTTTTTTGAATAAGTGTGGCGAAGATGTTCCAATATACAAGTGAGGTGGGTAGAAAACCTAGAAATACGTAAATATTAATATATAATATGTGTCTAACTCATGTAACATGGATAAATTTTTTCATATTTTAAAATATAATGAGGTTAAAATATAAATATAATCATAAAACTGATTTTATACGTGTTTATGTTTTATTTTAGACCTTATCATTTGGTTTTCCCCCTTGTTGTCCTTTATTGACCGTTGCCATTGTAAAAAATTATTTCTTCTTTAATAGTCATTGAAGAAAATTTTAAAATGTCAACTGGAACATAAATGAACAATGATTGAATTTATTTAAAACATCGTATAACATGAGATAACAACGGATGTTTATATTTTTCTAATGATTTATAAATGATTTTTTATCATTAAAACCCATTTAAAGTCATTTTCAAGGATTTTTAATTATAATGACTTTAAATAAAATAATATAAAAATAAATATAAAATATAAAATCATTAACTATCAATTATAAATCATAATTATCAATTAAATTCAGGATTATGAATAAAAAATCTTAGATATATATATTTTCTTTTTTCTAAAATAATTTAAATAATTTTCTTACTCCTTGCACAAGTATTGCATCAAAAATTTGTTAGTGTTCAAGGAAATTATAGTATCTATAAAAATTAAAAATAAATAACTATAATAATAATATTTTTTTAATAATAAAAATAAAAATCTACATCCATTCATATGTTATTTTAATCAATAAGAAAAAAAATTATATTTATTAAAATAAAGAGAGTAACATTTTGTAAATTTTTTTATCATAAAATAAACTAATGGTCATTATCTAAGGAAGGTGGTGTGAAAATGATATATTTTCAATAATACAATAGTTATGGTTGAATTAATATTATAAAATGATATTAAGTCTTGTTCGTTATTGATTTTGAGATGTATTCTCACAGTTCTGACCTTAACTAAACCATTTTACACATTATCGTGGATAATAACATTTACCCTATTTAATATTCATTATGACTAAACAATTAATTCCCCAAATTACCAAAAGAAATACTGATTATAAATATGTAATAAATAAAATAATATTCAATTCCAATTATTTTAATGAATTTTTTTAAATATATCTTTACCAAACCCCTGAAAACCGTGTCTATAAAAAAATGTTTTAAACATAAAAATTATCTAATTCCAAAATCAATATAATTTTAATTCCTTTAGAATTATTTTTATATGAATAATAAATGATATATTATGTCAAATTATTACCAAATTTAAAATATCATATGTGTTCTAAGTTATACAATTTAATGAATACAAATGAAAACCTTAACCACAATCAGTATTTTTTACTATTTACCCAAAAATCAATCTTTTTAGAAAAGTATAAAAAATTACCCAGAAGATATTTTTGATGTGTAATTTCAAAAGTGAAGTCCATTTTTATAAATAAAGTTTATATTATTATTTTAAATTATTTATAATTATCCTTGTATAACATTATTAATACCCTTTAAAGATGAACCGTATTTTAAAAGCAGAAATTAAATTTAAACTTATTATTCGCCAAGTTGAAACAATTAGATTAATGATAGCATTATTTTTTTAATTAAATGTTTTTATTATATAAAAAATATCTTATATATATTTCATAATGGGATTCTTCTTATTAATTACTTACAATCCAAAAACTAGTATATGACATTCTTATTTAAATTTTATTTCATGATTTATTTATTCTCAATGATTGATGTGATGTACTTTACCAATCATAGTGAACATTAAGAAAATGTAAAAAAATATATTGGTTTCTTTTTTTTATTTTTCAATATAAAATTCAGTTTTTTTAGAAGGAATAATTAAGGGCCCAAAAAATATGAATGATCTTAGAAAATATAAAACATTTAACAACGTTGAGGTTAATTTGTTCGGTTTTGGTATTTAGAGTGAAGTTGTATTTTTTATCAAAATATTGAATCAAAAGTAGATAGAAATGTATATTTTTTTGGATTGTACTTTTTATAACATACATTCATTTTCAAATTATTTAATAACATATTATGGTTAATATGAGTATTTATTCAATTTTATAACATGTGGATAACCAATGTATAATGGTGTCCTATAAGGAAAGAACATTTTTATATTTTTTAATAAATAGAATTATTTTTCTATTTCATCTAGACTACTACAACTATTTATATCTCACAACATATCTGCATTGATGAAATTTCATAAGTTCAATGTTTTTTTGGTAAAACATTAAATCATACTTATAAAGGTGATTTTTAGAAAATTATGGTTTTGGTGAATCCATAATTTTCTTTATAACCTCATAACATATGGCTGGGTCATTCTAATACTAGATTCTATAATATTAGTGATTCTGGAATATAGTATTCTAGTTGTTCTATATTTATAATTCTATATATCATTCCTTCTTAAATGTAGGTGAATAAACCTCAGATATATATATATAACTTTTAATTTCAAGACATTCAAGGTGGAATATTTTTGTTTATATGAATCCCCTGATTGATTGGTTAATATTACTATAGATTAATTGTGTACCTACATATGGTTTATATTCAAATCATAAAGCTCAATTAATGTTGTAAAATAGTGGCTTTCTAGCATATGAAAAGTTATTTAGATGGGGAACCATGGTCTAAACTATTATCAATACTACATTTAGGATTGCAATTAATTTATTCTAATTAATTTAAGGAAAACTTATCGTTCGAATTTCATCGAACATTAGCCATATGAATTATTTTTATGGAAATCAAATAATTTTACAAAAGTTATAATTGATAGAGATAAAACTAAAGAAGGGATCTCATGTATTCATGTGAAATCTATTGTTTTTTTATTACATATAATAACTTTGGGAAAAAATCAAAACCATCCAAAAAAATTGGGTTTTGGAGATATCACAATTTGATAAAGAAATTTTTTTTGGACCATCCATAATGGTGCGATTTGTTGATTCTCTATATGTTATATATAATTCATATTAAGAATAAATATTTTTATGATATATTTTAATCTTTATATGAAATATCACGCATGACCAATGATACTATAAATGAAAAATAATATCTTGACTATATTTATAGGAGTGTGAAAAATAAGTTATTTGAAAATATTTTTTCACAAAATATAATGATTCCAAATCAGACATATGATATTTAGAAAGAACATCAATAATTATTCAATGATTTGATTAGATATCTGAGGTTACTATAAGGCTATTATTCTTATTTGTCTCATTATGTAGGATGTGGACATGTTATTGTGTTAAAAAGTCATGCCTATTTGGTCTAAATTGAAATATTTTTTCTTATTGTCCCGATAGTGTTGTGGAGTTCATTAATACGGGACGTGTTTACTAAAATACCATATTTTTACCAGATATATTTATATCAAAAATTGACATTGATTAAATATTTATTCTATAAAATGATATTGTTGTGATTTTATACAAACTATTATATATGTTTCCACATACCATCTTTAATTTAACAGAACAATTATTATTTAAATTTCAAAATGAAGTTAAAGGTGGAGGCACAATAAATGTTTGATAGGAATACTTATTTGAGAGATTTATGCAAAATTTAATGAATAAGGTGTGTAATAATTCACCAGTTGATGGGTTAATTAGGGAAGAGAACTTACAAGAGGAAACATCAAATCTATTCCCTAGTTATATTTAATATGTGTATCAATCATAACATAATAAAATAAATCTCAATGATGAAAATTTTGATAATTTCACTCACCATAGATTGTAATTATTTAATTTTAATAGACTTGTTTTTGGTTTTCATCATGAATGATGTATTTCAGATGAATAACTACATAGATATCATAAATAATTTCTACTCAATTTTGAATAAATGACATGATTTGTATACTATGGATTATTTTTTTAAATACTAATTTTTCAATGTAAATTTATTTTACATATTTATTTTTTTATATGATGATCACATCAAAAATAAATCCTCATATATTACCTTAGATATTTTTAAATAAAGTCAATATTTTTATTTTTCTCTATGTCATCATTGATTTGAAACATAAATTGTCTACAATTAATCATATGAAATAAATTTTTTTATTTTTTTACTAATTATATTTTTTATACATGTATCAAAACATTGACGTATTATTGTTTTTCAATTATGATAATTGAGAAATCTTCATCCATAATTTATCAAATATTATATTTTGTATTTGGTTAATGGATTCTGACTTCATACACAAGCATTTTTAGAATATAAGATAAAAGGACCTCACCTTAAAACGATACATAATATTGAATTTTAGTCAAGAAAACACATTCTTACATATTGAGGATCTTTTGAGTATAAATATTTATTTAATTAGGATACCTTAAATACATAACATTCCACAATCATACATGTGGATACTATTAAAAAAATTTCCATTTTTTCAAAATATAAAACATTAAAACATAAGGTTTGATTTCTTTGACAAAACTCCATATCAATTATCACAAATCCCTTATTTCTCATACTAATCCTCATATCCTATAAAATGTTTTTTAAAAAACTTGTGATGAGTATAAAACTCAGTAAGGGATATAATTATGGAAATCATTAGTCAAGTAATAACATAAAAAACCAATAAAACCCTTATGATAAAAAATAAAATTCATAGATTACACATGTTGTATCATTGTGACATATTTACCATATCAATATCACATTTAACCTTGAATATGGGATAAACTTTTGGCATACATATATCTCTAGAATACCCAATTCATTGGAGAGCTATAATGGGGTTCACGTGTCATATCTTCAGCTATAAAGGGCTCAACCCAACATATCTTAAGCTATAATTGGCTCAAACCAACATATCTCAATATATAATGGGATAAAAAAAACATAGATATTATCCAAGGAACATATCATGGTAATAAAGTTTCTTCAAATTAGGAGAAATTACTCTTTCCATATACATATAAAAAGACAATCCCTTTTAAAATTATTAGAGAGACTTTTAAATGGATTTTAAAAGGAAAGCCCCTTAAAAATATAATTGAAGTGAGAATTAATATAATGGAATGTACATGTGTATACACTATAAATAAACATAATTATAAATAAAAAAATTCATCACTCCAATAATCTTAATACAACATAAGGGATAAAGAAGAAGGTGAACCCAAAGATTGAAAATTGTGTATAGAATTCCCTTACCTCGGGTTCTTCTTACTTCAAAAGTGTTTAAACCTCTGTTATAATGGTTAAAAGAGTGTTATTAATATTTTAAGGAAAAATATTCATGTTTATAACACCTTATATGATCATTTAATAACATCATTTCACTATTTAATTATTAGTATTTTGTTCCTTCCGTTGTTTTGGGTGCTTTCTTAACATGTTTTCCATGATCGATTCATGATGGGTGATCTTGTCGATTGGAAGTGAAACTAAAGAATTGAAAAGGACTGGTATATACATATTTCCTGATTCCATAAAATTATTCCATTTATCAACTTGAATTCTGAAATGAAGATGATTCATATGTTAAAAAATAAATGATGTTCGTTAAGATCATTTTACTGGTTCTTTGATAATAATGACATCATTTTGTTTTATAAATTAAATCCATGTGTACAAAAGAATTATAGAACCATGTATGATACATAATAAATATATTATAACCTAGTTAAACCATAAAAATGGTGTCATGACTAGCCTTAAAATAACTAAAGAAGATTCAAATCACATCATCCACGATGTCAGTAATTCGACACATCACATACAATGTTTTTTATTCCTTTAATAAGTGGTGGAGGAAACGAAGATTGATGGTGAATTTTACATTAACATGAGAACCTAAAAAATATACTGGATTCTGGAGCTTCCATTACTCTTGTATTAGATGAGGATAGGAATGAAACGAAAAGAAATCAAAGTAAAGGAAAAATTGAGAAATCCGTCATGAAAATTTGGCAGCCTAATAGCATCACATAATATTTCATAAAATATTTTGATTAGAGGAAAGGGGTACATAAATATTATTATATAATATGGGAAATAAGGGGAATATGTAATTTCATATCCCAATATAATAAAAATGGAAATATAAATAATAACATAAAATGAAAGAAAAGATTGAAAATAAAAGAGGATGTTTACCTCTTAATCTCTTCTCCTTGAGATCCTTCTTAAGGCCTTTGGTTTTTGTCTTCTGGTGATACTAGCCACTCTAGGTATTGGGGAAGAATATTGGGGAGGGACATTGAGAGAATTTAAACAACTCTCAAGGAATGAGAGGTGTAGGAGGAAGTGGGGAATGAGGGTGATATTTATAGTGTAGGGGAGGTATTTTACATTATTTTAATCATTATTAGAATATTTTGGTCAATACTGTGAATAATATCAATTAATGTAACCCAAAATAGTACTAATGGCATGTTATTTTGAACCAAGTGGGATTAAATCACTTATGATGTCATAAATAGTGTATTTTTTTTGATAATTTGAATATATGGTATTTTACTGTATTTCACTATTCATCAAAAAATCAAGAATTCCATAAAAATCCCATGAATTCACCCTAACCATTTTTCGACATTTAGAATTCAAAAATGAAGTGCATTTTTTGAAAATAATTTTCTAAATATTATTTATTTAATTTTTAAATAAAATCATACATAATAAAAAAATTAACAATTTTAAAACAATAATTTCTTTCATATCACATTGAAAATTCAATAAAGTTATCGTTATCTCAAATAATTAAGAAAATAAAATAATAATAATTTTTACTATTTATTAGGGTCCCATTACTATTCATATTACTATTTATAATGGTGTGTTACTATTTACAAAAAAATTTAGTTGGTTCTGTCAGACTCCAAATAATATACCGAACACAATTACAGATGACCATTTTTCAAAATTCAAAACATAGGACTGTAGAAATTATATTTAAAGGCTAGTTATAAATATCCACATAAAACAAAGTTTAATGCATTTCATTTATATTTTTTTAACCCTTTGTGTGTTACACCAATAATCACAGAACAATGATGTTTAATTAAAAATAAATACTCAAAATGAATGTCATGTTGAATTATATGGAATTCTGGATAAAATAATTGAGTTATGTAATTTCGGATAAAATTACAAAACAATTTTTTAATGTCATATTTTGATATCAATATATGGTTTTGTGTTCATAAATAACATGAGATAATTGGTGTTAAATAGAAAAGTAATAGAGTAGAAAATGAATAATTTTCATTGAACATCATGTACGACAATTTTTTTATGAATATTACGATATAATATTTCGAGGTGTCATTGACACAGTGGAGTGTAATAAAAATTACATCTCATGACAATTAGTTTAGGAAAAATGAAATTGGTTCTATTTAAGTGAATGATATAGAATTTTTTCATGTAACATTAATGAATATATCTCTTAGATGAAGAGATACACATATTGATAATGATAGCCCACAGTTATAGTATGATAGTGTAGATAATGTCAACAATGTAACCAACAACTTTAGCATCACTAGGGATGGTAAAATTGACGCTCCAATAGAAATTTATACTATTGAGTATAAAGATGAAGATATTGACACTAATAAAGAAAAAAATGAAGACCATGATTTATATAAAGATGAAAAATGATGTATTATTTGTTTAAAACTATTTATCAGCATCATATTTTTTATGTCTATAATGAATATGTTTTGTTGATTACATTATTTATATTCTATTTATATCAATAAACTGTTTTATAATTTAAAATGAAATTTTTATTTTTAATAAAAATTGTCTTTTGTTAAAAATTAATTATACATTTTAGTTGGATCAAGGGAATTATTGTATATTTATATTTATCCTGATCAATGATCCCCAACTTGGTGATGCACCTCTTGATTTTTCATCCAATTGTGTTTATGTGACAATAGCAACTTGGCAAGGTTGGGGCCTTGGAATATTTATGATTATAGATCTTTTTTCATATATACATCAATCTCTTGACATTAATCTTCATCATAAGAAATATTCTTGGATTTTTATTTAATTTAGTTTTCAATAAGAAAAATTAAATTATATCACAAATTATTCTTATTTACATAGTTTTACACCTTTAGCAGTTTTTTAGGAATGTGATATTTTGAGGAATTACTTCTTGAATCTGTGGGAATTATGGGATCGTATTTTTAGTGAGTAATTTCAACAAATGTTTGAGCACATGATTTAATGTATAAATATCCAATGATATTTATTTAAAATTTATATATATATAATAAGTTATTTTAAAAAACTATTTTCAAGGTTTTTTTCTCTCTTATTGATGAGATTATAAGATCCTCTATTAAAGAGGCATGAAGATATTTCATATATGATCATTTCTAATAGTTTCTATATAGCCTTCAGGGAAGAGTTATGTTGACATCAAATAAGAATGTATTAAGTGTGTCTTGTACAACTAATCGACTAGATGGCATCCCCACATAGGATTTGAAGGTATTGTGTCCATACTCGATTGGGGAGGTATTTAAAAGGAGATCTAATTTTGGTTGATAGAATCAGGGGAGACCAGATGTCACACATTAATCTCAATATAATATATTTATAATAAATCATCGATATTTTTATGAATTTATCATTATAAGAATGATGTGTAACATTATAAAACCATTTATTTAATCTAATATGAATTTAAGGATTAAAATTATTCAATTAAAAATTTCCATTGTACTTCAAAAACCATCTAAAATATTTAATAAAAATGGTGTGAACCATTGATTAAAACCCAAGGTTTTATAAACTAATTTGAATGTTTCTTTGGTATTAAATTGTTTTCAATATTTTCCTTAAATAAATTTTTTTCAATAGAGATTTAGTATAAAAATACCATTAAATTATGAAGTAATTGTTTTCATATAATAAATAAATTTAGTTCATTATAATTAGTAACATAAATACTTTTACATTATATATTAATTTAAGGCCTACAACGTTATTTCTCTAAAAATGGTTTTATGAGATTTATCGTATTTATTTTTAAAAAAAATTGAAACCCATTATAGACAATATTTTATAAACTTATATCCAAATTTGAAATAATAAGAATAAAATTATGTTAAATTTTCGATCATAATAATTTTAATTAAAATTAATTACTATGATTATAAATTATTTACCAAGGTAAAAGTAAACATGGTAAATTGAATTAAAACTAGATTAAAAGTATTATAACCATTATAAAAAGTGATTGGAATAGAATGTTTGAGATTATTGTAGACCAATAAATTTTTTACCTATATATTTTTAACTTTTCATTCATTTTCCATTGAATAGTGGCATCTAATTTTTCAAAAGTTAAAAGTGTTCTAAAATATAACCTTCCCTTCAATAATAATAGAGGATCTTATTCCAAAAATATAGTCACACATACCATTGATATATCTCAATTAAAATATTCAATTTATCTCTCCATATAACCCTACCTCAAATAACATAATACTTTGGTTACTTATAGTTATCCTAATCCAATTAAATTAAAGTAGACTTTCATGGAGAAATAAAGTACCCGATGTGATTATTATCAATCTATTAGATTAAATCATAATTTATATATTTATTAATTGTTATATTAAAACTTATATAATTATGCTATTATCAATATTATACTTTAGGATTGCTATTTTAAATCTATAATAATTAATTATTCATATACCTCATCCATTAAGAGAAACAAAACTATTGTTCGTCCATTGTATGGACTACCGTCTACAAGACGTAATGTGTTTCATTTTCCTTCTATACCATTCAATGATGTATATAAATATATTATTAGAGGATAAATATTTCTTTATGATATAATTAATTTAATGGTGGGAAATATTTAACAACCAATTCATGATATTACCATCAATCAATTCCCATTAGTTTAATCATTTAAAATAATTGTATTGAGGTGATAATAATTAATCCAAAAATGTTTTATGTTTCCATAAACATTTATTATTATCCTAATTCACTTAATTTATCATATATCACGCTAAAAACTAATATATTTGTTCATTATACTCATGTTATGCCGATATTACAGCTAAAAAATCATATAATAATATGATAATCATGGTAGGGTCATGTTTTGGTCTATTTATCCCTGAACATTAACAATACATTCAATTAATTATATTTTTGGATATGAAAACACATTTACTACTATAAAATTATATTAATGTGTAAATAATATTTTTTATTTAGGATATATAGTGTAAATATCAACTTAATAAATTAAGTTAACATCATTACTTCGTCAAATGTCACCAAACAGACTTATTGTAATTTTTATCTTCAATGATAAGGTATAAAGAATTGATGAAATGAATTTGTAATGTAATAAATTTTTATAAATCATCTCTAAAATTATAATTAAGGATTTAAAAAAAATAGCCTAATGAATTTTAATTAATAAGAACACTTTCCTTTTGAAGTTCATATAAATGATCATAACTATAAACACTGATGGGGAAAATTAAAATAATTTATCTAAATCCTATCTATTTAATAATAATTTATAATAAAATTTTTATGAGTATGGTTTTATCAATTTATTAATCCATATATGTTGATGATATAGGATGTTGATTATTGTTTTTGTAATTATGCACAAGAGTTAAGAGTTTTGTATATCAAATCCTTCTCTTAGAGACCAGATTATTAATATTAAAATAATTTACTTTATCTGTTGTATATGATGCCTATTTGAGATTATATATCCTAAAATTATTTTATTCATGAAATTTTATGATATATTTAAAGTAAATTTTAGGAGTTTATTATTGAATTTCAATCCAATCCATAAATGGGGTTTTCCATCTCAATTTTCATTCTTTGGGACTTATGTTGTTATCACATCATATGTATTCTGGTGTTGTGCATACATTTCCATGGAATAATTTTTCCATTATATTACACAAATTTATGGGATTTAAAATCCTATATGTTTATCTTTCCCTGATGTTCATTCGATTCAAGAGTTACCTTTTTCGTGGTGGAAAAATTAACAAATTTTATGTTAAAGTAAATGAGTGTGACATTTCATTGAAAAAACATCCCAATATGGATATTAGAAAGTTGGTATGATTGTAGAATAGATTTTCTTATCTGAAATAACCCTAAAACTGGTTGGTTGAGGGTTTACTCAACAATTACTCTAATACATGATGACTGGTCCAAATATTACACACCTCAAGAGAAACTCTTAGGGATATGTTTGTAATATTCACATACATTTTGAACCATGATAAAGGTTTTTCCCTACCATTTACATGGAATCCTACCAATAAAATCTAATAAATACAATTACCGTCTTCCATGGATAACCCATAAAATTTTATTTAAATTCTCCAACACAATTTTTTTATAAGTGTACATCATGTTTTATTGATGATAACCCATTGATTCTGTGCTTATTAACAGATGTTCTCTTACACATACACATTATTCTAATAAATTTTAATTCACATTATTCCCATGTTTCGCATTATAAAAATTGCCTATAATTCCTTAGGTAATAGTATGAGTGGTCTAGAAGACTCTAATAGAGAGTGTATTAAACATAATCTTCTGAAAGGTGGATCATGACATTACATAATCCCTTGATGCATCGATATGTCTCATGAAGAAAACATGATGGTTTTTGGTGTATAACCCTTCCCATAATAGGATATTAGCATGACTGTTGTCTCAACAACAATAAAAGTGTCTTGGAATAAGTCCTTGACATCGTGGTTTAGATTCCATACATTATGTATTACATCCTTATGGGTTTAATGGTTATTTTTTCAATGATTTCATTTCCTATCTTGGATATAACATGAACTCAGTTTTTATTGATTATGGATTCATGTTTTTTATTTATTCTTTTTATTTCACTTATTCAATAATTACGTTATGTATGCATTTGTTGCATTATATTCCTTATTAACCATCTAATCACTCCCTTATTTGTTCCTACTTCCAGGGAAACCTAGATGAAGACTTTGTGTAGTTTTTAGGGATGTAATGGAACAGATAATCACAATCATACCATATGTTCATGTTTTATATTTGGGTTTTCAATTGTAATATATGTATATATTTGTTCTTCCAAGAATACTAAATTGTTCTGCATTTATAGAACTCTTATATATTTTAATAATAATATAATATAACATCCAACTATAGGTTTTTATTATATATACTCTTTCCATTTTATATAACATTAAATGATATTAGGAATAATTATACATCAGAGTACAAGACAAGGATCATAAAGTCTGTTGTCTTGGATGACATGGTACATAAAATGGAAAACATGGAACTAAATATAACATTTCATGAAAATAAATTATTTGCAAAGGATATAAGGTAATGAAATATACCATTATAATAATAGAATTTCAGTACAAGTATGTTTATAGAGTTATAATACCATTTGGGTCAAGGGAGGTGGGGAAATAAACAAGAAAATTACTTAAAAGAAATAAAATAATTAGAAAGAGAAATTTAACTCTTAAGTTTACCTCCTTTGAGAGCCTCTAAAGGAGAGAGGATATGGTATATTGAAGAGAATAGGGGATTTTGGATGTGGGGATGGAGTGTGGTATGATATTTGCGCATAATATTTCCAAGGAATAATGAATGAGAGGATAGAATAGAATTTGGTGAAAGAGGTGGTATTTATAAGGGAGGGGATGAGATTTTTCATAATATTATAATCATTAGTTTATTATTTTTCCATAAGATAAGAAATAGTTATGATTACTTTACCAATAATAGTAATAATTGAATGTGAGTTTTATGAAATTGGGGTTACATTAGTAGACCATCATCAATGACTCAATAAATCCACTATTTTGCATTTATTGTAAATTGTTGTATTTTACTATTCATAAAAAATTCAAGTATTTTAGAAAAATCCCAAAAATCAACCCCAAACATTTTTGGGAATGTTTAATAATAAAATTAAATACATTTGTGAAAAATAATATTCTATATATGATTAATTTAATATTTAATTAAAATCAAAATTTACTTGAAAAATACATATTTTTGAACATTTATTTTCTTATTCTCAGATATAGGTATATTGTACTTACACTTGAATCTTATTTATATACTTTCATAGTTAAGGTTACTATTTTTTAGGGTATGTCACTATTAGTAAGGGTATGTTACTATTCATAAGGGTAGGTTTCTATTCACTAAAAATTATGTTTGTTCCATTAGACTCCAAACATCACACTGATCACAACCATGTATGTTAGATTTTTGAAATTCAAAACACAGATGTTTCAAAATTATCTATAAAGGTCACATAAAACTAATTAGTTCATAGTGTTTTTATTTCATGTGATTAAATGACATATTTTTTAGATGGAAATTTCCATTAAAAACATTGGGTCGTTACCTTATCCGCCCATGAAATTTCACCCTTGAAAATTTCTTTTTTTTATTCTAATTGATAAAAAGGTGCGGGTACTATTCATTCATGTCCTCCTCTAGTTCCCATGTTTCCTCTTCATACATATGGTTTGACTATAGTATGTTGAGTAGGTGAGTAGTCTTGTTACATATAACATTTTATCTAAAATCAAAGATCTTCACTGGCTGCCTCTAATAAAAAAGAACATCCTCAAACTATACCACTTCTGATGAGGGAACTTGTGAAGGATCTGGAATGTACTTTCTTAAGAGGGATACATGAAAGACATCAAGTAATTTGTAAATGGAAGGAGGAAGTTCCAGTAGATTGGCTAAAGTTGTGACTTAAAAATGAATCTCGAAGGGGTCTTTGTACCTAGGACTTATCTTTCATTTCTTCCCAAATCTCATGACCATCCTCTATGGAGATATTCATAGAAATACTATGCCTCCAACTTTGAACTCAAGGTATCATCGACGATTACCTACATAACTCTTATATTGACTTTAGGTTGCCTTGATATGGTGCTGAATGGTTTTCACGTTATCCACCATTTCTGTAACCAATTTACGTCCTAACAGCTTATGATCATTGACTTCATCCCAATATGCTGGTGTTCTACACCTTTTCTCATAAAGGGATTCAAATGGTGCCATTTGGATGCTCGAGTGGAAACTATTATTGTAGGAGAATTTATCGAGTGGAAGATGTTAGTCCCCTCTATTGAAGTCCATAGAACATTCTCTCAACATTTATTCCAATGTTTGAATGGTTTTTTTAGATTTTCCTTCAGTTTGAGGATAATAGGTCGTACTGAAGTTCAGTTCACTTCATAGAGCATGTTGGATAATTTTACAAAACTTCAAGGTGAATCTCGGATCTTGATCAGATACAAAAGATATTGGTACTCTATGCATCTTTAACTCTTCTTTGATGTAAATTTGTGCTTGTTGATCCTATGAGAGATCCTCTCGAATTTTAATAAAGAGAGTTTTCTTCGTAATAGGTGGTATTTATCATTTAGGTGAGGAGAATTTTCAAAATATTATAATCATTAGTTTATTATTTTTCTATAAGGTAGTAAATAGTGAAGATTACATGACCTAGAATACTAATAATTTCATGTGTGTTAAAACCAATTGGTCTTACATTAGCAGACCATCATCAATGACTCAATAAATCTATTATTTTGCATTTATTGCAACTTGTCGTATTTTACAATTCATAAAAAATTCATGTATTTTAAAAAAATAAAAAAAATTCACCATAACCATATTTCAATCTGTAGAATCTAAAAATGAATCTATTTTTCATAAATAAATTTCTAAATGTGATTAATTATAATATTTAATCAAAATCATAATTTAATTGAAAATACGGATTTTAAAACATTTGTTATCTTATTCCAAGATATAGGTATATCGAATTTCCCCATAAATCTTATTTATATACAATAAAAGGAAAGTTTACTGATAATTAGGGTATGTCACAATTTTTAATGGCAACATTAGTATTCATAAGCATATATTACTATTCACCAAAAATTAAGATTATCAAATTTGACTCCAAATAACTTACTCATCACAACTGTGTATATCAGAATTTCGAAATTCAAAACACTGAATTGATACACTTATGTTTAATGGTCACATAGTACTTAATAGTTCATTGTTTTTGTGATTTAATTCTATTATTTGAAATATTTATAATAAATTAATTCACATTGATAAAACATTGGGTTGTTACATTCCCCCCCCCCAAATGTCCCCCATGAACTTGTTTTGCACTCTAAGACATAAACAAGTGGAGGTAAATTTCTTTAATTGTACTCATACATCATGATGGTAGTATGGGGTAGATACTAAATCATACCCCATCATTAGGTATTAAACATATAATGTCATAGCATAATGGACATTCTTGAATAAAAGTGAAGTGGAGAGGATCCCTTACCTTAAGTCTGATGGTGATATTTTCTTCAACATAATGACCTGAAAAATAAAAGTATTTTCATTAATGAAAAATTAAAGAACATATAATATATAAAAAAATTAATTATATCCTTTTTAATTTCACTGATAACCATTTTTATTGGTTATGAGGTTAAATTTCATTGTGCGGGTCTGTCAGCTTTCTTGGTTTTAATGATCGGTTCATGTTCGGATAACCATGTATGATGATGGTGGTTGTCTATAATCGAGGGTATATTTTATTATTTAACATAAATAATGTTAAATAGTTGAAAACTTGATTTTTATACTTTAATTTACGTTTAATCAATATCTAAAACGTTAGTGACATCCTTTTGGCTTAATTAGCGGTTATTGACCACAAATAACACATTTTGTTTATAAACCAAACCCATGTGTAAAAAATAATTCTAGAAACATAGATGAAGAATTATACATATACTATGGTTTGGTTAAACCATGAAAATGGTTTAATGACAATAAATGTATATGGTAATTGAAATTGATAAATCGTAGTCCTTGATTGTGCAAAATTAACACATTTCAAATGGTGTTTTCATTTCTTTAAAATTAATGATGGGGAAAGGAGAGAATATAATGAATAATCTCATTATAATAATATAATTCTAGTAATTTTATATTATTATGGTTATCTTACAATTTGGGTGAAGGGAGGTGAGGAAAGAAACAAGGAAAGAACTTAAATAAAATAAAAGAATTGGAAAGGGAAATTTACCTCTAGAGTTTACCACATTTGAGAGACTCTTAAGGGGAGGGAATTTTTTACATTGAAGATACTAGGGGATGTTGGAAGTGGTTAAGGAAATTTGGATGAGATATGGGCAGAATAATGCCAAGGTGGAAGGCTTGAGAGGAGTGAAGAGAAGAGGGTGGAAGATGTGGTATTTATAGCTGACGGAAGGAGAGTTTTCATAATACTATATTCATTAGTTTATTATTTTAAAAATATAATAAATAATAATGATTACATGACCAAGAATAATAATAATTTAATGTGAGTTCAAACCAATTGGGCTTTATCCGCTTACCATCATCAATGAGTCAATAAATCCATTATTCAGAATTTATCATAAATTCTTGTATTTTACTAGTAATAAAAAATTAAATTATTTTAGAAGAATATCAAAATTTTACCCAAATCATTTTTAGAGGCATAGAATCCAAAAATGAAATCTATTTTTCCAAAATAACTTTTTAAATATGATTAATTTAATATTTAAATAAAACCATAATTTACATGAAAAATACAGATTTTAAAACATTGATTATCTTATTCCCAGATATAGGTATATTATAATTCAACTTGAATATTATTTATAAAATATCATAGTTGAGGTTAATATTTATAGGGTATGTCAATATTTATAAGGGTATGTTACTATTCATATGGGTTAGTTAGTATTCTCCCAAAATTAAGTTTCTTCCATTAGTCTTCAAATGTCTTAGTGGTCATAACTGTGTATTTCATATTTTCGAAACTCTAAATATAGAAGTGTAAAAAATATGTTTAAAGGTCACATAGTAATTATTAGTTAATTGTGTTGTGATTTTATGTGATTATATGAAATATTTATAAGATTGAAATTTCCCTTGAAAACATTGGGTCATTACATTTATTTTTTGGGATGTAATAATTGAGCAGGTTATTGGTGAGAGGGAATGACAGATTGTGCTTAGCATTTTTTAGTTTTTAGTATTAAAATAATACTTTTTAATCTTCTTAATTGAAATTTATGTTGATTTTAATGAAAAATGTGGTATCAGTCTCTCACAAGTTTGAGGGTGATGCTGAGAAAGAGGGTGTTGATGATCCATAATCCCGAAATTCATAATTTGATGAGGTGTCTTGGATCCAATCCATGAGTGGTACTATTCAGAGGGGCCAAGAGGTCGGTATAGGTATATAATCGATCCCATATAAGTAACATTTCACTGATTTAGAGGAATATTATGGATCAAAGAGATCATTTAAAGTATCATCATTATTAATATGATTTTTTATGTATAGTATAGGGAGAGGTTGTGAGCTTAGGATAAGAAAATATAGAGATTTTTCCGAGAGAATGAAGATAAGACCCAATAGCAGGAAAAGTTTCCATGATAGCCAAACAAGATTTATGTGGATATGATGGAGGTTATGTACCAAATTACATGGGGTTTTGGGATATTGTTTTATTGTCTATATAGAAGACCCCCCCCCCCACCACCACCACCACCATGTTTACGTTATAATTCAATTTATTTTTAGGAGCATTTTTTTAAATTTATTAGCATTAATTTTATAATGATTTCAAGTGTTTTAAATTTTCAATATATTTATTTTAATTATTGAGTTTTTTTGTGATGGATGAGAAAACCCATCATAATTAATTGTTTCTAATGTATTTTCTATTTCATCATATGAAAATATATAGGGATTATTATTCATTGAATAGATAATCCAATTTAAATAATTTATTTTCAATAACTTTATAATGGGTCCATCATAAATAAAACATTTTGAGATGTGTTTTTCTATAATGAATTTTTTTTGATAGATTAAAATCATAAATAATATTTTTATAGAATTACATCACAATTAACCCATAAAACACTATTATTTATTTAGTTGTTTATGGAAGTGGTTGATATGGCATGACAACTAGTGACACCACTAGCTATATGACTAGGATGGTGATGTGGCGTGATTGGTAAGGTACACATTGTCAACACATATTCTTGTTTTTTGGTAGCATTCTCAAAAGAGTGATGGTAATTATTAAACCTATCACTATACCCTCTACCCTAATTGATTTCCAAAATTTGAAAGAAGGGGTGACCTTTAATTTTCATGATCATGAAACACTATGTGTTGGAACTTATAGGAGTTTAAAAAATCCACAATGACAATTTTCACAAAGTATTACATGGATTTTCATCTACTCCATGATCTGTGTCATTCAAGAGAATATAGTGTACATTTACTAGACTTCCATGCATCATAATTTTGAACTTCCATGCCGTTAATATGTAATAAAATAGTTTTATTAGTTTCTTATTATTCCATGATGGAAGGGATGAGGTTGGATCCACTGGGGTTCCTGGGCATGTGTATTTTTGGTTTATCATCTCCTCAACCTAGAATAAGAAAATTTTGTTATTTAAGGGGTGGTTGATGTGTAGGAGGTAGGTTGGACCCTAGAAAGGCTTGTTGAGGTGCCCATTAATACCTCATTACCCAAAATTCATTGTGGTTATGGTATCTCAGAAGAGTTAATGTAAACCTATCTTTTTTCATATGACCAGGGTTCAATTCCTGGTAACCTCAATTGGGTGTGGGAGGATTTTAGGGATAGATATTGTTTATCAAATGAGTGGGGATCCAGGAAGGGGTGTATAACTAAGTGTACAATAACAAAAGTTAGTGACATAGTGTAAGTTTTAGGAAGAGGGCCTATGGTCCATGAATAAGGGTCATTCATGTCCTCCAACGGTGGGCCATCGTGCACAAAACATTACAGCGGTCCATCTATAGAGTGGGATAAACATTGGAGGTTGGTTGTGGTGAGATATATCATAATTATCTTATGGGTGTGTCTATGTATTATTTAATTTTTTAGTAACCTCTAAGAAATTATATATATATATATATAATCTAATGTGTGTGTGTGCATGGGTTCATGTAATTATTAAATTAAATAAGAAATAATAATTTTTTAAATTTAAATAACAATAATATATATATATATATATATTGGAACTTTAATGAAAATTATATATAATAAATAGTAAATATCACTATATGTATTTATAATTTTTTTTTAATATGAATAATAATATTTTTTTCATTAAATTCATAATTATAGATATGTGTGTGTGTGTGTTGTTTATGTTAAAAAATATAATAAATCATGTAAATATTAATGAATAATTTATTTATTTTAATTAATGAAAATAATATTATATATATATAACCAATTATATAATATATATATAATTAAATTTAAATATAATAAATAATATATATTTTTATATATTTTTATATTGAATTATTTTTATTAATACTTTCAATATATATATATATATATATATTTAATTTTATTATATACATAATTACTGATAATATTATATGTATATGATTAATATTATTTTAAAATATTATTACATAATAAAATTAAATTTAATTGGGAAAAATAAAATAATATAAATTTATTTCAATTTAAATATTTATGGTTTATATAAAAAAATGAATCAAATATGGTGATTTTATTTTAATTAAATATAAAGAATAATATTTATATATATATAACCACAGTTAAACTCAAAATTAGTTATTAATTTTTTTAAATATAGTTACATATATTTATATATACAAATAATTATGTAATTACAATTTCCAAACTATAAATAATTTTATTTTATAAATAATTACTCATAATATTATTCTTTTTCAATTATTTATTATAAAAATAGTATTAATTTTAATTTTTTTTCACAAAAAATCCAATACTATATATATATCAAGTAATATATAATATATTAAGTTAAATTTATAAATTTAAATATATATAAATATAAATAAGTATTCAAATATAATTAAGAATATTTTTCACACATTATTATTATTATTAACAATAAGAAGGATTATAGTTAAAAAAATAAGTTTTTTAAAAATTATTTAGCTATAATGGTTTTTCATTTATATATGAAAAAATGAATTGTAATTCATTTAATTTAAATATATTATATAATATTATATATATATATATATTAAAATGTAGTGATAATTATTCTAAAATATATTGACAAATTTATAATGTTTAATATAATGATATTTTTTAAATATAAATAACATAATTATTTTAAAAAATAAATAATTATTCAACACATGTGAAATTAATCAAAAAGAAAATATAAATTATATAAATTATATAAATAATTCAACCTAATATTGATTATAAAAATAATATATGAATTAAATCATAAATTCATAAACACGTACAATTTTAAATAAAAATAACAAAATAAATAATGAAACTTGAAAACATAGATTATAAAATATACATTTTTTAATGCTGTAAACAATATATGAGAATAAGAATCCAATTTTTCATGGAAACACCAAAAATATGAGGGAAAATTGATTGAAATGATGGGTTGAATCCATTTATAGAATTTCTATGTCCGGAGGCATGAATCACGGTTGCAGATCCTACAAATATATTTCTTTGGAAGTGCGAATGTGGTTCATGATTTTCTGAACAGGTTTTTTAAAATATCACAAACACTACACAAATTTTAATTTTTGTTTCTTAAACCCAATTAAGATAATCATCAGCTGAAATATCTATAATGGTGACATAGAGGTGATGAAATTGATGTGTGATGCAGAAATTGTAATTATGGTAGGAAGGAAAATGATGTAAAATTTAAAAATACCCCATGAGACTAGAAATTCATTAAATTTTAAATTCATTTTGTGTTGGTCGGGAGTAGGCTTTCTCTTAAATGATGGGTGAGGATAATTCCAACCATTCCTTGGTTTTGTCTCTTCATTGGATGGTCAAACACTTCAATGGAATCCTCATAAATAATTAAGGAGGGATCGACAATCAAAAATTTAGGGTGATTTTTAAAGTAGGAGAGGTCGACCAAAAAGAAGATTATCTATTTTATTCATCATAATTTTTTGGATTTTTTTTGTATTCTTTATCAATTGAATAGTTGTCTCATTGGAATTTTTTGGAAGTGGTTTGCCACTATTTCCACTTACTATATCCCCTTGCACACTTTCCCATGTATTTTAATAACATGATCACATGTTTGGACTACCGAACTCATGGTTCATGGTCGTTTGTAATTATTATTATGGATGTTTTTCCCCTCTCTTGAATTCCATAATGTTAATAAAACTATAACATAATTTTCTCTTCAAAACCATGGTGTAATGAGAATTTAAATATAATAAATGATTACCCCCCCCCCTCCGTTACATGATAATTTGTTATTTATAATGGTTATGTTTCCTCACCAATGAACACAACTATCATCAAAAAACTTGTGACACCCCTAAATCGGACACAAAACTAGTATATAGCAAGGTTCAATGTGTTTTATTTCTCTCTGTTATTTTGCTACAAGTTCCATGGTAGAATAACATAACTAGTTGGGAAACATTCCACCCATACAAAGAATTAATAACAAACCATTTTCCACCAGGAAATAAAGAATAACCAATCCATATGTTGGACTCCCATCCATAAAATAGATTTCGTAGTAATAAAAAGGAAATGAAAACACAATACACAACCTAAATAAATCAAATCACAATAAATAAAATCATAGAAATAAATATAGAAAAAGGGAGTGACTTAGCTGATAAAGAAAATACATAAGCATCCCAAAATTAAAACGGAAAACCAAACCCAAAAAAACAATTAATCCCATATGACCCTCTATCACTCTATATACTTAACCACCCACTATCATAACAAATTAAATAGAAAACAAGGATGAGATCACTACCAGAGGACCTGAAAGAAAATTGGGGGAGCATGATCAATTGAATGGTGTATGAAGGATATGACAAGAACCAATACATATATGATAATATAAAAGATCCATTGAAAGTACTTTCATAGTAAATATTATTTATTCTAGATAGAAATAAATTTAGAAATAGGTTTTTTCTATGGAATTCCAAAATACTAAATACAATATTACACACCATTTTACAATTACAAAAACTTGAAAAGGTAAATTAATCTTTTAACTTCCCAATAAAAACTAACTTTTAAAAACACATTGAAAATAATCTTTTACAAAAAAAAATTAGAAAAAAAATTTAAAAATGAAAGGATGATAAAATATAACAAAAATTCTATATATCATTAATAAGATGAAATTAAATTTGTAACAATAAAATGTTAAATAAACATATATTCAATTATATGTAGCTAACTTAAGAAATATGGGTTTCATATAGGATCATTCTATATCATCGGAAACAGTCTATGTTGTAAAGAGATATTGTGTAAGAATTTTTTAAATACCACCTAATATTGATAATAACCCTATGTCCTCCCAAGGGAATAAATGTCACCAAATTCAACACACAACAACTTCCTTAGGGGTATTCCCCTAGCATAGATCAAGTCACTCTAGAGTAAGTAGATAGTGTGTTTCTTGTTCTAGTGCATTATAAATATATCCCTCACTCTTGATGCCTTGAGTAACCATGAGTGCATTCAACAAGAGGCGAGCAATAAAAAATACTATGATAATTACAATGATAAATAAAAAACATGAAAATTATACCCACGTATCACCTCCAACACCCTTTCACGAAATAAACCCCTTTCACATCATTAATATCACAGTATAATACAATATCTCATTCAAGTTACATAATTCATATGATGAATAATGAATAACTAGGGACACATTACAGGGTTTCATATTTTCTGTAGAAACAATTTTATAAAATTACTAAATTGGCCTTTTCAAAATCTAAATTAGGTTTCCAAGATATTTTTCATCATTTAAAATTTTCATAAATAGATTTTAATCAAACCAATGACTAGAAACAACAGTTTATATAAGAAAAAACAAAAACCAATTTCCTAAAAAACATTTCGGAAATGAACTCATTAGTCATTCTAAAATAATATGATAAAAACCACATTTTTATCAATTTCATGATACAAATGGGGTCAATTATATTTAACCATAAAATTTGATTTTAATGAATCCTCCAATGAATTTTCACACAACAATTATCACTAAAAAATCACAATTTAAATTGGAAATCAATTTAAAATCCATTATTAAAAGGGAAGAGTCATTTAAAATCATTTTTCAAATCCCTAATAATATTCAAAAAATTAATATAATTTAATAAAAAATATTACCGAATCAAAATCATCCAATTTAATGTAAAATAAATTATATTCACAATAACACATATAAAAAAAATTATAAATCATTTGCATTAATTTATAACAAAAAAACTTTGATGGAGAATACTATGTTGATATATGAGGATCCCTCTACATGACCAATTCATAATATACCATTATTTAAACCCAAACCAAACCATAAAAAGATCCTACATAGAAATAATGAATTCCCAGGAATATTAAAATCAAAGGGAAGGAAGAGGGAGGAATAATAAAAGACAATCTATGAAAACAAGGAGATTTAAATTGATATATCCCTTGAAATATATGGTTTGATGGATCAAAGTAAATGAATGAGGGATGGAGGGATCCCTATCTGATCCATCACTATTGGAAAAAATAAAAAATTGGAGAAGGGGGATAAATTTGATTAAAACATGTGGTTATTGGATAGTAATTTAAATATTTGAAAAATTTGTGCAGAACAACTTCATAGTGTGAACATGGTTGTTATTATGGGTATCCCATCATAGACAGTCCACCATGAAATAGCCTCGATGACCCGTAATGTGGATCCCTTTGATTGATTGGATACTAAAATGTTGAGGCCAACCACTGCAACATGGAGTCCTCCCTATGACATATGGTGAGTTCCACAAACATAACCATGTTTTTACACATTAGAACCCTCCACTGCACAACCCAAGTGTTATGGTATGGTTTCCCCTAACCAAACATGACTAAAAAACAAAGACTCCAACTGTGGTGTGTTCAACTAACACTATTGAAATATTATCAATGATAAGGAGAGTGCACAATATGAACTATAATTTTCATGTATTCTCTCACTATAGATAGGCCTATGACACCCCTGGAATGACTTGAAAGAACTAAAAAGTGACTAAACTACTCGAAATAATAAGATAATACTAAAATTAAATAAATAAACACTATAATAACACATGTGGTGTTAAAATTATCCCAACCATGCCTATTTTTTTACCCTTATTTTCCGTAGTAAAAATATAATATGAAATTAGGAATGAATGATACCATATTCCAAGATGTGTATGGTTGGGAAACCAACTATATGGGATATTAAATAAATAGAACAACTGAGTAAGAACACTCATTTTATATTATAAATTAACTCAATAAACTTGATGAATTTATCTAAGTTGAACACAACCATGATAACATTGAATGATCAAAAAAATAAATGGAGACCTAGCATAGGTCCCCCACCATTTAGAATCTATCTAAAATGGTATTACGGAATGGGTCACGCCTCAAATCAAGCCTGACCAAAATATTGATTTCATTACAAAATACACATAAAACTTATATATATCCACAACACATGAATAAGAAATCAATAAATAGAATTCCTCAAACAAAATGAAAAACACGACCATATAGATAAAAAATAATCATAAAAAAGATGTCTTATGATTCCCTGGTACTCTAAATCCTAAATAGAAATAAGAAAAAACAACAACAATACCTTAGTTGAATGCAATCGGTTCCATCCTTGGAACGTAATAAATGAGGGTAGACTAGGACCTTGAATATAAAACACCATACCTTGGAAAATCTAGCAAACCGCTTTTAATACAACTATGGTGGCATAATTATAGATTGTTAATCACCCATATTGGATAACTCTTTGTTCACCCATTGTTGTTCCATTACCATCCTATAATAATAAATCTCTAATATCATAAAAAATTATAAAAAAACTATCATAAAAAATATAATTTGTAAGTGAAGAATGAAAACAATTATCTTAATACTATCTATAACTAAAAACGCCTAGAAATTCTCAATACCAACCTTTAAAATACTAAAATATCATCCCATTTTTACATTAATCAAACATAATAACCAAAATAATAAATCATATAGATCCAAAATAGACCTTTTATTTTTTCAACATAAAATTACTCAATAATTAAAATCTCTATGGATGGACCAAGTATCCATAAAGAATACAATCTCTGACACATTTCCCATAAGATGACATAAATATTATTAGAAATTGTGGGGTGTACGATAGATTGTTCTTATAGAAAACATGATGGAACCACCAGAAGATCAAATGTAGAACATAATTTTAGATATTTCTCTTATGACATTGGATTCTAAAATTGGGATTTCTAGGCACCCCAGCCATTATACTGAGTCATATCACCATTTGGTTCTCATCTTCAACTGGTTCTCCTTCTAAAAAATTAACACAACACATTACATCCACTCAAAAATGTAGGTACATACATATACATAATGATCAATTATGATAAAAAAATTTCTTTAAATTATCCTATATCCATATGAGAATTGGAACAATAATTTTTATTAATGGAGAGCTCTGGGTTATAAGGAAACCCACACCCTTAAATCACCCCACTAAAAATACTAGAAGAAGTATCACTTACCTCTACACCCATTACTTCTTATAATGATATCCTTCCATTCACCATCATTCTGATTCCATAGCCACTACCTTTTGTTCTGGTTCATTAGTAACATGTGTGTTACTATGCTACATTAACTAAAAGGGGAGCCAATTCATCCTTTTTTATGACCTAGTAGTTCTCACCATTCGTAATCAGAGAAATTGGTCGAGGATCCATCATAATGAGGTCCTCAACCGGTCATCTGGGAAGAATTACCATTCGAATCATATGGGATCCCAAGCATTGTAACTCGTGATATTTTATTTCATATACCAATGTATTATTCCACTCCTCAACATTTAATTAATAGTTTAAAAAACTTCAAAACATCGTGTTAATGATTCACCACAACATAATATTCCTAGAAATTTCGTGGTTTGATTTTAATGATTTATATTATGTGTATTATCATTAGAGTTACTTTTTAAAAACATATAATTGAAAAAAAAACTATAATTTTCATTCAAAATCGTGTGTTCCCCCTTCCTTATACTTCATCACATTCTTCTAGATCACCACATTCTACCTCTGAACTTATCTAAAAGCTTCACATACAATACTCAGATATTTTTATTCACCTTCCACTAGAATACATCCATCGAGAACAGTTCCAATTAACCTAAATTCTTATCCTCTTTTAGGTGTACACTAGTTCACCCATGTTGTATCCAAAAAACTACATCCTTCCTAATTATTCTGGTTAAGTTTCTTCCATTTTTCTTCAAATAAAACATTCAATAATGATAGTACAATGTTTCCATCAGGGTTACCTTGTTTTTTCCTCTAAATCTATCCCTTCAAGAATATGTTCATTCATAATATAACCTTTTTAAATACTGAAATCATTAAAAAAAATATCCCACACTAAACCAAAATATTTTCCACTTGAAAAATGTTTTCAATGGTTGTGTCAAAAAATATTTACTGAAATATAATTCTCATAATAAAACCAATGTCCAAATGCTAAAACATATTTTCTTCCCTAGTCTACTACAATTCATACATGGTTCTCCACTTCAATATCCATTTTCATCATTTAGGTTACCACTTTGTGAAATTACCTATCAATCACTAGAAGAATTATCTATAATTTCTTATATCCACGAAACTCATTTTAATTCCTCCATAGAATTATTCCAGAGAAGTTAATAAATTGAGTGTTTATCATATATCAGTATTGATCATCTGGTCAATATGTTTTTTCAGGAATCATTTTTATGGACTTACGCTATGAAACAAATAATTAGAATACTATGATTTATTGAGATTATGAAACATTAATTTTTTCCAGTATAATGACATTTAGTAAAATCATCAACAAATCCATTATTTAGGACACCACCTTCAAGAAATTACGATTTCATCATCATAAGAAACTCCTAGTAAAACTTCATTTAGTGAAACTGAGTCCTTCCATGTCTTTTTTAACAAATTCATTAACAATATACCAAAACATTGATTGATCCCAAATATATTATAGAGGTAATTAAATATCTAGATGTTCATCGAATGATCATTTATATAGAGATGGAATCTTATAAAGTCATCAGCATCACTCTGTAAAGAAACTTGTTCTCGGGGCATGGGGATTCCATCCTCAGGTTCTAACATAGTTGTGGTTGAAACATTTCAAATACATTTCAAAAGAGAGAAATAATAATTTTCTAAATTATAGACTTCCATGTGATCCACGCATTCATATTCTAGAAAAACATATAGTCCACCATCATCATACATCTTCCAATAGATGGTACATTTCTATTCAATGGATTACTATGAGAGAAATCATTATTACATTCAACATAAGTCCCAACTACCAATGATTTCACATTCTACCACTGATTTAAATCAAATAATTACATGATATAAAATAATCATCCAAATGTATCTCTCTATTTAGTTATATCTTGACTATCTTTGATTAGATTTATTCTTTCTGTCATATAATCCCTAGATTTCAAAAACTTCTTATGAAAACCACATTATAGAGAAAGAACCCATCTCCAGACATTTCTATACATATGAATCCCAAAAACTTCAATCCCAAACCACTAAAATTCCTCCAAATACAACTAATTTTATTCTGACTGGACATAAGAAAAATTTCACACCACACATTCTTTCAAGATGGGCTAAACCGAACTATTAGAAATTTTTTCGCCACCACCTATATCTATAATTTTCTAGAACTTATAGAGTGGTTCCTTCAGTTCAAAATTATAATCTATATTAATACTAATGAAATCAACATTCTCTATCTATGATATAATGTATAATAAGGGGAACCTTCGATTTTTTACATTAACTAGCAGATGATAGAATCCAATGAAACCTACTTTGGGGAATATTCACCATCCTTTGATTACAAATCTTAGAAAAATCTATTTTCTCTAGTAAAAAACTCTTGTTCTCTCCCTTTATTAGAACTAACTACACCATGAACATATATTAAAAATCCTTAGGGAGTAGAATATCCATAATTATCCATGGTCAGAAGCCTATATAATTGGATCGTCATTAGTTTCTATCAGAACACTAGTATTCTTCCCCCAACATTTAGAATACTACACAATTAAGAGGACAAGTCTAATGAAACTAATGGACTGAATACTCCCAATATCATAAAACCCAATAGTACAACCATCATCTTTATGAGAACATCTTCAGAAGAATTAACAAACTACCTAATTTTAGAAACTGAGCAATATCACATCGAATATTGAAAAACCACTTCAATGGTATCAACCCTAACTATAGTAACCTAGAGTAAGTGTCTAAATTATAAAATTTTATACGATATTAAGGATATCATCATAAAGGACTGATAAATTTAGTAAACTTGAAGAACCAGATATATACATGATTCATATTTATCATTGGTAATAATATATAAAACATAACAACAGAAAATGATATGTATCATTGAATGACATTCAAAGAATTCTTCTTTATATCCTATGGATGAAAGAAAATATATGGCTGATAAAAAAATTCTCTCTATGTGATATGTAAACTGTAATATCTCTTGATTGAATAAGTAATAATCAATGTTGGAAGGTAAATAGTTGCATTTTTTTCATTTAATCAACAACCTGATCACAAAATGCAGCTGTATATAATATCAATAGAGTAATCTAGTAGATAATAATAACTAAATTCTCATTCATTTGAATTCTTAATATTGGGAATAATGATTTTATACATCATGATATCTTTACCATAAAATCCATACTCCCAAACATCTTAATCGATAGGTAGTTATACACCAACACCCATTTAATTTGGGTAACTAATTTTCATTATGAGACATTTCAATGCATTTAGTCGTTATCTATAATTAGGCCCCACATATCAATACAAGTATAATTCATTCATCGTATATGTTATGATCAATTTAATTTATAATTTATATTCCTTAAAAAAATAAACATTTTGGGTTAGGAATAAAGAATATTAATATTTCCCCAGTCAATCAAATAGCTTTGATAGTTAAAAACAATATATAGATATTTTATTTTGTTTAAGAACTAATAATATCCATGATACAAATAATGTTGTTATTTAAGATATATTTACATTCAAATAAAAATCGATCATAATAATGTAAATGTTTTACGAGGAGGTTAACAAGCATAAAATAAATGAAATATAACATTCAATCCATGGGAAATATATGTTTCATAGTAAAATTAGTGATTTTATAAAATAGATGTGAAATATTTATGTTATCTTTGGTTAAATATTTTATTTTGAAAAATTATGGATAAGATGTAGAATAATAAAAATATCGTAAAACAGTGATAACAATTTGAAAATATCTCATTGTAATACACAAGAAAAATTTATTCCATTTGATTTTATAAAAAGAGTTCATACTAGCCTCTTCAGAAAAAATAAAAGATTCAATTCTAAGCATCTAAAAAGTCAAGGATAACGTAAGTTATCCTTAATAAATCATTTGATGATGTAAAATTGAATTTTCAAAAATTATATTAAAAAATATGGGTGTAGAAAAAAACAAACACGATCAAAATAAATACAAAATCATTTTTTCTTTTGAACAATAATATTGAAAGAATTACTTAAAATATTCCTAATGAATAAATATGTTTCCATGTTAAATAATATAATGTGATAGTATACACTAAAAACAAATTTAATTTGTGTACAATTCAAAATATCAATCAAGGGAGAGAAAATTGAGACGGTATCAACATGACCAAATTTTCATTTAATGACTGTATAACCACCGCTAAATCATTCTATGACAGTTTTGGAAAACTGCCACTAAATTGTGTGTCAGATATCAATTAGCGGTAGTTTTTTAAAACTATCCTAGAATAATTTAACTGTGGTTTAAACCATCTATAAATTGTTTTTATTTGTTTATTTTTTAAAATTTATTTAATTATTGTTATTTTTTTATTTAATTGTTTTTATATATTACTTATTTATTATTTTATTATTTATTTATTTATTATTATTTATTTAGTTTGGTAGTTAATTAATTTATTTATTTGTTTAATTACTTTATTTAGTATTTAATTTTTATTATTACCATGCTAATGCCTATGCCGCTACACATTCTCATGACATATACATAAATTCTACGTTGCGTGAGATTTGAACCCCTTACATCTTACTTATTCTCCAAAGACATTATCACTCTATCAGGCTCTTCATGTGGTCAATAAATTGAATTCAATTTACTTATATATATATATATATATTGGAAAAAAATACATAATACATAAATACACACTAAATAATTATCAATCAATAATTATTAATCAATAATGATTAATCAATAATGATTAATGTATAATTAATAATTATTAATTAATAATTAATAATTAACATTTACTAATTACAAATTTCTAATTAATAAATAGAATATAAATAAATAATAACTAAAGAAATATATAACATGGAAATAAATAGTAAATAAAAAATATTAAATATTAAAGATTAAAGATTAAATAATAAATAATAAATAATAAATAGTAAATAAAAAATAGTAAATAGTAAATAGTAAATACTAAATACTAAATAGTAAATAGTAACTTGTATATAATAAATAGTAAATACTAAATACAAAATAATATATAATATATAATATATAATGTATAATGTATAATGTATAGTGTATAATATAAATTAAATAATAGATAATATATAATAGATAAAAGATAATCGATAATTTATAATATATAATACATAATACATAATACATAATATACAATACATAATACATAATATCTAATACATAATATCTAATAACTAATATGTAATATATGATATATAATATCTAATATATAATGCATACTATATAATATATAATAGACATATATAATACATAATATGTATTATATAATATATAATATATAATACATAATATATAATACATAAAACATAATACATATTACATAATATATAATATATAATATATAATATATAATATATAGTATATAGCGTATAATATATAAGTAATGTAAAAATAATAAATTAATTAAAAAAATAATTTAATATATGATAAATAAATAATAACTTAAAAATAAATTAATAAAAAACAAATTATAAATTATAAATTACAAATTATAGATTATAAATTATAAGTTATAAATTATATATTATAAATAATTAATAATTAATAATTAATAATTAATAATATTTATTATTTAATAATTGATCATTAATAATGAATATTTTATATTTAAAAAACAATATAAATTAATAAATTATTTAGAAACTAATAATAAATAAATAATAATTAATTAATATATAATTAATATTGAATAAATAAACAACAAATAAATAAATTAATAATAACTGAATAATAAACTAATAATAAATTTATATTTAGTATATTAAAAATAAATTAATAAATAATAAATAATAAATAATAAATAACAAATAATAAATAATAAATAATAAGTAATAAATAACTACTAATTAATAGTAAAGAATAAATAATAAAAAATAAATAAATAAATAGATAATTAATTAATTAATTAATTAATTAATAATTTATAAATAATAATTACTTATAACTAATAATTGATACTTGATAATTAATAATAAATAATTCTTAATTAATGTCTATTAATAAATATTTAATATTTAATAAGAAACTAATAAATAATTATTAATTAATAATTAATAAATAATAAATAAATAATAAATAATTATTAATAAATAATTAACAATTAATTATTAATTTTTTATTAAATAAATAATAAATAAATGAATAAATTATAAGATATTAATAAACTAAAAAGAAATAAACAATTAATAACTAATTAATAAATTAAAATTAAATTTATAATTAAGGTGTACATAATAAATAAATAAAATTTTGAATAAATTTGAATAAATTTATCAATAAATAAATTGATAAATAAAAAAATAATAGATTATAGATATATATATATATAATTTATTTATTAATTAATATTGAGTAAATAAATAAATAAATAAATAATATATAAACAAATAAATAAATAAATAAATAAATCATAAAATAATGAGAACCTCTAAAACGACAAAAACCTTAAAATGACCATAAAATATAATGCGAGACTCATTTTTCAGTGCCACAACTAGTCAAATCAAAGATCATTAAATGAGCTTCGATATGACATGCATACAGGCCGAAATGACCCATGAATCGAACGTTATAATCGTTTGAATTTTAAGAAACCAGGGTCTCATACTAAAACATCTATTTCCAAGGCCTTCTAAGCCTTTATGGAGAAATAAAAAGTATTACAATTCTTGATGAGTTGGTAACAGACCTAAATGGCATAGATCTCATCACATGCTTCGATTTGGTAAGTGGAAGATTCCAAAGAGTCACCTAGATTAAAAGTTATGCATGTTTTTAGTTTGAGTTCCATTTCCATCATTTAAAATTTGAATATATTTTTTTCCTTTCATTATCACATGATTTGTACCGAAATTGTTTTTAGCTCATTTGATAAACATCTATTTGAGTGGTTGAGGAGCTGAAATGGACTCTCAGGTCTGATGATATGGTATTTTAATGTCAAAGTATATTTTTAAACTTATTGAAGATTTGTTTTCAATTTAAAAATATTATTAACTAATAATTATAAATATTTACTATTTGAAACATTATAAATAATTAAAATAATATATAATAAACTATATTTTACCGTAAATAATAAATAATTATAAATAATAAATAAATAATCTTTTTAATTTTTTTTCTCCAATGTTTTGGGGGTTTTGAAAATAACGTCGCTAATTTTTTATTTTAATTTTCTAGGATGAAATTTAAAACATTTATAAGAAAATATTTAGTAGTGGTTCTTTCATGGCAATTTTCAAAACCTCCGAAAATTTCTTTCGATCAAAAATTTAGCAAGGGTATTGAAAATCACCAGGAAAAACTACTACTACAACACTATTTTCTAGTAGTGTATAACTTACCACATGCTTCCCCTTAGATGAATGTGCTTTAACCTATAGTATAATGGTCTGAAAAATGTTATTAATTTATAACAGAACTATATTGATATCTATAATATCATATATGATCCTCATATAGTTTCTTATTATCTGTTTATTAAAAATATTTCATTACTAAAATTCTATAAGGTGGAATGTGATTCTTCTACCCATGGTTGTCTTGACACAAATATTCTACGTTTTGTAAATATGATATTGTTTCATCAAAACTAGAATAATGGAAATGTTATAAATATAATATTTAGTCATTAAATATATTTTTATCATCATTTAGTAATGGTGGATATGGAAAATTATTTACATTTCTTTGTGGAAACGAAATATCCTTAGTACGCATGAGTGATGATAACACTTTTAAATGGGTAAAATGCTAAATAATTAGAAGAAATGATAAATTTGAAATATTAATATAATTTAATTTTTATAATTTATATTCATTGGTCCTGTTATTATGATTATCCTTCTGAGTTGTTGACATAATGAAAATTATATTAGTTCACGAGGTGGTATTCCACAGTACACACGGGAGATTGTTTTATATTTAATTTAATGGTGAATTAGATTGATAAATATTATTTCATAAACATAAAAATGCCTCGGAATATGGTTTGTAAATATTTTTTTGAATTTTTATGACATAATAGATGCTGGTAAAATAAGAAGTAAAATAAAAAGGGCTTATCTAATATGAATACCTTCTCATTGAGATGCCACATTTGGATAACGTCATAAAGACACTAGGGTTGATGTTTTAGAAAAAAATACACATCAGTAACATAGATAAGTATTTTTTGAAGATCTTATAATTTTTTTATAAATACAAGGGATTCAGTGTTATATATAATATTGTAGTGGTGGTTCCTTTTTATAGTAAATGAAAGGATACACATGTAATTAAAAAAAGATTTAAATTTAATAAATTCAATTTCATGATCAAGTGTCACAATATAGAAATACTTCCGAATAAAATATATGACATAGTTCAAATACCTCTATTAAATAGTATTTCTATAGGTTTACATTGTATTTTAAACCTAATCTTTTGGTTTAACCTATTCGTTAAACAATTTTAACCTTAACCACTATAACAATTTTTTATATATTAATGGCCAATAATTTTACATATAAGGTAATGATTTTCTAGTAAATGTATAAGGGATGACATTATAGAAAATATATTATCGTTATTATCTATTTCAAGATATTTATTATTTTTTAATAATTTGATAAAATATACTTTTTTATAAAATATAAATAATATAATTGTAAACATTATATATTTAGTTTGATTCTTAATTTATTAAGAGAAATATATAATTAGAATACATAATTTTAACACATCTCTAGTATATAAATTGTATCTATTTATTTGTAGGTCATTTTAACTCACCTATGTGATAATAGTTTTAGTGTTTTTCAAATTCATTATTTTATGTTTCTATTAATTGAATAAATAATGTGTCGGGGTTGCATGAGAATCTAGGGTAAAATTTTCATCCCTAAAAATTATAAATAAATTACCATGGAAAAAATCATTTATATCTCAAATAAAATTTATAACCATAAATATTTTTTTCCCTCCCAATCCCAAAATATTATAGATATTAAAAGTAAATTAGTTACATTTATTACTTAAAATTTACATTAAATAATATAATTATTATAATCAAATGAATATGGAATGAGATTTTCAACTTTTAGAACCTCAAATAGTGAAGGTCAGAACACACTTATAAAATAAGATTATGATAATTTATATAGATATTGATAGTGCTTATCAAATTATTTTTAAACATAATTACCCGATTTACCCTTTCTAAGATGATAAATATTTTGTATGGTAATTATTTATAATGCCTAAAAATAGAAGGGACCTATTTACCAAATTTCAAACTCAATATTTTAAATATGGTATCCATTTACATTATTAAATCATAACAAGTAGAAAATATTAATTTTAATATAAATACATAAAACACAATAAAAATCAATATTTTTAGAAAAATATATTCTTAACCATAAATGTTAATTATATCAAAATCATGATTTTTTGTACTAAAATTATATTATTTTAAATCAAATGGATTATTTTTCAAAATGAATACCAAAAAAAATTAATGGGACTCTCTAACTACTTTATTTATTTAAATTAGAGGACAATATCTAAATAATTGGTATTTTGTACTATTCACTTAACAATTAGTTATTTCATCCAAATATGTTAATTTAATTCTATGTAAATATTGATTTTATGATATCAAAATTGAATTTTATTTATGAAAAATTTATTTTTAAATTTTTAAAAATTAGGTTTTTGTCACATTCATGAATAAAACAATTTGTATTGTGCTACTGTTTTGCTAAATATAAAATCATACATTAATATGATCCCCAAAATCACATTATCTCCTCAAAAAATATCATCCTATTATTTTTCAAGGATATTTTATGAAAAAAAGGATGTTGGTTCTTCTACATATAATCATTAGGATACAATGTTTCTTCCTCAATATTATGATTTCTATATAGTACCTTTACTGGTTGAGTTGGTTGATTTCTAAAAACTTACTCTCTAGTGTCATTAATATATATATGTTATTCATTGTAAGATATATAATACTCTAATTATAATTAATAAAATGTTGGCCATTTTTTTGGGCATGAATATACTTTTTTAATGATGAGATATAGAAGAAATGATGTATAATGGAGAGAATTAATATCTTTTCCAAATAGTATGTCAGAGAATCTACTCTTTCCATAATATCTAATGGTCTTATGCACGTGGGGAGGAGTTTCCCACTCTTTCAAAACCTTTTAATACCCTTCAAGGGAGATACAATCATGAAAATAATTTCTCCAACATGATAATCGAAATATTATCTTTGATTATTAAAATAACACTTTTTCCTTCATTGAGACACATTAATAAGATTCAGAATATTACATACCTTTTTCACTATTTCCTAAAAAACAATAGAGAATATAAGAATCCTTTCACAAATTTAATCCCAAAATTTTTAATGAATAATATATTTCTATATAACGATTCATACATTTCTATTTGAATACTTAAATAGAATAAATTATTATAGGAAAATTATACCATTGGTAAACACAGAACGCACATTCTTTTAATATAATGTGGGGATGATCCCTCCAGTTCCACTAATATTTGAATATTAATTTAGTAATTTTCATCACAATCAATATAAAAAGTGGTGCTCAAAAAAAGATTGGTATTAAGATATTTTTAAAGTCTTTTCCAAAATTGTGATGTAAATCAGGGGTCAGGATTAGATACCCTTGAAATTGGTGCACCATAAAGTTTTATAACATTATTAATATATATTCTTTAAAGAATATAATGTGGTAAATTTTATCTTATAATATGGATATGTGTAGATTTTGTTTGGTGATCAGAAATAACCCATAATGAATCGTTTTTTGGGTTTCCTCGGGAATATAGAGAAACATTGCATTTTAATGTCATCCTATTTTCAAAAAGTAATAGGTATAGGTTTTACTCATCCAATAGGATGTTGTCTCATAGCCTTCTCCTATTCAAAAACCAATCATCTTAATAATTAACCTATACTTTTCCACATCATAGTATCCCATAAAAATTTTCATTCAAATACATATACATCATCATGATACCAGTGCATATTATGAAATTTAAGCTATTATAATCTTTTAATAATTCCATTTTAATCTTAGTTATGGAATAAACACATACCCTCAATCTAATTATCATAACCCCAACTTTTTATATAAATTCTAGTAATATCTGATCATTCATGGAAGTATTATTTTTATAATTCTTATCATCGTGTTGAGAACTTATTATATTTTCTCGTAAATATTTTTTAAAATAATTTGAAAAAGTAGTGGTGATTACCCTTAATTAAAAATTCCATAAACATATTCACTAAATCCATGATCCTAGCGTCATATTATATCCTCATTTTGGTGAGAACTCCATGATATTTCAAACTCAATGCATTCACTCCCTTGTTTTCCTTCTATAGGTGGTAGTGTATTGAGTAATCCTAATCCCTGAGTAGTTTGATCCATGACCATTTTCTCATATTGAGCTCCATTTATAAGAATATGTATTTTTGGATCTTATGATTGATGTATATCTCACATATTTATCCTTGTAGGTAATTTCTCTATATCACCTAAGAAGATATTAAGGCTTCCAACTCAAGATCAATGGTTGGATTGTTTTTTTCGTGAATGATTAACATCCTTGATAGATATAAAATAGATTTATCATTCTTCATAATGACACCACCAACTCACTTCTTCATTGCATCCCTATATATCAGAAATCTATCTTTCTCTGTTGGTAGAATCAAAAATTGTGTGTTGAAAACTATGTATATCAATATTTCAATATATTCTTCAAATTTGTTTATCTATTCAAAAATATCCCATTTACATGTATTTGTGGTAAACTAGAATCCATTCATGATTTTTTTTTCAAATCTCTAATAGTAACATTGAAATACAATAAAACTATATAAATTAGATATTATCATTACTGTAGAACATTTTTTGATGGGATTTATCATCGACGGATCACTCTAGATTTCATCCCTAGAGTTCATATGAAGATGAGAATAAGCATTATAAACCCAAAATTCACATTTGATACATTTTCCATATAACACTTTTACTTTAAGAGTATCAATAATTATGTGAATTTGATTCTCAAGGTCCTCATAGGTATTAGAGTATAGAAATATATCATTAATAAATACCTCAAAAAAATTATAATTATATTCCTTGAATACATTGGACATTAGATCTGTAAAGACCCACAAAATTCAAGGAAAATTTTTTCTTAATTTTCTTTGGGATTTTACAAGAGCGCAGTTTCTGACGGCACTTGATTTTGATGCCTGGTGTGCCCGGAATTTCTATCCAAAGTTTAGCTCGGGTACGTTCAGTGAGCGAACGAGCAGGTTTTCCTATCATTTGAACTGGTGCTCGGAATCGAATTCCGAGGGCCCCGATGGAACCGTAGCGCTGGTAATTGCTTATGAACACCATTTCCGGGGTTCTGTTTGCATGAGAGAAGATGATAAAAATTGTGGAAGTTTAATTTATAATTAAACTACAATTTTTATTTTCTATAAGTGGTTTTAGGATTTGGGTGGAAGATGGGTAACTACCCAACTTCCCAAGAGAGGTTATGAGGGTGGTGGGGCCCACACGAACCCCACCCATACATATTCTTAAACCCCCTCAACTCACCATTAACTTTTGATAACTTAAATATTAATAACATATGTTATTAATTAAGTGAGTTAAGTGTGGATGTTTCAATTTCAAACTCTTGAAATTCAAAAGTTGTGTTATGTTAATAAAATAAGAGGTGAGCTTATTTTGTCTGGGGTTGGAACCTTGTGGTGGAATTTTTGGGAGAAAAGACTAAGGACTTGAGGAACTTCTTCTTCTTCGACGAAGAGCGTGAAGAACACATCAGTCTCTGGCGAAGAACGTCGAGTTATTAGAAACCGATTATGCAATGCCATTTACCGCGACGCCGATGCGACTTCCTCCTTCCGCTACGTCTCTTTCTGCGATGGTTTTTCCACGATGAATCCTCGTTCGACGAACCTCCATTCAAGCTCGCACGAGGAAGGGATTTAATTATTTTAATTCGTTCGTGAATTCTACTTTTTTGTCCTTCGTGAATATATGACCAAATGCTTTCGATTAACGAGAGGGGGTCGGACCGCACAAACACGGCCAACCCTCCTCCCTTGTCCTTGTTATTGTTTCTAATGTGTTGGAACGGGAATGGCGCAGTGTTGTCGAACCGCGCGGGTTGGTGCGGCAAGTAATGTGTGGCACCGTCACGCGGCGCCATGAAGTAGAACCAAGTCGCGGCGCCGTCGCACCGCGTCGGAGAAAACCGAAGACACCATGCTCGGAGCGGGGCTACGGCGAAGGGGCGCGGCGCCGTCGCGCTGTGCCGGACGAACCAAAACCGCGGCCGGTTCCGGGCCGTGGCGGAGCAGGGTCACCGGCGGCCGGTTCCGGGCCGCCGGTGTCAGAGCAGGGTGGGGACCGGCCGTAGTCGGTCTTGTGGTGGCAGAAACCGACCGGCTGGGGTGGGCCGACTGGACATGAAGACAGTCGGGGGTTCAAACCCCCAGCCGGCCAACAAAACGGCCCCCATTAAAGGGGGGCCGCAGTTACAACCAGGGGGCAGCCCCCCCCCCCCCCCCCCCCCACACCGAATGGCTCGGTCGTTTGGACAAGCACCTGGCCAGCGTGCTGGGCGCGCTGTGCCCAGGCCGGGTCGGGCCGTGCCCAGGCCGGGCCGGACCTGGACCCGGTTCGGGTCAAACCCGGGGGTATCGGGTCCGGTCGGACCCGGCCCGAACCCCTTATTACCGAATCTTTTCTGGTCGGACACCCATAACTTGTGCTACGAGCCTCAGATCGATGCACCGTCAGTTGCAATGCGATCCTTTGATCGAGGCGGTCTTGTAGGTATATCGTACTCAATGTTTATGAATACTTTGGGTTCGTCCGGGTTGGTTCTCACACGAAACCAACCGGACCCTCGGAGCAGAAACCCTCATATCTTAAGCTCCGGACGTCTGATTGACGTGCCGTCGACTTTGTTCAATTCCTCTATATGAGACGGATTTTTTGGATTACTCTGCCCGAGGTTTTCACACAGCTGGAGTACGGTCGGGTTTGTGTTGCCTTATAAACCAACCGGGCCCCTGGGACGAAAAATCCAATAACTCTCAGACCGGGTGTCCGATTGACGCGTCGTCTGTTACGTTGAGTTCCTGTTGACGATACAGAACATTTGGATACATAAACTTTGGACTATGTGTTAGTTGATGTATCAGCCTCTCGAGTCGTGGAGCGGACCCTCCCGAACGATCTTGCTGTGTGCGGGAACCATAGTGCTGGCTGTGTTTGCTACTGTGACGACGATGACTGTACAGAGATCCTCAGTGGATTCGACGGCGATGACTACAGCACTCAGCGATCCTATGTGGATCAGTGCTACAGATACTGTGTGGGTATGATCCTGTGTGGGTCAGCGCTCAGCGGTTCTGTGTGATCCAGCGCCTACAGATCCTGTGTGGGTCATTGCGGGGGTTAGTTACCTATCTATCCTTTGTGGGTCAGATCCTGTGTGGGTCATTGCGGGGGATAGTTACCTATCGATCCTTTGTGGGTCAGATCCTATGTGGGTCCTTGTGGGGGTTAGTTACCTATCGAACCTTTGTGGGTCAGATCCTATGTGGGTAATTGTGGGGGTTAGTACCTATCGATCATTTGTGGGTTCGACGGCTTAGATGAATCAGTGGAAATATCTGATCATCTCTATAATCATACGAAGAAGTATACCCATGTGAGCGGAATCCTGTTTTTCATTCCTATGTAGATTGTGTTGTGCTATCCTGTGTGGATTTACGTTTGGCTTTCCTGTGTGGACTGGTTTGTACTTGGGCTCGGATGTTGGAGCCGTATGAGAATTGGTGACTTAGGTATATGTATGGGCATATACCTAAGAAGGGTCGGATGTTACTTCTTGATTGTATATTTCCTTTGTAGATTATCCTTTGTAGATTCTGGGAGACCTTAGGGGGTATCGAGGTCCCTACTGAGTAGCTTATACTCACCCCTGCACGGGCTATGCCCGCACTATGTTGTGTTGGTTTCAGACGACGTACATCGCTGATCGTGGTTGAGGCTTGCGGAGGAGGACGGTACCTGGAGGTGGACCACTGGGTGGGACGTACTCGGAGCGGTCGGCTGGACCCGAGGAGTAGTGGAGGCTATCTGTACCCACCCTTCAGGTGGGATTTCTAGTGGACAGCTCGACGTTGCGGCTTTACTTTTCAGTTGTTGTTTTTCCCTTTATAGTTGTACTTTACTTTCAATTTGGGTTTGTATACTGGCCCACTTGCTTTTGTGCACTTACTGTTGTACTCTGTTTTTACTTAGTGTTTACTTCTACTTCTTTCTTGCTCTGTGGTGTTTGTTTACTTTACAAAGGCAATTCCTTTCTTTTTTACCAGGATTTACGCCTTGGTGCTAGTCGCCAGCCCCTGGCCTATGGAAGGCGGGCTTGGGGTAGTCACGGAAAGGGCCCCGAGGACGGGTCGTGACAAATTGGTATTAGAGGAGTTCGGTTCTACCGCAGACTCTGATTTTCTTTTTCTATGTGAAGTAATAGTGTTAAGCGTATTGGGTGTGGTTATCAGTCCTGGGAGTCCAGTGTTGGTGCGGCGGCCAACGTATCCGTACACCAGGACCCTGACTTCGGATTTCCGACTTAATGCACGAAAACATTGATTGCATGTGTGTTTCAAGTTTTAATTGTGATTACTTTGTATCAGCTCACCAGGTATATTGTTATGACCGTGGCGCACCTGTTTCCTTTTCAGGATGTCCCCATGATGGAAGCCAGCTAGGGTTTCGAGAGTTGAGCCTGACGACACCCCACCGAGCGACGAGGCCTCGGTGCAGGGCCCTTTGTCAGCAGTGACACTGACGGTTGCTCTACCTGTCGAGCCACCGATGCTTCCAGCCCCAGCCGCTGACGATGCACGTCCCCTTAGTGCACTGCATGAGTTCCAGTGCCAGTGACCGCCCAGGTTCTATGGGGAGATGGACCCCCAGGCAGCCGAGGACTAGATGGAGGTAGTGGTGAGAGTTTTCAGGTTAGTGAGGACACCAACAGATCTCACGGTGATCCTCGCAGCGAGCCTACTGCACGCAGCAGCAGGCAGATGGTGGAGCTTGATGCTCTAGGTGCACGACGAGGCATCTCTTCTCTGAATGGACTTTGAGATCCTCGTCTGCTCAGAGTTCATCCCAGCCACCCTCCGTGCGGTACGCATCCAGGAGCTTCTTTAGCTGCGGCAGGGCAGCATAATGGTCTCCCAGTACTCGGAGAGATTTACCGATCTCTCGCGCTACTCGACAGACATGGTACGTGACCCATTCATCCGGGCCCGGACCTTTGAGCAGGGATTGAGGCACTAGATCAGGGCATCGCTGATCTCCCTCAGCATTCCGACTCAGACAAGAGTACTTTAGCGAGCCCTTTTGATCGAGAGCTTTCTTGCTGAGTCTACACTATCGCCGAGACCCACCGCAGGGTGGCGCGTAGCAGAGTTTTCTGCAGCAGGCAGTCAACGGTTGACTCATGGGTCCAGGCAGACCATACCCTTAGGCAGACGACCTCAGGACACTGGCTTAGTAGTGCGGGGCACACAGCACGGAGACAGTCTTTCGAGAGGCAAGCAGTGCTACTCATGTGGTGGGCAGGGCCACATGGCTCATGATTCCCGACCCGCCGTGCCGAGGAGCAGTAGATGGTTGAGGGACCACCGAGGCAGAGGAAGAGGGTCGACCGTGGCGGTCCGCAGGGAGCAGGCGGACGAGGCAGAGGAGCTGGCTGAGCAGCAGTTGGTGGGCGACGCTTTGAGGCTCTACTACCACCACCACCAGGAGGTCCACCCCAACCACAGGGAGCTGGTGGGCAGAGATAGGCAAAACTCTAGGCAGCGGAGGCCTATGACCACGGCACGCCTGATATGATTCGAGGTACTATCTGTGTCTATTCCACCCTTGATGCGGTTCTTATAGACACAGGGGTGAGTCACTCTTTCATAGCCGATGCCCTTGTTCGGAGCTTGGAGATTCCGACAGAGTCGTTGGCTCGATCCTTACGGCTAGATACTCCTACGGGAGCAGACTCGATGATTACGCACTGGTGCCGGCAGTTGAGCTTACTCTAGGAGGCGAGAGCTTCGGCTAGGATCTTCTTGTAGCGGTGTCGAGGCCTTACGACGTCATCTTGGTCATGGATTGGTTATCTACAGTCCATGCATAGATTGACTCTATTAGGCGCAAGGTGCCATGTGTACGCACCGATGGGAGCAGGTTCACCTTCACCGACGAGAAGGTAGCCTTTGCAGCATAGGATGGACTCTCGCAGAGGAGAGGACAACCCATAAATCATCAGTTGGCTAGCCTCATACTTGGAGCAGTTAACGAGCAGAGTCCTGGTTTTCCTACAGTGATGGATCAGTATGCGGACGTTTTTCCTGACGACATTCCAGGGCTACCTCCACACAGAGAGGTAGACATTTATATTGACTTGTACCCCAGGACAGTCCCGATATCGACTCCAGCATATCGGATGGCCCCCGCCGAGCTTCGAGAGATGCGGGTACAGTTGGAGGACTTGCAGGGAAAGTGGTTCATCCAACCCAGTGTTTTACCCTGGGCTTCCCCGATATTGTTTTCCAAGAAGGCGGACGGGAGCTTGAAACATTGTGCTGACTATCGTCGCCTGAACCAGGTGGCAGTGAGGAACAAGTATCCGCTAAAGAGGATTAATGACCTCTTCATTCAGTTCAAGGGAGCATGGTGGTTCTCAAAGATAGACCTCAGGTCAGGCTATCATCAGCTCAGAGTTCGATATGAGGACGTACAGAAGATGGCCTTCAGATGTCGGTATGGCCACTAAGAGTTCTTAGTTATGCCATTCGGCGTAACCAATGATCCAGTAGTGTTCATGGCTCTCACGAACAGGATCTTTCAGCCATACCTCGATCGATTTGTCATGGTCTTCATCGACGGCATTTTGATTTACTCGACGACTGAGGAGGAGCATGCCTACCACTTTCGGGTTGTACTAGACACACTCTGAGAGCATCAGCTTTATGGAAATCTCTTGAAGTGTCAGTTCTGGATACGTGAGGTCCACTTCATGGGACATGTCATCTCTGAGGTGGGAGTTGCAGTAGATCCTGAAATGATCGAAGCAGTGCTAGCTTGGGAGCCACCTAGGAGCGTGACGGAGGTGCGGAGATTCTAGGGACTAGCTGGATAATATCGGAGATTTTTTCGAGACTTCTCTAGAGATGCGGCAGCACTCTCAGCTTTGACGAAGAAGGGGAAACCCTTTGTATGGTTAAAAAGATGTCAGCAGAGCTTCCAGGAGCTGAGACAGAGATTGACCAGTGCACCTATCTTGAGGTTTCCGACACGAGCAGAACTATGCTACTCATGACCTGGAGTTAGCAACAGTGGTCTTCGCTCAGAATACATGGCGACACAACCTGATGGGCGAGCGCTTTACAGTCTTTTCTGACAATCAGAGTCTCAGATACATCTTCTCTCAGAAGGATATGAATCTGAGACAGTGGTGAGGGCTCAAGTTCCTCCAGGACTATAACATTGAGATATTCTATACTCCTGGGAAGGGGAACGTGGTAGCTGATACTCTCAGAAGGAGGACGGCAATTCAGCTACTTGAGGAGGCGACAGAGCAGCTAGCCTCTTTGCAGATATCCTTCGGGGATAGAGATGGAGCAGCCTTCCTTCAGTCTCTCACAGTCACTCCTCCACTACTACAGCGGGTCAGAGAGGCACATCGTGGGGACGCTGAGTATGAGACGCGGCGTGCATAGATATCCTCTGGACAGGGACTTGATGGTTTCTCCTTTGGAGTAGAGCACGAAGTCCTTTTCAGAGGACATACCTTCGTACCAGTTGCATTATGGGAGGAGGTGCTGAGAGAGTTTCATACTTCTCCTTTGGCGGTACATCCTGGAGTGGCGAAGATGTACCAGGATCTCAGACGACAGCACTGGTGGCCGGGCATGAAGAAGGCTATGGCAGAGTTCGTTTCTCAATGCCTCACCTGCCAGCAGGTGAAGGATGATCACCAGGTACTAACAGGATTGGTACAACCCTTAGAGGTCCCGTAGTGGAAGTGGGACGGGATATCTTTGGACATCATGACTGGACTTCCACGCACTTCCAGAGGTCATGACTCCATTTGGGTGATTGTAGACCGACTCACCACGTCGGCTCACTTCTTACCCATCAGAGAGCAGAGCTCAGTGGAGAGCATGGGACATATCTACGTTCAGGAGATTGTACGGCTTCACGGTGTGCCATTATCTATCATCTCCGATCGAGATGCTCGCTTTACTTCCCGGATTTCGAAGGGGTTTCAGGAGGCGTTCGGGACGTAGCTATGTCTGAGCACAGCCTTTCACCCTAAGACGGATTGTCAGATGGAGAGGACCATTCAAACTCTCGAGGACATGCTTCGTGCATGTGTCCTCGACCTTGGTCGTAGCTGGGAGGACCAACTACCCTTGGTGTAATTTGCGTACAACAACATTTACCACTCCACCATCGGGATGGCACCATACGAGGCGTTGTATGACCGACCATGCAGATCTCTTTTGTGGTGGACAGATCCTGGGGATTCAGTACTTGTGGGACCAGAGATGGTCCAGGCCATGACAGAGAAGGTCCAGGTCATCTAGGAGCGGATGAGGACAGCTCAGAGCCGGCTGAAGTCTTATGCTGATAGTATGGAGAGGCCACTAGAGTTCGAGGATGGCGACCACGTCTTCTTGCGTGTCTCACCTCGATGTGGATTTTGGAGATTTGGATGAGGCGGCAAGTTGTCTCCACGCTTCATCAGACCATTCCAGTTCCTCAGCAGGATTGGCGAGGTGGCTTATCGCCTGGCTCTACCACCTCAGTTGCACCGGGTGCACGACGTCTTCCACGTATCTCAGCTGATGAGATACGTGCACGACCCGACGCATATCATTGACCATGTGGAGTTTGACGTTGATGGTGGGGTGACTTTTGCGGAGGTTCTAGTGGAGATCGAGGATCGATAGGAGCGGGTCCTGCGTGGATGGTCGATTCCTCTAGTGCGCATCAGATGGCAGCATAGGAACCTCCAGGAGAGCACTTGGGAGCGAGAGGCTCAGATGTGTGCTCAGTACCCACATTTCTTTCCCTAGCTTATGATGTATCTTTACGGGGACGTAAATCCCTGAGGTGGGAGTAATGTAAAGACCCGTAAAATTCAAGGAAACTTTTTTCTTAATTTTCTTTGGGGTTTTACAAGAACGCAGTTTCAGATGGCACTTGATTCCGAGGCCTGGTGTGCCCGGAATTTCTATCCAAAGTTTAGCTCAGGTACGTTCAGTGAACGAATGAGTAGGTTTTCCTATCTTTTAAACCGGTGCTCGGAATCAAATTCTGAGGGCACCGATGGAACCGTAGCGCCGGTAATTTCTTATGAAAGCCATTTCCAGAGTTGCATTTGCACGAGAAAAGATGATAAAAATTGTGGAAGTTTAATTTATAATTAAACTAAAATTTTTATTTTCTTTAAGTGGTTTTAGGCTTTGGGTGTAAGTTGGATAACTACCCAACTTCCCAAGAGACGTTATGAGGGTGGTGGGGCCCACAAGAACCCCACCCCTACATATTCTTAAACCCCCTCAACTCACCATTAACTTTTGATAACATAAATATTAATATCTAATGTTATTAATTAAGTGAGTAAAGTTTGGATGTTTGAATTCCAAACTCTTGAAATTCAAAAGTTATGTCATGTTAATAAAATAAGAGGTGAGATTATTTTATTTGGGGTTAGAACCTTGTGGTGGAATTTTTGGGAGAAAAGACTAAGGACTTGAGGAACTTCTTCTTCTTCAACGAAGAACGCGAAGAACACATCGGTCTCCGACAAAGAACGTCGAGTTCTCGGAAACCGATTACGCGACGCCGTTTACCGCGATGCCGACGTGACTTCCTCCTTCCGCAACATCTCTTTCCGCGATGGTTGTTCCGCGACGAATCCTCATTCGACGAACCTCCATTCAAGCTCACACGAGGTAGGGATTTAATTATTTTATTTCGTTCATGAATTCTACTTTGTCGTCCTTCGTGAATATACGACCAAATGCTTTCGATTAACGAGAGGGGGACAGACCGCACAAACACGGCCGACCCTCCTCCCTTATCCTTGTTATTGTTTCTAATGTGTTGGAACAGGAATGGAGCGGTGCCGTCGCACCACGCGGGTTGGTGAGGAATGTAATGTGCAGCGCCGTCGCGCCGCGCCATGAAGTTGAACCAAGTCGCGGCACCGTCGCACCGCACCGTGAAGTTGAACCAAGTCGTGGCACCTTCGCGCCGCGTCGGAGAAAACCAAAGACACCGCAGACGGAGCGGGGCCGCGGCGGAGGGGCGCGGCGCCATCGCGCTGTGCCAGACAAACCAGAATCGTGGCCGGTTCCGGGCCGCGGCTGAGCAGGGTGATCGGCGGCCGGTTCCGGGCCGCCGGTGTCGGATCAGGGAGGGGATCGGCCATCGCCAGTCCCGTGGTGGCAGAAACCGTCCAACCGGACATGAAGATAGCCGGGGGTTCAAACCCTTGGCCGTCCAACAAAATGGACTCCATTAAAGAGGGGTCGCGGTTACAACCAGGGGGAAGCCCCCCCCCCCCACACACCAAACGGCTCGGCCGTTTGGCCGAGCGCCTGGCCAGTGCATTGGGCGCGCTGTGCCCAGGCCGGGCCAGCTACCTGGCCGGTCCTCCAGTCCGGGCCGCGCCCAAGCGGGCTGGACCTGGACTCGGTTCGGGTCGACCCGGGGGTATCGGGCCGGGTCGGACCGGGCCCGAACCCCTTATTACCGAATCCTTTCCGGTCGGACGCCCATAACTTGGGCTACGGGCCTCTGATCGACGCACTTTCAGTTGCGATGCGATCCTTGGATCAAGACGGTCGTTTCAGTATATCACACTAAAGGTTTCGGAATACTTTGGGTTCAACCGGGTTGGTTCGTACACGAAACCAACCGGGCCCTCGGAGCGGAAACGCTCATATCTTAAGCTCTGGACGTCCGACTGACGTCCCATCGACTTTGTTGGATTACTCTAAGTGAGAAGGATATTTTGGATTACTCCTCCTGAGGTTTAGACGCATGTGGAGTATGGTCGGGTTGGTGTTTCCTTATAAACTAACCGGGCCCCTGGGACGAAAAAGCCAACAACTCTCAGACCGGGCGTCTGATTGACGTGCCGTCTGTTACGGTGAGTTCCTGTTGACGACACGGAACTTTTGGATACATCAACTCTGGACTATGTGTCAGTTGATATATCAGCCTCTCGAGTCATGGAGCGGACCCTCCCGAACGAGCTTGCTGTGTGCGGGGACCCTAGTGTTGGCTGTGTTTGCTACTGTGACCACGACGACTGTACAGAGGTCCTCAGTGGATTCGACGGCGACGACTATAGCACTCAGCGATCCTATGTGGATCAGTGCTACCGATCCAGTGTGGGTCCAATCCTATGTGGGTCAGCGCTCAGCGGTTCTATGTGAGCCAGCGCCTACAGATCCTGTGTGGGTCCGATCCTGTGTGGGTCATTGCGGGGGTTAGTTACCAATCGATCCTTTGTGGGTCAGATCCAATGTGAGTCATTGTGGGGGTTAGTTACCTATCGATCCTTTATGGGTCAGATCCTATGTGGGTCATTGCGCGGGTTAGTTACCTATCGATTCTTTGTGGGTCAGATCCTATGTGGGTCATTGCGGGGGTTAGTACGTAACGATCCTTTGTGGGTCCGACGGCTTAGATGAATCAGTGGAAATATCTGATCATCTCTATCATCATACGAAGAAGTATACCTGTGTGAGATGAATCCAGTTTTTCTTTCCTATGTGGATTGTGTTGTGCTATCCTGTGTGGATTTACGTTTTTCTTTCATGTGTGGATTGGGTTGAACTTGGGCTCGGATGTTGGAGCCGAACGAGAATTGATGACTTAGGTATATGTATGGGCATATACCAAAGTAGAGTCGGATGTTAATTCATGATTGTATCTTTCCTTTGTGGATTATCCTTTGTGGATTCTAGGAGACCTTCGGGGGTCTCGGGGTCCCTATTGAGTAGCTTATACTCACCCCTGCACGGGCTATGCCCGCACTACGTTGTGTTTGTTGCAAATGACGGACAATGCTGATCGTGGTTGAGGCTTGCGGAGCAGGACGGTACCTGGAGGTGGACCACTGGGTGGGACATACTCAGAGCAGTCGGCTGGACCCGAGGAGTAGTGGAGGCTATTTGTACCCACCATTCAGGTGGGATTCCCAATGGACATCTCAACGTTGCGTCTTTACTTTTCAGTTACTGCTTTTCCCTTTATAGTTGTACTTTACTTTCAGTTTGGGTTTGTACACTGGCCCACTTACTTTTCCGCACTTACTGTTGTACTCTATTTTTACTTAGTGTTTACTTCTACTGCTTGCTTGCTTTGTGGTGTTTGTTTACTTTACAAAGGCAATGCCTTCCCTTTTTACCGGGATTTAGGCCTTGGTGCTAGTCGCCAGCCCCTGGCCTATGGAATGCGGGATTGGGGTAGTCACAGCACGGGCCCCGAGGACGAGTCGTGACAAGATCTATAATGAAATAATGAATATTAGTAATAAAATAAAATTAATATATTCTCATAATGTCCATACCTCATGAGAAATTATCTATTTAGATTATCTTCCTTATTTAATCCTAATAGATGATACCTAGAACAACAGTAAATTTTTTAAATTTTTCGTGTTCCATGTTGAAGATCAAATAAGTCGTCAATGAAAGGTGTAGGATAAATCTTCCGTAACATAATTTTAAAGTTTTCCATATAATCAATATAGATCCTAATAGACTGATCATCCTTATTAAAAAAAATAACAAGGTCTATCCAAGAGGGAACACTAGGGAATATAAATAAATTTTTACCCAAATATTATTTTTGTTTCTTCAATTTGACAGTGTTCATTCTATATTGAGTCTTTTTTATAGGCCTTGAATAATTTATTAATTAAATCTAAAACTCAACTTCATATTCTGATGGATTTCCGAGTAATTCCTGAGGAAATAATATTATGTATTTTAGTATAATAAGTACTCCCTCAATTTGAATATTAAATTTTTTAAACATTGATTGGGTTTACTCTTCTTCCACATTAATCTCATTAAAAATATATATTATATGTGGATTTATGAAATCGTCTGTGAATTATCCCCTCTAAAGATATGAAATTCCACATATTATTTCTGTATTAACATTTACTTCTATAAGAAATAAATTTTAACATTATATTTAAAAATAGAGTCCACAACAAAAAAATATGATAATGTTAAACATAGGAAAAATAATAGTGACTATATAATCTGAACATGTATGGGTAATAATGGGAATTGACCAACAAATCATTATTGTGGTAAGATTTCTAATTAGATTTTTGACAGAAAACTCCATTCTTATGGTGCTAGAGATATTTATAATTTTATTGGGAAAATGGAAGATATAAATGAGTGTATATATCCTAAATCAAATATTACATTCGATAATTTTGTCCTATGAGTACATTACTTATGTCATCATCATTATAAACTTTAACCTTAGCTATAACAATCACATAATTGTATCCTTATTCCTTTAACTACTCATGTGGAATGTTCCCTTGATGGTTGGGATATTGATTTTTATGATGTCACATTTCATTAACATGATAAAAAAGATAGTAGTGGTTTTATTCTAACAGTTTTCACCGAGAATCATAGTGAGATGACATTTTTTTGTTATATGTTATAATTTTTGTTGAATAATGTAATAAAGTTTCTTTAGTTCTAATTTATTTTCAAGTAGTTCAAGGAAATAAGAGACACCAAATGCTTCCATCATAATGATGAAATCAGAATGTAAATCGGAATAAAATTAAAGAATGTTAGATAATATGAAGCAAGATGAAATTTTGAGAATATTTGAAAAGGTTTTATAAGAAACGAGAAGAGTTAAGAAGTACTGAAGAATTAAAATATGAAACCAAAATTTAAGGAAAATGGTAGTTTTGGGAAAAACTTTTGAGAGGGAATGATTTTTTAGAATCCTACCCAAGCATATTTGGATCGCCTAATAATAGATTATGTCCTTTTAATTTATCAACACTTGTACTCTTCAGGGGTGATGAGGGAAGGGTGATCACTGATGTGTTTTTAGAGAGAATATGTTTTTGGAAAGTGCTTTCAAGAGGATTTTTGTCAGCTAGAAAGGAGTATGGAGAAAATCATAATCAGATATTCTAGAATCAGACCGAGTTATCATATTGGGATTTATAGACTATGTGATTCTGGGATTTTTACTCACAAAACTCCAATCAAATAAATTTCACCTTAAAATGTATTATAGTGGCGACCGTGGGGTTGTCTCATGAAGAGATTATAGGTAACGTTATCAAACTATCAATTTATTAATTTCTGTTTTTAGACTATAGAATTAGTAATGGAGATTTTTAATGATTTAAACTATTTGAAATTAAACAAAATGATATTTCAATAATAAATCTATGTTTTAGATTAAATATTAAAATAAACCCATACTGAAAAAAGACAGATAAAATAACGTGCCAGTGGACAGACATTGATCCTTGGACACTGCCTTTATCATTGTCAAAATATTTATTCCAATTAAATTATCCAATGTATAACTAATGTACTGAAATTATACACCTAAATTAACTAAAAACCATATTGGGACCTCAAATATGTGTGTTGACCCTCTTATAAAATTATTCTAATTACATGAAGACCTCTTAACAACCAAAACAGATAAAACTCATCGTGCTCAAAGGCGAGACCTCCCAAAAGAAATTTAGACAGTGAGGGAAGCCACATTAACTTCTTAAGATGAAACAAATCTATAATAAATTTCAATAAAATAAAAACAAGAATAAAATAATCCTCCTTCAATAAAGAAAACAAATTCTTGGACATTTTAAAAGAAAAAAGATTGTAATGAAGAGGAAATACTCAAAAGGGAAATGAATTTAGATCATCACTGTCCACCCCTTTTTGGAGTTATCTCTTCATTGAATGATTACATAATAGAAAACTCCTCTTCTAAATCATGTCTTCATGATCATAGAACCCTTGATCAAACTACCTTACAATACAATGGCCGAGGGGTGTATTTATAGTAAAATTCATCAATGAAATCAACGACATGGATTTATTTTTATGAATATCAACATCTTTAGTATGTTTAAATGGGCTACACTAAGTGTAATTTATTGATCTTCAAGAATTGAAAATATTTTTGAAATCGTCCCAAAAAATGTGCCACGAAAAGGTTCACATCAAGTAATGTAGTTACAATATGAAATTATGTCACAAGTTGTCCAGAAGCGCTGTGTCCCGGAATGATTGTTTGATTTTCTCCCCATTCATGGTTGAATATACCTCTAGTCCCTTCTAGATAGTTGTTAAAAATTAAATTTTACATTCACCATCCAAAGATTAGATAATTTTGATACTCTGTAATAATTTTATGATTTAATTACCAAATAGAACTTTTTCCACATGAATGTGTCATAATATTGTCTTTTGATTAACACATGCAATGAATTCATCAATGAATGAATTTTTCCTTTATATTTATCATATATATACACATATGATTTATTATTCATATCTAAGTATAATCAATTAATTTGGCTTTTTTATCCAGATTTACGCCTCCATTACTGATGTGGGTTCTACTATTCTTTCCTTAAAAACCATTCAAAAAGAATGATTTATTTGGGGCTCTAGATATTTAAATCATAATATTCTCAAGTTTCCTAATATTTATCCCATTAATAAGGGGTTCCTACAAAAAAATAATCAGTCAGTTTGGATCAATATATAAAATGATATACTCAAAATACAGAAGCTATAAAAAATATTTAAAATTCCAGATTTTTGGAATTTTAACTTTGAGGCTCAAAAATCCCTTAATTACAAAAAAAATAAAATTTCACAAAAAATAAGAAATTTGTGGGTTTTAAATCATTGAAATAGACATGAAAATTATTGGAAATATAATCTATATAAATTCCCCACACTTAGAACTCAGACTCATGGGCAAGTAATAACTCATAATAAACTACCAAAGAAAATTAAAAACATATCCTTGAAATTCACAAGCACAATATTATGGAACATAACTTATCATGCCTCTTAAATATAATTAATTCCAAAATAATTATTATTTTTATTCATTCCATTACAATTTCATTCATTCCATCATTAAAATGTATTCATAACTCACATCCTTTTCTCCCAACACATGATTATGAGGTTGAGTAAATCTTTTCTCATCCAAATAGTAAAAATGGTCACCATAGGCATGAAAAATAAACAAATATATACCCAATTGATTAAAATAATTTTATCCCTAATGAGTATTTTGATAGAGTTTTTTGGAGTTTGAGGTTTGGTGGGTTTTCAAATATGAAAAATTCAGATGCAGAAAGAGATGGTTTGTCTCTTTGTTGAAGTAAGATTCATTATTCCAGTTTTTACTTAAGTATGGTCTTCTCATCCTTCTCCATGGAATAACATCAGCACCGAAACTACATCAAAATTTATTTTATGGACATCAGACAACTTATCCAAATCATCATCAATATAATAAAATATTATTCTCTAAATTTTACTTTTTTTCATAGATCTTGATAGGCATAACATTATTTATTTCGGAGCTCTAGAAATAAAAAATCCATTTTCATTGAAAGATCTATTTGGAAACATCTTTCAGTGAAGGTTCAATAACACCTCTTTAGAAAATTAATTTCCACACAACATAGAACCAAATGTTATAGCACACCACAAACCATCTCCCCCACAAATATTCTTTACTAAAATCATACACTATAATTTAAGAGCATGTCGGAAAGGGAAACATGATTATAATGTGGCTATATAATAATAATTTCATGGCTAGTAAGGAATCATAATTTTCAAGCATATAGGTTAGGCCATAATAAAATGGATTATCGTGTGAAGGTGTATTTCAATAAAAAAAGAATTACCTCATTCATTTTGAACACAACTTCTTTAAAACTCATAGGTTTTGAAATAAAAATGGAAAGTCGTAGTTAAAACAAGAATTCTTTGTTTCACTCAAGAAGTGGGGGGAATTTAAATAAGAAGAAAATTGGTCTATAACCCTCACGGGAAAATGATTTTCAGAATTAGATGACATTATTGACATTGAATTAAAAATTCAATGGCCTTTTCATGAATTTCCACAATAAAAATTCAGAACAAAAAAAATTTCAACATTCAATTATGTTCAGTTCTAAGACTCATTTTTTCCATACATTGACAAAAAAATTAATTCATAAAGATATTATATTAAAGCTCAAAAGTTTTTGTTTAACAAAAAATTTGACATAAAACGCTCAAAAAATGAAATGAACACACATAAAATTATAATATACCTAGCATGGCCCTCCCCCGCACAGATATCATAAAATGTCCTCATTGTCCATGGATTATATATGAATTGTAATTAAAGAAGATAATACATGAAAAAATAAGCTAAATGGAAAAGGGAAACCTCGTTATTATTGAAGAGAAGCATCCTTGATCTAGCTTCCTCGATGATCAAACATAGAAAACTACATTAAAAACACAAATCATCAAAATTTAATTGAAATCGTGCAAATAAAAAAAGGATAGAGAAGGGAAAAGAGCCTTAGTTTGAACCCCCCCCCCCCAAGTGGGTTCTCTGATTTCTCTACCCCTAGTCGAGCAGTTACAACTGATCATCTCCAATCAAATGGCGGGTGAAATTTTTTCCTCATGAACTAGAAAAAATAAATTTCTCCAAAAAAATTCAACCTAAATAACTTATTGAAGCTCTAAAAATGTATTTCTTCAGGTTCAAAAATATTAAATTGATGTTCCAATGATGTTCTTTATGAGGGAAAAATTTAAAGAATGGTTTCTTACAAATATATCCTCAAAAAATACCCCCATTTGTTGTTGAATTTTAATCATAAAATGTGGTTTATTGTCAATTTACTCATAAAAATTATTTCCTCTTTGAAAATCAGATTGGTATGACCATCCCCATGTGAACTACCAAGCTAAATGGGCACACCATTCTTTCATCAATTTCAGCCTTAACATCCTCTTCATCTGAAAAACCAATCCACTCAGAAGTAATGAGAACTAAATGTTCATAGGGAGAAGAAGTTAGAAAATTATAATCAAATTAATTAGGAAACATTTTATCAATAATTGAGACATGTACCTTTGGAATCTCAGGTTCCATCTCTATCTTTGAGTCAAAGAAAATGGTATTGAAAATGGGTAGCAGTTCTGGATCCTCCAAATGCTCTTCAAAAATGAATGGATCAATTTTACCTTCCTATTTATAAAATTTTTTATAAAACGGATTTGAATTTTTTCTTTCTAAATTTTGGGTTCATATAAAATTTAATTTTCCACAACTTTATAAAAATAATTTTTATTAGACTATTCATTTCCAAAAGACACATCAATCGGTGAATTAGTGAAATTTTTTTCTTCAAATTTCAAAAAGGTGATTTAATATTAGTTTTAAACTCATCCAAAAATGGTTCATCTACATTAATTTTTTTTTGATAATATTTTCCATTTTTTGAGCATCTTTTTGTTCTTTAAATTCATTCAGTTCAATTAGAGCATTGGAACGAACTTCCATTTGTTTTATTAATTCTTGAATCATGGATGTTTTATGTTAAAGCTCTAAATAATTCTATTGCATTTGGAATGAATTTTTTTGGAATTGAAATTTTAAAAATTCATTATGACTAAACTCCTCATATTGTTGATAATTAGACCAAGCATAGGAGCAGTCACTATGAAAATCAATTTTTTTAACTCAACATCAAGAGTTCATATCATAAAAAGTCAAAATAAAATAAAAAAAATTAAGAAACCTCCCCGGAAATGGATCCAAATTGATGATGGGGGTTTTAGTTATATAACTCTAGTCAATATTTTTTCCCTTAAAAATTGTAGTGTTGTTGTGACCATGAGTTTATCTCTCGAGGAGGTTGCAAGGTAAGTTATCAATCTTTTACATTGTTAATTTTTTCTAGATTTAAAAATTATGAATGGGGATTTTATATGATTTAAACTATTTTAAATTTAAAATAAATACTATTTTAATAGTAGATAATGGTTGGAGATTGAAAATCCAAAGCAAACCGCAATGACAAAATAATACAAAAGAAGGAAGTGATGGACAAACATCTATCCTCAAACACTCCCTCAATCATTGTCAAAATATTTCACCCAATTAAATTATCCAATGAATGCCTCAAGACCTCATTATACAAATAAATTAAAAAGATACTATATCAATACCTCAAATATAGTGTTAGATCCTCTTAAGAAAGTGATTCAATTACTAGAAGACCTCTGAATTACCAAAACTGATTAAACTCATCGTGGTCAAAGGCAATACCTTGCCAAATAAATTTAAACAATGATAGAAACCACCTAAATTTCATCAAATTAAAGTCAATCCATAATAATTTTTAAGATAATTAAAACGTGAATTAACGATACTTTCTTAAATCTAGAAAACCAAATCTAGGATAATTTAAATGAAAATATTTTAAAATGACGAGCACAAAATCATAAGGGAAACCCCTTCAGATTTTCACTACCCACCCCCGCTTGGAGTTTATCCACTCACGTATTTATTCTGTAATGGAACAATCCTTGCCTAAAAAATTTCATCGATATAAAAACACCCTCCTTCGATCCAACCTCATTCCAAAGAAGTAGTTGAGGTGTGTATTTATATGAAAACTCATCAAATAACTCAGTTGTGTATATTAATTTTTATGTATCTCACCATTGTCAAAATGGGTAGATGGGTTACATGACATGTAATTTCTCAATGTTTAGGCATCTAAAATATCAATTCATATTTCTCAAAAAAACAAGTATCAAAAATAGTCATTTCATGTAATGTAGTTACACGACATGTAATTGTGTTTCACAATGTGAAATTATGCCACATATTGTCTTACAATGTCGCATCCCCAAAACATTTCTAGATGTTCTCCCCTTTCGAGGCTAAATATCACAATAGACCCTTCTAGATAGTTTTTAAAAATTAAATTTAAAATAGACCATCTAAATTTCATGTCCTTCATATCTTCAATGATAATGTTATGATTTAATTACCGAATAAAACCTTTTCAGCCGGAATGTTTCCTAATTTTCCCCTTTGATTGACTTATTCAAAAAAATCATTAATTAATGAAATTTACCATTAGATTTTTCATAGATGTGAATTTATGAGTTGTCATTTATATAAAAGAAGAATAAATGAATTTGGTCATCTTTATCTAGATTTATACATCCATGAATGTTGAAGCGTCCTCCATTCTGTACAAAAAAATATTCCACATAGTCGGATTTATTTGGACCCTTATATGTTTGAATCAGGATCTATTCCATTTGAAAATATTAATCCCATGAATGAGGGGTTTCAAAAAAAAACTAATCATTCAATTTTGATCAAAATTGAAAAATATATACTCCAAATAAAGAAGCTATTAAATATTTTTGAAATTATGTAATTATGACATTTTTACATTCTAGCTCAAAACGACCCTAAATTTCAAATGAAATGCAATTTCACATAAAATGTAAAATTTCTGGGGGTAAATCAATGAAATATAAATGAAAAATATTTAAAATATTAATTTTACCACTATGGTAGAATTAGTTCCTATTTTTTGGTGTGGTGTTCTTTCAAAGTACTATTTCTAGACTGCGTATATCAGACTGGGAAGATCAGACTGGGAAATTAGATAGAGTTTCATTATGAATTCCTAGAAGTTTCTTTCCTACTGTAAGATATAAAAGTGAACAATTTTTATTAAGATCATATCTAGGAAAGAAGAAAATATAGTATAGTAACATTTTTTTAATCATATGGTGAGAGTTTCTTAACATGTTGCAAAAAATTTAATACCTCATTTTGTACTACTTGATGCACATGAACTGTTTTAATGAACATAGTACTACATGAGTGTATGGGAATATCCTAATCATTTTTCTCATACAAACAAATTTTTTTCTAGTGGATTTTGCGGTATTTGATATTTTACAAACCAAACCACAAACGTAGTTACTCTTATTGGGTAGTAAAATATTTAAATTTTTATGTTCATGTGTTTGTGTGTTTGATTTTGTTTTCAGAGAGGTAAAAAATATTTAACAAGAGGTTAGTGTTATTTTAAAAGAACAAAAACTTTAAAGAAAAATATATCAATGATTTAACATCTCCCCATCTCTGTGATACATTGATCATATTGGGAACTCTAAACTATAACATGTTGTTTTTATACTTACCGTGATAAGTTAACTGACTTATTGTGTGTGGTAACATCAATATATTTTCGATAGTTTCAAATATACGTAACAGAAACTCCATCACATATAGAACACACTACATAGAATAAACATTTAGTATGATTTTGTGAAGTATTATTTATCAAGATACTATAGGGGTGAATGATCAGTGAAGATTTTTTATGTTGATGTTGCACTAAAGACAATGGTTTCTTTCAGCTGGTGATGAGTTCTTGTTCACCATCTATGCAAGAGGATAGACCACAGGAGGAAGGGTTTTCATGGAGTTATATTACTTTTGTGATGGAGGCACATTTAACTTGAGGTACTTCTAGAAACATATGGTCACTTTCACAACATGATTTTTGGTATACTTAATTCCATTTGTAAGGACTGAGAGATTGATTCCCGACAACCAATTGAATAGGTTCCATAGTAGGTTGATAAAATGTCGGTTTGTATTGGTGTATGAAGAAAACATAAGCATTGGATAATTTTTATCCCATATAAACATTATAATTATCTGTTGATAAATCATATATAATTTTGTATTCTATTATGACATTTCTAACATATAAAAAATTACATCAGTACAAATTATATATTAAAATATATCAATAAAATATAAAGAAACACTAGATCTTAAAATTGTATAAAAAATAACGCCACTATTGTAGATATTTAGCCAATTTTTTAGGTGTATAAACAAATAATTTAGACATTAATTTAGTTTATAGAGTTTTAGAAAACATATAATCATTATAAAACATTAAATTTCACGTGATTATGATGTTTTTTGAATTATAGATCATTTAAATAAAAAAAATTTAAAATATGGAAATTTTAGACTTTCATAACTATTTCATAAAATTTTTGAATTGTTTCACAACTTCAACAATAATTTATGAATTTTATTTATTTTAATGAAATTTAAAAAATGTTGTTTTTATTTCAAAAAAACATGTTTTGGGTGAATCAAGTCTATAAATTTGATGTTATAATTAATTAACTATTGAAAACTATGAATTATTTTAAAGAAAAAATTGTTCATGGAACTAATAACATATAGTAGGTTTAGATTAAAATGAGAAATGTCTAGATATAGAGTTATTCTACATTATAGTTTATTAAAATGAAGATACACTTCTTATATTTTTTTTGTGAAATTGGTTTTAAAAAGATCCAAACAATACAATATAAGATATAGAAAAATATGTAAAGGTTGTGAAAAGAGTGTTTTAAATGAAATAATTAGAGGGATTTTAATTTTCAAAAACATAAAAAAAAAATAAAAAAACAACAAACTTTCAACAAACTCTCCAGTTATGAAAATTTAAAAACGAAAAATGTTTTTATATAATTATCCACCTTTTGTGGAAATTTTCAAAAAAAATTATTTAATAAATACGAAAGAAATAAATTTTTAAAAACAAAGAAACTACCCATTAATAAGAGAATATTAAGGTAAGTTAAAATCAAAACAATATAAAATTTACAAAAAAAAATTCTAACATATTGAGTTCAATTTGTATTTTTTCCATATTTGAATAATTTACGTTTGGTGAAAATATATTCCAATTTATTTTTAGTTGTAATATATTTAAGACTAATTTCACTATTAATAATATAATAATGATAAAATGAAAATGCCTCACTATATTATTTATTATAGAATTCATGAAAGGGTTATCTCAAAAATAAATTGTAGAATAATTATAACAATAAATTGGCATCTTTAAAAAAGTAAATGAATTGTTAGACAAGGTTTGTTTGATCTATAATAATTAATAATAAAAATATATATTATATATTTACTCACATTAATTATTTGATAAAGTAATAATGTTTTGTTTTCAAAAACACCAATAATCTATATTCTTAATGAGAATTTGACACATAATTGAGGTTCTCTTTCTATCATGTTGATATCCTACAAAATCATGGATAGATTAAATAATCAAATCAAAACAGTTTTCTCTATAATATAATAATAAAAATAAACAATCTTTTTAATATGTCTAATAATTCACTTAACAGCTTATTAGTGGGATTAATTAGGATCAAATTTTAATCTGGAAAATAAATAAAAAACAAACATTATATCGGTTCTATAATTTCCTAAATAAAAAAAAACCCAATCATTCCTATAAATATTATAAATTCAATAAATGTTCTAGAAACATCATAATCTAATTTTAAAAAAATATGCAATTGGTTTTCTAAATCATTTGCATGAATCAAGAAATAATATTTGACTAAATCCTAATCATATTTCGATTGACTCATAAATATTACATTATTTTATTGAATAATTTGCAGCCTTACAAATTATGTTAATTCCCCAACATGACACATGTCCAATTCACTTTCTAAAAAATATGAATACACTTTAAATAGAAAATGATTTAAATATCCAAAACTATATCATGAATTTTAATTTGTAAAAAATATATCATTTGGCCTTATTTTAAAAAAAAGTTGAATATACATTTCTTTTTTAAAAATCATTTTTAAATAAGAATATTTTAATTCTATCAAACCAATATCGGGGTACTTTTTTGTGACCACATAAACAATTTGATAACATAAAAACATGATTATTAAACTTTTCATTTTCAAAACAAGTGTTTGTGAAACATGTATTTCATCAAAAATAATTCCATTTAAAAAGATAACGATCACATCGATTTGAAATAATTTAAATCATTGAAAATAAAAAAAAATATAATAATATTTTAATTGATTAAATAATAGAAACTTGTGAAAAAATTTCATCAAAATCTATACCATCTTGAAAATAACTTTAAAAAACAAGTCTTGTTTACTTTTTACCAAATTATCTAGATTCATCCATTTTATTTATATAAACCCATTTAGCTACTATATCATGCTTATCTCCTGGGGGTTGATCTATTGACCAAACAATATTTAAATAAAATTTATTAAAATCAACATGCATATAAATAATCAACTCAGGATCATTTAGTTAATCATCTATATTTTTAGGAATAATATCAGAAATAAAAGTGGAATTTATCACAAATATATAAAACAAATTTTCTAGTTTTAATACCAAAATCATTATTACTAATAAAATTTACAATTGGATAATATTAATGAACCATAAATGATTTAGGATTGGAATGAGTAAGAATATTCTTCCCATAAATTGATTCAACATTATCTGTAGGGTTTTCTTCACTAAATTTTAAAATCTATAAACTCATCAGCAAAAACATTATAATTGGAAATTAATTTTATATTATTTTCATCAAAAACACAATGAAAAGATTATTCAAAGGCCATAGTTATTTTATTACAAAATAATCATGGTTTACTATTATTAATATAATCAATAAAAATACTTCATCACTTTTATCATTTAATTTATATAAACCATCCTTTGAATTTGAAATAAATTTTTTTTTCAAAACTCTAAAATCAAAAATTTACCTTCTTAAAATTATATAATTCATAATTAATTTTATTAAGAAAAGTTCTAAAAAATAATTTCATAAATATAATAACCAATAAAGATAAAATAATCCTAAAAATATCTAGGAAAATTTTATTAACTTAACATAAATCTATTCATTTCAATAAGAGTTATATTTTATGTTCTACAAAACCATTTTTGTGATGTTCGGGGACTAGATAAATTATGAAAATACCTATTATTTTCAAAAATTGTTTCAATATAAAAATTATTAAGTTGACCAAATTTATCAATATGAAAATAAATAGTTATTTGGCCTTTTTAATTTTGAACTATGTTACAAACCGAAATAATTCATTGTAATGAATTATTTTTTTGAGAAACCAAGTAAACTGATGTAATACAATTATAATAATCAATAATTAAAAACATATATTTCATTTCTCAAAGGATTGAAATTTTAATAGGTCAAAAAAAATCAACATCTACTAAATTTAATGTTTTATTATTACTTATCTTATTAATGGTTCTGAAAGTAACTTTTTTTGTTTCCCTTTCAAGTAAGTTTCATAGACATGAAGGCTTTCATTCATAAAGGTAGGTAATCATTGATACTTTTCTTATTTATATAACCTATATAACATTATGAATTTAACATTTCATAGTCAGTTATCCTAAATTGTTATATCACTCTTCATTGCCATAAATATTTGATTAGTTTGTTTAGAAAAGTGAATAATATAAATACTTTCCTATCGATTAACATAGAATAATAAATAATTATCATCAAAAACTAGACAAAAATAATTTGAAAATTAAAATTCAATTAAATTATTGAATAATTAAATTATACATATAAAATGTTGTTTTTAACCATCAATAAAAAATCATTATAAATGAAGGTAGAATTAGAAATACCAACATTATCAAAATCATTTACTTTTCCTTTTAAATTGTCTCCAAATGTGATAGTGCCTCCATCACATGCGTTAAAAGTGGTAAAAATTGATCTATATCCATATATATTCATACATCATCCAATATCCATATACAAAATATCATTCTTATGAAATCTGAAAAAACATTTCCTATAAAAATAAATAACTTGACAATTTACGTACCCAACTACTTTGGATCCAATCAAAAAAGTAATAGAATTTTTAGTTACACAAAAAATTATTTAAAAACTATTGAATGGTACTCTAGGTAACAATGATTTATAGATATGAGTTTTCAAAATAACCAATGAATGTTTCAATATAAGAGAATGATCATTTTCATTGTGACCTTTCATGCCATATTTATAAATTTTAATAGGAGAGGCGCAGTTATTTATTATTTTAAGAAAAAAATTCAATATATTTGAGTTAATCTCCTATCATATCCATTAACATATTTATTTTTTTAATATTATTTATATACATTTTTCATGTTAATTTTCATGACCATTAAAAAAATTATAATCTTTAATTAAGACTTTCAACGTCATTTTTCAATTTTTCATTCAAATATTGAACTAATTTTAAATTATCATAAATAGTATAATGAGATGAAAATGTAGTATTACTTAATTTTTTATTCCCCTATAAAATTATTTTATTTTTGAAACATTTGTATCATTATTTTATTTATGATTATTATTTAAATTTTTAGTTTTGAAGGCATATTTTCCCATCCTTTAAATTTATTTATTTAACTTAGAAATATTTGGATTTTTATTATCATAGTTAGAATCAAGTAATTCTAAATAAAATTTAATATCACTAAAACTATCTAGAGAAGTAATGAATAAAATGTTAGCATATTCATTCTCATTTTTAGATTGTTCACGAGAATAACATTATTCGGTATAACTCTAACTAGTTTCCAAATTCTTTTTTTATTTATTTTTTTATTTGTCTTTATTTATATGTTTTAGATAGTGAGGCATGATATTACCTTTATTCCTATACTAAAAATAATTAACATCTAATTTCATATAATTTTACATCCTTTTTTATATCCCTTCCATTTTTCCTTTTGAGGGTTTCATAAAAATCAGTTCTTGAATACTTTACTTTTCATTCATTTGTAGACATTATCACAATATAATATATATCTAATATTTTACAATCCATTATATCAAAATCAGAAGATTCATTATAAACAATATTCAATAATTAAAAATATACATATTTTCTCTTTTATCACATCTTCCTCAATGTTCTTCATTTCTAGTTCATAATAAAGTAGTGATCCAATCAACTCATCAAAAGTGTACACTTTGAGGTTCTTATTTCACCTTTGGAAACCTTATATAAATTAAATTTACATGGTATTTCTTTTAGTACTTGTTCAACACATACCATGTTTCTATAACTTCTCCAATGGAATTGATTTTATTCACAATGATTGTAGAACTATGGAACATTTATTCTATTGTCACAAATTTACTCATTTGAATGTTATAGTACTTAGCTCGATGAATTCCAATAATACATAAAATTAATTTTTTATAGACAAGTTGAGTGACTTGTATAATATTAGAAATCTCAGGATCTATCTTACAATAAGATATGTGACTAAATACGCTTCTATTAATAGCACAATGTAATATATTCATAACTATATAATTTAAAACTTATCTACTTGCATCACTTCCTGTAAATTTATCTAACTCTTCTTGTAGTAGTTTATAATTTTTTTCATGACAGAACATTGATCTACACTTAATTATTTATTTTATTACTATATTTTGGATCTCATGTAGTCGTAATCATTTCCATAAATGTGTGGTGGCTTCAAAGGAATCCAAGCTACATTTATGTTCACCACAATCATCTTAATAAATTTATCATTAGAGAATAAGGCCTTAGAATATATTTTCACAATATACAATAAATATGATATAAAAAAGGGTTGGATAAATTCCAAATGTAACAATCATTTTAAAAAAATTGGGAATCTTGAAAATAATAATAGATCCAAACTATCCTTAAGAAGGATAACATATGGTACGAATTGTTAGGCTGGAATTGGTAATGATTGATGGTCGAGATAGGGAGAGTAGACAAGATTATAGAATTAAATCAAAGAAATAAATTATTCAAATTAATTATTAATGTAAATAAATATAGTTAATTAGAAATGGAAATAAAATAGGGAACAGAAATATTTTAATACTGGTTTAGTCCAAAGTGCACATAGTACAATCTTATAACTCTGTAATTTGTGGGATATATGTGACAAACAACCTAATTTTTTAGGAAGAATCCTAACCTGATTATATGATCCTTTTCTCCGGGATAGATGACCATTGAACACTAACTACTGTATGGGGATTCAAAACCCAAATAAAACACATATTTAGAATATGATATTCAAAACCTGAGATGTCCTAAATTTAGAATATAGGATTCACAACTAGAGGAAAGAATTATTTTGAACATAAAAGAATAAAAAGAAAATATAGAGTTCTTGTGAGAGATGGGAAGTAGTGTTACAGACACAATAAAACAAACTAAAGAGAATATAAAAAATGAAGCATGGGTACTAGTTCATGGTCAATGTGGATGTATCATCAAGGAATTAGTAGTCATATTTGTTTAGGTACAGTCCTTTGTAGATCATCCATTAGATGAAACAGATTATCAAATAGTTATTTAATTTTATGCATTTATCATTGATTCTAAAAATTTCTATGTGCCTATGGCTTATCGTGGTATCATGTGTATTCTTTAAATGTTTCCTTTATAACAACTTTGATCCTAGCAGCCTAGTTCTGGTGTATTACATTATTACATTGGCATTGATAAAATGGGCCAAATTTAGAATCATTGATCCGTTTGTCTTTTTTTGAGAACCTAATACATATATGAAACTCATTTTATATTGGGATTAGAAAACAAAACATAACACATAAAAACAGCTCATAAACTAAATCTTTGAAAACTCTTTCAAATATCTCATCTTCATAACTTGGTGAAAGTAAATAAATAAGGGTGGTAAAAAATTATTAGTAATGGTTTTGTATGGTGGAAGGTATCAGGAAGAAATAGGAAAACCCAATATAAAAAATTAATAATTGGACACACATTCCATTTAAATAACTGGATATGGGATAATCTATATGGAAAGGTAAATAACTGAAAACACATTATAATAAATCAATAAAATGAGGTTGAAATGAACCTTAGGATAATATAATCATGAAAGTATAAATCATAATAATAATAATAATTTAAATTAAGTAAATTCTTAATTATTTGACATCATGTATTGTAGCAACATAATACTGTTACATTCAAGACATTTCACAAAACAGTTTTAAACTATTGGGTAAAACCCCATCTGATTTATCAAAATCATTTGTCTCATGAGTATAATGATAAATAAAGGGGATATATATAACCAAGAACCACCAATTAAATTCATTTACCAATAATTTATGATATATATAATAATATAACTAATTAATAAACAATCATCTTTATCAAAATGTATCTGTATTGAGTAAAGGATATAGATTTATGGATATTTCCCCAATTGATCAAATATATTTCAAGGTAAATAATGTACAAAAAATGGTGTATGGTTTAGTGAATAATCATATACATCTCATTAAAATGTGTTTATTTAATATAAATGTAATAAAAAAGAGAAATTATTTTATGAAAATAAATGTTTCAAATAAAGTTAACAATCCCAAAAGAAAGTGATGTTTCACAACAAATTTTATCAATGTTTAATTTTAAATTAAAATATCATATGATGAAATAATTAAAATTTAGAATTTAAATACCATTATGAATTAATTATTCATGATACTAAATTTTAAAGGGTAATTCTATACACCACATAATAGTTAATTGGTTCATAATAACAATTAACTCTCAATGGAATGTTAATTGAGATGAAATCCTTACCTCACCATTTCATTTGGTTATACGTAATTTAACATACAATATTTTTGTTCTAAACATGAAATTAACTTGTAAAATATCCATATTAATATTTATAATATTATATATGATCCCCTTATGACATTTTACCACTAGTTTATTAATAATATTTTACCCATTTTGCTGTTCTAGGTGTTAATTTCCTTGTTTTCTCATATGTGTCATGTCATGATATATCTTGTACATGAACATATTATATTATCCAAAAAATAGGAATTATATAAATGTTATAAATATCATATTGATTCATTATATAAATTTATATAATCATTCTTGAAGGACATATGTGAATGATGAATCACATCACTTCCTGCAGACGATATGTTATACGTACACATGAGCGATGATATCATTCCCTTAACAAGTGAAATGGTAGGGAAATGTATGATATATTAAATTTATATAATTTATATAATTTAATAATTTTTTTATGTATCAGTTATCTCCATAATTTTAATCATCCAAGTAAAGTGGAAATGAACAACAAATTACACCACTTTGTGGTGACGGTTAGTCATACATACACATGTGTGACGCATTCATTATTCGTATGATAGAAAGAAGGGAGAATTTTTTTCCCCCATAATAATAATACATCTCACCATATATATAAAACTATATATATTATTTTATTATGAAAAAAACACATGAATATTATTAATAATTAGAAATAAATGTGAAAGAGATTGTAAACATGATTACCTCTTCTTCGAAGGATTTCCATTAGATCTCTTATTATGGGATCTAGGGATGGTATTTTGGAAGGACCAGAACCTATAGAACGTGGATAAGGATTTCTTAAAGATTAATGGATAGATTTTAGGTGATCATGTGCCTCAAAGTGGTGTAAATTAGTGAAGAAAGGGGTTCTATCTAGTAATTGTTGTGGGGTAACCTTCAGAATTTCTCATAATGTTAAAATATAATAAGATTATTCAAGATAGAAATGCTTCCAAATGGAATATAAATGAATTGGGGATTAAATATTAGTTCATATAATATCCCATTAGTGATTAATTAATATTTTTTGATTGTTAAATATTTAAATAAAATATTTTTTATATAATATAATTTTATCAATTTTTACACTATTCATTTAATTTTACTTAAAATAAATCAAGACAAATAAGAATTTGAATATATTAAGTTAAAACCTCTATAATATTCCATATAGATATATAAAATTATATTTATACATTTAATCATTTTAATTATTTCAAAATTAATATTTTTTAAAAAAATTATTTTATTTTTCCCTCAATTAAATTAATAATATATTACTATTGTGTAATAATTTAAGATATTTTTTCTTCACTCAAAAATAAAAATAAAATACCATGATGAAATAAAATTATTTATTATTAATAATACTATTTATATATGAAAATATCACATGGATTACACAATATTAAAAATATTGTTCTTATTAAAAACATGAGTGTCAAATGTTTTACTCTATATTAAATAAAATACCATAAAAGTCATAATATTATATAAGTAACCCTAAAGGTAATAATATAGACCCTTGGATTAATATATAAAATATACGCTCATAAAATTATATTTATGTAGGTTTTTGGGTAATTTAAGGGTTCATATAATTTTATTTTTAAACTAAATTACTAGTTTTACCCACAATAGTAGTATGCAAATTAATAAGTTTAGTGTTCCTATAAAAAAATAAAAGAGGAATGTTAACAAAAAAATTATGACCTTATTAAAAATATGAAAGAAAATTTTCAAAATTCTAAAAAATAATATGATTTATTTTAATATAAAATTGAACATTCAATACATAAGGGAAAAATCAAAAAATATAATTTTTAATTATAAAAATAATTTTATTAAAAATTAAAACATAAAATTTGTGGGCCGAAGTAGAAAAATTAATAGGGGTAAATTGAGTTCCTATAAAAAAAGTTTCTCAAATATTTATTTAATAATTCCCCAAATTGAAATACAAAATGGCCTAGTTAACAGAAATAAAAGATTTATATAGGTTTTGATATTTTGAAAGAATACTCAATGATTGAATAATTTTCTATTAAAATAGTATAAATTATTATTTAAATTTTCAAATAAATATACTCAATAAAATTCTAATATAAACACTATCTAAGAGTAACTATCAGAGTAAGGTAGAGTTTTCCCAAAAAATACAAATAGAGAAAACTAAGCTTAAGGGAATTCAATGGAACTTAAAATATCAGGTTCAGTCTCAATAAGAGAATCAATCCTCACCCATTGGTGATATCTGGTCACCAATAATTTTATATAAATAAACTCTGATCCACCCCTTTGATGGGGGTAAATAACAGTATACACACTATCCATGTCAACAAGGCCACTTCCAAAGTTTTCATCAGAGTATAAAAACAACCAAGTCATGTAGGGATCTCTTCCTCTATTATTTATGAGACTGTAAGGATTAAAAAAATTTAAGGTATTAGTGTTTCATATAGTTTTTCATTGGATATAATGTGTGTTTATAAAAAATAGGTACACACACATCTCATAAATTAAAATTAGTGCACAATCATAGCATAAATAATGATATAAGAGTTAAAAGGAGCTATGTGATTGTAAATGTAGCTTTAGACTCCTAGAAGTATGTTAAGATACAACTTGAGTCAATTTCCAAAAAAATAGATATAAAAATAGTGTTTCAAAATAAAATATTTCAATTGTTTCTTGTGAGGTTATATTTTGATCGACTAGTGCTTATCCTCTATTTTTTTGTGGAAAACGTTCTTTGGGGTTTGGTCTCCGTATTATCTACATGATTTTAAAGTTTTTAGTTCTTGAGTTTTTCTTGGGTTCATGAGAGGCTCAACACCTCTCAGACTTTTTATTGGATATTCCCTTTATACACTAAAACAAACAAGGAGCATTTTCTCTAGTACTTCGTACGTTGTATTGTTATCTAATATCAATATTAATGTTGTCAACAAAAGATATAAAAAGTTATTAAAATAAATAATATCACAAATTTTCAAAAGAAATGACTGTTATAATAAATTTGAATTTACATGAAAAATTAAGAGTTGATGGTGTCTTTTGAATTGTAAGTCAGGTAGTAGTGTCTTAGAACTAGTGTCTCAAACTTAGAGAATTCTACAATCAAGAATATTGATTCGAGTAGCAGTGACGTCAGATCTATTTTTCACTTTGATGTTAGGTCTTCCTAATAGTGACTCATGCTATAGATATCTCATATCGATAACTCTTACTTAGAGAAAATTATATTTCCATTGGTAACTCATTCTATCAGTAGGTTAATGAAATAGTGACTCAGCTATTAATAGCTCAATGCGACGGTGTCTTGTTCTTTGAGAAAATTCTGAGAACCTGTCGGTAGTTTGGATAATAGAAACTCAATGCATTGGTAGATTGAGTAGTGGTGTATCATTCATTATAAGAATTCAGTATTTGCGCTGATGATAAAATATTTAACATTAAGACATATTATCGGTAACTCTATATCAACAGTACCACATAATTACCTGTTTTTTATCATCAGTAGGATATCCAATAGTGATTCCACCTTAACGATGACTCATACTTCGTAAAATAGTATAATCCAGAATTATGTAGTGAAATACTAACATAATACATAAATATAATATGTAAACATGAATAAACATAATTTAACATAATTTAACCGAATTAAGCATGATTTGTGAGAATTAAAACATTAGGAGTCCAAAAAAATTTATTCTAATGAACATAAATATATTATTGTTAAATAATATAATTAATTTCAATTTGGAATCACTTTACAATAAAATGAAACATTTAAAATATTAGAAATAATACAGTTTTCAATAAAATTGACATTTTACAGGATTCAATGGAAAAATTATTATTTTTAGAAAAAAACAAAAATCTATCCCTATGAAAATTTTAATATGCCATTTTTAAAAATTATATTATATTTATAAAATATATTTTTTGTATGTTCTTATATTTATTTATAATATTTTCTCAATAAAATTCATTTTCTAAAGAGATTTTATTTCTGAATCATAAAATAATTTTACTGGACATTTTTTATTTATTTAATATAAATTATGAAACGAATTATCACTAATTAGGACCTATTTATATATTTCACAATTAAGTTTAGAATAATTATTCCTTCCAATTTAATGGTTATTTTATAACGATCATATTTAAATATTAATATTTTGGGGTTTGTTTAAGATCAATGTTGTGCTCACCACATGCTATTGAATAAATTGAAATATTTAAAGAGAAATATATTCTAAAATATTGGTGATGATAAATTCAACCCTTATCCCATAAAATAATCCTCTAAATTTCAGGTAATTTTCAATCTAAATAATTGAGGTTAGTTCTTCTTCATAACATCCTTCAGTTCCATCATTACTTCCTCTATTTTTTATTCCTCCAAAGATTCATTACCAGATGATTTGTTTGACACCAAAATACATGATATCTTGTATCAAGAATATCTATGTAAAATTCACAGTAAGAAATATTATGTTTCAATTATATTTCATAGAAGGAGATCACATGCATTGGGTCTGGAATGTATTTCCTTAGCAATGATATATGGAACATATCATGAACTTTTTAGAGACTGAATTTGATTTCTAAATGGTAATCTACATTCCCTATACTTTCTATGATTTCAATGGTTCTTATGTTCCTAGGAATCCATTTACCTTTCTCAAAAAAACCTTACATCACCCTTTCTGGGTTATAATCATAGGAAAACATGATATCCCACATGGACTTCAACATCATTTCTCTGATTATCAGCATAACTCTTTTCCATACATTGAGATTATTTAATGTGAGCCTGAATAGTTTTTATATTTTTTGTTGTCTCTTCAAAAGTATGTAGGATTTTAAGTTTATTTTCATAAAATTTATCTTAATAAGTTAGAGTCCAACATCTTTTTCGACATATTTCTTCAGATAGTGCCATCTGAATACCTGAATGGAAACTACTATTATAGGAAAATTATACAAATGGTTTTTACTAAGCTAACAAATCATGAAAGTCAATTTAGCATGAACTAAAAATGTCTTATAATTTTTGTATAGTCTATTAGGATAGTCTAATAATTTGAGGATGGTAGGCAGTACTAAAATGAATCTTAGTACCAAGATCCTTCTGAAGACCCTTCTTGAATTTCAATAGAAGATGGGGATCACGATCAAAGATGATTGAGAGAGTTTCACTGTGAGGTATTAAAAATTCATTAATATAGAGACCTGACAGCCACTAAAGAGTTTAAACTTCTCTTATAACAAGGAAATGTTCATATTTAGACAGGCGATCAATGATTACCCATGTTTCATCATTTTTTATAAGAGTCTTTCAGAGTCCTTTGAAAAGGTCTACAGAAATGAAACCCCATTTCCACATAGGAATATGAATTGGTTGAATGAATCCTAAAGGATGAAGCCTCATATCTTTAACATAATAAAAAAACATCTATATACATAATTGACAACTTCTCCCATTATGTTGTCCCACCTAAAATGTTCCCTCTAATCCCTATACATCATTTTTTGGTAGGGTGTATAGAGAAATTTGATATATGAGATTCATTCAAAAATTCCATTTTATCTCATCTATAAACGGAACACATACTCTATTTCTACAGTTCAGAATACCATCTTCAAAAACAAAATGTGTTAATTTCCCATCATTTTGAAAATTATTTTTCATGGGAAATTTCTCATCATCAGATTTATAATTCTTTATCCTTTCTAATAAATATGGTTTTTCATTAATTAGAAATATGATTAATTTCTCTCATTAGATAGTATTTCCAATATCCATATTTACTGGACCCATGAACAAATGATTCCTCTCAATCATCTTTTGGGTCATAATTCTATGATCATTCCTACATAATGCATATGATACCTTATTTTCATTCCACATATTGTACTGTATTGAGAAATATTATTTTTTTAGTAGCTCGATTCATTGTCTTTGTCTCATATTGATATCAATAAATGGATAAAATGAATTTTAGGATTTCATTATCCTTATATATCTCATATAATTTACCATAGATATAATGTCTCTATATCATCAAAGAAAAGATTCAAACTACCAAATCAATATTATGGGTTTGATAGTTATATTAATAATTCATTGATTTCCTCGACTCGTATATAATAACTTAATCATTTTCAATTGGAAACAATAAAGTCAATTTTTTGAAGAATCACTATAAATCAAAAACCCATCAACTCCAAATATAGAAGTCAAAAAAGGTGCATTGTCCAATATAATCATTAGTTTATCGAAAAATTATTCAAATTCTTCTTCCAAAAAAATTTAACCTCATTACGTGTAATATATGTAAACATGTTATCCAATCAAGAAAAATTATGAATTATTATCCAACAGTAACCATCAAAACCAATGAATCTTTGCATATAACTTATTTTCATTGGTATATGCTATTTTATAACTTCTATTTTCTTCATAGGATCAATTGATATTCCAACCATGGAGACAATATGACCATGAAAAGAAACATCATGAATCCAGAAATCACACATAATAAATTTCCCATATAAATTTTTCCTTTAAGGAGTTCTAATAATGAACAGAAAATGATTATCATGGTCCTCATTGATTTTAGAACACACAAAAATTTCATCAATAAATACAAAAATAAAATAATCACGATAATCCTTGAATACATTGTTCTTTATATCCATAAAAATAGAGGGTTACATAGTCATTCCAAATGGAATTACTATAAAATTGTAATTTCTGTACCTCATTCAAGAAGTTTTCTTTGGAATTTATTATTTCTATACTCTCAACTAATGATACCTAAAATGAATTTCAACTTTTAAAAAATATGTGTCCCTATAATGTTGATTAAATAATTAACTAATGTGATGCAGGGGATAATTTTTCTTTTTCATAATTTCATTGATTTCTCTATGATCAATTTATAGCCTCATAGATTCATCTTTCTTCATAATGAAGAGAAGAGGGAATATCCATGGGAAATCACTAGGGGAATGAATTCCTTATGACCAAACTCTTATATTTGTTTCTTAAAATCCACTTGTAATACCCTGAAATTATAAAAAATATATTTTATTTGATTGTAGGTAGTACATACAACACAAGGTGTTGAAGGGAATATTTATCCAAAATTAAATTTTTATTCATGGAAATTACAAGGAAACAGGAAATAATAAGCAAGAAACAAAATGCCGGAAGCATAGAAACAAGAATAAAACGACAATGACAACTCGAAGAGAAATAAGAGAACCCTGGACCGAGAGAGGCATGAAGTTATTTAAACATAGAGAATCTCATATGACAAAATTAACCCCCTTCACACTTAAATAAATTGATCTACATGAGGAAATTAATGTTCGAGCCTAGTTGCGCCATATAAGCAAGGTGATTTGGCACTTTATTCCCCTCACACCATGTATGCATGTGTTTAAGGGAATAAAAAATCTCAATACATTGCTATATAATTAATATTTTAAATTAAATCAATCTGTGATATATCTTTTCATGAATGCAATGCTGACTTAGCATGCATTACACACAAAAAAAGTCTTTTTGATAGCTTTTGTTACACGTATGACTAACTTTTACAGAACAACAATATATTTTTAAAATATTACTATTTAATTTAATTGAGATATAAAACAGTTGTTAAATTGGTGGTTATGAGTAGGATTAACTATCTTATTAAAATATATGGTTTACAGAATTATAATTTTAATTCATTGGATACCAATTAATTACAAACAAAAATATAAAATAATGAAATATGAATGAAATATTTTTATTTTTTCCTTGGAAAGGAGTTTTTTATTAATTAATTTAATTAAATACAATTATTGTATTATTTTAATGAAATATATATTTTATATATTCTATATTTTTTTGATATTCACCTAGTAAATTTTATAGGAACAAGATAAGGAAAAACAAAATTTAATGCATAAAAACTATATTTTTAAAAAGTAACTTTTACCACCTTTTAATAGAGAACCTATTTTAAATCTATTTTTTGGAACTTTTATGAATTTTATATGTAAAAATAAGCATCATTTTTTGAATAGGAACATAAAAAGTTTCCTAGGGTTAATTTTATGTATTTTTATATGAGGTTTCAATTTTTGATGAATATTGAAGAATACTAATATTTAATTAAAATATGCTTCTTCGAATAATTTATTTATATAGGTATTGTAATTTTTTATTTGTTTTTAAAGTATAATTAGATAAATTTTATATAAATTAATCCAATCTAGGTTATTTGATTCAAATTCCCATTGAAATGAGATATAAAATCATCTCAAATTGTTTAATGTTTTTACTTTAAAAACCTGCATTGTTGTCCTGACTATGGGATTAAATTAAAACTAAGTTCAACCACTTAGTTGATTTTTATTTGAAAAAAATAAATTTCATATTTGAAATAATAATAATTTATAATTTATAACAAGTTCAAATTATTTTATGACTGAAAGTATTAGTGAATGAAATTTAAATTCATTTGAGCAATTAAGAGGAAACGTTGTTTAACATGGGAATAAATGTTAATTTAAATTGCCAAAATGACCTTAACACATGTACAAAATACATTATATTTTCATATATATACCCTATAATCCATTGGATATAATATTTAACATTAATGTGAAACCTTAAATGGTAAAAACCTATTTTTAATTCCATATTTAAAAATTTACAAGAATGTCACACCTCCTCCATTATAAAAAGTCACTCACCCCTCCAAATTATTCACACCTATAAAGCCATTTAGATAATGTAAAATCTAATAATATAAGACATAAAATCCCTCCCATAATACTAGAAAAATATATTTGTGTATAATTCTAACAAAGTAATCCTTTTTGTATAAACCAAAATGAGTTTATCAAAAATAAGGTAACATTATTCATTGATCACATTCATTTAATTTCCCTCTACACCCCTTAAATCTTATTATTACAATCCTATATAATACTATTAGTATCCTATAAATACTTATATTTTTTATTTTAACTTTTCATCCTAAAATTATACATGCATCCCTTTAATGGCTAACAAACATACCATTTGTGTGTATAGAGAACTATCGCCTCACAAAATAATGATTTTTTTCATCATTTAGCACCTATAATGGTATTAATTATGATAAAAACATTATTTTTATTTGATATATATGATAATTTTCTTGTATTAAAACTTATTTAATTTTAATTTAACACTTTAATTCATGATTTCGATTTTGTGTAAATATGATAACACCGTTTTTCAACGTGTGGACTTCCACCCCTTCAAAGCGATGTGATTTGTTCATAATATACATAGAATATATTAAGTATGGAATTACTAAAAATATGTTAATTATATAAAATAATTATGATACTGGAATTATAATATACATATATTTCATTTAATTTTCATGATTTTAATACAAAAGTACAAATGAAAGTAGCATTCATGCGTACACACAACCTACCATCTATATGAACGGTGCCTTTCATTTCCAATCTCCAAATTTTATGGATTTTTATAAAAAAATATATAAAAAATATATACGATATATAAATCAAATATTACTTTATTTAGATGATTACATAATAATAAATTTATTATTAATAAAAAATAACATGTCAAAACAAACTCAAGAAACTAGTCAATTAACACCCGAAATAGTTAAAATAATGAAAAATTACTAATAGATAAGTAATAAGAAATTATAAGAAGATAGTATATGATATTATAAAAGTTATTATATTAATTTTATAAGTTATTTACATGATTAGAACTGTTATACATGAGGTTAAAGTACATTCAACTAAAAGGAAGTATAGGTAAGGGATTTTCATCTCACTTATTACATTTGTAAGATAAATTTCATATTCACCCCTTACTTATTTTGTGTGGTGTATCTACTACCTATATCGATATATTATATCATGAATTATTTTATATTCAAGGTATTTTGAGTTTCAATTTCATTTATTTTTTCTAATGGGATTTGAGTTAAAAGTTAACATGTGGTAAATAATTTTATAACCTGAATCATTTGTATATGGTTATATTACTTTTTCATTGTCATTAATATTCTAAGATAATGTGGGTAATAACATGTTACTATATATTTTTATATTTATACCTATTTCATTTGTATTTTAATTTGGAAAGCATAATTTATTCACTGATTTATTCTCACATAAAGGTTATGGTCTTTTCATGTGTTTACTTAATAGTTTCATTATTTCAGTATTGTTTACATATAAATTTTCATTAGAAAAAATTATTTGATAATTATTTAACAAGCTCTTTAATTTTATTATTATCTAGTTATTAATGAACTACTCCGAGAAATGATTATATTTTCCACTCTTTAGTAATCAAAATGTTTTAGAAAATGTTTTAAAAAATCCTGACTTTATTTCGCTCTTTATTTGTATAACCTGTTTTATTATAAAAACCCTATTTTATAAAAAACATTTTTAAATTTTTTTAATATTTTAAAAATTATTTACATAATTTATTTTTACCTTTTTTAAATTTTACAGACATTTTAAATGAATATTTTTTTTCACTTTCTAGACAAGGAACTTTTCAAATATTTTTATCATGCAAAACTAATGTCATTTTTTACATTGTACATCATGTACAAATATACATTCCTTAATTTATTAGAAGTTTCATTTTAAATATTAGATATCTTATTTTTTTTAAAAGAATCATAAACTGGTTTTTCAAAAAAAATTATTTTCAATTTTTTAAATGAAAATGATATTTTCGTTAAGAATGGGTTTTAAAAGACCTTTTCATACTATTCCAATTCATCAATGAAAACAACACTTTATTGTACCCCCCTTGTGATATGTTTTATTCATTCTATCCTTATTTACCTCTGAATGGATTATCATTCCTTTGACCATGGATAATATCTACATTCAATAACTTTATTTCTTCATTAGTCGCTAAGAAATATTAAATTTACAATGATCATTGATTATTTAATTTCTACCAAATATCCATATCATTTATCAAGGATATGATAATTTCCGAATCTATATTCCATTTTTACATACTATGTAAACATCGATAGTCATTCGATATCAAGGGAAATAATGATAGATCAATATCATTTACTCAATTTTGATATTTGATAAAGAAAATTATTCATGAATTAAATCAATTATGAGAAATATGAGGAATTCAATGGATAGGTACAAATAGGTGGGGATCTTTTATAGATATCCCCTCAATGCATCAGTAGTCTCCTGAGAAAAATCAGTTGGCTAGCCAACCTAATGGGTTTTGACCTTGTATGTTAAAAATCATATTATGAAAGGTATTGATGGTAAAATAACACGTACCAAGGAAACATGGAATCACATCATTAATCATTGACTCTATTTTGATTTAGTTTTTATTATCCATAAGATTTTTCCCCTGAAATTATCCCTCGTTTCATTTAATTCTCACTTCATTGATTAAATGACATGTGTTTCAGTTATTTTCCATTCCATATTGATTATGACATGTCTAGTTATTTTAATTCCATGTGTTTCAAGTTAGTAAATTTACATATTTTTTATAGATACAATTTAATTGTTATATGTCATGTGTGTTTATTTATTACCTTTCTATATTTATTATAATCATTTATTCATTATTTCACCATATATACCTAACCCTTAATGTGCATAAGGGCTCACTGTTATTTTTTTTCATTTCTCTGGGATTCTATTATGTGTACTAAGAAATATTTTTAAGGATAAAATAAATGGAATAATTTTATACTTAAAAAAGTATGTTGTAATTAGTGTATTAATTTATCAAACAAGACACAAATATTTATCTAGTTTACCAAGTCTACTAAACTCCTCAGTCTATTGGGACACGATTTATAAGTATATTTTGTTGATATAATGGTATCATGATAGGGGATCTAGGATTTCATGGGTTGGTTCACAACTGTTGGGTCACATTAGGTTTTGAAGAATCATTGGTAACAAGATTTAGGACAAAAATAGATTAGAGAACATAGACCTAAGGTATAATTTGTGTATAAGTATAAATAAACATCCTAAAGTTTCAATTAAATATATATTATTTGGTTCTCCTAGTAATACATTCTTATCTAGATACTATAAGTGGACTATGTTCTAAAACATATGTACATAGGGGTAAAAATCCAAAATTGTGTGTTTATCTTGACTCAATTGTAATTTGGTAAACGACAATGAGCCTTAATGTTCACATAGTTTGACACTCTAGGGAGATATTCTTAGGATAATTTACATTTTCTTTATAAACCCTTATTATGGATTTGAATAGATAATAACAATGAATGGCCTAGGAAAAAACTGACATGTCTTAGATAAAAATATAATGTGTCATGATTTGAAACCCCAAAAATTATTTTATGGTGTTTCCATTATGAATATTATTTCTCACACTATTTTTTTGTTTTAGTTAATGATAAGAACCAAAATGATTCAAGTTAACATTGAACATAATAGAAATGGTGGTAAGAATGGGAAACCAAATTGAATGATTGTAGGAGTGTAAGATATCATGTTCATACATAATTAGTTTTCCAGAAATATGATTCACAACATATACCTTAACAAACTCTCAAACTGACCAATGAAGAGAAGGATAGAGGTTTCTAAGTGTTTGATTAGTGGAGTCCATAGAGAAATTAAGGCTCTAATTCCATCATGAAATAAATGTGGAAGGAAACATCTAGGAATGTTTCTCAATGGAATATAGAAATGCTTTATGTGTGGGGAAGAAGGACAAAAATAACAGAATTGTCATGAAAAATGAAGGATACAATAGAAGGAGATAAATCACATCCCAAGGATCTATTTATGGTTTCTTGAATTAAATGTGTGGAACATGGGAATAACCCAAGTCAATTCTCTTTTATACATTATAAACTCTAGACCGTGGAAGGATATATGTGGAAATAAATGAATGAAATATTTATGTATTAGGTTTTTATTAATTACCTTAGCTAGAAGGATTTTTAAATATTAAATTTCAATAGTGTCCATTTTATTGATTTTGGAAATTAAATTAATATTGTTTTAAAAAAATTCAACTTATATATCGGGTGATAATACAACATGTCTGGTAAGGACACAAGACATAAACCCATAACCAAAGGATGATAAGGGTTTAATTCCAACCATTGACCTACACCATATGTGTTAATTTGTAATTTAATGTATTTAAAAAATTTATTAATAAATATAAATTATGAACAAGTAATATTAAATTTAGGTTTTGTTATTAATGTCTAAACTATATTGATTTTTGAAAATAGTTAGAGAAAAATTAATGGACTTGTTTTATGAGTATTATAATCCATTAAAAGAATATTTTAGTGCTTGAAATAGGGTTTCATTCTAGGATATCCATTTCATTAACTAAGGTATGAATTAGAAATAAATCCAATTAAAACAAAAATATGTAATTTTCAATATGAAATTGTAATATATCAGTTAATTATATTTCCTTATATTTTTTGGCAGGAAACATAATCACACAACCTTTGTAAAATGGTCCAAAAATATTTCTCCTCACACCTTAATATTTGTTGAACTGGTGGTATTTTAAATCATCATGAATTTATGAATTTTAGGCCCTCAAATATTTATTGATCATTATCTTGTTTTTTATTGATGAAATCAACAAATCCCTATAAATATTTATGATTTTCCACCATTGATGTATCTCCAATTTCTACTAATGTTCTTCTACTTAGAAACCTAGTTATATGTTAGTCAATATGACTTTTTTTACTTCTCATTATATCTTTTCTAGAGGATATTTTACAAACCCTGCTCTTGATGTGGGATTTAAATATAGTAAATATCAAACAATTTGTTACCATGTTGTTGTTTAAATTTTAGGGACTGAATTTAATTATGATAAGGAGAATGTAATGCTACTAAATTCTAAAATAATATCATTGTGTTTAATAGTGTGTATGAAATTTTACACCAATAATGTAAGAGAATATAATATCACAACACCTTAAAATAAAATTACTATTTCTAATAAATTAAATTTATTAAATTGTTTTCCATCCATGTAATACGAGGTTTTATAGGGTTAAATGGAAAAAAATCATTTTTCAATATCTTGGGTTGTATGCAAAACTAATTTTTTCAAAACACCAATATATTATCAAAATATTATTATTTAACATAAAGAGATATATTATAGCCATTAAATTATTATTTTTTAATATTATTAACAAAATTATAGAAATATATGGTTTAAAAAATTATAATATGAATTCATTAGTTATCAATTAATTAGAAATGAAAGTATAAACTGATTGAATATAAATGAAATATTTTTATTTTTTGCACTTAAAGGAATTTTGTCTCACTAAATTTAATTGATAACAATTATTGAATCATATTAACGAAATATATGTTTTATATATTTAGTAAAATATTTTTTATATTTATCAAAATAATTTGATAGGTACAAGATAACATGAAACCCAATTTCATGCATAAAACATATAATTTTATAAAGCTACTTTTACAGCCTTTTAATTGAGAACCTATTTTAAATAAAATTTTTTGGAAATTTTATAAAATTTACATTCCAAAATAATCTTAATTTTTGAAATATGAAAATAAAAGTTATCTTAGTCTGAATATTTGGTATTTTTCGATGAGGATTCAATTTTTAATGAATAAAGAAAAATAATGAATTTTATTTCAAATATTCATTTTATTCTAATTTATTTATATATTTAAATTAAGTATTTGTATGATTTTAAAGTATAATTAGATAATTTTTATTTCCATTAAGACAATTTAGTTCATTGGAATCAATTTTTCCTTGAAATTGGAAATACAATCATCTCATAATTTTGTTAGTTTTTACTTTGAAAATCTGCTTTCTTATCCCATCTGAGGGATTAATTTTAAATTAATTTCTTCCATGTATATGATTGGAATTTTGAAAAATGTATTCCATATTTGAAATAATTATATTTTATAATTTATGATATGTTCAAATTAGTTTTCCAGCAAAATTATTAGTGAAAGTAATTAAAATTAATTAATGTGATTTAGAGGAAAATTAGCTAAATAAGAGGCCCAATGTTAATCTTTAAAGCCAAAATGGGCTAGAAACTTGTATAAATTCTAATGGATTTTAATATTTATACCTTATAATCACTTTTCTAGATATTATGGGATTATTGGATACAATTTACATGGAAAACTGTTGGTGCAATTCCGTTTTATAAAATTTACAAGAATGCCACACCCTTCACTCTAAAAAGTTTCTCACCCCTCTCACTAATTCACAACTCTAAAGCCATTTTAATAATGAAACCTCTACTAAAATAATCTACCAACATTACTCCCGTAGTACTATAATCCTAAAATTTTTCATAAATCTAACCAATGATTTATTTTGTATAAACCAAATGGAGCTACCTAAAAATGAGTTACATTCTTCACCGATCACTTTAATTTTATTTCATTATAAACCCCCTCAAATCTTATTGTTACATGATTATATAAAAAAAGTCAAAAACCAAAATATACATATATAATATTCTTCTATGTACTCTACCAACACTTATAGACACTTCTAAATAATTGATTACAAACTTACTGTTTCAGTGTACCATAGACTACCACCTCACTAAACGATGATTTTTCGTTCTTCCTTTACCATATCCCATGGTGGAAATTATGATGGAAATTGTATTTTTGTATTAAATATACTCTATTTTTGGTTTATTAATACTAATTGATTTTTTATATAACACATGCCTTCATTCCATCTATTATGTGTAAATACGATAACATCATTTATGGAAGTGTGGACTACCACCTCTATAAAGCGATGTGATTCATTCACACTATAAAAGGAGTGTTTTATGGATGGTATTACTAAAAACATATAAAATATATGGAATAAATACTATACTATTATTAAAATATACATATATATCATTTAGTCTTCATTCATTCAATATGAATAATAAATTAAAGTAGTGTTCATGTGTAATTACAACCTACCGTCTCCGTGTACAGTAAATTTCTTTTTATATCTCCAGATTTTATAGAATATTCTAGATACATAAATAATGAATATATATTATATCCAAATAATGGTTTAAATTCTTATTATTATTAAATCATGATCAACATAATAAAAATATCAAATAACATGTCAAAACATGCTAAAGAAACTCGGCAATTAATATCTAGAATAGTGATAATTATGAAAGATTACTAAAAAAAAGATAATAATATTTTATAACAAGATAATATACTATTTTAAAATATGATTATAGTTATTATATAAGTTAGTGACATGATTAAAATTACTATATATGAGGTTAAAGGATGTTCACCCAAACGGAAACACAAGTTAAGGTATATTCATCTCATGTTTTACATCAATGAGATAATTGTCACATTCACCACTTACATCTTTATTGTGGTGTATATAATACCCATTTGGATGTATTATATATTGAATTATTATTTTTCTTGGTATTTTTTCAATTTTAATTATATATTCTCCGGAGAATTAAGTTAAAAGTTACTAAGTGGTAAATAATTCCATAAACGGATTCCTTCTCATTGGGTTAAATTATTTTATCATTGTTGTTAACATTCTAATATTTTGTGTTTAATAAATTTTGAAAATATATTGTTTTATTTACACTTTTTTATATGTGGATTTTCATTTTACACACTTAATATATTAATTAAGTTATTCTCACAACAATGTTATGGTCTTTTCAAGGTTTTACTTCACAATCTCATTTTATTGGAGATTTTTTACACTTTAATTTCAAATTAATGAAATAATTTGATCATTCTTAAATAAATCCATTATTTTTATTCTCCTTTATTTATTCATGAAATTAGATAAGTAATAATTTTATTTTTCCACTCTTTGGTACTCAAAATATTTTAGAAAATGTTTTTAAGAAAACTATAGTTTATTTCTATATTTAGACAGAGAAAATTTTTCTTATAAAGGACCTATTTTCTAAAAAAGGGTTTTCAATATGTTTTTATCCTCTAAAATGATTTATTAAAGAAGTTTTTACCCTTTTTTCGTTTACAATCATTTTCATGGGAATATTATTTTTTCTTTTGATACAAGGAACTTATCTAACCTTTTTACCCTACAAAAAGAATGTTTTTTTACCTTGTATGAAATGCATGGATTTAACCACCATCATTTATTTGAAGATTCCATTTCATATTTATATGGTTAATTTAGAAAAAAAGAAAAATTGGTTTTAAAATAAGAATATTTGTAAACTGTTATTTAAAAGACATTTTTAAAAAATTTAATGATAATATAAAATAGCACTTTATTTTACTACATGTGGGAAATGTTGTATAAATGTAATCTTTATTCTTCCTCTGGATTGTTTATGATTCTGTTGACCAAGGATAGTATTAACATTCCCTAACATGATTTCATTGTTTGTCCCCTTGAAATATTCAAATTCCTATGACCACTAAACATTGAATTTCCCCAAAGTATCCATATGATTTACCATAGATTGGATTATTGCCTTAACGGTACACCATTTTTACAAATTATGTATACATTGAATTTTATTTCAGATCTATGGAAATATTGATAAATATTCATATTTTACTCAATGAAGAAATTTGATAAGGAACATTTTTCATGAATTATATCGATTATTACATCTATCAGGAATGATTTGTATAGGTATAAAAGTTTGGGGGTAGTTATAAATAGTCCCTCAATATATTGGAAGTCTCAAGGCATGAATCAGTTGGCTAGCCTAAGCTAATGAGTTTTCATAAATTATATTATAAACCATCTAATGAAAGTCCTTAATGTTAAAGTCATCATGTACCTAAGTAACATAGAATTCAATCATTATTAATTTCCTCAATTTAGATTCATTTATTATAAAACAAGATATTTTTTCATTGACATCATAGATGGATGAATTTAATTCTCAGTTCATTGATTAAATGGCTTGTGTTTCAATTATTTTCCTTTCCATATTGATTATGTCTTGTCTAGTTATTTGAATGGCATATTTTATCATTAATAACCATTATATATTGTTTATAAATTCATTTTATTGATTATATGGAATTTTTTTTAGTTATTACTTTCCATATTGATTATTATTTAGGATTTATTATTGCTTCCTCTATACATAACCCTTATTGATTATTTGAGATCACCCTTATTTTTTCTTTTTCCTAAAGATTCCATAAAGTGTACTAAGAAATAAATGAAAGTATATACTATATGTAAGAAAGTTATCCAGGAAAAAAATATGTTGTAAAAAAACTCATTGATCCATTAGGATGATATTTTCATGAATATTATGTTAATTTAATTGTAGTTTAACACCAGGCCTGGGCATTCTGGGGTTAGTTCACAACACCACTAATCCCCTAATGTCTATTTTATAGGGAATATATGAAATTTTTCTTGTGTTATGATTTAGATTAGGGGAAAACATGACATCATGCTCTTGGTGGTGACTCATTAATTCCTTGGGAAATGCACCAATGTATTCCAGTACAATATATACACCATCAATTTGAATATTTCCTCCTCTATCCCTCGATTTTTTTCCTTCCTTATGAATTTCATTCAGTAGATATTTTCGGGGTGTATATAGATATTAATTAGTTGATGAAGACTCTTATCTAATAAAATGGAATTCAAAATCTTCCTTAAAAATTGTAATTTTCTTTTTCTGGAAATAAAATGTATCATAAATTTTTGAAAGATAGTTCACAAAAAGGATTATGTTAAATTCAACCATAGGAATGATAATAATGTAAGGGAATAAAACATGTTTCTATGTCATAATAGAGATGAAATGACACATCGTTGTTGATATTATAATTACCTTATGATTTTTGACTAACAAATCCCTTCTTAAATTAAATGGGAAATGCCTAATTTTCCTGGAAAATTGGGTAGATATAAAATTTTTAATTCTTCAATGATAAAATAAATCATTTTCTTATTTTGAATATATAATTAATTTACCTACCCCCCCGTCATTTATTTCCTTCACCTCTACTGAAGGGAATGCATAAACTTGGCCTTCTCAACTTTTCCTCTTCTATACTATATTCCCTTTATGATTGGATCATTTGTTTCATTATGCCCCATATCCTTGAAGCGAAAAAACATAATAGTATTGTTTTCCTTATTCACCTATAATTATTTAACATGATACTCTTTTCTCGACACTTATAAAACACACATATTCCCTTCAGTTGACTAATTTAAATATAGCCTTTGTCAATGCTGGAAAAGGGAATTAACAATGCTATAAAAGTGATGTTAATCAAGGTGAAGATAGGGGTTCTTTTTATCAACTCTCAGAAAAGAACTATTAAAGGACCCTTTTATCAGCACAAAAAAATGCTTAAAAAGGTCCCTTATCAGATCTTTTTAGTGCTGATAAATACAACTTTTTTTAGGGCTTTTTTTAGCACTAATAATAGTAAAAAAAATTAAAATATTAAAATTTTAAGGGATATTTTTATAGCGCTTGACCCCTAATTTATCAGCGTTAGGCGGACCTCCTTCCACTCTCTCGTGCTCTGCACTTTCCCACGCATCCCACACTTTCCCACACACCCCTCCCTGCTTCCACCCAAACTTGAACCTGAGACCTCCCCACTTGCATGCCTACATCATTACCACTAAGCTATTTAGTTTTTTAACCTATTTAATGATATATCTATATATATAGTTATAATTATTCGTATATTAATATAGATTCAAAGTAATATAAATATATATAGTTATATATATACATATATATCTATTTATATATTAATATATATATATATATTCCTATATTAATATTTATTTATATTTACTTACATATATATATATTTATTTATTCATATATTAATATAGATTCATATTATTTTATATATATTTATATATTTATTTAATTATATTAACACATATATATTTATTCATATATTAGTATATATATATTTATTCTTATATTAAATTATATATATATATTTATATATATATTTAGTTATAATTTTATATCTATATATTTATTTGTATATTAATATATATTTTTAATATTAGTTTTAAATACAATTATAAAATAAGTATTTCTATGTGTGTTTACAAATAAATAGTAAATATATATATACATATATACAAAACACACACACACTCACATATTTATGAATAAATACATATATATATGCGTATTTGAAAAGCCATATTATATTAAAATGACTATAACATCTAATCCAGAAGTTCATTTCAACTCAACAAAAATCCAATAAAATGAAACAATATTCGATATGATATGTGGTAAAATCCTAGTGGACATCCATATCAAAAATTATACCTATTTGAATGATAACAAATCGGGGTATCCCGAATAAAAACTTGGTTTTTGAGGCCTTTTTGGGGCTCGAATAAATGTGAACGAAGGTTCCCTAATTTTAAAAGGGCGTATAGCTCATCTTAAGATTTAATTTTATATGTTGTAGAGCTCAAACGGACACCCGGATCAAATGTTATGGTCGTTTAAAGTTTTAGTTACATTTTCAAATTATTTTGGATCCTTTTTTTAATTTTTCATGTCTTCAAATTGGTTTTAAATGATTATTCATCTATGATAATTAGAAAATTAATAATTAATAATATTTTTTAAAAATATTTTAAAGTCATTTTAACTAAATTTATTATACATTAAATGTAATAGTCTATTTATTTTTATCTAAAACATATATAAAAAATTTGTATTATATTTATATCAATATAAATATACTTATATAATAATATATTATTTTTTTGATTATTTTTTGAAATATAGACTTTATCAGCACATGTAGAAAGTGACGATAAAACCCCCGCTTTTTCTACACTACTAAAAAAGCACTGATAATGGAGACCCCTTTAACAGTGCTAAAAACGCATTGATAAAGGTGGGGCCTTTATCAGCGCTAAAAAATCGCTGATAAACGGTGACTTTTAACAGTGCTTTTTAGCTCTGTTAAAAGTGCCCTTTATCGGCACTTTTTTTAGTGCTCATAAAGGGTGGCACTGTGGAAACCCAGTTTTTTGGTAGTGGTCTTTTCTTAGTTTGATTCCTTCCCCAGTTCTCACACAAATAAAATTGATTTACCTTTTTATTCTTCATGAACACGTTTCTTTTACATGGTTTTCAAAAGATCTCTTTATCACTTATTTTCCCTTGAACATGTAAGATGTAAATAATTTTTTACCAGTTTTGATGGCACATAAAACTATTTCATCATACGGAGAAATAGATTGAGAGAATTATGCATTTGGGAGACTTGGATTAATCCCTTCAAAGAAGTGGTCAATCTTACACTCTATTATGCCTTTGTAATTCACATAATACCTAGATAACCTTGTCAAGGTAGCTTCATACTCAGAAACACATTATTCTTCCTTTTTATTTATATTAAGAAACTTTTAATTCATTTAAATTTAATTCTTATGTAGGAATTATTTATCGAGGAATGTCTCCTTAAAATCCTTCAATTCCAGGAGTTCTATTTCCTATTACTCCCTATTATTTTAGATCAATGAACACCATTGATCCGCATAACCTTAAAGAAAAAAAATTTTATGTGTAACCATTCTCTTTAACCAAATTCCAATGACATAAATATCATCTCTAAAGGCTTAATCCACTACTCACATACCTATGTATTAATTGTTGCATTGAAATATAGAGGATTGTGTTTCATAAAATAACACAATGTGGCTATTTCCTATCGGGGAAAATCACATTGCTTTATATGTTCAAGGTTATTATACATAACCTAGGTCAACATCCCTAATATCATCATGATCTAAATAGCTCCAATTCCAAATTTATTGGATTTCTCAGTGGAGAAATCCCTACATTGACCATGGGTGAGGATTCTCTTCCTTCCATTAGGCATTATTTCTAAATAATATAACATGCCATGGGATATTAAAATCATATTGAATATTTATCCATAAAATTAAATATCATTAGGGATTAAAATTCATGAATAATATAATGGATTATCATATTTCTTAGTTATTATACTTTAATTTTAAAATCTAGTTCTTGAGGTTTCTACTAGCATCCTATAATTCCAACTATAAAAACTTTGATCCCAATATCATGGATCTCGCATGTTACTTTATTTCATTGGCATAGATATGGGGTCGAACCCTAATGGACCTATTTTTATAGTAGTTTTGGTGAACCAAAAACACACATGATACCCATTATACATTTGGAATATAAAATAAAATTTAATACATAAGAAAATCTAATAAATTTCCTTATTGAAAACTCATTCAATGATCTCTTCTCCAAATCCTTGGAAAATGAAATAGAATTAGGAGGAGAAAAAAACTCTCATTAAGTGTTACACATAGTAGGATCTATGATAAATAAATAATAATACTATATATGGGATGCTAAATAAATGAAAAAACTTTCCACTTAAATAACTTGATAGGGAATAATCAATATGACGAGGTAAAAAATTGAAAACACATGGACCAACATTAATAAACTAATAATGAAATGTATGTAGAGAAAATATCGCAATGAAAATAACATAGAAAATAATAGAAAATAAAATAAAGTCAATTCTTAATTATTTGAATTCATTTTTATGAGAAACAAAATAACTTTACCACTAAAACCTTTCAAAATATGGTTTAAAACTATTGGGTAAAAAACCATCTAATTTGGCCAACTGATTTATCTATTCAGACTAAAAATTAATTGGGGTCTATTTATAATTGGGCCCCACCTATTTCATGAATTTTTAAATCATTAGTCATATATTGAACATTTAATCTATTTCATAAAACATGAGATTTATTGTAAATTATCCATATTGAGTTGAGGAAACAAGTTCATCAATATTTCCCTTGTTAGTAAACTAATTTTCATAGTATATACCATATATAAAAATGGTATATGGTTTATTTAATATTCAAGTCCATCAAAAATGAATATTTACATTTAATAGAAATGTATTTTCCTGTGAAAATGTATCACAAGAAAGTGATTGTTTCATGAGATGGTTTATAATTCAAAAACAAAGTACGATTTCACAATAACTTTTACCCATTATTAATTTTAAATTCAAATCTCCTTGGATGAAATTATTCAAATTTAAACATAAAATATCATTAATAACTATGTATGGATTATACTACATGTCAATGGGGTAGTATATACACCACAAAAAATTTAGTTGGTACATACTAACAAATAAGTCTCAATAGGATGTAAATTATGATGAAATCCTTACCTCATGCTTCATTTTGGTTTTACATACATTAAAATCCAATATAGTGGGTTTAAACATGTTTTTTACTTATAATATAATCATATTAATATTTATAATATCATTTATAAAACCTAAATAACATTTTACCACCAGTTTATTGATAATATTTTATTTATTTCACTATTTTGAGTGTTAATTTCCTTATTTTCTCATTTGTCTTATCTCATTAAATTTTCTACACTATCACAATTTATATTGTAAAATTATATCAAGAATTATATTAATGTTCAAAATATCATTCTTACTAATTATATAATTTTTTAGAATCATTCATCGATGTTGGATGTGGAAACTTAATCACAACGTCTCGGGGAGATGGTAGGTCGCACAAACGCATGAGGGCAGATATCATTCCCTTAATTAGTAAATGGGAAATGTAATGTATGATATGTTAAATTTAAAAATTGATATAATGTAATTATTATCATATATGAGTAAATGGGTAATGTAATGTATGGTATGTTAAATTTAAAAATTGATATAATGTAATTATTATCATATATTTCCATTTTTTACATTATAATAACCATCCATGTAATTTCTGATGAAAAAAAAATACACCACTGCCTGAAGATGATAAGTCCTATGTTCGCACGCGTGGTACTTTGTTTCTCATATTAAGGATAAATTTTGAAATATTGTTTTCAATAATCATAAAAATAACTCAAAATATATATGATATTGGATGTATTATTTTATCATGGAAACAACACATGAAGAGTTTGTATAAGAAGAAATAAACCTGAATGTCTTTGTAAAGATGATCATATCTTCTTTGACAGACATACTTTAGACCTCTTCTTTACAGATCTATGGTTGGTCTATTTGGAGGACCAAAACCTATAATTAAGGGATATTTATTTTTAGTAGATAAATTAGTAGATTTTTGACGACTGATATAGATCTATGTGGGGTAATGAAGTGAAGTATGGGATGCCCTTTTATAATAGAGTTGAGGGGAGCTTGAAAAATTTCTCAAAGTATTAAAATATAATCAGACTATTCTAGAGACCAAACAATCCAAATGGACTATAAATGAAAAAGGGTTAAATATAATACCACATATTATAAAATTATTGATTATTTAAAAAAAATATGATTTTAAGATAATTTAATGAAATATTATTTTGATAAAATATCATTTTTGTCAATTAGTACACTATTAATTTTTTTGACTTCAAATACGTCAACACAAAAAGTAATTTGAATATAATCCATTAAAAACTCTTTAATATGTAATATATATCTAAAAAATTCATTATAAATGTTCATTAATTCAAATTTTTCAAAAATTAATATTTTTAAAAACATTTATTTTATTTTTCTGTTAATTAAAATAATACAATATTATTATTGGGTAAGAATTTAAAGAAATTATTCATCAGTGAAAAATAAAAAAATTACCATGATGAATATGAATCCATTAGATTCCAGAACCCTATTTATCATATAACAAATATTATATATAACACCTTATTAAAAATAATATACTTATTAAAAACTAGAGAGTGATATGTTTGACTTTTCATTAAATTACATTCTATAAAGGTCATAACCATATCCATACATCCCCAAAAGGTCATAAGTTGTGACCTTGTGTTATTATTTTCACAATACAACCATTAAATAAAATTTAGGTAAGTTTTGGGTCATTTTATGGTCCTTATCAAATTATTTTAACCTAAAGTACCTCTGTTACCCTTTTCCATGGTAAACAAATTACCATGATTGATATTCATATTTTCAAGAAATAAAGGAGACCTATTTACTAAATTAGACCCACTGGTTCCAAATAAATAATATATTTTTCAAAATTAAAAACAAATAAATTTAAAAAATTAATTTCAAACTAAAAAGGAAATACAGAAAAGAAAATATTTTTTCAGAAAATTGTCATTTTTTATTATAAAAATGTTTTTATTCCAAATTCAACAATGTATTTTATTATAACGAACATAATTGGATTATTTAAAACATAATATATATAATTTTAGTTAAAAAAATTTTAAAATAAAATCTATATTTTCAAATTCTAGAAGAAGACATTTTTCAATTAAAATCATTATTTTTCAATGTTCACTGGAAAAATAAGTATTTTCAGAAAAATAAAAAAAATTATCCTTGAGAAAATATAAGTATGATGATATCATAAAGGATATTATATTTATAAAATAAGAAACAAATGTTAAAATAGAATAGAGATATGGCGAGCGCTCGGGACGCTAGGGTTTAGGAATGGCGGTTGTAGGCGGCGATGGCCCCCGAGCAGCTCCCTCCTCCCACGGTGGAGGTGGGATTTCTGGAGTCCTCTAGTAATCAAGGATTTCTTCCCTTTTCACAGCCTGATCTTCTGACTTTGTTCCCTGAAATTTCACTCTCACCTAAATTTCCTGAGTTACATGAAGGGATTTCACAACTCTCGGTCAAGGCTCGGGAGTTCAATGATTCTTCGTCCCTCCTGAATCTAATGTTGATAGCTCGCTTCAAGAAACGACGTCCCCCTATGGATTGATTTGATCAATTTATTTTCAGATCGTGGAATCTTCAAAAGAGCACCACTGTCAGTCTTCTTGACTCGAAACACATAATGGTCTTCTTTGAGCCGGAGGAAGATTTGATCACAGCCTGGTACTCTACCCTGCGTACCTGTGATGGTTGTCGCTTCCTGCTAATCAGATAGTCCTACAATCATTATATGAAGTGTGATTCCTCGAAGATGGAAATTTGGGTAAGATTTCCAGAACTACCGCTTCCATTACAGAATCCTTCAACTATTCACAAGTTGTAAAATCTTATTGGTCACTATTTATGTTCTGAAAATAGGACTAGGGAGGTTTTTCATCCTATTTCACCGCGAATTTCTGTTCAATTGGACCTGTTGAAACTACCGATTGAGTCGATCTTCATTGCTGTGAGTGAGGGTTTTAGATGTATCCAGTCCGTAGTTTTTGAGTCATGGTTTAACTACTGCTCTCGGTGTCTTAAAGCTGGACATTTGAGGGAGAATTGCAGAGGCAGGAGGGTGGTTCCATGGGAGGTTTTGGCCCTGAAAGCTGCAGAAGTGGTGGCCTTAAATTTTTAGTAGGGGAAGCAAGATCTGGGTAAGGGAGCTCAAATTGACCCTTGTTCACTGGCTGGAAGGTGGAAGGGAGGAGTGAATGATTCTTTGAACCTAGGTTTTGATGAGGTTTTTGAGAGACTTTGGAATGATCTTGGGGTGCCTCATGCAGTGGAGCAGGCTGTCAATTCGGTTGGAGTGATCAAAAGCCAAGAATTGTTAACAATGAGGGGGAAGGAGGCTGTGGAAGGATCTTCTTTGGCCTCACAGGCAGGGGATTCTACGGAGGAGGCTAGTGGATGGGTGAAGGCTTCTCCTGGGTTGAAGACACAACATTTTCAGCAGGTGGATCGTTTTGAAGTCATCAATTTTTTCTCTGGTCTGATTAATGAAGATTTGGAAGAGGGTCAGGGTCATATTGCTCCTGGTTTGGCTCCTAGCCGGATGTCTGTCACACCTGCTAAGCAGGACAGTGGGGTGATGGGTCTGTATTTGGTGTGTGTTCATAATGGCGTCAAGATTTGTGATAAGGGATTTGATCATGGAGGAATTTTCAGAGAGGCTTCTCCATTGACAGAAGGAGGTATGTTGACAGGTGGGATGCATCTGCAAGATGCTATTTTTGGAGAAGGTGTTTTGCAGAATGGGGTGATTGAAGATCATGGGCATGTGGTGCAGCCACAGTGTTTAGCGATGATTGATAGTAACAGTCTTGTTGGGAAGGGGCAGGGTGGGAATGGTGGATACCAGAATGTGGTTGTCCCTGAGAAATGGGGGGGACATTTCTAACAGTGAAAAGGAGAATGATGGTTGAGTCCGAGCTTCTTTTAGTGATATTGTGCTGTTTGGAAATAAGGTTGTGGTGGGGAATGAGGGTGATGTGTCTGCCCCACCAAGAAGAAGGCAGCAGAAGGATTATTCTTCTATGCCAAAGCCGATGTCTACCAGATCCTCTATTAGTAAAAGTAAATGGATGAATTCTTCTGAGGAGTTTGTGTATTTGGAAAAATTAAATCTGAGACGAAAGTATGTGAAGATCCTGAAGCAGTATGAAAGTTCAGAAAGGGAATCGGCCACCGCAGATGAGGCGCTTGATCCTGGAAATGGCGACGGATATGGTGATGGGTATGATTTCTGATATATAATAGCTTTCTCTTGTTTGTTATGCTTTCCTGCTGTACTTTTTCATTATTTTCATAAATGGTCAGAGGCTTTGTCTCTGACTGAGCCTTTCTACTAATATTTATAAAATTTACATTATTTAATTATTATATTTTACCAATACAAATAATTTAATAGGAAATCATATGTAACACCCCAAGATATTATGGTGTGTCTTTTTTAAAATCTAACAACTCTCATAGTTTATACATCACACAAAACTGAGTTTAAAATCATGTTATAATATTAAATTTGACTGTTGGAATAGTAATGTGACCGTTAAAAATATTAATCCGATGAAAAGAAAAATAACATCACATATGTAACTATAAATAAAATTAAGGATTCCTATAAATGAAAATATGATATATGTATATTTTGGGAAATGTGGATAAATTTTTTAAAAATGATAAATTAAGTGTTGATATTTTTGTGTAATATAATTATTTATTTTCAATTTTATAAAAAATATAATTGTTGAAAAGATTTTTTTATTTTCAAAAAATATATTCATAAATTAATTTTTTTTCATATAGTTTCAAGATAATTTTATGAGACCTTATTTTATTTCTGAAAGTATAATAAAATTGGTTATAATATTAAAATCAGTATTTTTTATGTAAATGATGATTTTATTTTAAAATTTCATTTTCTATATTTATAAAATTATTTTAAAAAATGGAGTCTATGTTTTAATTATACTAATAAAAAATGTTCATGGTGAAGTATTTGGATTTTTTTGATGTATTATATTTTTGGTGAATAGTAAAATATAATAATTTACGAAATAAGCTAAATACATGAATTATGGTGTCATGGATAATATATGTCTGTTGTAATCCCATAACCAAAAACTATCCCTCTGTATTTAGTTTATTTTTTCATGGAATAATCATTATTTCTTATTTTCATCCATAATAAGAACTAATGAATTAAATAATCAGAAAACACACTTGTCCTCCACCATAAATACAACCCCTAAACACTTATTCTCTTCATAATAATTAAACCATCAATCTTGTCCAATTTCTGTAAAATAATCATCCAAATCCTCGTCCTCGCATCGATGAGGTTATGGTATAACCCAAAAGTCCATTTGAATGTTTCTTATGGGGGTTCTCAAGGAGTGGAATTCAAGAGGTAATAATCTCTTTCGTTCTTTTATTTTTTTCAATTTATTTTATTTTTTTTACTTCACTTACCTCCTCTATAAAACATTAATAATAACTCCAGTTTATTATGTATACTTTAGTTTTATTATTTAGTGGGATATCCACCACCAATTATTTTCTCTTACCTTTTTGGTTCTAAAATTGAAATCGTCATCTGTGCAGTGTCAATTCACCACCATCAAAAATAATGATTTTTTGATTTCTAACACAGCCTTCATGGATGGTCATAAAACCAATATAATGATTAAAATATACTTTAATATATTTAATAAAATCTATTTAGTGTTTTATAACTTGTATATACACAAGATATTAATTCATAATATAAGTCTAGTTCGTGATGAATGAAAAAATGACAAAATAATGTATATCGTTCTAATTAATGCTTTATCTTATGAATCATCCTCATATCCACATAAAAATGATATATAAGTTCAATAAATATCCTATATTTTCATTAATAATATAAAATTTCAATTCTGGGAAGCTATTCTTATATTACATAATATTTCATACATGTATACAAGTAAACCAATCAAGAAAACCAAGGAAAAAACACTCCAAAATGACAAAATTTAATCGTATAACTCATAAATAGGCTATAAATGAACTTAATAAAATTATCATAAATTAAATACTTGTTGAACAGGTTCTTAATTAAATTATTAATGAATATATTTTCATTTTCTAGGATATTAATTTCTAGTGCAAATCACTTTCGGATATAAGATAAGGGTTTTCTTATCTCACTTTTATTTCTATGAGATATGCCTTATTAACCACTATTTCTTATGTGTAGTGTATGTATAACTCCTTTTGATTCATTATTTAATTAATCTATTAATCTTCATGGTATTCATTTTTTATTTGATGATCATTAATTTTATGGGGCATACCATTCGACGATTTTCAAAGTGTTATGGGATTCTCCCCATACCTCCATTTTTCATTTGGGTTATGTTTTCTCTCTCTTTACCCCAATGAAATTCTCCCTTATTTTTATATTCTTTTTATAAATCGTATTTATATGATCCAAACTCATGTATTAATATTATTTCATATATTTTTATGCAAAAATAAATGTTTGATAGGGTTTCCTTTTAAATTCCTTCATATAAGCAAACCCGATTAAGGGGAACTTTCCAATTTCATACCCATTTTTAAGTACCCTCCATAATCTATTTTAAAAAACAAATATTAAAATAAAATTACCCTTTCTAACCTGAAAAACTATCTTTGTTCTTTTTTTTCTTTTATGAAAATAATTAAGGCTTTGTCCACTTTTAAGATTATTTAGTATTTTCTCTTAAACTTCACCTAAGAAGATCATTTATAAAGCTTCTTAAATGCTAATTGTACATGTTTTGACATTATTTAGAAATAATTTAGAATTAAAATATTTTTAAATTTTCCATAGAATTTCTATTTTTAGATATACATGATACAATATGATTTAATGAGAAATAAAAATGATTTTCTGAAATAATTCTTATTTCCAAAGTAAAAGGATATTTCCATTAATAATTTCTCGATGATTGTTTTATAGTATTTTAATCTATTTTAACACCCTCTATTTAATCTTATTATTAATTTGTATTTATATTTTATGATATCATATAAAATATTTAATTAAATGGTTTATTATTTGTTTAACTGTGGATATTTTATATTGATACCATTCACCACATTACTCGGAATGGTTAGTGATTATGTTTATTTGTTAGATAAAGTTATTTATATTTTATATATATATGTTATTCATGTTTCACCCCATTCATATGCAGAATGAATTATAATTAGCAAGTGATCATTGGGGCCCGTTATATCCCCACGATGCATCGGTATGTCTCCTGAGACATAACAAATATGGATTTGGAAGAGGCCTTAACCATTTATTTTCAGATGTATTGAATTAGGAAACAACGGTAGGTTTTTGATGTCTAGCATTATGAATTACATAAATATGATACTAGAAATTGAAAATCTATGTGACTATTCAACTTGTAGTGTATCCATGGTTAAGTTTCATTCTCATTTAATTATTTATATAGATTTATTTAGTCAGATTTTATTACTCTCATATTATGATCAAGAATATGTTTTAATGGCATGTATTTTTAGTTTTTCATGATGCTTTATAGTTTATATAAGCTTTATCTATATTTCTTACCCATAATAAGCATCTTCTCTCACCCCTTTATTTTTTTTTCACATTCCCGAGAATGTGAAGATATATATTATAAATGACTTGTAGAGATAATCTAGAATATTATTAGAGTTTATATTAGAGTTTCTATAATGACCCAAACATTACATACATTTATTATACTTAAAATATGAATTAAACTTATTAACACATATAACAAAACCATGAAAGTACCGTATAGGTATAGTGTGTTTAGGAACTGGGAAACATAAACAACTGGTTTATAAAGCATCGACATTATCTTCCATTTATTTCATCATATCTAGAGTCCCTTTTGGCATAGCTACTTAATAACCTTCTTCCTGACCTGGGAAAAAAATACATACAAAAGGGTGAGCTCAAATGCTCAGTAAGGGTATACAAATGAAATATCGATCATATCATATTCATAAGAACATAACATTTTTCAAATCTTAACCTACAAAAGAGATCATAATTTCATAACATGGGATAAATCATAGTAGTGAAATGTAATCCCAATAATCATAACATAAAATATAAAACATTTTTTCATACACACATAATCATATAGAATCATTTCTTAGTAGTCAAGACTCATTTCCAAGACTATCTTAGCGGACAAAGTCCATTTCTGAACCGAGTTCACTCCTCGTTCCAGTCCTGTTTCACTGAACCGGTTTGACCTGCCATTCCAGCCATGTCTATCTCATGGGATATAAATATTTACCAATGCATTAGAGGCATATATAGTTCCAAACCATCTCATAATGAAACCATTCTTATGTGTTCCACAAAATCAAAAAAAACATACATCATTGCATAACCCATGTAATAAAAATGGGATTCTTAAACATCGTGACATCATAAAACAATTCTTATAAGATAAAGGAATTTATAAAAATAATTCCATTAAAACATAATCAAATCAATGTAATAATAGGGATTGAAACAGAACCCTATATTATCTTAGATGGAAACTAATTTTGATAAAACACTTGAACTCCATTCTTGAGGAAAATATCATTTCTACTTCAGAAACATTTTTTCCTTTCTTAACATGTCATACAATTTTAAACTAAAAGAAGTTGATTAAAAATAAATTTTAAAACTTGTAAAGGAAGATTCTTAGAAATAATTTTTTTTATATCCATTCATGCCGTATAAGTTAAAAAAACATTCTTCTCGTACTTTTGTCGAAAAAGTCAAAAACTACCTCATATGAAAAACGATAAAAGATTCCTTTCATATCATTTACTAAAAACTCACCAAAGGGTAAAATTGGATATAAAAAATTGTATAAGGATATAAATATTACACATTGAGGAAACATGGATGTTGATGATAAATATTCCCCAGTAAATTCTGAAGTATAAACAATCTCAGATAAAAATGAGATTGCGAGATTTTACCTTACCTTAGGTCTGATTTTATTTGTAATTGTCCAAATCTCCTGTATAATGATTTAAATAATGTCATTGACTTATTCCAAAATCATAATCATTTTTATGATATCATATATGGCCACATTATTAGCTTCTTATTAGTAATATTTCATTGCTACTTGTTATTCGGGTGTTTATTACTTTTTGTTCTCATGCATGTTTTGTCGAATAAATTCTTATTCTTCTCTTTAGGTTATAGATACCTCATTTACCGAATGGTATTATTTTAATATATATCATATTAATTCATTCAATTCATTTATATAATCATTATGCAATGAAGATCAAGTAGAAATAGTCGCATCACATCGTGGATACGGTATACCGTACGTACACACGAGCGATGATATCGTTCCCATGATCATGGAATTGTATCAGAGTGTATGTATACTATTTCAGAATCAATATTAATTTACAATAATTATATATAGTTATTATTTACACCATTATACCCATCCACGTAAGGTGGTGGTGGAAAATAGATTACACCACAGTGTGTAGACGGTATTCTGTACGTATGCAAGCGCGGTGATTTTGTTTTCCGTAGGATGGACAGATGGTGAAATGGGGTTTTTTCAAACATATAATTACATACTAGTATATGAGTTATACTGATTCTATTACTTTATAATGAAACAACTAAAGAAGAAGAAGTGGAAGAAGAAATAAAGTTGAATGAATCGATAACGGACATTACCTCTTCTTTGAAGCGCCTCTTTGAGACCTCTTCTTAGGGCACTAAAATTGGTCTTTGAAGAAGAACCGGACATCTAGGATGTTTCTAGGGAATTGGAGAAGATAATTTGGCAGGTTTTCGCCGAGATTGAAGGCTCAATGTGGTGTGAGGAAGAGAGGGAGGAGGTGCCCTTTTATAAGGGAGGAGAGGGGCACCTTAGGAAAAACTAAAAATATTATTTTATTATAAAGTTATATTCGTTTATTAATAGCTCCAAATTGATTTATTTAGAAGCTAAGGTAGGTATGGGTCTAAATCCTCTCATCCAATATAATTTAGATATGTTTAGGTATCTATTTTAACCGTACCATTTAGATTTAACATTAAGTTAGATAGTTTAACTTTTACCGTGTCTTCTTGTTTTCTTACCCTATATGGTTAATAAACTTAATATAACAAGCCAAAAGAATCCCAAGTTGTTTATTATTAATATATATAACCTTATGTAGGTCATTTTCCCAAACGTTAGATTTTTAGGAATAAAATAAAAATTATTAATATAATATTTGTTTTAAAAACGATTTTATGTCATTTTTGACACTATTTGGTAATTGATTTTTGTGAAACTAAAAACAGAAGTATTAGTTCAAAAAAAGTTAATTAAATCAATAATAACATGTCATATTAACCTATAAAATTATTTTAAATCATAAAACGTCTAAAAGTACATTTATTTGGGTATTTATAACATCAATTATGTCAATATTTCATTAATAAGATAATTACTGCATCATCATTGTGTCATAAATAAATTACATTATTTATTGTATAAAAATTACAAATAAAATACCATTATGTAGAAAATAGTTTTATCTTTCTAATGAATATTTATAGTCGAATTTATCTTATGTATAACCCTATATTAAAAAATTATTTATTTATTAAACATTTATTTTAACTTTTTTAACCCTTCTTTAAATAAATTAATATTAAATGTCCTAATCTAATCCATGTGGGGCTAAATGGTCATATTTTATTCCTAAGGTTGTTTTTGGTATAATTACACTTATCCAATAGAATTAGGACATTGTTAGGGTAATAATATTATCATTTTTACCCTTAATTACCCTATTTACTTTTAACCGTGGTAAAAAAAGTAAAAAGTTACTATTCACCAAAAATTATTTTTATCTCATTGAACCAAATTTTATTCCTTGATATTAACCGTGTCTCTATGATTTTATAAATTCCACTCACAGAAGCAGTAAAATTAAGTTTTATGTAAATTTACAAATTCTCCTAGGAGGTGTGTAAAAGACAGTGAAAAGTTCAATAAAATTTTTATATATCTAAACTTTTTATAAAATGACTCCAATGAATTGCATTGAACTTATATAGGTATTATGTATCAATTTTTACTGAAAATAAATTTAAATAAAATAAATAATTATTTAAATAAAAATTCGGTTTTTAAATAGTATCCCAGTGTTTTCACTATTCCTCAAAAATTGAAAGTTTTCAGAAAAATACCAATATTTCACCCTAGGCTAATTTTCAATATACCGAATCCAAAAATGAAGTCCATTTTGAAAATTAAAATTTAAAAATTTTCAAAAAGTGGGTATTACTATTCATAACGGCTAGTTTTAGTAATATTTTAATAGCATATCGTTGTTTAGTGAAACTCAGTAATGCGTTTGACGCAAGCTATCGAGGAAGGTCATGATTGCGTGTAAAGAAAGCCAAGCTAGTGTTGTGTGTAGTGAAATATTCCTTTGATGATTTATATAACATAAAAACAAAATATTTCTCATAAAAGAATCGGGTGTTACAGTATCTATATTTTTATTTTATTTCATGTTATGATTTAAAAATTATGTATGTATCTGGTTTTACAAATCTACTAAAAAATTCAGTCCTTTGAGAAGTGGTTGATTTCTCATAGTACTAATATAATAAATTAAAGCACCAACTCCTGGTTACTGGGGTTGGGATATTTATAAATGGTATCAGATAAATTTCATTAGAAACCTTGGAAACTAGATTAATAAAAAATACATTAGGAAACATAACACTATGATTGAATTTGAGCATAAAAATAGAAGAACACCCAGGAATTTTGGTATGGTATACATTATATGGGTCTCCTTATCAATACATCCATGTTTGGATACTATATTTGGATTTAGTTCTATCACGAATGTACCTAGGGGTAATAACTCTGACAACATGTGTCGGACTTGACTCAGCATAACCTAGTACCTGAAAATATTCCTTATTGCGCAACTAGTTTCACAATCATAGGGGATAAGCTGAATATAATTCACAATTTCATTAAAAACAATATGAAGGATATATATGTAAATATGTTCCCAAAAAATCATGTTTATGTTTCTCAGATTATCTAGGTATAAATTTTCATTTTATGTCAAGTGTTTTTATGGTTCAAAATTATTCATTTTTACTCATAAACTAATTTAATGTATAAAATTTCATATAAATGGGGCCTAGTGGAAGTAATATAACCCATATCAATATAAATATTCCATGTAGGTATTACCCTCTCATGAAAGATAATGATGTTACAACTATAGCTGTATATGGTGTTGAACAAGTTATAACTATACATGGAATAATTACTCAGGTTATGAACATTAACCTTACCTGTATGGATCATCCTAATCTACAATGTGGAGGAGCAATGTTAGAATGCTTCAAGAGACAACAACCTCAATCATTCAATGGGACTACAAGTCCATTTTTATATGAGCGAGGGATATGTTCCTTAGAGAAGATATTTCTTTTTTTCAGATGTAATGAAAGGGAGAAGGTAGTCATGAGAACTTATCATCTCTCAAGAGATGTGGATCAATAGTGTTAATTGATTTAAAACACGAAGGTGGATGAATAAATATAAAAAATTTAATGGAAGTATTTTAAATAAATTTTCTTTGACAAAAAAATATCCTCGTGAACAGTTAGAAAATATGGACAGGCAATTCTTGAATTTGAGGAAAAATGAAGATGAGAATGTTGTTTTTTATGATGAAAAATTTAAAATTTTGGAAATGAATGTTTTCAATTATCTATGAATCCAAATAGAAAGATTGATTGATTCTTTTTTGGATTAAAAACATTCCTCTAAAAGGCAATGTTCATCAAAACATTTTAATCATATAAAGATATAGTCTCATGTGATATCATGACAATGAAATAATTCACTATGTCTTTTGAGTTTAAGGGAAAAAAGATAAGAATATGACATAAATATAAAAAATGGATAAATTAATGAATAATAAAGGTGAATTTTATAACGTGTGATACTTTTGAAAGGATATACCCTGGTTCTTGCGTAAAAGGAAAAGTAATTTTCTACAAGTGTTGAGAGATAAGATGTCATGATCATTAATCAAATGGAAATAAAAAAAGATATTAATGTTCTATGATAAAATTTTAATAGGATGGGATACGATGTAAATGATTATCGAAAAAATCAAGAAATCTTGCCTCAAAAAAGTCCATGGGAGAAAGGACAAGCTTATACGATCAAAAATATTGAGAATGATGTTCTGAATAATGGGCTAGAAGGTACTTAAATCATTTCCTAAAACTTAGATAATGCTTTATTTTATTTTGGATCATTACATTCTTTTATATCTTCCCAGTTTTCTAATAAAAATATATATTTCCCTCTTTATTTAACAAAGGAGTTGTCAATCAAAAATCTTAAGGGAAGTCTCATTACAACGAAGATGCATCGTTTATCCTCCTTTATGAAACATAAACATTAATTAGTTGTTAAATTTTTTATCATATCTAAGATTTAATTTGATATAATCCTAAATATGCAATGTATTTATAAATATTATGAGAAAATCTATTGCAAGAAGAATTAAATTACGATAGGAAAGAAAGATGTAGAAACCCTTATCTTTAGAGAACAAACATAATCATATAATTCATATGTGGATTCAACCCCTATTTCTATGTTGAATGAAATCCTTATAGAGGAAGGTAAAACATAATATATGGATTAGGAATGAAATAAAAAAATTGAGGATGTACCTATTGTACAAGAATACATTGATATATTTCCTGTGGATTTTCCTAGACATCCTCTAGAGAATAAATTTGATTTTGTTATTGACTGGATCCTTGATGTAAGGCCCTTATCAAAGACTCCTTAGAGAATGTCCATTGTGGAATTATAGAAACTAAAGAAACAACTGGAGTATTTGAGTAATAATGGATTTAATCTCCATTGTGTTTCTCTATGGGTATCCTCTATTCTCTTTGTTATGATTAAATATGGATCCATGAGGCAGTTCATTGAAAACAAAAAATTAATGTTATTATAATAAGGTAAAAGTATCTTATACCTCACATTGATGATATATTTGTTAAACTTCATAGAGCCTTATATTTTTTGAAGATTTAAATTTATTCTGGATATCATCAATTGCATGTGAAGAAAGAAGATATTCAAAAGTTGGTATTTAGAACAATGTATTGACATTATGAGTTTAAAGCAATTCCATTTTGACAGACTAATGCACCCTCAATTTTTATGGAACTAATGAAGACAGTATTCATGGAATACCATTAATAATTTGTTGTGGTATTTATTAATTATATCGTGATATATTCTAAAATATATTAGGACCATGATATCCACTTTTATGTTGTTCAAGAGACTCTTCGTTGAAAATAGTTATGTAGGAAGTTTAGAAAGTGTGAATTTTGGATTTAAATAGTTTCTTATCTAGGACATACTATCTCAAGGGATATAATATCAGTTGATTCTATTAATATAAAGTCATTTTAGTAATGGAATACACCAACAAGCATAACCTAGGTATGTAGTTTCATTTTTTTAGTAGGTTACTATCGGTATATCATTAATAATTTTCCCTGATTAGCTAACCTGTTGTCCAAGATTACTCATAAGGCAGTTATGTTTATTTTGAAAGAGGAATCTGAAGAATTATTTGATTAATTTAAGGGGATATTATATTATGCTCCAATCATGACTCTATCATTAGTAAATTGTGGATTTGTTATTTATAATAACACATCAAATAAATGAATTGGTTTTGTACTTATGACCATGGATAGATTTATTTCTTATGCATCAAGTTAGTAAAAAATCATGAAAATAAATATCTCACTTGTGATATTTAGTAAGTAGATATAAATTTTTCTATGAATTTATGGATACACTATCTCTATGGTGAAATATGTGGGATATATAAATATCACAAGACTTTGAAATAAATATTCTCACAGAGTGAACTCAACAGGTTGAAAATATGATTGCTAAATCTACTAAAGGGTTATGGTTGTTCCATAAAATATCACATAGGGAAGGAAAATAAGGTATAAGATGCATTTAGCAGGAAGGATCATGGATTTCTAAACAAAATTTTTATTAAAAGTTATCCTCTATTCATGGATCTAGGGAAGATGGATATGGGAATTATCATGAAAGGTGAAACAACAATACTTTTTCAATTGGTTACCCAACCATCATCATTTTAAATGATTAAATGTTCTATATCTGAAAATTAGGATTTTAAAAGGACAATAAAAGCTTTTAATTATGGGAAGATGAATGAATTTGTGTTTGAGGATGTAATTCTGAAATTTGGGAAGAGGCTTCATGTTCTCTATATTCCCGAGCTAAAAATCGTATTTTTGGATTATACGCATTGGTAAAATTTCTCCATACACCCTCATATCAATAATATATATAGATATTTGAATTAAAATTTCTGGTGTTGTAATATAAATCATGAAATTTCTGCTTATATATCAATATATTTTGTCTTCAAATAGGCTAAGGATGAAATACATTATCTTAAAAGATTCATTCATCCTTTTCCTATTACTATATGGAAATGGTAAGACATTAATAGGGATTTGACACTATGTTAACAAAAACACTACAAAATAATGATGAAATATGGTTAATTGTTGATTTACTTACCAAATATGCACATTTCCTTACAATAAGAGAGGGTTTTCTCCTATACCGCCTTGCACAACTCTATATTAATAATGTTGTAAGAATTCATAGAGAACCATATTCAACTATGTCTAATCATGATGCACAATTTATATCAATTTTTTGGGAAAGTCTTCAAAAATATTAATACAATGAGCTTCATTTCAGTATAGCTTATCACCCTTGAACAAATGGGCAGTCTGAAAAGAACATTCAAACATTAGAAAATATTTTTATATCATTCTCATGTAAAATTCAAGGTATACGAGATCAGTAGTTATCATTGGTAGATTTTTTTTAAAATAATATTCTCCATTAAAGTATTCAAATAGAACCATATTTTGCATTATATAGATAGGGATGACATAGATAGACATGTTTGGATGAAGTTTTTGAAAGGAAGCTTGTAGTCTCATAGTATGTGGATGAAACAATATCAAAGGTATGAACTATTATATCACATATCAAAGCAGTAGAAAGTAGGAAAAATAAATATGTTGATAATCTAAGGAATGATTTAGAGTTTTAAGTGGGAGATCATATACTCTTGAAGGTATATCCATGGAAGGGTGTTATAATATTGGGAATGAAAGTAAATCAGAACCCCTAGTACGTTGGACCTTTCAAAATTATAGAGAGAATTGGAGTTTTGGATTATCGATTGGAGATGCCACCGAGACATTCTAAAATACACAATGTGTTCTGCATCTATTTGTTAAGGAAGTACATTCTAGACACAATGTATTCCCTCACTTATAAAGGAATAGAATTGGAGTTTGATTTATCTTACTGTGAAGATCCTATCCATATTCTGGAAACTAAACAACATGTGTTGAGGAATCAGATGACGCTTCTGGTAAAGCTACATTGGAAAATTCTTAAAATTTAAGAGGCAACATAGGAAATAAAAAAAATTATGATTAAGAACTACCAAATATATTTCTTTACACAACATTATATAATTTATAAGGATTAATTATTTTAGAGGGTAGAATGTAACACCACAAGATTTTAAGTTAGGTCTATTTTAAAATCTAATAGCTTTGACAGTTTCTACTTCAAAAAACATCGATTTTAAAACTCTGTTATACAATTAAATATTACTGGTGGAATAGTAATGTGACCCTTGGGAATAGTATTATAGAAAATATAATAGTAACCACACCGATGAAAGTATAAATAAAATTTAGTATTCTTATAATTGAAAATATGATATATTTATATTTTTTGAAAGTGTGGATAAATATTTTCAAAATTATAAATTAAGTGATGATATTTTTTTGAAATTTAAATTTTTATTTATAATTCTATAATTTATTTAATTATTTAAATTAATATTTATTTTTCAAAATTAGATTAAAAAATTAATATTTTGTTTTCACATGTTTATAAGATATTTTTATAAGGCCTTAGTTAATTTTCTAATGTTTCATAAAATCAGTTATAATATTAAAATCAGTATATTTTCAGTAAATGATGATTTTATTTAAAAACTAAATTTATCATATTTAGAATGTATAAAATAATTTACCAAATATTTAGTAATTATTTCATGGTAATTAATCAATTAAATTTTCATGATTAGTTTCTATTTATATATTTCATAATTCCACTAATATTTATTGTCGAAAATTTTATATCTAGGTTATAATGGTAAAATTTAAAAAATATTATTTTATGTTTTTTTTAAACTCCCTGTTGCGTGCACCATAAGATATTGAATAATTAGAATAATTTAAAGAGAAATATATTATAAAATATTCTTGTGCTACATTATAAAGCCAATAAATAGAATCGATAAAGGATAATAAACTAAATGTAACACCCCTAGAAAAGTTAGATTTAAAATGCTAAATTTTACTACTAATGCCCACAAGATGCGCCTATCTTTTTGAAATCCTACCTAAATAGAAATCCATAGTTAATAATGCATTGAATGGAGTAGTGATTGTGATGGATGACTCCATGGGATGTTTCCTAGGGTGTATATGAGTGCTGAAAAAACTCACTGAAAGAACATGTTTTGGCCTATGGGGATAGTCATTAGTCTAATAACCAACCTTGATGGGTAAGAGCGTATGATCTGTTGGGATGGAATCCAATTTATTACAGGTAGACACATGGGGTCAGGTGACCAGGTTCATGGCCTTGGGAAGGATGGGTAATAGCATGTGTTATGTTGGAATTTCAATAAATGTGTCACGTGGAGAACCATGGGGTTTGGTGACCAGGATCATGACCCAGAGAAGGGAGGCATGTGGTCGAGATGAGGCTCTTCTTGTTCAACCTCCAACGGTGATTAATGCAGGAGATTTTGACTTTGATCTACCCATTTTTCTGTATTATGGATCTACTGGACTTTTCTTGTGGTTGAAATTTTATGTGTTTGGTGGAACTATTTTTTTATCTTGGAGTTTGGAAGTCAGTGTAGTTGGGCTCACTCGATCACTTGGAACATGCCAAGAGGAGGTTTCATAGATAGTTTTTCATCTTTCCAGTGCATTTTGGATTTGTTTGTTTGAGAGGGTATGGAATCAGCCATCGGATCGGGCTTGCTCTTTGACATGAGACACTTGCTTGTCTATTGGCATTGCAACATTGGAGTGCTTCAACATCTTTTATGATAGCGAGTGGCTGCTATGGTTTTCAGTTTGGTTTGCACTTTTTTTCCCTTTAAATGTGATTTTCCTAATTCCTTGTGGTCCTTTGTGTTCTCCCCCTTCTTCCAATAAAAGAGGGATTTATCAATAAAAAAAATTAAGTCCTTCGGGCCGTTGGGAGCAATACCCCGCCAGAAGTGTAGAGGCACATCCTATGTTTTAGGCTTGTGGTCAAAACGAGGGTTTTATACTTTAGAAATGTGGATTTTGAAACACCCCTATAAAAGTGAAGCTTAAAATTCTATATTTTACTATTCATTTCAACATGGTTCACTTTTCTTATTATGAGCCTATCTGATTGGAACTCCATAGTTAAGGATTCGTTGCATGGAGATGTGATCAGGATAGGTGAACTCTAGGGAAGTTTCTTAGGGTGTCTGTGAGTGTGGAGACAACAAATTTAAAGAACAGGTGTTGGAATAAGGTTATAGTCATTAATATGATAAGATATATCAATGGGTAATAACCTATGGTGTGTTTACAAAGAAACCAATGTATTATAGGGAGACCCATGGGGTTAGGTGACCGGGTTCTTGACAAGAGGAAAGTCGGGTTTTGACACATGATATAATATTTATATAATTTTATTATATCAATTATGACTTCATCACTACTCATAATATCAAACCATATCATCACATTCCGTTGAAAATATTATATAGAATATTAAAAAGTTTTACATAAAATAAACATAGTTGTTATACTCTCCCACCCTTCAAAGATTTTCATCATAAGAAGTGAATAACTAATCACAAGTTAGGAAACTGAGCTCTCCACTAAGTTTCCCACTACCACAATCTCTCATTAACATTATCATAATTTCTCATAGTTGTGAAATATTTTCTTAAGAAGGGTTGTCTTATATTAATTCAAAAATATCACTAGGATCCTTGATCTCTTCAAAAAGGTAACTCCTCCATCAACATCTAGCTCATCTTGGTCAACATCATGCAATGAGTCATGCACATATCTCTTCAACTAAAACTTGTGGAAACGTTCAAGCACCCGATCTTACTGTGTTCATTGGTTCATGAGGTAAAATACCTCACTAAACCAACCTAGTAACTAGAAAATATATTTCTATGAACCTTAGAGATATCATAACTCCTTATCCAAATATTTGCAACCCTTGATGAGGTTAGGTCTCATGAAACACATCATATCCTCACCAGACAATGAAGTCTTATGTTGTGGGTTTGGGAATGATTTATTATGGATACCTTTAGTCCACATATTCAACTAGATGAATTGCACCTTCGAAACCCTCATAAGGACAAACTATAGAGCTACAATAATTTTCTCCCACTATCTCTTACTAAATCATAGGTGACCAATATGGAATCTTGTATAGGGAATAAAATGGTACTACATCAATGGTGGAGTGGTATCTATTGTGATAGAAAAAATCCTCTGATGGTATATGATCCTCCCAACTATGGCACAAAACTAACAAGTAAACTCGCAGCATCTTCTCAATAACCTGAATGCTTCACTTACCTGGATATCTATCTGGGGTTGAAACACTGATCTCAACTAACATCCAGTTCTAATGGACTCTAATATATTCTCGATAATCATGATTTAAAGTAGGAATCATAATATGAAACATTCATCCAAGAATAACCATGAATCAAGACCACCTGATATACACACAAGAGTCCCTAATTCTTTACTAAACTCTGCAACATGATACAATATCCTTTTCCTCCCAGCCTACTACCAATGAAATTTGGTACATAATAACATCTATTAATTAAAAATATACGTGAAATGCAGGGAAAATAATTAGTACCACCTCTCTCTATGTGACTGGTATAATCATACATCCTTATCTTGGATGACATGCTCCCCACCATCATAAAATCCATCATGATCATGTACAATGTGTATCTGCTCATGCAGGAGCTCATAGTCGATATCACCAAGTTATTCCACCCTTGATCACTAAAGAAGAGGAGGGGCAACAACCATTGACTGAATATATTCTATAAAATCTTTATCTACAAGGGATAACTACAAGTGGTTAGTTATTCTATCACCTACCTCAACAATAATGGATGGAAAACTTTATTGTGAGAATCTACTACTACAGCCACACCCTTGGGTGGATCTCTAGCTAGAACTGCCTCATCCTTTGTTGGTTCCACTATCAGTCCTATTCTTGAGAACATATATCCTAATATATGGACCTCCAAAATCCATAATTTACTATTTGTGAGCTCTCTATAAATTAGATACACTCAGATTATGTTTCAAAGTATCCTTAAATGTATCTGATTCTACAACTATAACGCCGAGTACATAATGAATCCTTTGTAGTGGATTACCAAGAACTAATCCATGAAGATCTAAGGATATGGTACTCAAGTCAAAAAACAATGAAGGGGAATTTAAAATACCGAATAATATCACCATGAACTATAATTAACCAAAACATATTTAGGAATCCACATTTAGTCTAAAATACTCATGAAATCAGAGAAGGTGATAACACATCCTAAGGAAAAACCCCAATAACACCTTCATATCTAACCATAGGGAGAATTAGTCATCAATTCACTATGGTGGATACTCCTCCCTAACAGTCACCTCATTTAGGTGATTTCAATGGACATAAAACCAAAAACACGGATCCATCTCCTAGGTGATCATCAATAGGTTTCAAAATACAAAAAAATGGGTCTTATGATTCCCCACCTATGAAAATCCTATAACTATACCACTAAATCTCACAACCATATGTGGTCATCAAATATGCTAGAGAAAATATCTGGCCATACCTATGAGCATGTCCATAAAGAAAAAAATCATTTGATGAGGTGCTAAGGATACCAAAATCTCATTGAATATATCCACGTACTTTTCTAATATCATAGGAAACAGAAAGATCAAATAATTTTTTTTGAAGGGTATACTAGTAAACTGATAATGCGGTTTTATTCTACTTCCCACAATCTCATCCTACTCTTCCTATTATACCTTATTACCCATGAGGGAGAATTATATCCCACTTACTTAGGTACAATACTACCCTCTAGTAACATTTATCAGGGCATTGATAGTAGGAAATTAGTCCACAATAAGGAAAAATTCATATGGAATATCCACCACTCTAGTAAGATTCTACCTGAGGATCTCTCTCCTCTAATATTCAGTTTACACAGTTCATAAAACTATATGATCATTGATCCACTACATAGGAGCCTCTGAACAAAATGTTTGAGATAACAGAATCCACTGATATCACTAGTCCTTGAATAAGGAATACATTTTGGGATTTATAGATTGCGATTGTGTACTAAAAATACATCTAGAGAAGAGGGAAAGATATTTGTACCTTAAAAAACTATTGAAGCCTCCAGGTCACTCACTCTTATCACCTAAACTATCATTTTAATTTATTTCATGTTCACTAAAACTAAGGATTTCAACCACACCTTAATACACCAAAACACCTCAAACACACAAGTAAAAGTAAATCTTTCTCCATACAACGACACTATCCTATTTGGGTGGTACTTACCCACCTATACAGTTTTGAACATGTCTAAAGAATATGTCTTAGTGGTGGAAGAATAAATATTCCTTGTTTGTCAGAAGCCATATCAAATAACTTAGGAACAACCCTCCATCGACACCCTGTATCTCCCTAATGATTTCTCACTTCTAGAACCATAATAAAAAGGGTTCATAACCAAGCATGAAACTCACACTTCAAGCTCATGTCAGACCACTACCACTAGAGAAGGGGGGTCTAGCTCACCATGAAACCTAGGATATCTATTTCTCTAAAACTTGAAACACACAATAATTATAGATGTGTGGCCTTTACGTACCTCATATGACTAAAAATTCATCATGAGGAAGACTTATTTCAATCACAACCATCGAATTGGTCAAGGTCCACACAAGATGTAAAACATAACCACTACCTTCAGCCAGTCCACTACTTCCATATTGTTTGGCTTTCCATGAAACCTCAATGGTCTCGATCACTAAAACACAGAAAACACACTAATACTATTCACACCACAGTCATGTCATACTAGATACATCCACTTTTCAATATTTCTATGATCTTTGAGTAGAACCACTACAGGTGGGTCCATACATAGCTCAACAAGTGGTAGCACTACTCAGTGCCCACTTATTGGAATCTCCTCCCAAATAGGTCCCTGAATTAAGGCATCATCATTCAACAAGTTATTTTTTGGACATTGACTTGAATTCCAAAATAGCTATCTTCACTAGAAAATATAGAATGTTATCAAGATGCACCATGATCAAAGAGAATATTTGAGGAGATAACTCAAGATTAAAAATAAACAGACTCAATCCTATATGATGTTTGTAAAATCGGTTTCCCTTAAACTAATATCATAGTATATCAAGTTAGTAAATAGGTATTTAGAGTCATGGTGAATGGATATATAAGCTTCCACACTAATACTGGATTCCTTGGACTAACATTTTTAATAAAGACACATCACCAATATTTCTCTAATTCCCAGACCAATAGTCACCATGGTCAAAACTATAAACACTATAATTGTGATGAAAAAGCTAATGAGACCACTCTGTAATGACTCAACCCACTGGGACACACCCGATAATTAGAATACCATGACATCCGAACCAAAATATTACCTCTAATAGGCCAATGGAAGGTGACAAGCACATAGAAGACATAAAATTAATGGGAGACATTAGCCATAGTACCTGTATGCACAAACAACCATCTCTATAAAATATTGTGGAGATATTAAGAAATAATGAACTTCTATAGAGTAAAAACACATGTAATACGCCCTAGTAAATATGTGTAATAGTACAATATTATAATAAATTTGACATAATGGAAAAAATACACACTCCGCTAGAAATATTGGGGAAAAACACAAACTAACATCGATGGAAAAGAGTAAAGTGGGGGTGCTTGGTTCTAGATTAAAGATTCCAACCATACAAAATGGTTAACACCACCATATACAACCAAGTTCCAAAGATACTAGATTCAACAAAGCCACTATGAATCTATCTTTTATATACATAAGACACCATGAGTGTCGGAAAATCACATGCATGGATGAGTATAATCATACTATGTAACACACCGGGAATTCACCAAAAAATGAATCAAGAGAGAGAATACACCACATCACCACCAAGGAATTTCAATCAGAATGTGATACAACCATAATCAATAACCATAATATTCTCAACAAGAATCCCAAATAAATAGAGAAAGGGGTTCTCTATTTCTACAGCCCTGCTAAGAATGATGAGTCATCCACCATGATCAAAATGTCCATCATTGCTATCCCACATCATGAAAAATTGTAAAATAATCCTTACAGTGGGGTTGTACATCACCAATATACTCCACAGTTGAGGGATTTTCAACTCCATTAATTTTTTCATGTGCAACCTCAATAGAATATTTGTGGAGGGGGTAACACCTCATTGTTGTTCTCCATTTCCAAGGGAGACACAATTCTAGTGGAGGACCCTCTCCCCATAGGAGTTATATGATGAAGATGTACCAATATATATATATATATTACATTCTCTCTATTATAGTATGAGGGGTTATTGTCTCTTTCTATATAAGGGGTATGGGGGATCGGTTCCCTATTGAGATACTGGAGTACTGACCCCAACATCTCACTAATCACACCCACCCTTTACCATTAGTTAGACATCGCTGAAAGAATTGTCTCTATCATAAAACCTCACACAATAACTCTCATGTTGAATGTATGGACACCATTGTGATATACATATAAGAATAAACAGGATAGGGTGATTGTGGTCCAAAATTTGAGCCTTGGAAAATCCTAATAAACGTGGGAGGCCTATCATCCGTATGATAGGATAAGATGTAAATCCATAGATATGTTACAAAAAAACAAAAAAATTTACCAAATGGATCATGAAATTCCAATCGTCATTGAAAAAACCTTTGGATTATTAATTTACAGGGAAAAAATAGACACCCATTGAAAAAAAACATTTCACTATATCATACACAATGAGTGTTTCATGGGCCTGATCCACAAGTCTAAATTCACTACCGAATATTAGTCTCGATTCGACTACCACTGGGTTAGGGTCATGATGTTGTTGAATTTTATTCAATCTGATACAATATGGATGAGTTATGATTGAAATAATATTTCATATAAAATATTAAAAAACATATTATATTATTATTATAAATCCATATTCTAAAACATTGAGCTCCCACCCCCAACCCATTACTACTCATGCATACAGTGTGTGAAAACATGAGTTTCAATGCCCTCCTCAATGAAATCTATCACCACCACTCTAATTCAAAGATTTTTTTTATTTTATTGATTTAATTATTTACCCTATCCACCATCATATTCCAAAATTTCACTTCACCATAGCCTATAAATCACCTCCCCATTGATCCTCAAATATAATGAAACCAAATAGAATTTGGAAACCATGGAACCTGAAAATCTCATCTCCAATTGTGACTTGATCAACATGGTTCCCCTAGGTTCATGACATCCACTATTTGGGACTAGCCACTAAGCCCATCTTACCACTTTTGGATTTTATATTGGCTAATTACCACCACTTAATTAGACCGATCATTTGATCTTTCATCCAAAACTCCCATATATCCCAAATCTAATTTGACAGAGTCTTGCCATTGATAATGGCTATATTCTAGAATTCTAAATTTCATAGGAATAAGACATCATCTGTACATGCCATCATGGCATAAAAAATATGTAATGATAAACATTGATCTGATATTTATATTCCTTTAATCACCCACTTGTATTTTCATTCCTTAATCATTCCTTACTGGTGAACTCGAACCTACAATATTGATCTGTTGTGTAGAATATTGGCTTCATAATGATCAAATATTGGGTTTTCATCGATAAACCATCCATAACAATTATTAATGATGAACAAATAATGAATTGTGGAAGAATTGAAAAAATAATTGAATGAGGAAGGACCCTCAGTTATAGTTTGGATTGGCCAAGGTCAATTACTATTTGAACAAAAAATTAATAATAAAGAACATCAAATCACCAAATCAAATAAAATAATATTTTATCCAAAAAATTATTGACCCATGAATTGATGTTTTGGTGGATTCAATTCACATTTGTCATTGGATAATTAATAAGGATATAATCCATTAAAAAAGACATCATACCTCATGTATGGATCAATCACTAACATAGAATGAATTTTCATTATCTTTTTGGTGATATATATGAGAAACATTGGATAAAATGTTCCCCATGCAACCAAACACTATCCTTATTCCATTTTCTATCACCAAGATCTCCTCCTATAGATTCTCCTCAATCCTAGGGTTATGAAAGTAACCATGATACTTGGATATGATAATTTATTTAGAGATAATTATTATATTTAAGGTCATTAAATAAATTCATTAATTTAAAAAATTGTTTCACTTAATGTACCAAACATTGGAAACCTCAACTATAGGTCTGACACCAACCATCTTCATATCGAGCCTAGGGTAATCCCTGCATTCCAAAATCTAATGTGGCCTTATAAATTGATTTAATAAACCATTATAGATATATTATATTATTTCATTATAATTTTTGTACATGATATAATATATATAAATATTTTTATTATATAATTATTTGGATAACTGTGACTAGGAATCTCACATTGTCTCAATGTTGGGCTTTGAAAATGCTACCTAGAATATTCGCAAGTCTTACACGAAAATAATATTTTCATTACATATAATCTACTAAGGGTCCGAGAAGATAGTTCCTCACTATAATAACTACCTGAAAAAACATTTATAGCTTTCCATCATGGTGAATGAATTGTGACGGTTCTAACACTACCTTCTATGGGATAGTTTTTTGGTTTATACGGATCATAAAATCCTGAAATAACATTACTTCTTGTGAGATAAAAAACATAGAAATAAATCTTGGGCTGATTACATGGAATAATTTGATATTGAGCTAAATTACACTCTTAAGATGATGAATGTTGTGGAGTATTCTTTGATTATGAAAAATAAGACCCTAGTGGTTTTCATTTTTTTGTAGTGAATGAAAGATGGTACCCCTTTTACAATTATACATTTTTATTTTAGGGAGGACAAGGGAAGCATGAAATTGGATAATTTATCTTTCACTTCATCACTTATTAGTGTAGTGGAATATATCCATATATCATATTTTGACTACCTCTTGACGAGGGATACTATATTTTTTTGGGAGACCCCTCTTGATGGTTCCTTGGAAGACTATGAGAATTTAAAAACTTGGGGTTGAGTGGGGTTATATATTAATATATGTGAGGACTTGATGATGGTTTTCCACTCATTGATACGAAATTTATATCCTAACATTACCAACAAGTATCATGATATGGAAAGAAAAAATTGGTTTCCCATAATGAAGAAGGACATAACTGTATTTATATCCTGATCCCCCACTTGTTTGTAGGTGAAGGTAGAGAATTCATGCCTTTCATATTTACACTAATCAGTGATAATTTTAGTATGTAAGTGGGATGATTTCATTATGAATTTTGTGGTTGTATTAATGAGGACTTCTTATTTAAATGGTGTAGTTTGGGTTATCATCAATCATTTTGTGAAGGTATCCTACATTTAAGACATCAAGGAGTATTTTGTAGTTGATGATCTTGGAAGAATGTCTATATGATAGGTATGACACCTGCACTGGGTGTAACATCCCAGGTAAAAAAAGAATATTACATTTTCATATTTATTAATATTTTTGAATAAAATGTTAATATTACTTTAAAGGGGATGTTATGTTCGATGGCATACCTAATACGCAACAACGAGTTTCTTTGAAATATTACATCGCGTACTAAAAATATAATATTATTATTTTAAATGGTAGTTAACACCTAGATATTGTAATGGCGGAAATAAATAGAAATAACTAAAAAATTATTATATATGTTTGTTAAATATTTTTACATTTACCCAATAAATTATATAGGATTAAATGCGAATGAATCCAATTTTAAGCATAAATATTCTAATGTTCTTTAAAAGGTTGATTAACCTCCTTTTTGATGGTGAAACCTTTTTTTAATCTACTTATTTTCACTTGTATATGTTATATTTTTCAAAATAAAATCCTTCTTTAGAATGAAGACATCAAAATTTACATTGTGTATGTTTTTGGTATTTTTCCAATAAAGTTCATTTTCTAATCAATAGTGAAGAATGTTGTATTTTAATTCAAAACCCCCTTTCAGTATAGTTTATTTATATGGTTAGATTATCTTTTTAATTGGTTTTAAAGTGTAATTACAATATTTTTTTACCATTTAATACAATTGTGGTCATTGGAATTAATTTAACTTTGAAATTGGACTTCAACAAGTGTCAATCTTTTGATAGATATTGTTTCTTAAAAACATGCTATTTGTTTTGACAGCGGAAATTAATTATAAAATTAATTAATGAAACTTATATGTTATTAATTTGGTAAAATTTACATAATTTTTGAATTCATAATATCAAAGATATCTTAGAGTGAATCTTTGGTATTTTTCTGAAAAACATCAATTTTTGATGAATAGAGAAACAACTTAGTAGTAGTTAAAAAATTGAATTTTCGTTAAACGAAACATTACCACTTCTGTAAATTTAATTTAAAAAATCTGAAATACATGGATGTCATTATTAAGTAACATTTGGTTCAATGGGATGAAAATAGTTTTTTTGTGATTAGTAACTTTTGAGTTTTGTTTACCGTGATTAAAGTTAATTAAGATAATTTAATGTAAAAATAATATTATAAAAATATAAAAATATCATGAAACATGTCCTACCATTATTGGATGAGTCATGGCCGTCCAGTACAATCTATGGTTCAATTTTTGGGACCACATGGAGCCACATGGGTAAGATAATGACATTAATACTTTTTAATTAAAGTAAAAATAAAATTGTCGTAAACATGTACTGTTTTACAAAAATAATTTTTACAAGGTGTGATAAAAGTTATGTTTTCGACTATAAATATTAATTATAATGATAAAATTATTTCCTACAACATGGTAATTTTTTTATAATTTTTAGACCTCAAATAAATAAAATTATTTATGACACATTGATGATGTACTGTTTATGTCATTAATGAATAAATTAAATCAATAAGAAGATAAAGTTTAAAATAATATCCAAAACTTTTCCAATACCAGTTGGATGATTTTATTTCTTACATGGGCCACATTATCATATAATTTAATTATTTTTGGAGCTTTATAACCTGAATTTCATTTTATAATAAAATAATAGTTTCAAGATTTCCAAAAGAGCACCTCCTCTCCCTTATAAAAAGTCCCCAATTCCTACCCATCTCTCAAACTTCCCAAGCCATTTGAATATTCCAAACTCTACTATAATAATATCCCAATATCCCTCTATTCATACTATAAGCCTTACCTTAGGCAGAAAGCTTTTCAATAAACCATTTTGGTTCAAACCAAGAGGAGTTACCCGATTTAAAGGTAATGTCTTCTCTTATGTTCTTTTGTTTTATTTTTCTTCTCCAACCCCATAAACACTTTTTATTCGTTTATTCTGTAAAAAAACCAGTATCTTAAATATAATAGGTTTTTTTATGAGATTTATTTGGGCTACACCTACACAAACCTCCACCTAATGTTTAATGAACATACTGTTTCTATGGGTGGGGAATTACTGCCTCACAAAACAATGATTGTTCAATCATCTTTTACCACCCATAATGGTAGACATTAAGATGTAACTATATTTATATATGTTATTATACTGAAATTATAGTATACCTATGTATCATTATGTTTTCATTCCATTAAAATATGACAAATAAATGAAAGTAGCGTGCATGCGTACGTACGGCCTACCGTCTCCATGAACGGTGCATTTCATTTATTATTTCCAAACATTATGTACTATTATAAATACATATATATACTGGATATATATGATATATATGACATCTATGTTATGAATATAATTCTTTAGATAATGTAATCTTGACCACTTGGATGATTTATAATTATAACAAGTTCATTTTTACACCAGTTCTGAACATCAGCAAAATGTTTGATATGAATTAAAACAATTAAATAATTGTTATAGAAAGGTAATAAGTGATATAAAAGGAATATTAAAGTTGAAAAATATTCTAAATAAATTAGAAATTAACTTAATATTTTCATTCAGGAAGAACAAGGAACATACGAGCGAGTCAAGTCGGACATGTGGTAAGGGATCCTACCTCTCTCTTTCTTTTCAAGTGCTCTATTTTATGTCATTCCATTTATGCTCCATGTTATTATGTTTTAGGATTTTATTTTATATTTATCCTAATGTACTTTTTATTTTCATATGATGAGATACTCTCTCTTTATCTCATCAATTCATTTTAAGAATGTTTAAGTGGTGTTGTTAGGTTGCTGAATTTTTGTAACGGATTCTTTCACCCTCCTCATTTTCAAAGTTCTATTTTATGTCAAGCCTTCCAAGTTCCTTTTTCTTATGTTGGGGTATGATATCTAAATCCATTATAAGATAATAGTTTTGTTCATATGATGATATTCTCTATTCGATCTCATCAATTCATTTTTTTGATGTTTTAAGTGGCGTCGTTAGGCTGCCAAATTTTCGTAACGGGGTTTCTTATCTCTCTATTAATTCTGTGATATTTCCATTGTTAACAACTTATTTATTGCATGTGGTTTATTGTGTACTGAAATTTGATATATATTAGATGACTCTTTTTATAATCATGTTATTATGTGATTCATTTGTGTTTATTAACTTTTGGTCATGCGACTCGATTGATCACAATAAGGTAAAGGGTTTTTATCTCACTTTTTGTTCCTGTGAGATTCATGCTATATTTTCCACTATTTTCCTCTATGTGCTGTATGTACATCCCATGATTGTATTATTATTTTTTAATATACATTAATTTATGGGAATTTATATCTTCATTGTATGACCCTTCTTTCATGTGGCGTATGTTTCGAAAGTTATAAAAATCGGTAAGGGAACCATTAACCCTCCACTTTTTAAAAGACTTATTTTTGGTAGGTCTTTTAATTTACATCTTCTTATTTTGGGATATGTTCTTATATATCCTTATTATTGTAAATGTTATTTCAAATAGATGAGATACTATTTTTATCTCTCATCATCTCATTTTCTGGATTTTAAAGTGACACAGTTAAGCTGTCAAATTTCTGTAAGGGAACTTCTTAACCCAATTTCAATTATTTGCATTAATACTCTACTTCTTGATTATGTCGTTCTATGAATATGTGTGGATGAACTCTGATAGCTTTACACTTAATATCCACTTATATTGGGTGTATTTATGTTTGTCACACATATTTATATAATTGATTTATCTTTAATCTAAGGATATCGTCTTTGTACGGGACATCATCTAAATCTCCTTTATTTGAGGCATAGTTTGTTTTATACACAACTTTCAATTATACGGTGTATAAAAACCTTTTAATTTTACTTTTATTCAAAATGTATCTTTTTATACTAAGAGTTTTACTAAACGAAAAAGGAATTTTTTTTCTTACGTATGCGGCGACAATGACTTCTCCGCCGCCGTGACCATTATTTGAGTTTCGACTTCCTCTACAAGCCATAATTTTTTTTAAATTGAAAAATAAATACCATGTTTTATTTTTATTTTATTTTGGAATTGAAAATAATTTTTATAATGTTTTGATTATATAAATTTGTTTTATTGACATCTTATGATTGAAGTGAGGAAATTTTATGGTTCCTTTATGCATGTTTTATGTGATACTATTATGTTAGATTTCTTGGGAATTGTTTATAAAGATAGGTGGTTCTGTGATAAACTAAGGGTGGGTGAGCCCGATATAGGTCTCCAATGCATTGGGTAACACGAGGGACATAAACTTGAAGGTTTCTCTGAAGAGATTTAGGTAATATACGGTGATGGGTATTCCAAACGTAACCATGAGGGTTGCTCCCTACATGATAATGTTATGAATGCCTCATGTTACCTTTATGTATTATGATTTCTATGAGTTATTCAAAAATATTATGATTTCATGAGGTATGTTAAAGTGCTTATGTTTTATGAGTAAAGTATGATTTCATTTATTTTTATGTATACATGGAATAATTTTTTCTTTCCGTATTTTTATATCCCTTACTGAGCTTTTTCTACTCTTCCCAAGTTTTGGAAATGTTTTCCACAGGACTGAAAGATTAATAGGGTCAAGGATTGGATCTAGGAAAGACATTCTATCTAAAACATGGAACTATACATGTTTCTTTTTAAGTGTTTTTATTTTATTAAAAAAATGGAAACTGAGTAGAAGTGTATACTTTTTAATCTTTTGAGATATAATAGATATGTCATAATTCTCTAAAACTATAAACCTGAATAGATCCTCAATGTTAATTATTCATTTAATTCAAGATTATGTAATGTTTTAAAGATGGTTCCTTATAGTTGGTATCAAATATCGGTTTAGATAAATTTTGAGGTTAGAGTGTTATTTAAGAATAAGTGATAAGTTGTATATAACTACAATGGTTAGTATATTAGATGGAGTCATTGTTATTTTTTAAAGTTGGAATGAGTTTGAGATAACTTCAATAAGTATATCTTAGTGTTTGTCTTCCTCATTAGTACATGATGATTTTGTTTATATACTCACACTGACATTTTTGGTTTTAGTAAATGGATGGATCTAGCAGGAACCAAAGTGATAATGGGAATGAAGGAAACTATGGTGGTTCTATGATTAAGAGACTAGATGAAATGTGGGATTCAATGGGGAATATTGTGAGTATTCTAAACCAACTATCAAGGAGTAATTATTAACCACTTGAACCTTGGTCAGTTATCCAATTCATCTTGTAAGAGAGAACCAAATTGATATGGAAGTTCAGGTAATAATTATAAAGGTAACCATTAGGGTTTATATGATCCTTACTTTTGAGGTAATTATGGGTTACTATATGTTATGATCGAAAAAGAAATAAATGATATAAACTTGAGGTTAATCTATGTTATGGTTATCTTTGAATATTTTATCTCTTTTGCGAAATTTTTTAATAATTACATAGTTTTGGGAAAAGGGACAACACGCAGACTGTGTGAAAACCCATCGCGTCGGACCAAGCTGCAGGAATCGAACCTACAACCAAAGTGTGGCTGGTATTTATCACCTACCACTGGACTACATGAAGTCCCTTGTTAGTTTGACTAATTCTTTTTAGTTAGATGATTTTATGAATCAAGAATAAGTTTATTTTGGGTTATCTACGGAGATGATTAACCTATCATGGAGGATATATGATTAGGTTAATTACTTTTCAATATGATACTTTAAGAGTAACTGGTGTTATTTGGATATAAATATTAAGATTTACCTTAGAAGACTATGTGATTAAATCCTTAAAAGATTTCTGTTTAAATCTTAGTTTGGTTTACATTGAATAATTTTAGGGGCAAATGTTTATCGAATGGTCTTTGTTGAACTTTGGGTTTTGTTGGACAAATTTTGGAGACTAAGAATAGATTTTCTTTTTATAAGGATTCCCCTTTTTGGGGATTATTTGATCTTGTACTAACATTTTTGGTTTTGGTTAAGTTCCTAATATATGGGAAATATATAGTTCTCTTTTGTGGATTAGGTTATTCTATATAAGTTGATTACAAATCTCTTAATGTGAACAAGTCATCATAAATACTCATCGTTTTGAGGAAATATGAGTTTGTGTTAGAAATCTAGTAAAAGTTAAAAGTCTACATGACAAGTAAGTATGTTTCCTTATGTTTTTAGTTAATATCATAAATAATTTACTCAATAAAAAGTAACTTAAAACAAAAACATTGTCTGTTAACTTTTTCTACTGGGGAATCAAATATCATTTAACCCATCACAATTTTTTGATTTTCTGGTGGTTAACATTCTCCTAGACATGTTTTATATCACTCACCATTAGAACATGACCGTTTATTTTCTCCTCCATCTCTATGTTTTCATGGGATCCTAGTATTGGTTATATCAGGTAACCTTTTTACTTTTTTTCTTCCATTTAAAGTGATAGTTTGATTTACTCCTTTTTCGATGTGGGGCTTTCATGGAAGTTTCAAAGCCCAATTTTTTTAAAATTGCGAGGACACAATTCCCAAAAGGGGGGGGAGGATGTTACATCCCAGGTAAAAAAATAATATGACATTTTAATATTTATTAATATTTGTGAATAAAATGTAAATATTACTTTAAAGGGGATGTTATGTTCGATGGCGTACCTAATATGAAACAACGAGTTTCCTTGATATCTCATGTCGCACACTAATAATATAATAATATTATTTTAATTGGTATTTAATGCCCAACTGTTGTAATGGCGGGAATGAATAGAACTAACTACAAAATTATTATATATGTTTGTTAAAAAAATTTACATTTATCCAATAAAATATAGAGGCTTAAAATGTGAATGAATCCAATTTTAAGCATAAATATTCTATTGTTTTTTAAATGGTCGATTAACCGCCTTTTGATGGTGAAACATTTTTTTAATCTATTTATTGTCACTTTTATATGTTATATTCGACAAAATAAAATCCTTCTTTATAATCAAGACATCAAAATTTATTTTGTGTATGTTTTTGGTATTTTTCCGATAAAGGTCATTTTTTAATGAAGAGTGAAAAATGTTGTATTTTAATTAAAAAACCCCCTTTTAGTATACTTTATTTATATGGTTATATTATATTTTTAATTTGTTTTAAAGTGTAATTAAAATATATTTTTACCATTTAATCTAATGGTGGTCATTGGAATTAATTTCACTTTGAAATTGGACATAGACAAGTGCCAATCTTTGGATAGATATTGTTTCTTAAAAACACGCTATTTGTTTTGACAGCGGGAATTAATTTTAAAATTATTTAATTCAACTTATATGTTATGAATATGTTAAAATGGACATCATTTTTTAATTAAGAATATCAAATAAATATGACAGTGAATTTTTGGTATTTTTCTGAAAAACTTCATTTTTTGATGAATAGTGAAACTAATTAGTGGTAGTTAAAAAACTGAATTTTTCGTTAAACGAAAATTTACCGCTTCTGTGAATTGAATTTAAAAAATCCAACACACATGGTTGTCAATAGTATGTAAAATTTGGTTCAATGGAATGAAAATAATATTTTGGGTGAATAGAAACTTTTGAGTTTTGTTAACCGTGATTTAAGGTAATTAGGGTGATTTAAGGTAAAAATGATATTATAAAAATATAAAAATATATTGACACATGAAATACCCTTATTTGATGAGTCATTGTCAACCAATAAAATCCATGGGTCAATTTTTGGTACCCCATGGAGCCACTTGGGTAAGAAAATGACATTAATACCTTTTATTTAAAGTAAAAATAAAAATGTCACAAACATGTATTGTTTTACTACAATAATTTTTGAAAGGGGTTATAAAAGTTATCTTTTCGAATATAAATATTCATTAGAAATATAAAAAATATTTACCACAACATGGTAATTTTTTTATAATTTGTAGACATCAAATAAATAAAATTATTTATGACACAATGATGATGTAGTGTTTACGTCATTAATGAATAAATTAAATAAATATGAAGATAATGTTTATAATAATATCTAGAACTATTCCAATATCTATTGGATGATTTTATTAAAAGAATTTGCCACCTTATCATTGACTTTAATGATTTTTGGAGCTTTAGAAACCAAATGTAATTTTACAATAAAATAATAGTTTCATGATTTCCAGAAGAGCCCCCCCTCTCCCTTATATAAAGACCCCACTTCCTACCCATCTCTCACCCTTCCCATGTCCTTTGGATCGCCCAAACTCTACTCAAAAAATCTCTCAATATCCCTCTATTCATCCTAGAATCCTTAAATTAGTCAGAAATCTTTTCAAGAAACCCTTTTGGTTCAAACCATGAGGAGTTACCGATTTAAAGGTAATGTCTTCTCTTATGTACTTTTGTTTTATTTGGCTTCTCCAACTCCCTAAACTCTTTTTATTCCTTTATTTTGAAAAAAAATCAGTATCTTCAATATACTAGTATGTTTTTATGTTAATTATCTGAGATACACTTAGACACACCTCCATCTAATGGTTAAAGAACATATTGTTTCTTTGGGTGGCGAATTACTGCCTCACGAAACGATGGTTGTTTAATCCTCTTTTAACACCTCTCATGGTAGCCATTATGATGTCTCTATATTTATATATGATATTATAATTCAAATAAAATATACCTATATATCAGTATTTTTTCATTCCATTAAAATATAACAATGAAATGAAAGTAGCATTCATGCGTACGTACGGCCTACCGTCTCCATGAACGGTGCAATTCATTTCTTATTTCCAAGAATTATGTAATATTATAAATACTTATATATACTAGATATATATGATATATATTACATATATGTTATGAATATCATTTTTTAGATAATGTAATCTTTACCACATGGATGCTTTATAATTATAACAAGTTCATTTTTGACTCAAGTTCCGAACATCTGCAAAATGTTTGATATGAACTAAAAAATTAAATAATTGTTATAGAAAAGTAATAATTGGTATAAAATGAATAATAAACAGGAAAAATATTCTTAAGAAATTATAAATTATCTTAATTTTATCAATCAGGACGAAAAATGAACATACAAGCGAGTCAAGTCGGACACGTGGTAAGGGATCCTACCTCTCTCTTTCTTTTCAAGTACTCACTTTTATGTCATTCCTTTTATGCTCCATGTTATTATGTTGGAGTATGTTCTTTTATATTAATACTACTGTACTTTTTATGTTCATATGATTATTGACCCTCTATTTCTCTCATCAATTCATTTTAAGAATGTTTAATTGGCGTCGTTAGGCTGCTGAATTTTTGTAAAGGATTCTTTCACCCTCCTCATTTTCAATGTTCTATTTTATGTCATGTCTTTCAAGTTCCTTTCTCTTATGTTGGGGTATGATAAATATATCCATAATACATTCCAATTTATGTTCATATTATGAGATACCCTATTTGATCTCATCAATTAATTTTTTGATGTTTTTAGTGGCGTTGTTAGGCTGCCGAATTTTTGTAAGGGGATTTCTTATCTCGCTTTTAATTCTGTGATATTTCCATTGTTCGCCACTTATTTACAGCATGTGTTGTATTGTGTACTTAAATTTGGTATATATTATCATGATTATATTTATAATCATGGTATTCTGTGAATCATTTGTTTTTTATTATCTTTTGGTCATACGACTCGATTGATCACAATGAGGTAAGGGGTTTTATCTCACTTTTTGTTCCCATGAGATTCATGCTACATTTGCCACTATTTCATTTTTTTTGGTTTATGTAATGCCCATGATTGTATTATTTTTGTAATATAGTTTAATTTATGGGTATTTTCATCTTCATTGTATGACCCTCGTTTCATGTGGCATATGTTTCGAATGTTACCCAAATCGGTAAGGGAACCTTTCAACCTCCTCTTTTTAAAAGACTTCTTTTTGTTAGGTCTTTTAATTTACATCTTCTTATGTTGGGATATGTTCTTATATATCCTTTTTACTGTAAATTTTATGTCCAAGTTATGATATACCCTTTTTATCTCTCATCATCGCATTCTCTGAATTTTAATGTGACATCGTTAGGCTATCGAATTTCTGTAAGGGAACTTCTTAGCCCAATTTCAATTGTTTGGGTTAAACCTCTTATTATTGATTATGTCATGATATGAATATGTGTGGATGACCTCTGACTGTTTTACACTTAATATCCACTTATATTGGGTGTATTTATGTTTGTCACACATATTTATGTAATTGATTTATCTTTAATCTAAGGATATCGTCTTTGTACGGGACTTCATCTCAATCTCCTTTCATTGAAACATATTTTGTTTTATACACAACTTTCTTTTATATGGTGTATAAACACCTTTGACTTTTACTTTAATTCAAAAGGAATATTTTTATATGAATAATTTTACTAAACGAAAAAAGGAATGTTTTTTTCCAATGTATGTGGCGACAACGACTTCTCCACCACGGTGACCATTATTTGATATTCAAATTCCTCTACAAGCCATAATTTTTTTTTAAAATGAAAAATAAATATCATGTTTTACTTTTCTTTTATTTTTGTATTGAAAATGGTTTTGATAATTTTTTTATTATATCAATGTGTTGTATTGACATATTATGATTGAAATGAGGAAATGGTATGTTTCCTTTATACATGTTTTATGTGATACAATTATGTCAGGGTTCATGGGAATTGTTTATGAAGAAGGGTTGTTCCGTGATAAACTAAGTGCAGGTGAGTCTGATTTATCTCCCCAATACATTTGGTAACGCGAAGGAGTTAAACTCTAAGGTTTCTTCAAATAGATTTAGGTAATATATAGTGATGGGTATTTCAAACGTAACCATGGGGGTTGCTCGAGACGTAAGAATGTTATTAATGCCTCAAGTTACCTTTATGTCTTATGATTTCTATGAGTTATTCATAAATCTTATGATTTCATGAGGTTTTCTAAAGTTCTTATGTTTTATGAGTAAAGTATGATTTCATTGATTCTTATGTATACATGGACTAATGTTTTCTATCCGTATTTTTATATCCCTTACTGAGATTTTTATGCTCATCCAATGTTTTTGAAATGTTTCCCACATGACTTAAAGATAAATAGGGTCAAGGATGGGATCAAGGAAAGTCATGCTATCTAAAACATGGAACTAGACATGTTTCTTTTTAAGAGTTTTTTTTTTGAAAAAAATGGAAACTGAGTAGAAGTGTCTACTTTGTAATCATTTAAGATGTAATAGATATGTCCCAATTCTCTAAAACTCTAAATCTGAAAATATCCTCAATGTGAATTATTCATTGAATTCAAGATTATGTAGTGTTTTAAGGTCGGGTCCTTATATAGGGTGTCATGGAGTATCTTATCATATTGAGATCCCTACTTCACTTCATGATTATTCCATGTCCTTAATAAGTAAATAGTAATAAATTTCCATCTGAGTGCAGGTTAATATCTATATACTAATGGGAAGTCATAGTGTGTAATATATTTTTTGGGGAGAAATTATCTAAATATGTGTCCTCATTTCTTTTGGTTCATGGGAGATACACATATTCATGATATTATTTTCATACAATAATTTATACCATGTGTCTATTCATATGGATAGATTTGAGGCCATGTACAATAGGTTGTTATGATCACCTTTGTTTTGGTAAGAGGCTATTGAGTGACCTTTGTTTTGGTCAATCTTAGTGTAGAAGACTTCTGATAATATTAAGAATACCATGAATGAGTTTAAAATCACTCCAATAAATGGGAGTTATTATTACAAATAATGATAAAAACCAATATAGTTTCATGTTGTTGAACAAATATTATTGTTTTTGTTACTAAGGATGGGGGAGCCTCATATTTTGAGTCAATGTATATTAGTCTCAAGGTTCATCAGGTCGTTTAAGATTTTGTAGAGAGTCAATAATGTATATTAACAACTTGAACTTTTTAAAAGGTAAACATTGATGCATGAGATGTTTAAAAACTATTATCTTTGACTATATCTCCTAAACCCATATAATTTTATCAATATTGATGGAGTTGAGATGGAGTTATACTCTTCGTTTGAGGATTTTTTTCGTGTGTATTATTTTATATTTTGAAACTACCCTTCATGAGAATATCAGCCCACTAGTATGTGATATATGGAAGAATAGAAGAGTTGAGAGGAAACATGGGTTTGATAGATGAACATTCCATCCCAGTTGCAAGAGATTTTTATCAGGTTTGTTGATGGGTATTGGGATTGCAGATCAGGGGTGATATGATATTTGGTTTGGTGGTCGTAAGATCCTTCCCTTATATAGAAGTATATATCCTTTTAATTTAATCCAAAACCCCATTATTTCGTCCTTAATTAGTATTAAAGGGGGTTAGGGAGGCCCTAGATGTTTCCATGGAGTTCAAGGTCTATAATTATAATTTTTTGAGAAGAATAATAGGGTCCATGGTTAGAACATAGTTTATGCCATAGATTTATTCTTTTATTTTCTTCTTACATTCTACTTCATGTCTTCATTTTGTGTATAACCCTTAAAGTTAAGGAATATTTTAAAATGGAGTTCTCCAATTATGAATTCCTTTTTTAATATCATAGATCACAATGTTTTTTGTAATTCCAATGAAACACCTTGTCCACTATAATATTTATGAAATTGTATTTGAATTTGAAATAGGAACATAAATGGGGTAAGTTTTTGATTAATAATGATACCCAAAATATAGCTGTTGTTGTAGTTTATGATACCAATATTACACTTTATATTTTGGTCTGTGATACCAATAATATGCCTCATCTGTTGTTTTGGGATAATAAGAATACATCTGATGTGGTGGTTTTTGAAACTAGAAATACATATGATGTGGTGGATTTTGATGTTGAGAATACTATCGATGTGGTGGTTTACGATACCAATATTACACCAGATATGTGGTGGTTTTTGATAACTTGTATTACAAATGAAATGTGTTAATTTTTTATGTAATTTTATTGGTTTGGTAGGAATGGTATTTTTGACATACTATAAAAAAATACAACACTGGTCAATGATTCATCATTTCTAATCGAATAGTGTATGGAGATGGAATTTAGGCATGATCTTGGGGCCTATGAGTCTTTTGGTCCTTATTTTTGGTTTTGGATTACTTTTAGACTCGATTCATATAATGTACATAATGTATGAATCTATACTTGTCTTTATTATCATCATGGTTATTTCATGGGTTTATTTTTAGTTCTGGGGTCATGTGTTGTTGTTAACATTTTCCTTTATTTGATGTATATGACTTTTCTTATCTCCATTATTGTACACTCTGACATATTGGATATAGTTTCCCCATGGAATTATATAGACCCTCATTGTTGGTCGGAAACCTCTGGCGAATGGGTAGGAGTGTATACGGTCTGTGATGTGTCATTTGTTCATGAACCGTAATTCGGTATAGGAGAGTGTGAAGTGAAAATTGATCTCATCCTTATACTATATACTTGAAAAATTTTCACACCATATTTTCTATCTTCCATGTGGTTTCAGTGTATATACCATTTTTATTTTTACCCCAAGATATGTGTGTTAAATTTTATGGATATTTTTCTGATGAATTTATTATTGATCTATTATCTGAATATTGTAACATACATTATTTTGAGAATCATACACTCCATAAAAATTATTAGTTATTCTAAAATGATGTATTATCCTTGAATTAATCAGCATTCACAATTTTCACATATGATATTTTTGCAATATTGTATATAATTGTATCATGATAGGATCCAATAAACCCTAAATTTGATAGAGATATTATATTTTTAGAGTCTATATAAAATTAATAATTAGGGATAATTTAATAATTTTTACATGGTTTCTTCCATTGATAGACTATAAATAATGAAATAATGACTATGTTAATGTGTCTAGAATGATCAATTTTATGGAAGTTAACTACTAGATTACAAAAATATGTACCTAAATAATAATTTTGACTATAAGGATTAATTAATTATAAATTCATATGTATGAATAATTTTTTATTATTGAGTAGTGTTCATAAAATATCCCTGGAAATTTATTGATGGCATATACAATGTAGTCATCTATAATAGGGAGGTATCGTAACATATCAGAATATAAGTTTCGACCAATTAAATAGAACATGTTTTAGCTCAAATTTAATATTTAAAATGTATTTTTTGACTTTTATTGTGTAATAAAATTTAAAATTTTAGGAACCTGTCTTTTGGACCGTGAATAATCTCTCCTCCATTCATTTCTAAACTAATCTATGATACCATATTGTCATGGATAATAAAAAGAGCACGTGGTTGAAAAATAAAAAATATGATGAGGTCTAACAAGGTTCTATATATCACCAAAATCTATAGGGGGATTTTATACATATAATCTTTTTTATTTACGGATACACCATATTTAATATTTATATGAAAATCAAGTATTTTTTTAAGTAGGTTTAAAGTAATGGTATGTAAAAATATCATTACAATCAAGGAAGTATTTTAATTCTAATTTTGAACAGTTAGATCATATATTAATTTAATAATTATATATTATTAATGTATTTAAATTTTAGTACAAATTATCATTTTAACTATAATTAATATATTTATAATAATTTTATTAACTCGGGATTTATTACTTTTAATATTTAAAAAATAGTGTTTTATTGATTTAAATTATTTTTATATTTTATCATTTTCAAATAATTATTTTTTAGCAAGGATATAAAATTATCACATATATTGATGGAACAATTTCCCTAACTGAATTTTTTGGAGTTGATGGAATCATGGGTTGTGATAAACACAGCACCAATTAAGCTAGAAAGATGAAATGAAAGTAATGAAATGGTGGAAAATTAGATGATATATAATTTTATCATGTCAATTGAACTAGAATGTATATAGAGTAAGGTTTTTATGGGGGAGATAGGAAACCATGAATTTTTATAATGAAAAATAGAGAAAAAAACCACATCATGGTAATTGTTATGGCGATCAAGTACTGTCATTTGGTCAAGAAGAGATAAAAAGAATAAATATGAAACTACAAAATGAAAACACTAGTTATGACATTGTTTATGAAGGAATATTTATTCATGGTTTCATTCCATGATAATGAGTGATATTATTTTTTTAGATACAATAATTAGTGACAAAATGTGGCCACATCATGGTTGTTGTGTCATCACGCGATAACAAATTTGATTAATAGTACCTACACTATAGTTTTAGTACCGTATTCCATTTTTTATTTAATTTATATGATTTTTATAACTAATGAAACATTACTAAAAATAATTTTATTGTGTAAAAGAGGTTAATGGTTAAGTATGAGATCATCGTGGGTGTTTTAGAAGGAAAATATTGCTTGTATCTAAAATAGGGTACCTCATTTTAGTGTCATCATGAAATTTTGGGAGGAAATAAACATGAAACATTATAGAGAACCAATATTGTTTCAAATGTTACCATGTCAATGTAATAATAGAAAAAATATATTATTAATCAACATATTGTGGAGATTAAAAAATAAAATTTTAGTGTTTTGGTAGATAAAATGAACTATCAAAGATTTAGTCATTGGTAGGATAATAATAGTTAAACCTTAATGATAGAGAGACATGGGAATTTCAGGAAATTAAAATATTGTTTTAATGATTATTAATTATTCCATTAAAACCCATAACCATAATAGAGACTGAAATTGAAAATCTTAAGGAGTTGGAATGGGTTGTAGAAGACTGCTTCTACAGTATAGTAATATAGGTTTTCATATTTTTCTATTATTATTCTATATTTTTTATAATTATATTATTTATTAATGAAAAATAATTTTAATTTATAAATTATAATACTTGAATTTATTCTTTACTATGGAATGAATTTTATTTATATGTTCTTAAATATGGTTTCAAGTTGGAAATTTGTTAAATTAATTTATGTTCTAAATTAAGGGAAATGATTGGTTTAAAAGTTAGAGATCAAACATTGGCCTAAAAATTTATATAGACTCAATTATAATTGAAAAAAACGATCCATTAATATATAATATTTTCTATCTCGATCATGATCATAACAGTTAAAATTATAATAAATTTTTTATCTATTGATGTTTATTCAATCAATTAAATTTTTATCATTAGAATAAAAATGAAATCACTCAAATATTTAAGTTCTCTAAATTGAATAAAGTAAAAATCCATAGATTAAATTATTAACTATTATAATTATAACTTATTATAGATTATTTATTATTTTAGTGTTAAATGAGATAATATTACTTACTATATATTTCTTAATTTAATCATTCCTATGATTTAAAATCACTTGTAAATTTTTTAAATAAATATAGTAAAAAGTTATTTATTTAACTTACATATATCCTTGACAAAATAAGGAATGGAACCTAAATTATTGTGTCATTATCAATCCCCCTTAGTTTGGTTACGGGGTGTTTATATCCAAGATATATTTGGATTGAATTTCAAAAATTGTTAACTTTTTTGGAATATTTTAGTAATATTATAATGGTCACTTTAGTATTCCCTAAACTTACAAAATTCAATTTATGAGTCTTTAAAAAAATAGTACCATAGGTAAATCATCGATTATACCATAGTTAGGTGGGATAACAATATTTTTTTGGTCACTTCATGTGAGTATTTATTTTATAAAAGTTCCTTAGAGGTATGAAGGTTTCAAGGTAAGTAGAATCACTAATCAAGTCACTACCCAAAAATTATTTTGTTGTAAACAATGAATAATATGATATATCATGACGAAAAATAATCAATACTAATTAATATATCCAATGATGCTAGAAATAAATCCCCAAACAAAGAGATATTATCTTTTTCTGTTAGATTTATGATTAATTTAATAAAAACTAAAATACCTCGGCCTTGAAGTCATCATTCAATGTAGTTTTTGATCTTATGATACCTATTCATAGCGAATTTTTATTTCATTAATAGACCCCAAAGAATATCCTATTTAGTTTTGGTCTAAATATTCTCCTAGACCATGTAATTGTATCGATGGATCCTCAAGTGCTAGCACAAAGGAAAAAATTTCTTCATCTTGTTCAGTACTGTTCTTGAAGGGTTATCCTGTTTCCATGAATATCGTGCATTTGATCTATCTGTCCTGATATAGAATTGGGAGGATTGTTATTTATTTAATTTATAATATAATCTCTATAGTTTTCTTGGTATAGTGATACGTCTTGGTAGTAGAGGATATGGATAAAAAATGTTTCACAGAGTGTGTCTTTTGATTCTAAGACATAAAAGAGTATATATGGAGGTGGGGTTATAAATGATAATTTTTTAGAGGTCCTTATTCCATTATTAATCATAATATATTCAACATGAAAATAATATTAATAACACTAACAATAATAATAATAATAATTGTGATAATAATAATAATAATAAATCTAATGGCATGCACTAACTCATGCATTGATAAATATTATATATTCATGATCTTGCAAATACATTTTTTCATCGGACATCTAACTGGACCAAACCATCCTCCTTGAAATTTATTGAACCTTTGATAAAGTTTTAAATAATAATTATTTATTTATTAATTAAATAGCTATTTTATTCATGATATTTTAAATAATTACATATTTACTATTCAATGTATATATAGTAATTGAATATTTTAATCGATAAATTTTACAATATATATTATTACATGGCCTTGATAATATTAATTTATTACACTTTAATATTAAATTCAAATTTAACTAATATGAGGAATATACATTATATTTCAATTAAATAATCTGGTCAACTAAATGTTTAAAATTATTATCTAGCAATGGGCTATGTGACCCATTGAGAAAGAAGATATGTTACAATTACATAAACAACATATGACTTATATTTTTCTAATATGTTCCAATTTTTTGATATCTCAAATCAAATAGGTGGAATTATTTATCTCAATAACCTATGGGTTTAGTTACTCTTTATTTTACAATATGAAATGTTCTCATTCACACAATTTTCAGGAAATTTATCATATAATTTAATTTCCATCAAAGGGGTTTATATATCAACATCCATAAAAGAAAAGAACAAACACATAATTTCTCGATTTATTCATTAATAAAATATCACTTGTGACATTCCATATATATCATACCACACCAAGAGAAATTGTTATCACAGTTTTTGTCAATATATAAAAGTGTGTCAATCTTGATAGTTATTAATTATAATATTAATATCTATGGAACATAAAACATGTTAGCATATATGATTTCAAATTTATATCCAAATATTTTGAATTCCAATAGGGGTATATCTTTATAATGTCACATTATTGATATTACCAAGAGAAAACTATCGAGGAAGTAGTATCATCTTCTTAGGAGCACTAGAACCTGGAAACCAATATACATTATGAAACATTGTAGAATGTTACCTTGACTATATTACTAATGTTTATGGAATATTTTGTAGGACTTAAATGATCTCATAATTTTGGGGAACTATTATACCCCATTGATACTACGAATACCCCATGTTCATTATTACATGAATTTAACATAATCTAATTAATAATTGTGTGATAAGAAATATATTTAATATTAAAAACATTGAATATATTTAGGTAATACAATGTATAATGATAATTATCTATAGGAACCCAACTCCAACATACTCCCACTTGAACTATAGAAATATTATAATGATCATAAGTACATTATCTCTCTCATAATGTCATGCTTTGATTGAGTTATGGATTTATTCAATGAGTTTTCCATGTTTTCTTTTATGAAAACTAATCTTATAATGACTTCACCTCTAAGGAAAAAACACATTTGGATGTGATACTTATGAGGTATATGATTCATCAATTGATGTGATATTAGATATATGGGGAGAGAAAATAGAAAAGTATTATCATAGTATTCCATGACATAATCATTACTGCTAAAAACCATGTCATTATTGTAATATTATGCTAATTTCTTATATGTACTTCATGACTCTTTTTCAGACCATTCATTGGTTGGGTATTTCTACATGGTCAATTGGGATGTTTTTGTAAAAAAAATTTAGATTCCCATGGGGTTTCATATGATTGGTTCATGGTTAGGGAAAACCCTATAGCTTGGACTAGGTAACCATACACCCAAGAATGGTGTTCTATAAGGGGGTGCACTATTATTACAAACCATACAAACTCCCCCACCAAAATGTGCATCCCAAGGTAGAGGGTTTGTGCAGGGTTAGAACATTGTTAATGAAAATGTGTGTCCAAAATCTGAACCCCTCACAGAGGCTATTTATAGGGTTCATGTCTATGGCGCATGGTTAATCCTAACTATATATCCCACCAATCCAACAATGTGCACAGTATCAAATTAACTAAATATTTATTTTAAAATTTTCCTGGACCCCATTTTGACCCATAATCACCCCTAATATCATTTTTTCTCACACTATTTTTTCCTCAATGAAATAGAGGCATCATCATTTTTAATTTAGGTGTATTTCAATCATTCTTGATGCATTAACTCAATATATGTTGGGTTCTTGATCTGGTTTACACTCTTCTTTGAAGATCCTCTCTATATATCTTCTCATATACTATCATTGGGACCCATTTGGACTATTGATACTAGATATAAGGTTGTTAATGAAGTATTGATATTTTTTATTATCGATCTAGGATCATGAGGACCTGATCATCTCTTTCTTGATCTTTGTTTTCATAGGCAACTTGCTCAACCTTCATTCATGTGGTAGTTGTCCCTATACAAAGGGTTTATAATATTAATTTCTTATTATTCTATATAATTTATTTTTCTTTTTCATTGAATTGATGTGATATGGCTTTAAAATAGATTGGTTGTAAACTATTCATGTTTTCAAAAGTTGATTTCTTTACAAACATATTTCTCACATGATGTGTTGACTAAATTCTTGAATGGTAGTTTTGATTTGAAAATTTGTTTTAAAGAACTTAAGAGGTTTTTTGTTCCTTCAAAAATATTTTATTAAATTTAGTTAATAATTTTCAAGTGTTTCTTTACAATATTAGAACATTGGGATACTTGGGAGAGTTAGAAAATGGATAAATTCCACCTTAGTGAGTGTAGAATAACTATGTTTTGTTTTAATGATATAAATAGACTATAGAGAAAAATTATTATAGATATTATAAAAAAATGGCCTATTTTAGGCTTATTTTTATATATAGAACGTATTCCCAAAGGCTAGATCCCAGAATGGTGTGCTTTGAACTTTATGTCTGCTTTGTTGTATGGTGTATTTTTTCATGGATATTTTCTCACATATTTTCACATGAGGATGTACCACAAGGATTCAAATGAATGATTTTTCAAGGATATATGATTAATTATTTAACATATGGTCTATGGAAATTAATTTATTATTTTTCACTTATTCTTATTATATTAGTTATTTTTTGAATAAAATATTTTATTAAAACCAAAGGAAATTATTGTCAAGTTATTTTGAATTCATGAAAATGATTTTAAAAAAAATTAAACAAAGTACTGCAAAATTATTTTTATTAAACCGTTTATAAATTTGATATTCATATCCTATATGGATTAGTGCTCACACCCACTTTTTGAATTTAGGGAGTTATAGATGTTTTTTGTAGGATCCATGAAAATGGAAGGGCATCATGTATCTTTCTGTCTTCTCTTGTGGTCATAACCTTTAAAGTGGGATGGTTAGGAGCTGAAAAATGGCCACATGGAGTTTTGTTGGTCTTCTCTATATTTTTTAGTCTATCCATGTTGGATTGAATATTAATTATCTCAAGTATTATTTTATCTTATTCCACAAATTTCTATGGTGTTATACCTTATTATTGATATATATGATACATTTTTGTGTCTTTTGATGATACTCTCCTCATGTTGGGTCCTCATGGGTAACTTGTCTATATAACCCCGTTCGTTTCATCGAAAAATTTATAAATGGGGTTTATTTCTTGAAGTGTGGTAACAATGCCTTTTTTTGGTTCCATGTAATTGGTAGATAAGAGATAGTATCATCGGAATTTAGGTAGTAAGTGAGGGAGGTTGTTTGCCTAGATCACATCCTCATCTAGGATTGTGTTGCCAGGGGTGGTTGTAATATTTTTTAGAAACATGGTATTTAATGTCATCTCAATGAATTGGATTTTCTATTTTACGTAAATTATCCCATTACTCCTAAATGTTTTTTTTTCATTTTTATAATTCATATTACTCTAAAATTATTTTTCTTTTCAAGCATTGACATGAATTCATGAATTTCATTAATTGATTGGTCATTCTATTGTTCTTAAAAACTCATCCTGGATGAGCTCTTCAAAATACAAGAGTGTATGTTGTGAGATAGGTTCTATAGGAAAATACATAATTGGGACCTTCGTTGGTTGAGTCTTTAATCCATACAATTCATACTCTAGGTCACATGGGTGTTTGGAACCAACGAAGTGTAGAGGATCATGACTTGGAAATCAACAAGAAACATCCACTCATCTTTAATGGTGAAAAAGGACCCCAGTAATATGGGTAGTGGCTTGAGTAGATATTAGAGATCTTTAATTTCTTGAACACTCATGAATACTCTATGGTTGGTTTTTCAATGTATATGATTGATGGATTGGGAATGAGGTGATTTGACTCTATTGTGCAATAAAATTTTCATTTGGATCTTATAAGGACTTATTCCAATAAACTATTTAACTAGTAGTCATATCTAGAGAATTTATGTGTGGTGAAGACCAATGAGTTTATATCTTAAGAGAAAGGGGAGCATATGTTTCTAGAGTATTCCACCTGTTTATCTGATTTGGTTGATATGGAACTATGTATTAGCATATATGAGTACCTAACGGCTTGGAGGATTGAGTAAGTATTGAGGAATGATATTTTGTCGATGTTGAATCTGATGTACCTTATGAAATTTAAGGTGGTGGTTGAAATATAATCATTGGATGATGCTTAAATAGCTGAAAAGGCTGGTTTGTGTGGAGCATTAGTTCGTTTAGTGGATGGCAAGGATGTATCTTTTATCCAGAAAAGCATGCTCAAGGTTGGTATATTTTCTTTGGGACCAATTTCTGGAGCTTCATTAGGACACAAGATAGTTGTTTTCTACAAATGTGGATGTCTTGTTCATGCCAATCCTAACTATGTGGAAGCTCCTCGTAGTTTTTATAATTGTGGATATTCTAGTAATCTATAAAAAAATTTAAGAATTCCCCAATAGAATTAATCTAGGATCCAATATCTATAAAATTGTTTAGGTAAATAAAAAGTATTTTAAGGGAGGTGGGTCACAATATTTAGTCTCACGTGGAAGTTTAGGTGGCCATGAATAGATAGATTTATGTGCAGGAGTATGTGTCAGAGGAATTTGAAGCTATTCTAGATAAAGTTATAAGTATGGGGTTTATTTAATCTTCTATGGTGAAAGCATTGTTTGATATGGGCGATACAGATTATTTAATATCATATATGGTTTTTAATATGTTGGTATTACCTTAAGATCTTGTTCTATTATTTTTGGTTCAATCCATGCCTTTGGGAAAGTGGTCCAAATAATGTTTCAGGTGTCTCTCATGTGGTGTGATGGTAGCCGACTATGAGGTGACATAAAATTTCATAGATATTGATCTAGATAACAATTAATTAATTATTATCATGTATTATATGATTAGAATTATGGTTTTGTTTGACTATAATTTTCACTAGGTTTAGTTTTTATCTTTCAATGGTGCTTCTAATGTCTTTTAGGGTGAGTGGGACTCTATATTAGGGATGGTGGGGATTTTTGTTCCTTATGTTAGGATAATCACATGAAAATTTTAAGAGATGTCTCCGTATATTGGTGGCCTTTTTGGGAAAATCATCATCCTTTAGTGTTGTGTGCATACCCTGAGGTCTTTCTACATTATTTTTTTGTTTGCATCTATAGGGTGAGTTTATGTTTACCATTGACCTACTACTTTATAGGATTCCCAGTTCTATTCCATCCTATCACGAGGGACATTCTAAGTTGATTGAACATAAATTTCATTTCAAATACCTTGAGGATAAGGGATGTATATTTCCTATCATTTCACTTTGGGATTATCCTATTATCTTTTCTAATAAGGTACAATTAAATATCAATACATTTCAGGGATTATAGAATGTTATATGGGGCTACTATTAAGAAAAAATATCTTGTTTATATGATTGATGATATTTTTGATCAAATATAGGGATCATGTTTGTTTTCATTGATTAAACCTCAGCTAGGGTATCAAAAGTTGAGAGTTCCATATGGGTATATACATTAGATATTTTTTGGAGATTATATGGGAATTTCATGTTCTGGTTTATTCCATTTAGTTTCACTAATGATCATGTTGTATGTATCAATTTTATAAAATGGATCTTTCATCAGTTCATAGAGCCTTTTGTTTTAGCATTTGTGGATGATATTTTTTTACTCCATGTCAAAGGTTGAGGACACATAGATTATTTTGATATCATTCTTATAACATTTACGGAACATCATCTATATTTTAATCATTCAAAATGTGAGTTTTGAATGTGAAAGGTGAATTTTATGGGGCATATGATATATAATAGGGGCATCTAAGTGGATCCTAAAAAGATAAATTTATTTATTTACTAAGAGAATACCAGAAATGTGTTCGATATTTTGAGATTTTTTGGTTTTTCAGGTTGTTGTATGAGGTTTTTTTAGGATTTATCTTATATCACATCTCTAAGGGTAACTTTAACCCATAAGGGTCTAAATTTGGAATGGAATGGTAATATTACGAAATATGTTTAGGTACTAAAATAGAGGAATAATTCATTACTATTTTTGATTCTTTTGGAAATGATTTTGGGTTATGATATTTTTTATTCTTCTTTTATGATATTGGGATGTTTCTTAGTGCAAGGGATATAATTGGTGGCCTATGATCATGGAATTTACACCCTCCTGAGTAAAACAAAGCTACCCATGATCTTGAGTTGGCGTTATTTATACATGCACTCAAAATGTGGCATCACAAAATCATATAAAAGTTATTTATAGAATATTCTTATCCTAAAACCCTTAGAAATATTTTCACTCAGAGGGATCTAAACATGAAATAGAGTCATTGGGTTGAGTATATTCATAGTTTTGATTTTGGAAAATTATATTCTCTTACGAAATTAAATTTGGTTGCTGATTCTTTGAGTAAAAAATTATGAACCTAAGATGTGATGGAATCAGTGGAGGAATGGTATATGATAAGTTTTTTCACTATGATGAGCTTGGTTGTGGAAAATTATGGTGGAAAGGTGGTCTTGTCTCTAATGAATGGATATTCATATTTTTATGAGTGATTTTGGATTAAGTAGTTATAAGACACTAATTTACAAAAAATAATAGTAAATTATTTTCTGGTGGGGATACCTCGAGTGAGTGGTCTTGTTCTTCCACAATAGATTTGTATTTCTGTAATAGGTTGGTTGTTAAATTTTCCATAACATGGGATTTAATATAAACTGAGTACTGGTCTTGCTGGTCTATTCACCATAAGACTATAGAGATGTATAATGACTTGAGACATCGTTAGTGGTGTATGGGAATGAGGTGGTTAGTTGTAATGTTTTGTTTCACAGTGTATCACGTTTCTAAAAATTAACAAGGAACACCAGATTCATGATGGGTTGTTAAAACCTTTACCCATTGTACTTTAGAAGTGGGATGATATTTCCATGTACGTAATCATTTTTTTTCATGAACTCTTTGTGGGATGCATGTGATTTGGGTTATGATTTATGAACTTATAAAATGGCTCAATTATGACCTATCAAGGAGGCATTGAATGTGGAATATCTTAGGGGCTTTATGTCTGAGAGATTTTGAGACTACATGGGGTTCCCTCTATGATTGTTTCTAAAAGGAAATTGAGGTTCACATTCAAGCTATAGAATGGTTTGAATGTGTTGATGGGTTCATAGTAGAAACTGAGAACCACTTATTATCCATAGATAAATGTACATCCAAAGAGATCTATCTAGTTTCTTGAATATATTCTCTAGGCATACATGATTGATTTCTGTGGATCTTAAGAATATCATTTTTTCCCTAGTATAATCTTTCAATTATAATAATTATTAATAATTAATAACTATGGTTCCATATGATGAATTTTATGCTTGAACATTCATTTTAAATTATATTGGGAAGAGTTGTGAGCATGATCCTTGGTTGGAATGAGTCTCATTCTTGAGACGATGAAAAATTTTCATTTCATCCGAAAAAGGCTAATCATGCCACAATGCCTTCAAAATTTCTATGATTTCCATCAGTGTTGACTGCTAGAGTTTGATGTTGGTCATTAGGTATTTTTCAGAGATTCACCATTCTCAGGACATCATCAATTAGGTAAGAATTTTTAGTTGACACCATGGTTTGTGGGGCCCTTTCCAATCATGGTACGACTCCAAAAGATGGCATATCGGTTGGAATTCCCATCTTGTTATACGTCAATCCAAGATGTGTTTCAGGTTTCCCAGATATGGAGATTTCCTAATAACCTTTACCATTTGATTATATGGTAGGATGTTCATATTGATCCTAATACCAACATTTTGGAGAAAATGGTTCAAATCATGGATCGTTGGGATAAGGTACCACATGGTAAAAACAATCATTTTGCCTGGGTACTACGGAATTATGGATAGGATATCCAAATGACATGGTTGTGGGAATGATTGATGTGGTGGAAGTAGAAATCTATTTTGTGAGTCCAATATTTTTATCCATTTTATGAATAAAAACCCTTACTATTGGGGAGATTGTAATGTTTTATTACATTCATAAATCTACTACATGACCCTTGTTTCAATTATGCATTGGTGGGGACTTTCTTTGGGATTTTTTCGAGAGTTCCTTGTAAATTTTGGAATCACATGGGGATTTTCAGGGTTGGTACATGTTTAGGGATAGTTGAGTAGTTTTTTCCAATAAACTATATTTCCATGCATGGTCTTTTAGAAGGGGGTGTACAAATTTTCCAAACCATGCAACCTCTCCATCCAAACTGTTCACCCCTCGGACAAGTGGTTGTGCATGGTTTCAAAATGGTTAAAGTAGCCATATTTCCAAAATGTACACACCTAAAATAGTTTCTATATAGGTAATAAAGTTAAGGTTCATGGTTACATCTATTTATGCATCCCTACCTAGAAAACTGTCCGTGTAGTTCTAAATTCCCTATAATTTTTTTTATAAAATACCTAGGACCCCAGTTTATCCCATAATCACCCCTAATATCATATGGTCTTGTCTTAATCCTCATAGAGGTCTATATTGGATTCAATATTTGGATTCAATATTTATTTTCGTCATTCATGATGGTTCAACTAAAGTTATATTGTGTTCTTGATTTGATTTACTATCTTTTTTATAAATACCCACTAGGTATCTTACCCTCTTCCATCATTGGATCTCAATTGGGATATATATGTCAGATATTAAGGATTTTATGGAGGATTTAAATTGTTTCTAATGGATTGATAATCATTATGAATCAATATTCTCCTTTCCCAATCTCGATTTTGGTAGTCTACTTGTTCTACCTCTATGCGTGAGGTGGGTGTTCATATATAAAGGGTTAATTCAATGAATTTATTATCATTATTGTATAATAACAATAATTTGTTCATTTAATTGATTTTAAATAGGTTTTAAATGTATTTTTGGAAAATATTCATGTTTGAAGTTGTTTTTTAAAAAAATTAATTTTTCACACCAAGTGATTGACGAAATTCTTAAATAGTGGTTTTGATTTAGATGTTATTTTTCAAGAACCAAAGTGGATAAGATTTTATTTTTAAAATGATTATATAATGTGATCAGGGATTTTAATTTTATTTTTGAAAAACCTATAACTTTGGGAATGTTGGGTTCATCTGGAAATGGACCTATGGAACCTTAGTAATTGTGGTACTGCTTGGGATTATTTTTTTGATATTGATAAACTGCAGTAGATCTTAATATTGGTTGTAATCCATCTTATAATAGTTTTAGTAATATTTTTATGACTATTATTTATTTTCATATGCTAGATCCCAATATTGATTATTTTTCATTTATGGTTGGTTTATCACATGATGGATTTTTTTCATTTATATTTTCTCATTTGTTTTTATATGAGATTATATCATGTGGTTTAAAATAATAGATTTTTCATTTACATGTGTTTACATGTTTAACTTATGGTGTATGTATATTATATCATTCAATAGAATATATTATTTTTAGATTACCTATTTCTAGAATATGAAATGATATTATGAAAACCAATGGAAATAGTTAAAAATGGTTTTGAATTTATGAAAATTATTTATAAAAATATTTTGTTTTAAAATATAGAACTATATTTTCTTGATATTAGACCTCATATAGATTATATAGCGGTATACTATTGGGCTTAGTTCTCACACCCTAATTTTATACTTGTGTTTTAATAGATGTTTTTTTGGAGGGACATGGTAATGGGAAGGTCATCATGTAGCATGTTGGAATCTCTTGTTGTCATTACCTTTGTAGCAAGATTGTTTGGAGGCGATAGATAGTCAAATGGGGAATTATTGGTCTTGACTATCATTTCTGGTCATTTTGGTACATCTTTAGGTTTTTTGTATCCTATATTAGTTTAGTTTATTTCACTTTTTCCTTTATTTTTCTATGTTTTTAGGGATATTTATTAGCCATGTTTATTTTCTTTTGTGATACTCTCCTCATGGAGGAACCTCATAGGTGACCTCTCTAGTTGATCATTATTAGTTTTTTACAATGATCTTACATGAAGTTTCATATCTATAATTATTATCTAGGAACATCAAAGGATTAAATATACTCATGATCCCATATATAATTAGAAGATACTATTTTCTTTTAGCACTTTCGGCTCGCAGCTCCTCCATTTATGAAGAACACTTACCACAAGTGTGACTTCATATCACCCAAGTCTATTTAGAATATACCATTTTAATACCCCTAGTAATTTATCATAATTATCTCTTTGTACCCTAAATATATCATTCATATGTCCCAAGTAGTTAAATATTGTTTTGACTATTATCCACTGGTGGTCTCGTTGGTAAGCATGATATCTAGAAACCATTCTTAGAGAATTGGAAATAAAAATCTTACCATATAGTATGGAATAGAAAACTAATCATATCACTAATACATAAAGATTACTTGTCATACTATATATCTCCACATGTTCTTGGGGACATATTTTCTTAGAGATGTCGGTACTATGTGACAAAGCCAATAATACCCTCTAGTATGTTTTTCATTCTGAATCTATTATGTATCATGTCAATTTATATACCATGAATTATCCCAATAACCCACATAGATATTAATGATATACATATCTTGTGAAACATTGAAAATAAAAATTTAAACCTGTGTAAAATTAAGTAGTAGTAAGACTCAAAATTTCCCTCCAGAGAGGAAAATTTTATGGGTGTGTTTGTATTTTGTTTTGTGGGATCAATTGGTGAAAAATGTAATCGAATTACACTATACAAGTTTTAAATTCAATTTTAAATATATTGGAAAATACTTGGACCATCCCCTTACCTTCCCAATAAAATCATAATTCTATTTTAATACATTCAAATTCTCTCTCTAACCCTATCTAACCTCTAATATATTAACTTATCCAAGATTTTTCATCTTGATTAAGGGAGTAAAATGATTACTATAATATTACCTCTCAACTAGATTCGCAATTGGATACCTCTAAACACCCTCTTATTCAACCACCACTTGTTACCACATTTGGTGGAGTGAGTACGAGTGGCTTGTGTGTGGAATACGTGGATATAATGTGGACAATTTTAAGGTGAACAAGATGAGGGAAATATTCAAAAACAAAACATGTTTAAATAAATCCAAAGATATCGATAGAAGAGAAAATTTACTAGAATATTAAACTCATGTATATAGGGTAATGGGATCTCCTTATCTTATCTACTAATGGAATAGTGTTCTACCAATGTGTAATTATAAAAAAAATAAATTAACCTATGTAATTGAAAAATGCAGTAGTATATTTTGTTTAATGATCACAAAATCACTCTTCTCTTTAATGAATCATTCATCATTTAAAGATAAATATGTGTGTTCTATAATATTCTATTTCCTTAGATTTTATCCATGTTCATAGGTTGACCTTCAGAATTACTCTAAATCATTGTACTCAAATATTTTTATATAACGTGTTCTCATCTCATGATCGAGATCCGTACACCACCAAATGGATGATCACCATGTAAAATGTTTCACTACTAAAAATTGACCATATATCCATGATTTTGGAAAAAATAGTGGGTATTAGTCACCCTTATATCCATGGAGGGATTTTTTAGGATGCACTTATACCCATGATTCTCCAAAAATCATGGGTATAGAATCTTCAATACCCATGGTTTTGGAAGAAAAGTGGGAATAGGGGTACCTATTCCCATGGTTTTGGGAAAATCATAGGTATATGTATGGTGGGGGGGAGTTTTCCATGGGAATGACCTATAACTACAGTTAAAAAACCATGTGAATAGATCACCCCTATACCAATGGTTTCTATTAACTATTGGTATAGAATTCATGGGAAAATAATTCATGGGAAAGAAATTCATGGAAAAACCAATACCTACTGTTTGAAAAAACTATGGGTATAGGTTATCCCTCAATTATTCCATAATAATAATAATAAATAACAAATTATTTAATATAAATAACTTTTACACACACACACACATATATATATATATATATATACATTATAACATAAATCATGATGAATGATAGTGGTAAATTCATTTAATTTTACGTGAAAGGTATACGGTTCGAATCAAAGTAGAGTTTATTTTTTAATATGGAACTATACCCATGGTTTGACCAAACCGTGGGTGTAAACCTATACCCACAATTTAATCAAACCATTGTTATAGTTATTTCCATGAAAACATCATATCCCTATGGATTAGGAACCATGGGCATGGCTGACTATACCCACAGTTTTCCAAAACCATGGGTATAGGTCTACATTGATGCCTTAACTGGCCACAGTTTTCAAAGAAATGGGTATATCCTATACTCATGGTTTTTTGGGCTATACCCGTGGTTTTTAATCTTTGTTATAGGGGAAATTTCTAGTACTATGTGTTACCTCATTCTTAATTTGGCCAAATGAGAAAAATATAGAAGTGAACCCTAGTCAAGTCGTAATTTCATTTCGGATCTAGCTCTAGGTTTCTTTCATGACATTGACATAGCCCTTGAAATAGAGGACATACCATGATGTAAAAATTAATAAATTTTATGTGGATTAAATATCCCGAATTCACCATTATTTAGCATCAGTTTCCCCTTCCTTTGGTTGTGTGCTACCTATATGAATCTCTCAAAAATAATTATCTTTATGTGAAGGTAAAAATAAAAATTCAAATGTTCTTAGGACTAGTAGGTGGATCATCTTGGGTCCTTCGGACCTAATGTTGTGCCCAAATTTTATTATATTGAATCATGGTTTCCTCAAAGATCCAATTATGGGACTCATCTTCCATTAATTCAGTTCATATCATTATTTCTCAAAATTTATAAATTTAGTAATTCTTTAACATAGATGTTTTTTTCTTAAATAGGTAAAGAATCCATGGTTCTTTATCCATTATGTACATCAGAGGTTTTTCTAATTTTAATTTAGCAAAAAACCCATAATATTTCTTCTCCTATTAGTTAGAATTGGTGAGATTGGGACCTCTATCTGGAATCATTTAGTGTGGAGTCCTTCAAATTATTTTATAGTGGAATGAATCAGATTCTTGTTATCATTGTCAAGCTTCTTCTGGTCAACATCTTCTTCTACATGCACAAGTTTTATGTTCAGATACTCAATCCTCTATTCATTGCTCATGAAAATTCAGGTACACTACTACATCAATGACAAGATTATTTAACATTATGTCATCTTACAAAAATTAGGATCATTTTCAACAATGTGGGGTACAAAAATGTGTGGTTATTCTTACAAAAGTGGGGTTTATATTCCAAACCTTAGGTTCCCCAACCTACTACAGGGTTCACCAATATCAGTTTCATTTTAAAATAAATGGGCTAATCTTCCAAATGATAGGCTCCAAAACCTAACTTTCCACTTAAACGTGAGTATAAAAAACAAAAATTATTCCCACTATGCATGGTCAAATGTCCGTATTTTCATAAATACTATGCTCAGATCAATAATGTCTTGAATAAACCACTCATTAAATAAATTAAATAAAATAACTAAAATATAATTTAATTATCTATATTTTAAAGAAAATTTTCAATTTATTTCAAACACTCAAAATTTATAAGTATTTAATTATTTTCCTAGTATTTAAATAAATTTAGGGGGTAGGTTTTCAATAAAAATAGAAAAACAAATATGTGATAATTTCATCTCACATCACTCACACACACTTGTACTATGTCACTCCGTCAAAATTTTATTGTTGAATTTCTATTATTAATACAAAAATATTCATCCTACCTAGATATAAATATTAAATATAAGGAAGAAGATAATAAAATATCCCTCCATTATTTTAATTATCATTCCTCTTCTATGATTTCAATTCACCCATTAATTTAATACAAACAATGTTCTGGGTTCAGAAGGAAAAATATTCTCATATTGAACACACAAGGGACAAATAACATATTAAATACATTAAATCAAACATCTAATAGATAATTAAATTATGAAAATTTTGATACAATTTATAATGACTTATAGAATCATATAATTTATAAAAAGTGAATGAATTTTTTGGTATTTTAATCAATTAAGGGGGTTATTTTTAATAATAAAATTAAAAAGAATTATAAGTTTTTACCTCATTTTTGATATATTATCATAGATATTAATCCTGAGAATAAAAAAAACTTCACCTTTGTCCTTCATGTAGAAACATTGATTAAATCACATCTTAAAAGACTTTAACATTTTTATATTGTTAACCATCTATAATATATCACCATAATACACTACTAAGAAAAAACCCACACTCCTACTACAATATTTATATGAAAAAGGATAAAATTAATTCCTAATGAAACCAAGTTTTCTTATGGATTTATCATTGTGATATTTCTATGATAATATTTCTTACTTCAATCAAAAAATAATCTTATGAGGCATTCATGCCTTATTTTCATCCCATGGGATCACAAACCCCTATGGATTTGTCATATTGACATCTTCAAGAAGGATCCCATTAAATAATTCTATTTTTACATCAATATTTAAAATATCAAAATCATTTTAAGTCACTAGGTAAAATTTAATTATGATGGATTTCAACACAAAATCTAGTGAAAATGTTTCTTCATATTAAATACAATGGTTGTAACATCCCTGGTAAGTAAAGAATAAAACATTTTCATACTTATTAATATTTACTAACTAAATATTAATTTTTCTTTAAAGGGGGTTCTATGTTCGATAGCGTACCCGATACGCAACAAAGAGTTTCTTTGAAATATTACGTTGCACACTAGTAATAAAATAATATTATTTTAAATGGTAGTAAACATGTAGCCGTTGTATTAGCAAGAATTAATATAAATAACAAAATTATGATTATATATGTTTGTAAAAAGTTTTTACATTTATCCGATAAATAATAAAGGCTTAAAATACAAAAAATAATTCAATTTTAGGCAAATATACTCCAATTTTCACTAAAGGTCCACTGATCGTCTTTTGAGGGAGAACCCTATTTAAATATATTTTTGGTCACTATTATACCTTCTTTTGGACAAAATAAAATTCTTCTTTAGAATCGAGACATAAAAATTTACTTTGTGTAAATTTTTGGTATTTTTCCGATAAAGTTTATTTTTTTAATGAATAGTGAAAAATGTTGTATTTTAATTCAAAACCTCTTTTTAATATAATTTATTTATATGATTAGATTATCTTTTGAATTGGTTTTAATGTCAAATTAGAATATATTTTTACCATTTAATCCAATAGTGGTCGTTGGAATTAATTTCACTTTGAAATTGGACTTAAATTAGTGTCAATCTTTTGATATATATTGTTTCATAAAAACACGCTATTTGTTCTGATAGTGGGAATTAATTATTAAATTAATTAATGTAACTTATATGTTTTGAATTTTGTAAAATATAAATTATTTTTGAATTCGGAATAACAAATATAGCTTAGGGTGATGTTTTGGTATTTTTCTGAAAAACTTCAATTTTTGATGAATAGTGAAACCACTAAGTGGTACTTAAAAAAACTGATTTTTCTTTTAAATGAAATTTTACCACCCTTGTGTTTTGAATTTCAAAAATCTGATATTCATGGTTGTCATTAGGAAGTAAAATTTGGTTCAATGGGATTAAAATAATTTTTTGGTGAATAGTAACTTTTAAGTTTTAATCGCGATTAGAGGTAATTAGTGTAATTTAAGGTAAAAATAATGTTTTAATAATATGTAATGACCTTGACACATGTCCTACCCTTATTGGATGTGTCATGGACGACCGAGAAAATATATGGGTCAACTTGGGGACCCCATGGAGCCACTTTGGTAGGAAAATGACATTAATAACATTTTATTTAATGTTAAAATAAAAATGTCACATATATGTGTTGTTTTATTAAAACAATTTTTAAATGGGGTTATACAAGTCATAATTTTGACTATAAATATTCATTAGAAATATAAAACGATTTCCTACATCATGATTGTTTTTTGAAATTTTTAGACATTAAATAAATTAAATTATTTATGACACCATGATGATGCAGCGATTACCTCATTATTTAACGATTTAAATAAAATGAAAAGATAATGTATATTATAAGACCTACACTTGTCAAAAACCTATTGGATGGGTGGATTTGGAAATATAATCACCGTATCCTAATAATATATAATTTTGGGACCTTTAAAATCCGAAAATCATTTTATAATAAAGTTACCTTTTATAACTTTCCAAGAGTGACCCTCCTCTCCTCTTATAAAAGGCCCCCACCACTACCACCTTACCCACACCTCCCATGCCTTTGGCTCAGCCAACCCCTGCACATGTTGTCTCTCCACATCCCTCTCTTACTCCTAGAAGAATAAAATTGGGCATAAGTCTTTCCAAAGAATCCTTTGATCTCAAATCAAAAAGTGTTACCCGTTTTAAAGGTAGTGTCTTCTCTTGTGTTCTTATGTTTTTATTTTGCTTCTACAACCCCCTAAATTCGTTTCATTACTTTATTTTGTAACAACACCAGTATATTCAATATACTAGTATGTTTTTATGAGAATTATTAGAGCTACACTTACACACACCTTCATCTAATGGTTAAAGAGCATACTCTTTCCGTGGATGGCGAATTTCTGCCTCACGAAACGATGATTGGTCAATATTCTTCTAACACCTTCAAAGGTGGCCATTAAGATGACACTATATTTATATATGATATATAATATTTTTATTTTTTCCTTAAGCTTCTGTATTTTTCATTTATGGCATACCTTTATGGCTTCCATTATGCGTATACACGATATCTTCATTTTAGGAAGTGCGGACTACCGCCCCCTCAAAGTGATTTGATTCGTTAATGCCATATGTGGGACGTTTAAAGGATGGAGTTAATGATTTTATATATGACATTATACTAGAATTATAATATACCTTTATGTCATTATTATTCCATTCCATAAAATATGAAATATAAATGAAAGTAGCGTTCATGCGTACGTACGGCTTACCGTCTCCATGAGCGGTGCATTTCATTTCTTACCTCTAAATGTTATGTAATATTATAAATGCATGTATATACTGGATATATATGATATATATTATATCTAAATAATGAATATAACTCTGGATATAATGGATACATGAACAACGTGTAATTATAAAGAGTTTATTTTTGACTCAAGTACCAATGATCGTTAAAACAACCATTATTAACTTAAATAATTACATAGTGTTCATAACATGGTAAGAAGTGATATAAAAGGAATAATGAACATGAAAAAGGTTCTTAAGCAAGTATAAATTAACTCAAGTTTATTATTCCTGAGATTAAAGAGAAATCGAGTCACGTCGGACACGAGATAGGGGACTTCGTCTCAATCTCCATTCATTGAGGCATATTTTGTTTTATACACAACTTTCTTTTATATGGTGTATAAACCCCTTTGACATTAACACTTATTCAAAAGGAATATTTTTTTATATGAAGCATTTTACTAAATGACAAAAGTAATGTTCTTTTGTCATACGTATGCAGCGACAGTGACTTCTCCGCCGCTATGACCATTATTTGAGTTTCGGCTTCCTCTACAAGCCATAACCTAACTTTTTTTAAAATGAAAAATAAATACCATGTATTAATTTTATTTTATTTTTGTATTGAAAATGGTTTTCATAATGTTTTTATTATATCGATGTGTTGTATTGATATCTTGTGATTGAAATGTTGAAATGTTATGTTTCCTTTATGCATGTTTTACATGATATGATTATGTTATGGTTCTTGGGAATTGTTATGAAGACTGGTGGTTCCGTGATAAACTAAGGGCGGGTGAGCCTGATATAGCTCTCCAATGCATTGGGTAACGCGAAGGAGTTAAACTTTAAAGTTTCTCCGAAGATATTTAAGGAATATACTGTGATGGGTATTCCAAACGTAACCATGAGGGTTACTCCCTACGTAATAATGTTATGAATGCCTCAAATTACCTTTATGTCTTATTATTTCTATGATTTATTCATGATTTGATGAGGTATGTTAAAATGCTTATGTTTTATTAGTAAAGTATGATTTCATACATTGAATAATGTTTTCATTTCATAATTTTATATCCATTACTGAGCATTTTATGGTCATCCCATGTTTTTGAAATGTTTTCACAGGTCTTAATGTGGAATAGGGCCAAGGATGGGATCAAGGAAAAGTCATGCTATCTAAAACAAGGAACTAGACATGTTTCTTTTTAAGAATTTTTATTTTATGGAAACTTAGTAGAAGTTTCTACTTTTTAATATTTTGAGATGTAATAATTATGTCTTAATTCTCTAAAACCCTAAACCTCAAAAGATCCCCAATGTGAATTATTCATTTAAATCAATATTATGTAAGGTTTAAGGTCGGGTCCTTATATTTGGTATCAAAGGTCGGTTTAGATAACTTTAAGAGTTATAATTCTATTAAATGATTATTCAAAAATATTTTTTTTTGTCAAATTGAAATGATATAGCATTTGAAGATTACCATGTTGCTTCCTCTAAGACATGTTTGTTCAGAATGGTTTTCCGTAGAGGAAATAGGGAAGCAGTGCTAGGAAGGCATACTGAAGGAAATAACCTTCCGAATCAGCATCCCGAGATGGTCGGAATTGGAACTGAACAGTTTTTTGTAGTAATGGTGCAGTTGACTCAAGTGATAAATGGTGGAGGTATCCATGCACGAGATCATCTAGATCAACTGTAGAGGAACATGTCAGTGGTGGAACATTTCATGAGGCAACATCCCCCGTCATTTAGAGGATCATCTGACCCTGTTCTATATGAAGGGTGGATTAAAGCACTGGAGAAGATTTTCGATGTCATGGGGTGTTCAGACAATCAAAAGGGTAGTCTTGCTATTTACCGTTTCTAAGGTGAAGCATATCAGTGGTGGTCGATGGTTAAAAATATCAGGGACGCTGGTGAGATTGATGCTCTCGACTGGGATGAATTCAAAGCTATGTTTCTTGTGAAGTATTTTCCTAAGACAGTTCGACTTAGGATGGAAAAACAATTCCTAGAATTGAGGCAAGAGGAAGACTCGGTGGCTACCTATGAAGAAAGGTTCACTCGATTGGAAAGGTATGCTCCAAATTTTATCCGAGACCTTGATAGAAAAATCAATCATTTTTACTCTAGATTAAATCCAAAATATCGAAGGGATTTATCTTCTCGTGAGTTAAAAAGTTATGAAAATCTTGTTCGATGTGTTGATAAGGTGGAAATGGAGTTTGACGATGATCAAGTGTTCTATAAAAACCAGTAGAATAAGAGACCATGGTGGCAGGAGAATGGAAATAATTATTCAAAAAGGTCTGACGGTAAGAAAACTATGTTTCCAGTTTGTGATAAATGTGGTTAAAGGCATGCTGGGGAATGTCTTCTGAATTCTGTAAATTTCTACCAATGTGGTAATATGGGTCATAAGGCTCGTGATTGCACTGAAAAAGATCAAGGTGATGGTAAGTCCAAATTTGATTTACAATTAGTGAAATGTTTTAAGTGCAATGAGATGGGTTACTATGCAAATGAGTGTCTGACAAAGAGCTTGAGTGATGGGAAACAGTTAGACTACAAGCAGAAAGGGGTGGTGAAATTTTTTTCAACTACTTCAGCAGATTTCGAGCCATCAAATGAAGTTGTATTAGGTATTTTTTTTGTTTTTTCAAATTATGCCAGTGCATTGTTTGATTCGGGGTCTACACATTCTTTCATCTCTGAAAAATTTTCTAGTAAAATGGGAATACCATCTCAAGAAATGACTTCTGAACTTGTGGTAAAAACACCTGGGGGAAATGTTAAGGCAAAAACAAATTTATAAGAATCTTTCTATCCTTATCCGTGGAAAGAACCTACTTGCAAACCTTATAGTTTTACTTCTAGTAGAGTTTGATGTTATCCTGTGTATGGATTGGCTCTCTATTTACCATGCTAAGATTGACTGTAGAGCTAAAGAAGTTTCTTTTCAGAAAGACGTTTAGTTTGTGTACAAGAATGAACCCTTGCTGTTGATAACATATCAAGAGGCCGAGAAACTTGTAAAAGATGGAAATAAATTTTACCTTTCATATATCGTTGAAAACAAGGGAACTATTCAGATTAATGATGTGCCAGTGTTAAATGAGTATCCTGATGTTTTTTCGGATGAGTTACCTGGAATAATACCATATCGAGAAGTTGAATTTACTCTTGACTTAGTTCCTGATGCTAAGCCAATTTCAAAACCCCCTTATGGAATGGCTCAAACTGAACTTTTAGAGTTGAAGGAGAAATTGCAAGAATTATTAGAGAAAGGATTCCTTCGACCTAGCACATCACCATGGGGTGCTCCTGTTTTATTTATTAAAAAGAAATATGGTTCAATGAGACTTTGCATTGATTATAGATACTTGAATAACATCACTGTTAAGATCAAATATCCTTTGACTCATATCGATGATTTGTTTGATCAGCTCCAGGGAGCTCAGTGTTTTTCAAAGATTAACCTGAGATCGGGGTACCATCAGTTGAAGGTAAAGGAAGAAGATATTCTGAAGATCGCGTTTTGTACAATATATGGCCATTATGAATTATTAGTAATGCATTTTGGTCTAACCAATGCACCTGCTGTATTAATGGACCTTATGAATAGAATTTTCCATGAGTTCTTGGATAATTTTTTGGTTGTTTTCATTGATGATATTTTGGTGTTTTCTAAAAGTAAAGAGGAGCATGAATGACATTTAAGGGTTATTTTTAAAACCTTAAAAGAAAATAAATTGTATGGGAAATTAAGAAAGTGTGAGTTTTGGATGCAACAAATTTCTTTCCTTGGTCATATTGTTTTTAAAGATTGAATAAATATGGATCCTGCAAAAACAAAAGTAGTTGAAGAATGGCCAAGGCCCACAAATGTAACCAAGATCCACTATTTTCTTGGTTTGGCAGGTTACTACCTAAGGTTTGTTGAACATTTTTCACGGTTATCTAGTCTAATGACTATGCTAACTCGGAAGGGTGTTAATTTTATCTTGACAAAAAGAATGTGATGATTTTTTTCAGGAGTTGAAAAGAAGATTGGTGAATTCTCTCGTTTTGGCACTTTCTTCCAGGAATGGTGAGTTTGTTATATATAGTGATGCGTCTTTGAATGGACTTGGATGTGTCCTTTTTCAAAATGATCAGGTAATTGAATATGCTTCACGTAAGTCAAAAACTCATTAGGTAAATTACCCTACACATGATTTGGAATTAGATTCTGTTGTTTTCGCTTTAAAAATTTGGAGGCATCATTTGTATGGAGTAAAGTGTGAATTATATACTGATCACAATAGTTTAAAGTATATATTAACTCAGAAATAATTTAATATGATATAGAGTAGATGGCTATAATTAATCAAGGATTATGGTTGTATGATTCATTACCATTCGGGAAAAGAAAATAAAGTGGCTGATGCTTTGAGTCGAAAAAGTAATGCTTCATTAACAATGTTGCATTTGTAATGTGATCCTTTGGTTAAGTATTTGATGAAATTTGGCAAAATATTTGTTGGTGTAGGATGTCCTTCTGTTTTGTTTAAGGTATCAGTGAAATCTTCTATATCAGACAGAATCAAGTAAGCATAGAAGCAAGACAGTGAGTTGCAGAAAAAGGTAGAGCTGGTTCAGAAGGGTAAGTTTCCTAAATTCAACATTGATAATGATTGTGTTTTTAGATTTGGTAAGAGATTGTGTGTGCCTTGTGATTCACAGTTGAAGAGGGAGTTGTTATGTGAAGCTCATAGTTCTCCGTTTTCAGTTCATCCTGGAATTACTATGATGTACAGAGATCTGTGGGAGTATTACTGGTGGGATGGAATGAAAAGAGATATTGTTGATTTTACTGTGAAGTGTTTGACTTGTCTGTAGGTTAAAGAAGAGTGGTAGTTACCGAATGGGACGCTTCAGCCTTTACCAGTGCCAGAGTGGAAATGGGAAAATATATCCATGGACTTTCTTGTTTTATTACCAAAGACATCTCAAGGTAATAATGCAATCTGGGTTATTGTTGATCACTTGACTAAATATGCTCATTTCCTTCCTATTCGAGATACTTTCTCTCTAGATCAACTTTCTTGATTGTATCTTAAAGAGATAGTCAGGTTGCATGGAGTTCACATATCCATTGTATCTGATCGTGATCTCAGGTTTACTTCTAACTTTTGGAAAGGCCTTCAGAAGTCATTGGGTACTGAATTAAATTTTAGTACAGCTTTTCATCCCCAATCAGATGGGTAGTCAGAATGAACAATTCAGACTTTAGAGGATATGCTACGTGCTTGCTCAATGGATTATCAGGGAAGTTAGGAACAACATCATTCTTTGGTGAAATTTTAATATAATAACAGTTTTCATTCCAGTATACAGATGGCATCGTTTGAGGCATTATATGGGAGGTGGTGTCGAGCTCCAGCTTTTTGGGATGAAGTGGGTGAAAGAGAGATAATGGGACCAGAATTGGTAGAAGAGATGGTAGAAAAAGTTCAGTTGATTTAGAAACACATAAGAACAGCTCAGAGCAGGCAGAAGAGTTATGCGGATAACCTGAGGATGGATCTATCTTTCGAGATAGGTGATCATGTTTTCCTCAAAGTTTCATCATGGAAAAGTGTGATGTGATTTGGTAAGAATGGAAAGATGAGTCCAAGGTTCATTGGACCATATGAAATTCTGGAGAGAGTTGGATCAGTAGCTTACCGAGTGGCTTTACCTCCGAGTTTATCTCAGGTACACAATGTTTTTCATGTTTTGATGTTGAGAAAATATATGCCAGATCCATCTCATGTTTTGAGCCCAGAGGTAGTTCAGTTGGAAGAGAATCTCTCTTATAAAGAAAAACCAGTCCAGATTCTTGACCATAGGGAGAAAGTGTTGCGGAATAAGGTAATTCACCAGGTAAAGGTTTTTTGGAACAACCATATGGTTGAAGAGGAAACATGGGAATCTGAAAATTCTATGAGGGATAAATACCGCCCCTTATTTTGATAAGTGAATAAAATTGCGAGGATACAATTCCCAAAAGGGGGGAAGGATGTAACATCCCAGGTAAATAAAGAATAAAAAAATTTCATACTTATTAATATTTACGAATTAAATATTAATTTTACTTTAAAAGGGTTTCTATGTTTGATAGCGTACCTGATACACAAAAAAGAGTTTCTTTGAAATCTTACGTTGCACACTAGTAATAAAATAATATTATTTTAAATGGTAGTTAACACGTAGTTGTTGTATTGGTAATAATTAATAGAAATAACTAAAATATGATTATATATGTTTTTTAAATGTTTTTACATTTATCAAATAAAGTATAAAGGCTTAAAATATGAAAAGATTTCAATTTTAGGCATATATACTCTAATTTTCACTAAAGGTCCACTTATCGGCTTTTGATGGAGAACCCTCTTTAAATATAGTTTTGGTCACTCTTATACATTATTTTGGACCAAATAAAATTCTTCTTTAGAATCGAGACATCAAAATTTATTTTGTGTAAATTTTTGGTATTTTTCCGAAAAAGTTAATTTTTTTAATGAATAGTGAAAAATGTTGTATTTTAATTCAAAACTGCTTTTTAATCTAATTTATTTTTACTATTAGATTATCTTTTGAATTGGTTTTATAGTAAAATTAGAATATATTTTTACCATTTAATCCAATAGTGGTCGTTTGAATTAATTTCACTTGGAAATTTGACTTAAACTAGTGTCAATCTTTTGATATATATTGTTTCATAAAAACACACTATTTGTTCTGACAACAGGAATTAATTATTAAATTAATTAATGTAACTTATATGTTTTGAATTTTGTAAAATAGACATCATTTTTGAATTCGGAATATCAAATATACCTTAGGGTGAAGTTTTGGTATTTTTCTGAAAAACTTCAATTTTTGATGAATAGTGAAACCACTAAGGGGTACGTAAAAAAACTGATTTTTCGTTTAAATGAAATTTTACCACCTCTGTGTTTTGAATTTAAAAAATCCTACATTCATGGTTTTCATTAGGAAGTAAAATGTGGTTCAATGGGATTAAAATAATTTTTTGTTGAATAGTAACTTTTAAGTTTTAATCGTGATTAGAGGCAATTAGTGTAATTTAAGGAAAAAATAATGTTTTAATAAAATTAAATGACTTTGACACATGTACTACCCTTATTGTATGTGTCATTTCCGACCAAGAAAATTCATGGGTCAACTTGGGGACCCCATGGAGCCACTTTGGTAGGAAAATGACATTAATAACTTTTTATTTAATGTTAAAATAAAAATGTCACAAACATGTGTTGTTTTACTAAAACAATTTTTCAATGGGGTTATAAAAGTCATAATTTTGACTAAAATATTCATTATAAATCTAAAAATATTTCCTACATCATGATTTTTTTATAATTTTTTGACTTTAAATAAATTAAATTATTTATGACACCATGATGATGCAGCGATTACCTCATTATTTAACAATTTAAATAAAATGAAAAGATAATGTAAATTATAAGACCTACACTTGTCAAAAAACTATTGGATGGGTGGATTTCAAACTATTATAACCTTATCCTCGAAATATATAAATTTGGGACCTTTAAAATCCAAAAATCATTTTATAATAAAGTATCCTTTTATAACTTTCCAAGAGTGCCCCTCCTCTCCTTTTATAAAAGGACCCCACCTCTACCACCTTACCCACACCTCTCAAGCCTTTGTCTTGGACAAACCCAACCCATTTTGTCTCTCCACATCCCTCTATTAGTCCTAGAAGCTTCAATTTGGGAGAAGTCTTTCCAAGGAAGCCTTTGAGCTCAAATAAAAAAGAGTTACCTCTTTTAAAGGTAGTGTCTTCTCTTGTGTTCTTATGTTTTATTTTGCTTCTCCAACCCCCTAAACTCTTTTTATTCCTTTCATTTGTAACAACACCAGTATATTAAATATAATAGGATTTTGTTATGATAATTATTAGATCTACACTTACACACACCTTCATCTAATGGTTAAAGATCATACTGTTTCCGTGGATGGTGAATTTCTGCCTCACGAAACGATGATTGTTCAATATTCTTCTAACACCTTAAAAGGTGGCCATTAAGATGAAAATATATTTATATATGATATATAGTATGTTTATGTTTTCCTTAATCTTATTTATTTTTCATTTATGGCATACCTTTATGGCTTCCATTATGGGTATACACGATATCTTCATTTTAGGAAGAGCGGACTACCACCCCCTCAAAGTGATTTGATTCGTTAATTCCATATGTGGGACGTATAAAGGATGGAGTTAATGATATTATATATGAAATTATACTTGAATTATAATATACCTTTATATAATTATGATTACATTCCATAAAATACGAAATAGAAATGAAAGTAGCGTTCATGCGTACGTACAGCCTACCGTCTCCATGAACGGTCCATTTCATTTATTGCCTCTAAATGTTATGTAATATTATAAATGCTTGTATATACTGGATATATATGATATATATTATATCTCAATAATGAATATAACTCTGGATATAATGGATACATGAATAACTTGTAATTACAAAGAGTTTATTTTTGACTCAAGTACCAATGATCGTTAAAACGACCGTTATTAACTTAAATAATTACATAGTGTTCATGAAATGGTAATAAGTGATATAAAAGGAATAATTAACTTGAAAAGGGTTATTAATCAAGTATAAATTAACTCAAGTTTAGTTTTCAGGATATTAAATAGAAATCGAGTCACGTCGGACATGAGGTAAGGGACTTCGTCTCAATCTCCATTCATTGAGGCATATTTTGTTTTATACACAACTTTCTTTTATACGGTGTATAAACCCCTTTGACTTTTATTCTTACTCAAAAGTAATATTTTTTATGTGAAGCATTTTACTAAATGAAAAAAAGGAATGTTTTTCAGTCATACATATGCGGTGACAACGACTTCTCCGCTACTATGACCATTACTTGAGTTTCGGCTTCCTATACATGCCATAACCTAACATTTTTTTTAAATGAAAAATAAATACCATGTATTACTTTTCTTTTATTTTGGTATTGAAAATGGTTTTCATAATGTTTTTATTATATCAATGTGTTGTATTGATATCTTGTGATTGAAATATGGAAATGTTATGTTTCCTTTATGCATGTTTTACGTGATAAGATTATGTTATGGTTCTTGGGCATTGTTATGAAGACAGGTGGTTTCGTGATAATCTTAGGGTGGGTGAGCCCGATATAGCTCTCAAATGCATTGGGTAAGGCAAAGGAGTTAAACTTTAAGGTTTATCCGAAGAAATTTAGGGAATATATTGTGATGGGTATTCTAAACAGAACCATGAAAGTTACTCCCTACGTAAGAATGTTATGAATGCCTCAAGTTACCTTTATGTCTTATGATTTCTATGATTTATTCACGATTTGATGAGGTATGTTAAAATGCTTATGTTTTATTAGTAAACTGTGATTTAATACATGGAATAATGTTTTCATTTCGTACTTTTATATCCTTTACTGATATTTTTATGTGCATCCCAAGTTTTTGAAATGTTTTCACAGGTCTTAATGTGGAATAGGGTCAAGGATGTGATCAAGGAAAATTCATGCTATCTAAAACATGGTACTAGACATGTTTCTTTTTAAGATTTTTTATTTCATGGAAACTTAGTATAAGTGTCTACTTTGTAATCTTTTGAGATGTAATAGTTATGTCCTAATTCTCTAAAAATCTAAACCTAAAAATATCTTCAATGTGAATTATTAATTTAATTCAATATTAAGTAAGGTTTATGACTGGGGCCTTATAATGGTTTTCTCTAAAACCTTTTTAAATTAATAATGCCTTGTAGGTACTAAATGTTCCATCAATGTCTGGTTTCATCTTGAATACCCATTTTCACCCGAAAAATTTTACATCATTTGGAGGGTATGAAAAAAAAAGAATTTTTTTTTGTAAATGGAATCAATTTCATAATTAATATCCTCTTTCTATCTGGAATATTCAGGGAAAATTACTACTTCCTTGTTGGAGATAATCTCATTACTAACCAATATTAATGTTCCACCTTCATAAATGATAATAAAAAAATATCTTTATTGTTAGATTAATTTTAAAGCTCTCTAATATTGTATTTCTGTCTCTATAACATCCTATTCATTTTGGATTTATATAATCTATTGCAATACAAACTCTTAGTTTTATTGAGCTTAAAATTCATCAATTTCACTCTAACTCCAACTGGATCACTTAGATTTTTTCTCCTTCTCAAGTAATATGTTTTATCTTGGAACTTTGACCTTTTTATCTGAGAGTTTATATAGATAATATCACATTGATTATCAGGTTTATCCTATAGATAAATAATCAGTGCCTCTGGGTGAAAGACTTTTTTAAAGGATCCATAACATATGAATCAAATCTATATGCACAAAACTGTGAAAAATTAGAATTAGTTTGGGAAAATAATTTTTATAGAATATTACTTTCCTATTTAGTTGGATCCTAGTTTAGTAATTACAACACCACATATAATTTGTATCACGAATGGGATAATTTATGGTTTGTATGACTCCAAATTGACATCAAAATTTTAAAAAAAATGTGTTATTAAACCATACACTAAAACCCTTCCATTATAGTGTATAAGGGGTGAGTTTGAATAAAATTATAAAATCCCAAAAATAATAAATTTAATCTTGGTTATGATATTCTCCAACATGGTGTTAGTTTAATTATTTAGTCTTTTTACCATACAGGTTCTAAAATTTATTATGGAATTTTAGAATTTCTTAAAATAATATGAATTATATTTCATCAAATAGATAGATCCATATGTTTTAATGTTACCAATAACAGTTTATTTGTATCAGTACCCACCCTTTGGTTTAAATTAGAATGGTCCACACATATCAGTATGAAGAAACTCAAAACTATTTGTATCCCTTTCACCTTTTCCCCTAAATATTTTTTTCCATTTTACATTATACAAATAATGACATGTTACAAATTAATGTTTCATGAAATATTCTAAAAATCAATCCAGATATACATTTTTTATGAATTATTTTCTTATATAACCAAATTAATGATACCACAGTTGGGTGTTTTTTTTATTTATACTGACATACTTTGTTATCAATTTCTAACACTTGATTATTGTGATTTAGAACATTAATTCTATTATTTAGATTTTTTAACCCATTTCATTTATATTATTTATAAGATGTGTAGTTTTTTAATCCAAATTTAAAAACCCAACCATCAAAAATGAATTTTATACAGAAATTTTATTTTTTGTTACATTCGGCACATAAATAATTATTATAACCTAGAATCAATCCCATCTACAATTTGATATAGTGGTATGTATTGGAAATAATATAAATTCATGATTTTTTTAATTTTAAAATATCCAACAAACATTGATAAATCCAATAGAATCTAACTGGTTACTATATATTTATACTTATGTGACTACATGAAGTAGCATATAATACCCAATTTATTGAAAGAGAGATATTTCACTCATTTTAAAATTCACTTGAAGATTCCCTAAACTTATTTTCCATGGTGCATTTTTTCTTCCAAAAGACATTCTCACCACATGGAAAATAGATTTCCTCCTAATCCCTTGCTTCCACTATGATCCTTCTCATATATAAAGGGTATTTTTAATGGTCCTTACACATGGTATTAGTTTTTGATATATTTTACTTTTCATTCCACTTATTGAAAATAAGAACTAAATGACTTGAAAATTTTATGTCAACATCAGCTAGAAAAAACAAAGTGTTGAATCGGGAAGATACTCCACTATATTCATTATATTAGAGTTTTTAGTAATGTTATAAAATATTTATGGTAGGGGATCAATGTAGATAAACATTTAGACTTAATGAGGAACCACTAGTTCCACCCCTATGTGTTTGTACATGAATTGTGCCTCAAAGATCACATACCTCTCCAATCTAACTCACTTCAGATAAATGTTATGATAATGAGAGTAATTTTCATATGAAATCATTTCCTTTCCATAATTATTGAACTCACTACACATGGATGATAACAACAATAATTAGCCATTTAAATAGTCATCCACATTCTTATAGATGAGGTTATACTCATATTTGTTTGTCTTCATAACATGTTAAAATGGAATAGAAGACTCCATAATTTAAAACCTCCTTTATATTTTAGAAAAATACCCATGATACACCACTACTAGAAGTTGGAACATATGAGTAGAAATTTTTTCAAAAAAATGATTTGAGGGATATCATGGTAGCTGAGTTTTAATTTTAATTAAAAAAACATGTGATTTTAAATGAACATTAAATTGATTTCAAAAATATGTGAGTTTTAATAAAAAAATTATATTATTATTTTCCCACAATTTTATCAAGTCTAAATATCCCATTTTATTGGAATAATAATGTCATATCATGGGAATATTCTACTTCTCGGAATCAATATTCCCTTCTCATAACCAAAACATTTTTTTCTAGTTATTAGAAGGTATTTAGGTAGTAGATCTTCCTAACTACTAACTCCCATCTCCTTGATATATTGATCTATAACTTCAATCCTAAAATACAAACATGAGTGTCCTCAACACTTTCCTCTAACTTATACATATTTCATCATTGGTAGTAAACCCTTAAAATAAATTCATAATGTTACCCAAAACTGCTAACTCACTGCTCTTTTATATGTTGATCTGGAACATCAATCCAAAAATAAAAACATGAGTGTCCTCAAAATTTCTTCTAAGTTATAATATGTCCATAATTTTTTGTAAATCCTTGAAATAAATTTTTAATGCTACCCAAATTTTCAATTAAAACTGCCCAATAATTGAAATCATGTGAATATTAGTTTGCAAATCACTCAGAATTATTCTTGAAATCAATACTACAATATAATAATTACTTCTTGACATAATATTTATTTGAATTGTTTTTTAATATTTATAACAGTGTATTCGTCCATTTTATTCATTACCTCCTTGTTAATATTATGTGTATTATACATAATTTATTAACCATGTATTGATAAAATAGTTACAGATTATCCTTAAAATTTATTTTATCTTTTAGGTTGAATTTTCTTATTTATTTATTTAATTTGATCACATCTAAGAATAAAAATAAATAAATAAATATGAAAATTTGAATAAATAAAATTAATTGACCATGAGATTTTTAATGATTAATTTGTCAAGAAGATGTTAAGTAAATCTATGAACCTATGGGGAATCTCCATGATCATGTATTAGATTTAGTTACCCCTATAATCAACTGACTGGTGTATCTTATTTGTTGGTTTCATATCAGCTCTATCTTGAACCGCCTCTACTCAACCCAAATCTCCTATATTTACATATGATTTTTCCTACATGTAGTTCAAGGTAAATGAAGCATCAGTTAAAGGGGTTAAATAAATAAATCATGGACACAAATATCCTATATATTAAAGGGTGAAATAATGACTCACATGACATCAAATTAAATTTAGTAATAATGTTCAGACACAACAAATAATATTATAGTAAATGAAAATATCACATACATTAGTTGATCAAAAATAATGATCAATCACAGACCTAAAAAATAACATTCATAAATTAAAACGTTCATTTATAATCAATCTCTTAATTAATCTAAAGTTATCTTGAATTAATTATTAAGAATATTATTAATTAATATATAATTAATATTCTCTTAATCTACGTGGTCCGCTGAATCCTATGGTTACCCTAAAAATTATTTTATTTTAAATAAATATTAATTAAATATATAGAAATATAGAACTTGTATTGATAAGGTAAATTAAAATGAAAATTTTGGTTTTTCTAATATCAGTGATGAATTTATTACATGGACTACACTTGAGAAAATATACCCATACCCATTGTAAATTTATTTCATAATGTGTATTTAATATCATTTATTCTATTGGTAATATAAAATTTACTCTACATGATATGTTAACATACACAGTATGTCATGTATGTTCATGAAATGTAGTTCATTGGGTCAAGACGTGTATGGTGATTGATGAGTTTGACCACACTACATGCCATTATTTTACATGCTGCATACTTAAAAGTATCTCTATCAATTACATGGCATGTAAAAAAAATATACAAGGAATATATATAATATAATATGTGTAAAAAAAATAAATCATGAATTTATTCGAAATAACATCCCAATAATTATTTGTAATATGAAAAAATAACCTTATATATCATAAAATTTAGTAATGTTTGGATAGAATTAATTATCACCTTATGTATGTATGAACTCAAATGACATAATCAAGTCATGTGGATTGTATGATTTGGCATGGAATACAAGCCACGTACATATAATACACATTGTATAGTCCATTATGAACAACCCAAAATATACATCTTGAGAAAAAACATGTAATCTACATGAGTATAGATATGTTACATAGTGAGTATGTAATATATACACCAGGTAATATTAATTGGCCCCATGTAACATAATTTCATTCAATTGTGGGGTCTGTGTATTAAAAACGTGATGGGTACATTGGAAACATGGCCACCATGTCATTTTTGGATATTATAAGTAGATGATCCAAATATGGAGTACACTAGACACTAATATTCTGGGATTTTGAAATCATAGAATTAATTTATTGGAGCTATATGTTTTGGGTATTAGGGTTTGGGAAATTAATGTTCTGTGAGATTAATCTATTAGAAGGTGATGATTCTTTTTATTATTAGTTCTTATAGGAAGAAAAGTTTTTTATTATAAGTTGCTTGAAGATAAAGTGATCCTATTTTTTCTAAATTATCTATTTTAAAATGGTGGGATAAAGCACAAAAACTTATCAGAAGGAACGAGTTTCAGGAAAACATTATCGATTATATGAAAATTCATTTCCATAGAAATTGTATTCTATGGTTTATGTTTCTGAAAAATATATATTTGGTACTTGACCTTAACACAACAATGATGTTTCCACCAACATTGGGGTTAACCTTGTAAAAATAATATATAATTTTATTATTTAATTTCATGTAATATATAGGTAAGGGTGAGATATTATTCTTTACAGTATCAATACTCTTATAAGTCATAGAGATACAATTTATTTAAATTAAATTATTAGAGTTCCATTGATTCACCCACAACTCTCTGGGGTATATCATATTTCTATGCGTAAAAATGAAAATCCTCTAATATAATTTTCACATATTTTTTCATATTAAGATGAGGTAACTAGAATCTCTTACATTGTTTTTTCATTTTAATGAATCAGGTATTCATGATAAAGATCACATATCTGAAGAATCTTTTATAAAGAATATGATAAAATAATTTCATACATGGGGGAAACTAACATGAGTTTCTTGATGATATTTATACTTTTATCATTATCAATGTTAATTTCTTATAAGAGGTGGTCACCCACCTTGTGAAATAATTTGAGATTAAGGAAAATCCCTTATCCTAAAATAAATGTATGTGTAAAAATATCACTAAACAAGAAGGGGGTAAAGTATATTGAATTTAGAGTTTGAAGAAATATACTCTATTCTTGAAAATTATTTGATAAAATAAATCATTGAGAAAGAAGTAGCCTAGAAATGAGACAAGGAAAATTTCAAATAATTACGTGAAAATAAAAATTCTAGCCGTGATGTCAAGGATTCTCAGTTAAAAACCAAAGTAAATAAGATAAAATTTATTAACATAATGATTCAAGATAAGAACAACATATAATAAAATATTTATTAAAATAATAAGAAGTGTAAAGATATAATAATGATGGTTGTGTATGAGAAAAATATCTTAATTATTATATTTCTTCATCTTGAAGTCTAATTTGAAAATCATTAAGTGGTTTATGCTGATTCTTAAAAATAAGTTGATATTATTATTGTACCCAATAAAATTTATAAGGAGGATATATAAACCAAAATACCTATATCATATAGTAATAATATTTTTGAAAATTTTGATATTAAATCTATTACAGTCTTGGGATAAATAGGAATCTTTTTTCTAAAAACCATTCCTTTAGCTATTGAAATTTCTGTGAATAGTTACAATTATAATGAAAATATGAAAAAATATGGGTTGAGAAAAATATGAGAAAACCATCACTATATTTATTCTATATCTGAGTATGTATAGGAGAATATTTCCCTTAATGGTTCCTAATTAGACAATAAAACCAAAAAATAAAAAAAAATCATATTATCTATACTACTTTATAAAGGGAAGGATATTTTCTACCATTATTGGTGTTATTGAATTGTTTGGGAACATGTGTCATGATTAATGGAATAATATTTTAATCATTGAATGAATAAATAATATTATATTAAGGGTAAGAAAAGATATGTAGAGACATAACACAAAGAAGAATTATAATAATATATTATGATTTAATAAATGTTAATTCCATGAGAAATAGTAAGGATGTTGCAATAAAACTAGTAATGGTGAATATTATATCATGTCCATATCAATATAAAATATGTATAAATCACATGAAGGGAAAAGACCAAAACAATTTGAGTTAAAAGATTATTATATTAGGTTACCTTGGAGTTATAAGAAACAAAAAAGTGTTAAAAAATTCATTAAGTCCAAGAAGAATTATACACTAGGGAGAAAGGGATGATTCTATTATTATAAGATAGGTCACATCATGGAAATTTGCCAACAATAAATTAGAGTTTATACTAATGGATGAAATAGTAAATTAATGGGACAACCAGTTAATGAAATGAATAAAATGGATGATTTGATTGAAGAAATTTTATAGAATAAAATAAAACATGAACTCAATATATGTTTTCCAAAAAATTGTTAAATTAATAATTAATGTCAATTTTTACAGAATATGTAAACATTATAGAAAAAATATCAATGGCTTTGTATTCATACTATCAACCTAATAATATTTTCTTAATAAGATTAATCTAGTACCTGAAGATTCATATTGTTTATTGTATGGTTTAAATAAGAAAAATATTAATAGTTGAAAAATTCATGTTAATCATGATGCATATGAATAATATTTTCAAAAAAAATTATATATAAAATAACGATGAGTTATCTGAAATAATGATATTAAAGGAAGTGTGTGTCATGGTTTATAGGAAACTCTAAGGTATGTTCTTATCACTATAGGAAATAAAGAACTACTTTATTACAAAAAATATTGTGTTTTTTATTTCTTGGAAGAGAATTTAAGGTTATTCATTTTCTATGGGTGATAATGAATGAAGATGAATGTATGATCAAATCTGGTTAGTAAATTATATTTCATAATAATTTATTGATCTATATATTTAGTGATTTAAATATTATTTATTTAGAATTTGTCTCATGAATATTTATAAAAAAATTATCACCCTTTAGGGGGACTTGTTTGAGAAGCTACTAGAAACATTTATTTAGAGAAAATATCTAATCTTTAGAAAATTGCATAGATATATTAATTTTAAAAGTTATATTTGATACCTTATATCATTAATGTTTTGACAGAATAAAATCTAATATTAAGTGGATAATTTATCTTTATAAATGTAATAAGAAACTAAAAATTTTAAGGGGTTATTTTTAACATAAATATGCTAGTTCTCTTAGAATGTTTTTATCCTTTTTTATGATGAGCATAGAAATTAATATTGGAAACCTCAAGAGAATATTCTCAATAATTAGTTTCATCATGATTTTTTTTAAATCCCTAATGAAATGAGTTTTTAGTGGGCATAATATTCATTTTTAATTATATATAGCTTCATTCTTGAAATTATTCACTCTATTTTTCTATACTAAGAATTGAATAGATTTAAAAAGAGTGGAATAATTTTTGATAAATTACTTTGATAGAAAATTTCAACACACTATCAATATTATTTTTAATTATTATCAATAAGGGAGGGAGTGAAGAATATATAAAATAAAAATTGACCATTATTTTCTATATTGGTGTCAAAAATATATACAAATGGAAAATTTGTTGAACCCAATGGGTTTTGAGAGAAATTTATTGTAAATATGAATGAAGTAAAAATAAATAATGTCAATATTATTGGTGAAGATAATCTTGAAGAAGTTTGAAGTGAAAAATCAAGTTGTGAGAATATTGAGTGATGTACCCATGTAAGCTGTCTTTATATATTTTATTGTATTTATTGGAGAAACCCTTGAATCATGGAGTTTGGTATACCATAAAGTAATGATTATAAAGATAATGTATGATTTTCAAAGATAGGGAATTATTTTTTTTTGGAATTATCAATTATCTTTCCATTAATAAGTTTTTATATTTTTTAAAGGTTTCTAAATATTATTCATCTTTGAGATGCAATCATTGGATTATTAGAGATCTATACACCTATCAAAAGGGCTGAATGAGTGAAGGAGTTACTGAATATATTGCAAGGTGACTAAATATCTACTAATGGATATAAAAAATGGTTAAAATAATGAGGAATATTTCACTTAAATGTTCATGGGATGAATCAATTTATGTAGATTTAATGAGTTTCATTAATATTATGTGATGAAAATGGTTCTAAGGAGTATTAATATTGATGTACATTATATATCATTGAAGACATTGACAAATATAGTTTTAGTGGTCCATATGATGAAATATCATATGATGAATATTGATGTTGCATGAAGAAGTTAATTTAATGATGGATAAAGAAGTGATATAGTCAGTAAGGTAGAAAATGGTTCATTGAAATACTCTAAAGAGTATATATATAATACATTGTATTTTGAGTAATTTAATTAATTTTTGAAGATGATAAAATTTAATACAATGTAATTTGAAGAGTTTGAGATGATTTGAATATGTTTGGGGAATTATTAAGAATTTTAACATTTGAATTTTGAAAAATACCCTTTAAATAAGAGTTACTATGTAATATTGAACATTATGTAAAAGTAATTTTATGTTATATATTTTTGAAAAACAATGCAGCACTGAATACATATTGTTTCTCCTGATTATTCATAAAGATAAAAATATATAAATATTCTATATTTTATAAATAAAAGGTTTATATAGTAGGGTGATATTTTAAAATAGGGATTCCACAATTTGTGGACTTCATTATAGAACCCCAAAACTCATTTTATCATGTGACCATAGGTGAATCCCCATATTCTAGAGGCCTCCTAATAGAAATGAGGGTTTAAGTTGTGATCATGAGGATAAGATACCCTTGTATAAAATTCAATCAATAGAGGAAATAACTAACCAATAACCATCACAATCATTATATTATACGTAATAAATAAAAAACGATGATACAACAAAATTAAAGTTGAATCATACAAAATCATGTTTATACGTCAAGACCAATCACCCAATTAGCCACCCTCATACACAAATAAAATAAATAAATAATTATTGGAGATACCCCTACCCCCAACCCTGGGTTTCAACATCTCATTCTCTAATATGTTCCAAGCTACTCCAGCCTGATCCACTGCAAAACCATTTCTTTGATCCAAAAATAATACATATTTTCTACATGAGGCATGGGGTTCCTATGTAGGGTGTGAGAAATACATCCTAATAAGATCTCATAATATTATCTTTATTGAGAACATAATATACACATATGAATGAAAAATAAACAAATAACATCACGCAAGTATGTTGTATATCAAGTTCCAACCAAGTGACTATAACTCCCAACGTAATGGGTTACTATATGAAAATAAGGACCCATGACACATGTTCATACATGCTTTGGTTCCAAAAATGGAATATAGTAGCTGCCTCACCTCATGAAAACACACTGATAACAACATCCTAGAAGGTATCCAAAGTCTCATTTAAGGGAATCTTTCAAACAAAGACTTACCACTTGAAGGAACAAGGCACAGTCATACATCAAAATCTCAACCAACTTCCTCATCACTAAGGGTAGGTTCCATCATTTGTGCCTTATGTCACATCATGAACCATCCTTATCCCTTGAGATGGTCCGCTATCCCAACATAAGATTCCTCAATTAAAGGTCCTCTTATATGACTTAATAATATTCAAGGTAATATCCCCATTCAAGTATATTACCCAAGCCTACTCAAGGAAAGGCCCAATTCATACACAAAAGGAAACCATCTCCTAATAGACCCACCAGTTCAATCTTAATTAGGGTGAGATCATGCTTTAGGATTACTCTCCCTTACAAGGTCTATTAACTATCAAAAGATAAATCATACACACCAGGAAACATGTGGGGTACACAATCTATCACACATTCTCACCATCTCAAGACCTGGGATCTAGTCACATAGACCTAGACCATCATCTTAAACATGGCCTGATATCAATGAATTTCATGTGAATCCTTGATAATTTCTCATATTTCCCTTCAATAATACCACTAGGTCCTCTTCACCTTTCGCAGTCTCTGCATTTTGATAACAACTCATACATGTCACCCCTTAGTGACACCGCATCTCACAAGATCATCCTAAACCATGCCTCAAGACGAGTCCTAACCCATCATGTTCTGACAATTGTTTCTACATTCCAATTAATGGATAATTTCTTCAACCAATATTAAGTTCTCATCTACCATACCTTATATGATACCTCACATCCCCCCACTAATAGGAAAACCATTAATTTCATCCTGTTCGAAATCTTGAAAGACTTCCCTTTCTCTAAGATAACTTTAAGACTCACTTATAGCCCCATGTGGGTGTTCCATCTTACTCAATGGATGGATGGAAATATTCCATAACATTAAACTACATGAGCCCCACATACCTTTCCAGTATCCCTAAGAAACCCACCATGGATACCCTTAACTCATCTCACATCCCAAGGCCCCCTATGTGTCTTTCACCAACTCAACTGACACTATCATCGCTTGGAGATTAGACATAGGTCGATGAAAATACCAATGGTTCTAAATAAAATTCATCATATGTAAAAAAGACCCAATATCATCTCATCTCATATACCAAGGCACTCATGGACCCTATCGATTCTACCCAAAATCATTGAAAATGTATACAATAGGAAAACACACATAAGTATCCATATGGATTTATATTATAGTGACATCCTATATAAAATAAAGAGTTAACCCCTCACTGAGCTATGTAGATCATTTTCTATTCATGTCCATTACACTGGGAACTTGTCCTATTCTATAAGAAAAAATAATTAATTATACAATATTATAATTGATTAATGGAAATTTAATATGTGTTATACTCACCTAAATAGTCACCAAACACTTTATCCACACAATAAATGATTTTGATGTTGTGAAATCAACTTTTTTAGAATTACAATTCCTATACTGGGAAAAATTCCATTCATCATTGGATGATTACACCATTCTCAAGTAGAATCGACACTGAACTCCTTCCCAAAAACTATAACATTTTAGGGAAAGTGAAATAAGACCAAGAATGCAAACAAAAAAAATAATATAACTAGAAACACTATTGTAATGGAATCAGAACCATAACAAAACATGGGGAATCAGCATGAGGGATAAAAGTCGATGACTAGAAAAAATAGGCATCCATGACCTCATTTTCTCCCAAAAAAATCAATAAGGTCGACTATTCAATTACCATTATTCTACTACAAAAAAACCCAGTCCTAGATTGGGGTAAGACCACAACTTCAAGGACCTGACCCAAGGTAGTCGTAGCTCGATTACCTTCTAGTAGGAGTTCATTTAAATGGCCTCTATCCCTCCATGTTTTGAATACTTAGAACAAAATTTATTTAAGCTGTGTAGTAAATTGATTTTGTGACAACCCCCTGACCAAGTATCCTTTGTGACATGAATAGTTGTAGGCTAGGGAATTTTTAATCCTAGAAAACCTAGATCTACTCTAACATTAATAGGAGATGCAATAATACAAACTAGACCAAGTTACCTATCCAGAACATTATCTTTGGGATTTTATAACAATCAAATTCCTTATACAAATCTCAATACATGATAAGAACCCTGATATAATAAAAAATTTCAAACACCCCAAGAATTCCATTACTCTGAAATTTATGGGTCATTACAAACTACCCACCATGATACTTCTCATCCTCAAGAATCCATGATTGTTATCCAATAAATAATGTTAACCTACCATCATTTCCCAACCACTACCAACTCACCAAGTTCAACTCCCTAATTTTGAACATGCATTTGATGCAGATCTCCAAACACCAAGGCATATCCCTCCCCAAGGTTCAAGACACTTACTTACAACCAGTACCAACAACATTATAAACCTCAATAGAACACATCACTCCTAGGCATCAGAGTTCCAGGAAAAAATTATTCTCATGGATTATTTTTCACCCCACCATAATACAATGCTATAATATATTGATTGTGTGCCATGTTTCTCCCTTCCACTGTAATAGTCTATAAAAATCACCCCTTCATAATTCCACTAACCCACCAACCCAATTTCTATATTTTATACTAATGTGGTCCCAATCCAACCATATATAATTCAATATAAACCATTAGTTAGACCTCCTATAATTTACTACACCTAAAAATAATTGGTTACACCAATAGGTTCATTTCCACACTTCCCATTCATGATACCTTGATTCTTAAGGGCATCATAAATTTTTTCAAACATTGAAGCCAATATTAAAACCTGACTATCAGTGTAAATAAATATTAATATGATTAACTAAACAAGACCTAAAAATATATTCCAACCCAAGGAACCAATTCACATCCGATCAAACTCAACCTTAGATCACACAAACACAAACTCTATTTAGATACCAAAATTCATATTTCATCAGACACAAGACCAAAGATTTAAATTTACTATTAATAAAGGAACTATATCATGTCTTATCTTTCCATACACCATCGGCCCGATGTCACCTATAGCATCCCCCAATTGGTCTCATTATACCCATTAACCTTCTTACATGAGGGTCACTCAGTCACATCCAATTAATTTCACCCGCAATTGGAGTATCTACATCATCACTATATCAAACAAAACAATGGATCTCCACAAACCACACTTTATCTTTTTACCACACTAACTTGAGAGTTAACCAAAACAAAAATGTCTCCTATCCCCAAACTACTCAAAACGACATCAAAACAGATTAATAAATGATTCACAACATGGATCTCATACACTAAATTATAATTTTGTATTCCCAACCATAGTGATTCCCTTAAGCCAATCCTTGATCACCAACCCTAATGGGTACCACCATCACAAAAGTATCACCCCTCTTGATTCACACTCACATTTCCTATTAACTCTTGAAAAGGATTAACACTAAAACCAATATTTCCTCACCTTCCATGAATCCATTCAAGAATCCCTAACCAATGTGAACATGGGAAACTTGGAATGCTCTACCCTCTCACTCTGAGACCTATTAAAAAGCCTCAACAACACTCACTATCTTTTTCTTGAGATACATTGTCCCTCCAATGAAAAATATCATACGCACTTGTTGGATATCCTTCTTGATCTCATCATCACCAAATGGGTTCACACTCATGTTCCATTCAATTTCTCAACTAGATTCATATTCTAATAACCCATGTCCCAAAAAAATTATCCTCACATTACTGACCCATTGATCATTCTCTCACCACATTTTTTTCTCATCAAATTACTCAATGAAAATTACCCATGCCAAGTCTAATCGCATGATCACCCATCAGTTTGGAGTTCTCTCAAAATGATGAGCATATACCCATGATAATCTCATCATATGCCTAACCACCTGTGATCTCACTCCCCATTTTCAGTGTTCCAATTTATCATTCCATCTCAGAACCTACCATGATACTAGGAATTTTACAATGACTACATATTTGAATCCACGTGAATCTCTATTTATTTTTTTAAACCCTCTGTAGCTTCACACACAACCTCCTATTTTTGTTACATAAAATTCAATAATGAATATATATGGTATATAACTATATAGGGTGGTGTTTTCAAAGTAAATAATAAAACTTTTAACCTAAAGAAAAAAAATTACCATCTATATATAAACTCTCAAAAAAACATTCCCTCATTGATTAATTACCCATATAACAAATAAATCAACCCATGAATGGTCCCTACACATCACTTGAGCAAAATAACTATGTAGCTACCATAGAATAACAAATCACCATTGATCCACAAGATGTGTAATTAGAAATGATACCATGGTTTTTTTAGTATAATTACCCCTCTATTTTATAAGAGAAAATTATATATAATTTTTTTTCACAATTTAAATGACTAAACACCATTATCATCCAAACCAATCATATACAAGAACATGAATATCATATAAAATCCATATGACATCCATGATTTATTAGATACCTTTTTATTGTTGTGTATTATTCAAAAAAAATAAAATAACACCTCCTATAAATACAACACATTTCTAAAATACCTTATGGGGAAAAGTGTAATCCAAGAAAAGAAATTACATTCCCCAGGTAACTAGGACTTCTGAAAAAAAGGTGTTCTTCAGACACAAGTCCAAGGATCATCGAAATATACAAAAGATTATTATACCATCGATATACCAACTAACAAAATAAAAAATCAAAACAGAAATGGCCTCATCACCATGTGATATCAGTCACACACTTATATTCTAATACCACCTTATGAAATCAATCACACACACTCTCTCTATCTTATACCGCCTTGTGATATCAACCACGCAGTCACTCTGATATCACTTTGTAACACCTTGATCTATAGTATCCATGAATCAGGTATTTAGATGAAGTTATGAAGTCCTCTCTATATTTAAAATGTGGACAACTATAAGTGAGGGTCTAAGGTGTGATCATATGGAGATTATACCCTCATAGAAGATTCAAAAAATAGTGGACATAACTAAAAATAAAATGAACAACTATTACAAGAAACATAATAAATAAAAAAATGATATAAAAAATTAATATATTATCATCAATACATATGGTTATACAACACAATTAGATTCCCACTTGGACAACCTCACACTCAAATAAAAAAAATATTAATAGAGATCCTTACAACCAACCTAGGGTATCAAAATCCCAGTCTCCAATACCAATTGGGATTATATATCCTATTACATTACACAACCTATGATCTGACCAAATATAAGTATACAAATTCTACACATGAACCTGAGTGGGCATGTATATTTGGAGAATATTTCATAGTATATTCTCAAGAAGTGAACATAATATACCCTATCATAAACATGTATACTTGACGAATAAATATATAGAGTAACATGAGAACATTGTACATTGTATGATAATGATACCACCATTTCTCCCTTTATGTTGGATCATTAGGTGATAATTAGGCCACCACAACATCTAACCATGCATGATTCTGCACAAATATTAAACTCATCCATTTATGTTACTCATCAAAAAGATTGTATGGTTGAATTTTATATTAAAATTCTACCATTTATAAAAATACCACCAAATATTTAAACATTCCATGACCACAAGGCTCATAGTGTGACGTTGTCTTGCCCGGCCTGATCTCAGTGTGACTACCTGTAAGTCAGATGCTCTTGCGGGGGCCTCTGGACCTTGTTGGCATGAAGCATCATGTCCATAATTTGTTATAGAATCATGTACCAGGATTAGGATACATCCCTTATTACAATCTCTATCAGGGAATAAAACTTCCTAGGAAACAGAATTAATTGATTCCGGATAGGGAATTTCATCACCCGACTACCCCGAACCAACTCCAACATTCACTTGAGCGCCCATAACACTAATCACACATAATTCATCATCCAATATAATATCTATCTAATATTATAACACTAATATTCATAATACAAATTTCAAATCAAGGGACAAACCCTACTCTAGAGAAAAAATAAAACCCCACCCATAAATTAAACACCCAAAAATTCATGATTCATTACAAAAATCAAGGTTCTTCAATGAGGTAAGTAAGTGTAAAACAATTAATAAATATGAATACATTTGGTTCCCCACAAAATTTATATGGGTTTTTATAACATTAAAAATGTATATATAAGAGTCATTTACTCATATAAATGATTTATTTTGAGTTATATAATGAAAAATTAGAGAATTATTTACATGTAATTATATATATATGGGTTAAACCATTGTTTCAGAGGATATTTGAGGGTCAAAAAGGCGATAAGTAAGATTTAACATATTTTCTAGTACTAATCTAAGTGGTAATTTGAAATTTAATAGAGTTTTTTGGAAGATTAATTTCTAACAGGATAATTCAAAATATAAAATAAATGTGATGATGATGAGTAGTTCTTCAAGTCTTAAAAATCACAATCAAGTTTACTTATCATTATTCAAGTAAATATTTATAGAGAATTAAACATGAAATATTATGATGTTTTTTTATGATATTTATATGATTGAAAATTTGGATATATAAAATAAATAATAAAGATAAAAACAAGTGGGTTTTGAAGAATATTATCATCTAATTTTTATTGAGATTATGTGTATTTTTGGAACACAAATGATGGGAAGAATAAGTTTACATTGAGATCACTAGTTATTGGGACTTGTGATTTTTTTATATAAAATGAATGAGGATATTGAGAAGATGACCATATAAAATATTATGGAATTTCAATATTCAAAATATAAGAATAACATCACAGTGATAAGGTTAATATAGTATTGGTGAAGTTAAATAATTTGGTATGTTGGTCTCCACCTTTGTGTGGTTTGAAACTAAATACGGATGGATCATGTGTCTCAGGGGAAATGAAAGGAGGTTCGGTGGTGTGTGATTAAAATGGGTCGGTCCATTTGGCATACTCGGTCATGATGGTTCATGATTCCTCCCTACAAGAGGAGGCTTTGGCGATGCTCACGGGGCTCAGATTGTGCGAGAAAAAGGGTTTGGAGATCATGGAAGTTGAAACAGACTCATCAATTGTGAACAACTCCTCGAATGGGGATGTATTCACTCATTTTATGGTTAGATATGTTATCAAAAAGTTTAAAAGCACACTTAGTAGCAGGTCTCACATCGTTCATTACTGGAGGGAGGGGAACACTGTTGCAGATCATTTTACCTTGTTGGATTTCGATTCTCTAATTGATTTATGTCTACATACTACATCTAGTATGAATACTGAAGGGATTAATCTTGTTAAAGGTGCCTCTCTTAGGATCTACCATTTCAGGCCTCTGTAGATGCCTTCCTTGGTCAGGGATAGGTTCAGGGGTGGAGGTGTTCTCGTCTTTGTTGTTTGTAGTTTCCTTTTTTTTGAGAATAAAAAATTACTTTTTATGATGAAGAAAGTAGAGAGAGAAATGATCTAGGTTCTAATAGTAAATACTATTTAACATCCATTGTATTAAAGAAGAAATAGGTGAAAAAGAAGATTATTACATAGGTGATAAACAATGGTGCTTTCATTTAATATATTCTATGATTATAATAAATAAATAATCATCTAATGCTACTATGAGAGTTTATACCTATGTATTAATGATTACGAAATAGAAAATGGTGACAGATTTACATGTGTAATAACTTTTAGTATAATAAAGTGAGATAACTAACCAATGATTTTTTATATCATAATGCTAAAGAATATGTGAGACATCCGAGATTCAATTCTTGTGAAACCAGTTTTCATGTGTGATTTATGTACACCAAGGAAGAATGTCATGACCATATGTTCATACGATGTCTGAACCAACACTGATAATCATACATTTAAGAGGATCCAACCAAATCTGGTATTTTGTTGAGGTTTAACTAGTTAGTGCTAATGTTTGAAAAATAGAATATTGGTACATTCAGGTAACATAGTTAGTTCCAAGAAAACAGGTTCAAATATATTCCCTTTCTTAATATTAATTACATAAATAAAAGATAATTTTTGTGTCATGGATAAGAATCATCATACACTTGGGATGTAATCATTCAAATTGGATGACAACCAAATTAAAAAAAATATCTTTGTACCTTATATTTTGGTTTCATTTTTTATCAATACATTCATACATACCAAATGATGAAAATGATAATGAGATCTATTTATTGAATTTTTGTAGACTAATGTTAGGGAAATGGTTGTGGTTATTAAAAAAAGATCACACTAATTCAACCCCTCTTGTCATAGAGAATTGATCACGGATGAACAATAATAAACTTTTCAAAACGTTGAAATTTGTATTGATGTCCCCCATGATGATCTATGAACCCTATCAAATCATGTTAAATATTTTCTTCATTTAAATTTCCATTCATGTCTGTCTGTTTAGGTTCCCCAAAAAGAGGTATCAGGTACTAGTTTTACAATGAATGGAGGATAGATAGAATGTTTTCCCAACATCTAGTTACATGAATGAGAAATTTTATTACAAAAAAATCATATAGTATGGAACATATAAAAAACAGAAATATAAAAATTAATGATTATATATTCTACACTAATAGACAACTCTATTACAACACATCATTTCTTGATATTTCTATATTTTCCTTACAATTGATATCCTTCTAATGGGATTTCCTGATAACTAAGATTATCAAATTATCCATTGATTAAAATAGTGTTATATTAAAATCATCTTTATAATATTATATTAGTTACAATTTAGTTATCTAAAGTCTATCAAGAGTGATCATAGAGTTAATTTCCAATAAATTTTTCATTTATGAAATATCATATTAGTTAATTTTTACAATTTCTACTACATAAATTAAATAAATGATAATTAACCTGATTAAATTAGCAATGGTTAATTCTTTCATCTAATATATAAAAATATAAGTCCTATGGTATATTAATGTACTATTAATGCTCATCACAATACTATTAGTGAAACAAAATCCCATAGGAAAACCACAAGAGAAAACTATGATGGATAACTAATTCAATGGTCAGACATCATCTATTAACACCCCAAAATTTATGGTTGAGTGATTTTTGATCAACATAATGTTTTCTTCTCATAATATTGGGTGGATATATTGAATCATGTTTCAAAAAAATGGAAAATACACTTATATTTAATGGAAAAAACTAAAAAAATTATATATAAGGGAAACCACATAGAATAAGTCCCATATAATTTGATGAATTTTAATTTTATAGTGAACATATGATAGAAATGTATTGGAATTCATTAGTATGTTAGAAGGTTATATTAATTATCTTAATTAAATAAAATGGATTATTAAATATGAGTTTAAATATCTATCGATGTTGAGTTCCTTACTAAAAAAATAAAACTTGATTATGTAAATAAATAACACATATATTGATAGAAATATCAATATTGAAATGGTAAAATATAGAATGTTAAAAAAATTAATACCATAGGATTTATGATTTATAAACAATTGAATCAAAATTACTTATCATATTAATACAAGAGTAATAAAAATTAATTGAAATTATAATTAGAACTTTTTAAGGACCAAGAAAAAAGGAAAAAAATCATAATCTATAATAAAATATGACATCATGAGCCACTATTATAATAATTATAGATAATATATCCTTGTGTGTAATTAATTTAAAGTATATAAAATAGTCTAAACAGGTAAACTTGAAATAAATTATACATCAATTATTAATGATGAGACCATTAATATTGATGAAGAGAATAATTTTAATATTTCAATCCAATATTCTATATGGGTGATCGATTCACATGCCTCATACCATATCGTTGATCTATGAGGAATCCTGATCATTTATAAATATTCACCTTTTTAAATATTTTAAATAAATAGGGAATGATTATTTAAAGGGAAGATATCTTCCCACTAGGTAATAATTATCCATCAAACTATATGTCCCCATAATTTTATATATGATAATAGATATCATAACAAGAATAATTAAATATATCTATCTGAAAATAAAATCTAATTAAATGAAACTCAACACATAATTATTTTACTCGAACTAAATATGTATAGTGAAATAATTACAATTATGTGATCATATGTAATATTAAGATGGTGAAAATAAAATTTATGCATAAGAAGATGAAAATAGTGAATAAGAAACAAAAATTTGAATCGGTAGAGTTATCATAAAAAAGGAAATAACTCAATAAAAAGTAGGGATTATAAATGAAATTTTAAAATGATATATCAAAACTTCTCTATTTAGAAATAATATTTGTGAAAGTATTTGGAAAATTAGTTGTATAGAATTTGAAACAATATTTTCTATTATTATTATAATGTCTTTTATTTTAGTTATTCTTAACATGGAAGATAACCCTAATCGATATGGGTAATAACATGTTGTAAAAACTATATTTTCATAGGCTGATCATGAATTAGAGATATAAAAGGAATACCAAAATTATTTCATGGAAAATGGAAAAAAATTATCATGTAAACATTTGAAAAAATTATATGTTTTGAAATATGAATGTTTCGAGGGTTGGTGAAGATTGTTGGGTCTATGCCTAATGGGAGTTTTTAATCTTATATTATATTAAATCAAAAAAACCTTAAAAATAATTATAATATAAAATGAATATATCTATTGAAACATTTTGAAAGAAATGCATTTATGTAGAGAAATAATATTTCACATTATATTTATAATTAATTTTATAATTATAATAATCTCATCTTGATAATTAATTATTTTAAGAATATATAAATCAATCTAATATCTTACTTAGTTTTTCCATAAATGCATCAAATGATTCAAACCATAATTCAACTAGAGAATTCAACATGTTCTCTATAAAATAGCAAAACATCACTCTTGGTGTTTTGGGTGATATTGTAGGCAAGCCAATATTCATGCATCATTTTTTCATCTTTATATTAAACAATTATCGCTTCTTCCTTCAGTCCTAAAAGAGGTTTTGGAGGTTAATTACTCTTGTTCTTGATAGAATTCATGAGAATACTACTATTCTTGAGAGAACTCTTTTTTCGGAATGGTTCCTGGTGAAAAAATATCATATCACCACTCAAATAAGATATTTCAGGATAATTGACTTTGGGATAATTAATTATTCATTAAATAGTTTTCCTTAACCAAATTATATGCCATAAACTATCCATATATCAATTCATAGGATTAATAATTTTAGGTTCATATTCCAGGACATGTGATAACTTTATAAAAATAAAATATTAGTTTTTATTAAATAAATAAATCCATTTTTATTTAAATGATATTTAAAGACTATTTCATTTTCATCACCAAGTGCTTAATCGATCCCATCCATCATCCTCAACATTTATTGCAACTCTAAATATTAAATATTTATCAAATTAATTATCATACTTTCATTATATATATATATATATTATTCACTAAACATGTGAATAAATGTATTTATTATCATAAATATAATATTCACTCATGTATGAATAAATATTTATTTTATATTCATGTTATTAATTAAATATTTATATTATTCTATCCACTAACATGTGAATAAAGGAATATTTATTTATTATCTTTTCAATAATAAATAAGTTTCAAATAATTATTCTACTCAGCATGATTACGAATAAATATTAATGTAATATTGAACTCACAAATATATTCTAACTAAAATATTACTAATGACTAAATAATTTTTATTAATGAATCATGAATAATTATTAAAAATATATTGGGATAATATTTATTTCTATTTTTAAGGTCATTATAATTTTACTAAGATTTTTGGAGACACATAGTGTGTGTCTCACTATGCCTCATTATTAATGGAATTATGTGGTCTTACCTAAAGTCAAATATTGACATCTATCAATGTGTTGTGGCACACAAAAACAAAATAACTTATATTTTCAATGAAAAAAATATCATTTGAATGCTTCATGTATAATATAATCTCATTGTCACAATATATCATCTAGATGGTTTCATATTAGTGTCAAAATCCTATAATACATATATAGTTTTTTGAATTCATTAAATTAACTCGTAAAAAATATACAATGGACATGGAATTACTCTCATAGTTCTATTTCAATAAAAGGGCCCAAGATATCAACATCAATTAACCATAAGTGAAAAATAATTTCATAGATTATTCATTAAATTCATATCACATATAACCCACTCAGCATATCCTGCCTCATCACATGATATGTTGTAATAGTTTTCCTCAATAAATCAATGTTTTTTATTCATGATAAAAATTTATAATAATATCAAGTATAAGGACCATTACACATTAAATAGATCATAATATCTAATAAAACATAACTACATTGAATTTATTTGAGTGTATATTTCCTTATAATCTCTTCTATTTGTGATTAACAAGTGGAAACTTCATGAGACGATCCCTCGTCCACTTAAGAGAATCTAGGTCATAAAAGTTAAACCCCATTTATGTCTCTTCAGAATATATTATATTGATCATATGATATATGTTTAACAAAATTATCATATAAATTCATGGATATCATAACAATAGGAATCTAATATTAACTTTAAATATAATAGATACTCTAAGGATAGTATCACATTATATTATATAGATGAAAAATCATTATTTTATATTATATTCAAAAATATTATAATCATATAATATTATTGGTAATCAAAAGTACACATCCAATTAGCACGGCGAAACCCATTCTAATACACTCCAATATGAACTAGAAACAACATCATACCACCATTTTATATCTCACATAATAAACACGTTTTTTTAGAAATTGATATTGCTACTAGGTCAATATAAGGACCCGGCCTTAAACATTACATAATATTGAATTAAATGAATAATTCACATTGAGGATATTTTCAGGTTTAGAGTTTTAGGGAATTGGGACATAACTATTACATCTCAAAATATTACAAAGTAGGCACTTTTACCCAGAATCCACTTTTTTCATAAAATAAGAACTCTTAAAAAAAGTCATGTCTAATTCCATGTTAAAGAGAGAATGGATTTTCCTTGATCCCATCCTTGACCCTATTAATCTTTAAGTCCTATGAAAAACATTTCAAAACATGGGATGAGAATAAAAGGCTCAGAAAGGGTTATAAAATAGTGAATGAAAACATTTGTTCATAAATAAATACAAAACATTAACTCTTTGACTTACCTCATGAAATCATAAGATTTATGAAAGACACATAGAAATCAGAAATCATAAAGGAAACTTGTGGCATCCATACCATACTTACATTGTAGCTATCACAGCTACATAGTGAGTTACTTTGGAATACCGATCACAATATATTCCCTAAATCTCTTAGGAGAACCATTCACATTTACCTCCATCATGTTACCCAATGCATTGGAGAGCTATCTCGGGCTCACCCGCCCTAGGTTTATCACGGAACCACCCATATACGTAAATAATTCCCAAGAACCATAACATGATCTTAACACATAACATAAGCATAAAGGAAAGATAACATTTCCACATTGCAATAATAAAATATCATTTCAAGATATTGAAATAATAAATCTGTTCTCAAAATCTTTTTAAATACCAAAATACTTAAAAAGAGTATTTGGTATTTATTTTTCCTTTTAAAAACATTCCGGCTTATTATGGAAGGCAAAGATCAAATAATAATCACGGCGATGGAAAGGTCGTCGTCACCACTTATATTAAAGAAACATTCCTTTTTGTCATTTATTAAAACGTTTCGTAGAGAAAAGATTCATTTTTAATAGAAGTAAAAGTGAAAGGGTTTTATACATCATATAAAAGAAAACAAAAAATGCCTCAATGAAAGGAGATTGAGACAAAGTCCCTTACCTCGTGTCCGACTTGACCCGTTCGTTCTTTAATCTCCTGAATAATAACCTAAAGTTAATTTCTACTTTCTTAAGAACCTTTTTCAAGTTTATTATTCCTTTTATATCACTTATTACCATGTTATAATCATTATGTAATCATTTATGTTAATAACGTTCATTTTGTCGATATTTGGTACTTGAGTCAAAAATGGAATTCTTATAATTACATGTTTTTCATGTGGTAAAAGGTTCATTATGTTTAGAATTATATTCATGATTTGGTTATCATATATATCATATATATCCACCATGTACATGTATTTATAATAGTACATAACATTTGGAGGTACGAAATGAAATGCACCGTTCATGGAGACGGTAAGTCGTACGTACGCATGATAGCTACTTTCATTTCTATATCTTATTTTAATGAAATAAAAACATAATTATACATATGTATATTATAATTCCAGTATAATATCATATATAATATCATTAAATCTATCCTTTATACATCCCACATAGGGCATTAATGAGTCACATCACTTTGAGGGGGCGGTAGTCCGCACTTCCTCAAATGAGATTATCGTATTTATCCACCATGTAAACCATAAATGATGGATATAATTGGGAATTACAAAAACATAAAGAAATCATAAACATAATATATATCATATATAAATACAGTTCCATCATAATGGCCACCATAAGAGGCGGTAAGATGTAATTGAGCAGTCATCATTTCGTGAGGCGTTTGTTTGCCATCCACACAAACATTATGATCTTCAACCATTAGATGGAGGTTTGTTTAAGTGTAGTTAGAATATATATCATAAAAACATCCTAGTATATAGAGGATATTGGTGTTGTTGCAAAATAAAGGAAATAAAAAGATTTTAGGGGTTGGAGAAGCAAAATAAAAGAAAACAATTTAAGAGAAACTATTACCTTTAATTTGGGTAACTCACTTTTGTTTGAACAAAATGACTTCTTGAAGTGCCTTAATCCTAAGTTAAGGCTTCTAGGATGAGGATAGGGATGTAGGGAGCTTAATTGGCAGTGTTTGGACGAGCCAAATGGCTTGAGAGGTGTGAGTAATTGCATAGAAGTGGACTCTTTTTATAAGGGATAGGAGGGGCTCTTTAGGAAAGAGTGAAAATATTATTTTATAATATAATGATATTCGGTTTATAATGGTCCAAAAATAATTATGGTAGAAGATAAGATGACTAATAATCGAAATAAAATCATCCAATCAGAATTGGACATGTTTTGGATCCTTATAATCTTATTTAATTAAATAATTTATTAATGAGGTAAAAACTGCATCATTATTGTGTCAGAAATAATTTAATTTATTTGATGTCTAAAAATTATAAAAAACTACCATGATGTAGTAAATTGTTTTATCTTTCCAATGAATATTTATAGTCAAAAATAGGACTTATATAACACCATATAAATATTAATTACTAAACGATTTTTGTTAATGTCACTTTTGTCTTCACATTAAATTAATTAATCTAAATTGTCATTATCACTCCAAAGTTTCTCAATGGGGTCCCAAAATCGACCCAAATATGCCCATGGTCGGAAATGAATCATACAATAGGATTAGGACAGGTTTATGGGTAATTTTATATTATTATAATATTATTTATTTACCCTTATTTACCTGATTTACCCTTTAACCACGGTAAATAAAATATTTACTGAAGTAAATATTTAAAATGTAAAAAAATAAAAGTTACCTATTTACATAATTTTAACCTCCTGATTAAAAAAATGGAATCCATTTCTCGAAATTCAAAACATAGAAGTGGCAGAAATTAATTTAAAATTAATTCCCGCTGTCAAAACAAAAGGCGTGTTTTTAAGAAATATTAACTATCAAAAGATTTACAGTTGATTATATACAATTTAAATGTGAAATTTCTTCTAATGACCAAAATTAGATTAAATGGTAAAAATATAATCTATTTACACTTTAAAACCAATTAAAAGTATAATCTAACCATATAAATAAATTATATTAAAACATAGTTTTGAATTAAAATAAAATATTTTCACTATTCCCTACAAAAATGAACTTTATCAAAAAAAATACCCAAAAATTACCCAAAGTAAATTTTGATGTCCTCATTATAAAAAAAGGATTTTATTTGGTCATATAGAATTTATTAAAGTGACCACAACTAGATTTAAAAAAGGTTCGCCATTAAAAGACAGTAAATCGGTCTTTTAATGTAAATTATGCTTAAAATTAGATTCATTCATATATTAAGCCTCTAACTTTTATTGGATAAATATAAATACATGTATAATCATATTATAATTAGTTTGTTTCATTCCCGCCAATAAAACGGCTTGGATTTAACTACCATTTAAAATAATAATATTATATTATTTGTGTGCAACGTAAGATTCCAAAGAAACCCGTTGTTGCGTATCGGGTACGCTATCGAACATAGAAACCCCTTTAGAATAAAATTAATATTTAATTCAAAAATATTAATAAATATGAAAATCTCTTATTCCTCATTTACCGAGGATGTTACATCCTTCCCCCCTTTTGGAAATTGCATCCTCGTAATTTTTTTATCCACTTATCAAAATAAGTGGGGGTATTTATCCCCCATAGCATTTTCAGATTCCCACGTTGCCTCTTCAACCATATGGTTTTTTCACAAAACCTTTACCTGGTGAATTAACTTATTCTGTAACACTTTCTCTCTACGGTCTAGAATCTGGACTGGTCGTTCTTCATAAGAGAGATTTTTTTCCAACTGAACTACCTCTGGGCTCAAAACATGATATGGATCTGACATATACTTTCTAAACATCGAAACATGAAAAACATTGTGTACCTAGGATAAACTTGTAGGTAAAGCTACTTTGTATGCAATTGATCCAACTTTCTCCAGAATTTTATAAGTTCCAATGAACCTCGGACTCAACTTTCCCTTCCTACCAAAACGCATCACACTTTTCCAAGGAGAAACTTTGAGAAAAACATGATCACCTACCTCAAAAGAAAGATCCTTCATCCGGTTATCCGCATAACCTTTCTGTCTGCTCTGAGCTATTCTCATGTGCTTCTAAATCAACTGAACTTTCTCTGCCATTTCTTCTACCAGTTCTGGTCTCATCAGATTTATTTCACCTACTTCATCCCAAAAAGCTAGAGTTCGACAACGCTTTCCATACAATGCCTCAAATGGAGCCATCTGTATACTGGAATGAAAACGGTTATTAAAAGAAAATTCAACCAAAGAAAGATGTTGGTCCCAAATTCCCTAGTAGTCCATCGAGCAAGCACGTAACATATCCTCCAAGGTCTGAATTGTTTGTTCTGACTGCCCATCTAATTGAGGATGAAAAGTTGTACTAAAGTTTAATTCAGTACCCAATGACTTCTAAAGGCCTTTCCAAAAGTTAGAAGTGAACCTGGGATCACGATCAGATACAATGGAGAGGGGAACTCCATGAAACCTGACTATCTCTTTAACATACAACTGAGCAAGTTGATCTAGAGACAAAGTATCACTAATAGGAAGGAAATGAGCAGATTTAGTCAATCAGTCAACTATAACCCAGATTGCATTATTACCTCGAGATGTATTTGGTAATACCACAACAAAGTCCATGGATATATTTTCCCATTTCCACTCTGGCACCGATAAAGGCTGAAGTATTTTTTTTTTGGTAAATGTCGCTCTGTTTTAACCTACTGACAAGTCAAACACTTCACAGTAAAATCAGAAATAACTCTTTTCATTCCATCCCACCAGTAATACTCCCGAAGATCTCTGTACATCTTAGTACTTCCTGGATGAACTGAAAACGGAGAACTATGAGCTTCACATAACAACTCATTCTTCAACTGTGAATCAGAAGGCACACATAATCTCTTTCCAAACCTCAAAAAATAATCATTATTAATGTTAAATTCGGGCAACATACCCTTCTGAACCTACTCTACCTTTTTCTGCAACTCACATTCTTCCTTCTGCTCTTTATTTATTCTGTCTGATAGAGATGATCTCACTAACACCTGAAACAAAACAGAATAATTTCCTGCACAAACAACTTCTATGCCAAATTTCATCAAATCAAAAACCAAATGATCTTGTTCTAAACGTAGCATGGCTAATGAGACATTACTTTTCCGACTCAAAGAATCGGACACTTTATTTGATTTTCCCAGATGGAAATGGATCGTGCAATCATAATCCTTGATTAATTCCAACCATCTCCTTGATCTCATGTTCAATTATTTCTGATTGAATATATACTTCAAACTTTTGTGATCAGTATATTTTCACACTTCACTCCATACAAATGATGTCTCAAAATTTTTAATGAAAAAACAACAGCATCTAATTCCAAATCATGTGTAGGGTAATTTAACTCATGTGGTTTAAACTGACGTGAAGCATAAGCAATTACCTGATCATTTTGCATTAGGACAGAACCCAATCCTTTCAACGAAGCATCACTGTAGATAACAAACTCACCATTTCTGGAAGGCAGTGCCAAAACTGGAGCATTCGCCAATCTCCTTTTCAATTCCTGAAAACAATCATCACATTCCTTTATCCCGATGAACTTAACACCTTTTTGAGTTAACTTAGTCATTAGACTAGATAACTGTGAAAAGTTTTCAACAAACCTCCGTTAATAACCTTCCAAACCAAGAAAACTACGAATCTCAGTTATATTTGTGGGTCTTGGCCATTCTTCAACAACTTTTGTTTTTGCAGGATCTACAGTTATGCCATTTTTTTAAACAATGTGACCAAGGAAAGAAATTTGGTGTAACCAAAACTCACACTTTCTGAATTTTCCATAAAGTTTATTTTCTTTTAAGGTTTTCAAGACAATCCTTGAATGACTTTCATGTTTCTCTTTACTTTTTGAATAAACCAAAATATCATCAATGAACACAACTACAAACTTATCCAATAACTCATGGAAAATTCTATTCATAAGGTCCATGAATACAGCAGGTGCATTGGTTAAACCAAAAGGCATAACTACAAATTCATAATGGCCATATCTAGTACAAAAAGCGGTCTTCATAACGTCGTCTTCTTTTACTTTCAACTGATGGTACCCCGACCTCAAGTCAATCTTTGAAAAACACTAATCTCCCTGGAGCTGATCACACAAATCATCGATATGAGGCAAAGGATACTTATTCTTAACAGTGATGTTATTCAATTCTCTATAATCAATGAAAAGTCTCATTGAACCATCTTTCTTTTTAACAAAAAAGATAGGAGCACCCCAGGGTGATGTGCTAGGTCGAATGAAACCTTTATCTAATAACTCCTACAATTTCTTCTTTAACACTAAAAGTTCAATTTGAGCCATTCGATAAGGGGGTTTTGAAATTGGCTTAGCATCAGGAACTAAGTCAACAGTAAATTCAACTTCCCGATCAGGTATAATACCAGGAAACTCCTCAGGGAAAACATCAAGGTACTCATTTACCACTGGCACAACATTAATCTGAATAGTTCTTTTGTTTTCAACAATATGTGCAAGGTAACATCCATTTCCATCTTTTACCAGTTTTTCGAATTCCTGATATGTTATCAAAAGCAAGGGTTCATTCTTGTACACAAACTGAAAATCATTATGAAAAGAAACCTCTTTAGCTCTATAGTAAATCTTAGCATGATAAACAGAAAGACAATCCATGCCCAATATAACATCAAACTCTACTAGATGCAAAACAATAAATTTTTCAGGTAGACTCTTTCCACACACAACGACATGAATGTTCTTATGTTTTCTTTTTGTCTCAACATTTCCTCCAGGTGTTTTTACCATAAGTTCAGTATTCATATCATGAGATGGAATTCCAAATTTACGAGAAAACTTTTCAGAAATGAGAGAGTGTGTAGACCCTGAATCAAACAACACATTGTCATAATCTGAAAAAAAAACAATATACCTGAATCAACATCATTTGATGGCCCAACATCTACTGAAATAGTTGCAAAGGATTTCACCACCCCTTTCTGCTTGTAGTCTGGCTTCTTTCCTTCAGTTGAATTCTTTATTGGATACTCATTTTCATAATGACCCATTTCATTGCACTTAAAACATTTTACTGACTGTAAATAAGATTTTGTCTTACCATTACCCTGATCTTTTTCAGTGCAATTACGAGCCTTATGTCCCATTTTACCACATCGGTAGCACTTACCAGAATTCAAAAGATATTCCCTAGAATGAATTTTACAATAATTTTGACAATCTGTAAACTTAATATTCTTACCATCAGAATTTTTTGAAGAGTTCTTTCTTTTCGCCTTCCACCTTGACCTCTTATTTTTTTGTTTGTCAAAGAATACTTGATCATCGACAAACTCCATTTCCACCTTCTCCGCACAACGAAAAGGTTTTTTATAACTTTTAAACTCATGAGGAGCTAAAGCCCTTCGATACCATGGCTTTAATCCTGAGTAAAAACGGTTGATTTTACTATCAAGATCTCGTATGAAGTTTGGAGCATACCTTGCCAGTCGAGTGAATTTTTCTTCATAAGCAGCCACGGAGTCATCCTCCTACCTCAATTCCAGAAATGGTTTTTCCATCCTAAGACGAACCACCACGGGAAAATATTTCCCCAGAAACATACCTTTGAATTAATCCCAATCAAGAGCATCAATCTCCTCACTATCCCTGATATTTTTCACTATTTACCACCATTGATCAGCTTCACCTTCAAAACGGTAAACAGTGAGACTAAACTTTTGATGTTCTGAATAACCCATGACATCAAAAATCTTTTCTAGTGCTTTAATCCACCCTTCAGCTAGCACCGGATCAGATGATCCTTTAAATGATAGAGTATTTTTCCTCATGAAATGCTCCACTACTAACATGTTCCTCTGTGGTTGATCTGGATGATCTCGTACATGGATACCACCACCATTTATAACCTGAGTCAACTGTACCATCACAGCAACAAACTGTTCAGTTCCAATTCTGACCATCTCAGGTTGCTGTTTTGGAAGGTTTTCTTCCTATTGATGTTGTCACAACATAGATGCCATGTTTCTTCTGCATAAAACCATTCTAAACAAAGAAATATCATAGGTGAAGGAAAATGGTAATCTAGAAATGCTATATGATGTCAATATTAACATAAATTACTTTATCGATATTAATTTAACAATATCATAACTCCTAAAGTTATCTAAACCAACCTGTGATACCCACTATAAGGACCCGGCCTTAAACATTGCATAATATTGAATTAAAGGAATAATTCACATTAAGGATATTTTCAGGTTTAGAGTTTTAGGGAATTAGGGCATAGCTATTACATCTCAAATTATTACGAAGTAGGCACTTCTACATATAATCCACTTTTTTCATAAAATAAAAACTCTTAAAAAAAGTCATGTCTAATTCCATGTTAAAGAGAGCATGGCTTTTCCTTGATCCCATCCTTGACCCTATTCATCTTTAAGTCCTTCGAAAAACGTTTCAAAACATGGGATGAGCATAAAAGGCTCAGTAAGGTTTATAAAATAGTGAATCAAAACTTTTGTTCATAAATACATACAAAACATGAACTCTTTTACTTACCTCATGAAATCATATGATTTATGAAAGACACATAGAAATCATAAATCATAAAGGTAACTTGGGGAATCCATACCATACTTACATTGTAGCTATCAAAGCTACATAGGGAGTTACTTTGGAATACCCATCACAGTATATTCCCTTAATCTCTTAGGAGAAACATTCACGTTTACCTCCGTCATGTTACCCAATGCATTGGAGAGCTATATCAGGCTCACCCACCCTATGTTTATCACGGAACCACCCGTATACATAAATAATGCCCAAGAACCATAACATGATCTTAACACATAACATAAGAATAAAGGAAAGATAACATTTCCACATTGCAATAATAATATATCATTTCAAGATATTGAAATAATAAATCCATTCTCAAAATCATTTTCAATACCAAAATACGTAAAAAGAGTATTTTGTAATTAGTTTTCCTTTTAAAAACATTCTGACTTGTTATGGAAGCCAAAGATCAAATAATACTCGCGGCGGTGGAAAGGTCGTTGTCACCACTTACATTAAAGAAACATTCCTTTTTGTCGTTTAGTAAAACTCTTCATTGAGAAAAGATTCCTTTTGAATATAAGTAAAAGTCAAATGGTTTTATATATCGTATCAAAGAAAACTAAAAATTTCTCAATGAAAGTAGATTGAGACGAAGTCCCTTACCTCCTGTCCGACTTGACCCGTTCGTTCTTTAATCTCCTGAATAATAAACTACAGTTAATTTCTACTTTCTTAGGAACCTTTTTCAAGTTTTTTATTCCTTTTATATCACTTATTACCTTGTTATAATCATTATGTAATCATTAAGTTAATAACGTTAATTTTGTCGATATTTGGTACTTGAGTCAAAAATGGACTTCTTATAATTACATGTTGTTCAGGTGGGAAAAGGTTCATTAAATACAGAATGATATTAATTATTTGGGTATCATATATATCATATAAATCCATCATGTACATGTATTTATAATTGTACATAACATTTGGAGGTACGAAATGAAATGCACTGTTCATGGAGACGGTAAGTCGTACGTACGCATGAACGCTACTTTCATTTATATTTCTTATTTTAATGGAATTAAAACATAATTATACATAGGTATATTAAAATTCCAGTATAATATCATATATAATATCATTAAATCTTTCCTTTATACATCCCACATAGGGAATTAATGAGCCACATCACTTTGAGGGGGCGGTAGTCTGCACTTCCTCAAATGAGATTATCGTATTTACCCACCATGGAAACGATAAAGGTTTGATATAATTGGGAAGTACAGAATCATAAAAAAATCATAAACATAATATATATCATATATAAACACAGTTCCATCATAATGTCCACCATGAGAGGCGGTAAGATGTAATTTAACAATCATCGTTTCGTGAGGCGTTAGTTTTCCATCCAGAGAAACATTATGTTCTTCATCCATTAGATGGAGGTGTGTGTAAGTGTAGTTAGAATACATATCATAAAAACATCCTAGTATATTCAGGATACTGTTGTTGTTACAAAAGAATGGAAATAAAAAGAGTTTAGGGGTTCGAGAAGAAAAATAAAAGAAACAATTTAAGAGAAACGGTTACCTTTAATTTGGGTAACTCACTTTGGTTTAAACCAAATGTGTTCTTGAAGTGCATTCTTCCTAAGGTAAGTCTTATAGGAGGAGGATAGGGATTTAGGGAGCTTAATTGGGAAGATTTTGTACGATCCAAATGGCTTGAGAGGTGTGAGGAATTGCATAGAAGTGGTCTCTTTTTATAAGGGAGAGGAGGGTCTCTTTAGGAAAGAGTGAAAATATTATTTTATAATATAATGATATTCGGTTTCTAATGGTCCAAAAATCATTATTGTCTAAGATAAGATGACTCATAATAGAAATAAAATCATCCAATCATAATTGGACATGTTTTGGATCATTATAATCTTATTTAATTAAATCATTTATTAATGAGGTAAAAAGTGCATCATTATTCTGTCATAAATAATTTACATTATTTGATGTCTAAAAATTATAAAAAAATACCATGATGTAGGAAATATTTTTATATTTCCAATTAATATTTATATTAAAAAATAGGACTTATATAACACCATATAAAAATTAATTACTAAACGATTTTTGTTAATGTCACTTTTGTCTTCACATTAAATTAATTAATCTAAATTGTCATTATCCCTCCCAAATGGCTCAATGGGGTCCCAAAATCGACCCAAAGATTCCCATAGTCGTAAATGACTCATCCAATAAGATTAGAAACGTTTAAGGGTAATTTTTCATTATTATAATATTATTTATTTACCCTTATTTACCTGATTTACCCTTTAACCATGGTAAATAAAATATTTACTGAAGTAAATATTTAAAATTTCTAAAAATAAAAGTTACCTATTTACACAATTTTAACCTCTTGATTCCAAATATGGAATTAGTTTCTCAAAATTCAAAACACTGAAGTGACAGAAATGAATTTAAAATTAATTCATGTTGTCAAAACAAAAGGCGTGTTTTTAAGAAATATTAACTATCCAAAGATTGACAGTTGATTATATACAATTTAAATGTGAAATTGCTTCTAATGACCAACATTATATTAAATGGTAAAAATATAATCTATTTACACTTTAAATCGAATTAAAATGATAATCTAACCATATAAATAAATTATATTAAAACATAGTCTTGAATTAAAATACAATATTTTCACTATTCCTTAAAAAATGAACATTATCAAAAAATTACCAAAAAATTACCCAAAGTAAATTATGATTTCCTCATTATAAAGAAGGATTTTATTTGGTCATATAGAATGTATTAAACTGACCAAATCTATATTTAAAAAGGGTTCTCCATTAAAAGGCGGTAAATCTGCCTTTTAATGTAAATTATGCTTAAAATTAGATTCATTCGTATATTAAGCCTCTAACTTTTATTGGATAAATATAAATACATGTATAATCATATTATAGTTAGTTTTTTTCATTTAGGCAAATAAAATGGCTAGTATTTAACTACCATTTAAAATAATAATAATATATTATTAGTGTGCAACGTAAGATTCCAAAGAAACTCGTTGTTGCGTATCGGGTACGCTATCGAACATAGCAACCCCTTTAAGATAAAATTAATATTTAATTAACAAATATTAATAAATATTAAAATCTCTTATTCCTCATTTACCTAGGATGTTACAGTCAACCAAGTTTTTCTATTAATAATATTGGGATTTCCAAATTTCCCTATGGAAATATCAATTATTTTGATATAAATACATTGAGAAATTCCATCGCAAGTTGATATCACCAAGTATATAAATTTTCTACACATTAATATACAATAAATATTAGTTAATGTTAAATCCATGAGTTTATCATAATTATAATAAAATAAACTTACTAATTTTTCAAAATTCAAAAACCTAGAATAAGTAATTGTAAAGCAACTTCTTATAAAATTTAAAAAGTCACAATGCACTAAATATTAATAGATATGGAATCCACTAGTTTAAATAAAATTTTATGAATTATTAACTTTGTGACACTATTATATACTATATAAAATTTATATTTTATTAAAAAGATATTCATATCCAGAAGAAAAATAGAATTTCTACTTCTCCATATAGAAGCCATTTTTCCTTTCATAATTTTTATAGTATAGTTTGACCATTATAATTTTTTCAATGGTAATCCATTGGGACTATTTGATATTTTCCCGCAATTATATAATAAGATTTAATAGAAAACATTATTACATATCATGGAATATGAGATACATTCCCAAAAATTAATCATACAGAATTCTATTTAGAATAATATCTTACAATTCTTCGAAACATCAGCCTTGAGATATTTCATGCCATTTGACATAACCAATAATCTAATCATGAATTATTCCAACAAATATTGTTAATAACTTTTCAATATATTTACCATGAATAGAATATATAAACCTAAATATCTCTATTAATATATCTTATTCTATAGATCCTAGGTTACTTAATTAGTAATTCATGGATAAATCCAATAATATTATGTTCATAAAAACTATATGACGTAAAAATTTTCTTCCTTAGATATCCACATATTTGACTTGGAAAACTATAGATCATATACTAAAAAGATTTATAAATTTGACACACATTCATTTTTAATAAAACCAAAATGTCTTATGGATTTATCAAAATGATATACTATGGTCACAATTCTTACATAAATCCAAAAAATATTTTTTATTATTTAAATATCCTTTTAACATCCTTTAATATAACAAAACCATTTAATTATGAAATACAGAACAAATTATATAGGGTTTTATTGAAGAAATATGGCATTAAAATACCATTGGGAAGTTTAATGATCATAAAAATAGTTATGATAATAAGGATTAAAATATATTTTTCATGATGATTTTGGAGAAAAAATAATAAAATATGTTCATACATTGATTAAACCTTTCAATAACAAATTATCTATAATTGGTATGAACAAAAAAATTCATGACATGTTTTTTCATGAATATCAACCAATGTATTTACATTAGTTAATAAAACCACCAAAATTAACATCCCCAGAATTTTGGTATGTGTAATATATTACTATATTCATATGAACATATCAATATTTTCATGCTACGATTTACTTATTCCTTTGTGGTTCATTATTATTAATGAATAATATATCGCACATATTATTGTATAATAAACCACTTATTTGGTTTTAATCTTCATACTCAGAAAGTGTCTCTACAATAACTCATCCCACTATGTCTTAAGGGTTTTGTGTTCATAATCCAACACTTATGCATCTAGAGCCTTGAGGTTATTTAATATTATTATTCCATTAATATATTAAATGTTATTTTCATCCATATTATAAAAATTTATTAAATAATTTGAATAATACCTTTCAAAATTGTGGATATTTATATCTATAGAGAAAATAGGATAATTAGCTGTGATGAACATCATTTTTTCCTAAATGTTTGTTTTTTTCCTTATGAAACTTCCCAAGCCAAGAAAACCTAAAATTGTGGTGTAATTAATTTTTAATCCTATTTTAACTTACATGATATATGTTAGTAAAAATATATTTCATATGGATATATGTTGTGCTATAAATTTCAAGATATGTCATGAAAGGAGTAATGGAAGACTTGAAATACATGTTAGAATCATCATTAATCCTCATTTCACTACACTCACTAGTTTGATTTGTATAATTTAATGTGAGTTTATGAATACCGTAACTATATATTTACCTTATTAATGTATATTTATTTAAGATATAATTTTTTGGTCCTATGTTGAGATTCTTATACCTTTTACAGACTAAATATCCATTACCTCTATGTCACATTTCTAAAATATCTTAAAGGAATCATGTTCTATATATGCATCTACCTCAAGCCTCTCCTTATAATGATTCACGTGATCTTGTTGAAGTAATTCAAGAATCATTTTATCTTTGTTACCTTTAATACATAATGGTATTTTGACTAAAATATGATAAGTATGTTTGTTAGTATACATAGCTGTTTAGCTCAATATAGAGTAAACACCCTTCCAGATATAAACTTATAAGTTATTTTTAGTTTTACATGGCATAAAATAATCATTCCATAAGTAAATATTCTGATTTTTATGTTTTAAATTCTAGAATAATTTCCATATTTGTATATCTTTGATTCTATAATTAATGAACTATTAGTTATGTATGGAATATCATAAAGAAATTCATTACAAAGCATGAAATAATGTATCATTATATATAAAACTGGACAAATATATAAATATTTTCGGTAATACACAATGAAAAAATAATTTAACAAGAATCAATCCATTTGGTAATATTGATGTCAGGTGGTTCTCCTTACTACCTTTAGAATCACCCTTTCTCAACTATCTAGAGAATTCACCATACATCTTAAAATAATATCAAAATTCCTTATTTTTGAATTTTAATACACATATGTCAGAAACATATTGTATTTAAAAAAAATAATACAAGTTGACATATTACAATAAATTAAGAATATACATAAAATGAATTCATATTATTAATTTTTCCTTAAATCATTTTAGTTCCTATTCTAGTGACGCTTATTACCACAAGTGAAGTAGATTTCCTCCTGCTCATTACCCTCCCTCTGAATTTTTTTTCATTTATATGTATAGTGAAATGGTGGAATATATTATGAGTAAGTACTAGATATTTCTACCTTTTCTTCCAACATTATCACTATAAGTAGTAAAAACCCATGCTCCCATCAATATTTATCATCCTAGATATCATAGTCAAAATACTCTTGAGTAACTTCTCTATACTATTTATCATATAGTTTTGAATGAATAAGCAGGTCCTTGGTAGAAAGGATAATAATTTGAGATTAATGGATTATTTATTATCCAAATAGATGTCATAATTTTCTATATAACCAATGTAATATAAGATTATTAAGGAAGGATCACTAGATATGTATCCTTATTCCAGTTAACATTGGTATTTTGATAATTTAATTTTATTTAGTCTTCTATCTATCATTTTCATGTGTTAGGAGATGAGTAATAGTGGTGCATGCATCTATGGAATTTATATTTCACCTTCTTCTCTCAAACATTGATGATAACATGATTCAAATACATTTGAAACATCCTTCATGTCTCTCATGTAGTAATACATTTCATCCTCACTCACTCGCTGAGGTGATTGATTTGGTAGAAGGGACACCAACACATAATACAAAAAACAATTAGTAATGTACTATACAAATGACAATAAAAATAATGAAATTTGTGATAGTGAGAAAATTAGATTTTTACAAAAATAATTATAGTGACTCCATGGTTTCTCTAGGAATATTTTAACAATAATTAAATTATATTACTAATACATTATCATGATTACTAGATATAATTTAAAAAAAGTGGTTATTAGTCTCTATATATTTTATAAAATCTGAACCTCCCTCACCACTAGATTTATAATATCATATAATGTATATATTGATTACATAAGAATCCATATTCCCCATAAAATAACCCAAAAATTGTCTATAAAAATTACTTGTAGGTATTTAGGTAGGTAGTATTGCTAAAAAAACTAACTCATGGCTCTTGGATTTGTTTAATAGACTCCATAATCTGGAAATACTAAATTCTTATTTCCTTAGAACCTTCTTCAAAATTATGTTAAAAATACCTTAACCATTAACCTCAATACCAATTTGTATTTATTGACTCACCATCCTTGATAAGACTCCCTAATAATTGGAATGTGAACATGAATTTGGAACGGTAAACACTTGAACAACTGTTTCATCATACAACAAATAATGGAAGGATTTTTATTGGTTAATATTTCCTTGATTTATTTCATTTACATCCATGTAAAAGTTATTTTATTACAACCTTTACATATTTTTTTAATTTTATATGTATTTTATGTAATTTATTAACCATGTATTGATAAAATAATTTATATAGATTCAAGCTATTTTATTTTATATTTCCATGCTTGAAATCATATTTACTTTGTGTTATCGGGTTTAACCATAAAAAAATACAAGCATAGTGTAAATAAATAAATAACCATAAATTGATAAATAATATAAATAATGTAACATTATCATGAGATTTTCTAGAATTTGGTTTATCTAGTTGATAAAAAACCAATATATGACCCAAGGGAAAATAATTCCTTAGGATGATGCTTTTTCAAAAGTTATAATATACAACTAATTGCCTCTATATTCCCATAGTTATTTTAACCTTGGCTTGGGTCCTGAACTACCTCCTCTCCATAAACCGCCATTGATTATATCTGATTAATCACTCATTGGTTAGGGTAAGAGGGGGTATATATATTCATAAAATAATAAATATACCCACAAATAATAAACATGGGAAAGGTGATTCAAAAATCATAATTTTTAATTAATTATAATTTCATTTCATAATTAAAACCCATATAATAAATATTAAATTTAATATAAACCAAACACATAACTTGGTATATCAGTATCATGATCAGTCACATACATTAAATGAATATGCATTCATACATTCTAGATATCATTTCAAATAATTATTTATTAAGATAAATTTCTCTTAAATTTGTAAATAACCAGCTTTGTAATTATTTAATTTTTTCCCATAACTATTTTCATAATGATTTCTCAAGATACATAATAATTTCATCCACTACATTTAAAAAAATATTTTATTTAATTTACAATTGGTCATGTAAATGGAATGTACTCACCGAGTACAATGTGTTCTCTCCTTTGTCCAATTAAATTAAATTAGGACTTTATTACACATATGCACACATGTGTATGCACATGAAAAGTACAAAAGGATACATCGTGTAACAATTCTTCTTTTTTATCTCATTTTAGGTTTATAATAATAACACATCATGTATATTCACTCAATGGGGTTTGTGATATACACTGTGTATATTTATGGTCATGTACAATGTACATACACAATATGTAAGACTATATGGAATGTCATGATATTATACTATGTGTTGTTTCATGGGTAATTCTCTATATTTTTCATGGAATGTTTTACCACATGTCACACCTTGAATATATGTTCCTTATACCACTGGAAATTCTCAAAATGTATATGGAATGTTTGACTACACTACAAATCATGTACTTGTACAATAATGCATAAAATTTAATTAAGCAATAATTTTTTACCCCATAAGTTGTCAAAAACTGGGCTTGTACCTAGATTAGTATAAAAACCATCACAAGACATTTAAAACCATCTACAGATAGTGTAGTTTTTTATAATTAATTAATGGAATGTGGAATTATATGGTATTCCTAGTTGATGTGTGTCATGTGTGAACTAAAAAGAGTTACACAATGTGTTCAACCAGCTATATGATCCTAATATTCTATTCTTGCCTCTCAAACTACACACCTAGGTACTTAACATGTATTCAATGTAGAAATTTTTAGTGACATGGTGTGTTCATCCTATTTCATGTCGTGTAATCACTCATGACCCATGTTTATATAATTCCAATTAATACACAAGATGTAATAAATACAATCCCTATACTTTTCAAATATAACATATCTGACTTATGTTTCAGAGAAGTAGGTTAGTTTATACTATACTTAATAAAATTATACTATATATACACCCTTTTATATCGATTAACATTTTTTTTCAATACACAATGTTTTTTGATGCCCAATATTGCATCCACACAAGGCATAGTGTGATGATTATGGATTTTCCATGTGTGGTTGACCAATAATAAATGGAATTTAATTTTGGTTTCATTTTTGGTAATCATGTCATATTATTATAATCCTATTCACCACTGTATAAAATATAAGATCATACTTCATTCATTCTCGACCTACTTCTATTCATTAATATATGAATTAATATGTTATCTAAGTGTTTGTATTACGAACAAAAAAAAGAAAAATTAATAAAACAAATTTTCTATTAATCATACAATGATTAAATAATTAAAAATCTAATTATTCCTACAAAAAGACCACTTAAAGGTTTCATTCATAGTGTAATCTGATCAGTTGTATGACCAATGATGGTTTTTCGTTATATCTGATGGAATATCTTTAAGAACATGTAAAATAATCATCATTTGTGACTAATAAATCTAAATAATCATGATGAAATGAATCCTCAAACCTAAAGAGAGTATATTTTCACATTAATTTTATCATTTATTAAAATAATAATAATTTCAACCTCATAATAATTCTTTTATTTAAGAATATTTTGATCAATTCAAGCATTTGTAAAGTTAGAGCATAATTGTGTTGAAGTACCCCAACATGAATCCCTCTAGAATTTGAAAATTTTCTCCATAAATAATTTAACATCGTTATTTTTGTTCCAGGTGCTAGGAAAGATGAACCAAGGTTTTCCTATCATTCACTATCGATCACTTTAATGATTCAATCTTTTTTTTCCAAATCTTGTTAGTAGTGGAGGAGGAGGATATCTCTTAGACTAATGATAATTTTGGAGACTCCTCTTTGTCTTGAGATAATTCTTTCTTGGGAGGGAAGCGTTGTTCAAAATAATTCTTCTCTCACCTATCTCAATTGATAATATCGAATATTTTCACTCACTTTTAAATAATAAATACACCCTTAAACTAAAAATTTATCCAAAATTATCTCTATAAAAAATAATAATAATACTAATAATATATTCCATGACATGTTCAAATTTTGGAGAATTAAAATATCATTTTTTACTAAATAAGTAAATCTATATTAATTAAAACAGTAATTAAATATTGTATAATTTTCATTACTGGGTGCTTTACATGAGAATTCCATCCTTCTCGTCATTTATCAAACATCATAATAAAAAATATTTATACAAATAAACACCATAAAATACATAAATACATATAAATATATTATTCACAAAAAATTTTAAATAAATGTATTTATTCTAGTATGTATTATATTAAATATCTTTTGAATTAATATTTGTCTTATACACATTTAACAAAATTAATTTAGCATTGATTTATTTAATAACTGAAGAATAAATAAATATTTAATTATTAACTTCTAAATAATAAATAAAAGTTAAATAAATATTATATTTGATGGGATTTTGAATAAATATTTATTTAATATTAAACTCATGTATATATTACAATTACAATATAATTTCTTACAATATATTTTTAATTGAAAGTCCAAAATAATTAATAAACCAAAATATAGGAATAATATTGACTCATGTTATTTAGTTCAAATATAACTTGACCAGAATCACTAATACACTTAGTCAGTAACCCTCTAGGTCTCTCTCACAGTGGCACATACTAGTCTTACCTAATGTTTAAGTTTGGTTTATAGAAAATTATAAATGAATCTATGGTGAATGAAGTAATTTTCCCAAAGATAACAACCACATAAAAACACTTTTCATGTAAAATAATCACTTTGTCTCAATATATCATTAAGTAGGTTTCATATTTGTGCCATCAACATATATGATTGATATATTATTCATTGAATACCTGAAATTAACTCATAAATAAAATATCAGGGCCTTGTATTAAATCTTATTTTCCCATTTTAATCAACAGTCTTGAGATTTTAACTTCAACTAATTTAAAGGGACAACTCCATTCTTGGCTTATTCATTATTATCATATCACTTATGATGCACCTAATGTATCTTACCTTTCCATGAACATATGTTTTAAATTCTTTTTAAAAAAATTAAAGTATTTGATTCATAAAACACATTCATAATATTCCCAAGTATAAGTACCATTATAGAAATCCACTGCTATGAATATCTAATGACAAAAAAATGTGATGATTATTATTGGTTATGTCCAAACAACATCCACTCTTGGAGATTATAAAGTGACAAGTTCTGGGGATGAATCTACATCCTCCAATTAGCACCCAAATACTAAATTTTGAATATAATATATGTATCATTAGTGTATTTTATACTTCCCCAGGTAAAATATATTGAAGAATATTGTCATATAATTTCAAGGGTCTCATCATAGATTTGGACTACTATGACATTTTTATTTGGTAGATACTCTTTGGACATTATAATATTAATGTTATATAGAAGAAAAATAATCATGTGGTATGATATTTATAAATATAGTATTATATTAATAATCATGGTAATAAGAAATAAAAATTCCATTGGTTCAATGGTACCAACTCAAATAATCTAGGCATTAAGGAAATTGTGCGATAATTTTAACTCATTCACGGAAAATGAGTGCAGTAGAACAATCATTGATCAGTTTGTGCTTCTGAAATGGTTAAATAATAGTATTTACTATGTTTAGTTGTTTCATATTTAATACATATTAATTATAGGAAAATATATCATTAATAGTAATAGGTTAAGTAATGAGTTGAAAAATTATTTTTGAAACAAAATAAACATTATATAAGTTATAAACAACCATGTCATAAAATCTGACCATAACACGAAGAGTCATAGGATTTGGATATCTCAAATTTGATATAATGATAAAATTATTGAATGATTAAAATTTAATAAATTTAAACCTGTTAAATCAATTTTGTTTTTTAGTCATTTTAGACTCTTGAAAAGTAGGAGACTATAAAAAAAGGTGTAGAAAACAAATATGATATTTTTATATTATTTCTTAGGGATTTGTGGGATCATGTATTCCATGCAGTGTACTAGATGATATATTTGAAACACTATTGGTGTTATGATAAGATTATTATTAAAATCAATAATGTTACACCACAAAAAATCAAATATATATTATAGTATCTCCAAGGTACTTCAATATATTGTTTATATTTTGTATACTATAAACGTTTTTTAAATTTATATAAATACTAAGATATAAATATAAATGTTGATATAAGAAAATACATATTCAAATAATTTAGAGCATTTTAAGGGGATTTAATCATTTAAATTACAATGAAATGTGTGTTCATTTATAAACAACTGAATTTGATTATATCAAAATCATTACTGTTATAAGGTTACCCCAAAATAAAAAAAGTACAATAATATTTAGTATAGATTCATTAAAATTATATTCTCTATTGAGATAATATGAATTATATTTACATAATAAATAACCTAACATTTAACTATTTTTTGAAATAAATATATGGTAAATATCACTGTAATCATAATGTATAAAAAAATAAATTTTAGATGTAAGTATTTTTAGGGGTTTACGATGTAGGGATGTGGTTATTTCTTGATTATTTTATTAATTGGAATTATCTTGTATGTTTAATTTTTTTATTTTATTAGAGAGTGAAAATATTCTCATGATCTACAAGAATAAAATACTATTTTATATTTTGACAAACAAAATACAGTAGGGGATGATATTATTATTTTTTTACTAAAATTGAATGTTAATGTTTACGAAATTACTAAAAGTCTATCTATGAACACAAATTAGTCAATAGGGAGGATGGAGTTAGTTGTTGCGGTGTCTACTTAGAATTGTTTTGGGATTTATGTATGAAAATTGAATCGTGTTTGGAAATATTTATATTAAACTTATTTAAACAAATATTCTTCATTCCTATAATTATGTAACTATATGTATCCTATAAATAAAGAAGTGTAAAATTTTAGTACCCAATTAATGTAGGAACCTTTCCAAACCACATTAAATATCATTTTCATTTTAAATTCATTTGTGGGTTTTTTTCTTAATACCCAATGAATATGAAATATCATTACAAAAAAATAAACCCTATGTAGGACACATAAATAAATTAAATTATTTATATACATGTAATATCACTCACCCCTATGACTAAATCTTATTTTAATAATCAAATAACTAAAATTTTAATTATGATATAAAATGGGGAATATATTTTATAAATATATAATTTAAAAAATTAATTTATTATGAAATATTAATGTTCTTAAATGATATAATAAATCATTATGCACTAATTTCGCCTAATTATCTCAAAAAATAATATTTTATTTTCACGTACTATAGTAAATGGTTATATTATAAAAATTAATGAAATAATATATATATATATATGTAAGGTGGAATTGTTTACATTTTTAAAAAATTGTACTACAATCTAATACTCACATATGTATGAGTCAATGTACACATGTTTGTGTATTTTCAAACCTCTGATTATTTAAATGAAATTTTATTGAAATTTTTTATTCATAACATATTTTACAACAATATTGTTACATAATTTATATAATAAATATAATATTTACCCTTTAGGTTTTACTTTGATATCAATTCACACTTGAACCCTAAGAGATAAACCAAGAGAAAATATTTTTTTCAATTTTAGATTATAGTACAACCCCATCTGGTTTAGCTGCAATACTATATTTCACCCCCGAATCCCATTTCCAATAGGTCACATGCAATAATTTTTCTATAAGGGAACAAATATATAAATGGGATGAATTACCCTTTGAACATCAAAAAGAGAAACCATAATTTCATTACAAAACATAAAAATGTGAACAATTGGGAATCCATGAGAAACAAATATCATAAAGAAGTTCAATCCATGAATATTAAGAAAACAGAATAAAAATTGAAAAAATTTATAACTATTTCAAAATAGTATTTATATCCAATAAATTTTGTAAATCGTAAAATTATCACATGCCTCAATAGTGAATGAAAAAACCCCCCAAATAATTTCTCCTTATATCCACCTCTACCATAGATCTAACACCATGTAACAAATCTACCAATGATCATGAAAAATTTTATGTAATTTTAGTTTCGATTATATAAATATACTCAATATGTAATCCCTTTTAGGATTTAAAAACAAATATAACATTTTACATGTATAATAACGAAGAACTGGAAGTCATAAGGAAATCATTTAATCTCACCTCACTCCCTTACTAACCAAGGTTCAACCAGTTCATTCAACTAGTTCCCGTATAAATCACCAGCTAGAGAATTATCAAATATTTATGTATCTTTTGATGCTATTCATGAATATATTTGATTATAGAGTCTAATTATCATTATTAGTAATTCTATATCACCATAATATTTCACTCATGTGGACATCATGGACATCACTTCCAAAAAAACAACACATTGTTATATGCACTATTAAAATATTGTTGGTCTACCACAAACCAACTCCCAGTAACATAGTCCCCAATTGTCCCAATAACTTATATTATGGAATATTTAACATCTTCCCCATATCATCATGACCACATAAACAATAGATATTCATTATTAAGAACACCATCCTTTCTCCATCATTCTTATTGTTGTCTTAACAAATATTTTCATCATACCCACGTCTATAGGAAGTGGCCTAAGTCAACTTTTTGGCCATGAATCTACCACAGTCTCCCCATGTTTATTGGGTTAAAAAATATAAAAATAACAAATATATTGCAGTTTTATATAGAATGATTCATATACCACTAGAATTGCATCAAAATATTGTAATAATCCAATCAAAATCAAATTCCCTTTCTATTGAAAAATTTTCATCTACTAAAAATCATTTAAAAATTATATGACTCATAAGTCATGGAGATCATGATAAAAAATTCTATAGATATTTATTCTAACAAGTAAAAACAATTAAACAACAACAAAACACAACACAAAAACAGAGAATATACCTTTGGGTAAAATTATATAATCCAACCACTCTCAACCCAGGTGAAAACATCAATGTATAAGAGCATGAAAAATATTTCATATATATCCAACAAACAATTTTCAAGAATAACAGTTAAATATGTTCATCATGTATCATATAATTCATTTCTAACATGATCAATATTTTATTTTAGTTTTTACTAATGATATTATACCTATTTTTATTTTAAATTCTATTCTATCATACTTGGTATGATTCTCATTATTCATTGAAACTATTTTCCCACCACCACATTACTCATACTTGTGATGTATAACCACATTCTCATTCAATTAAATTTCACATTCCTTCTTAGTATGAATATTCCCAAAAATCTTGAGTCACATTCATATACCTTTGATCATCACTCCACTTTGGATACCACAACAAGCCACATATTAACATTGATTGGAGACCCCCTTGTCATGTATCCTCTTAAAACACATCCCCCCTAAAACCATCATGCAATTTTTTGTTCATATTAGTATCCCAATGATATCCAAGGAAGTAATTAACCCTCTATTTGGGGGGTTGGGTTGATGTTGGTTAGTGAAATAGGGGGCATATCCCTCCCACCTTATTATGAGAGGGGAGTAGAAAGGATTGAAGTTGAATATAAATGGTGTAATCCACCCCATAATAGATCTAATAATCTTTATCACTTATTTTTACCCATTATACTTGAGAGGTATTTTTTAGGTTTATTTATATAATTATTCAACAAAGTTAATTATGAGGTTATTTTACTTATAATATTGAGATAGTTAGTACACAAATTTTACCATAGTGATATCCTTATATATGCTTATAGATTTTTACATCTCTAAATTTGTTGGGTTTTGAACATTATATATGGTGTTCATTTTTCTACCTTTTTTACATTATTTTTATCTCAAAAGTATCACTACACTATAGTTTCAATTAGTTTCAATCACTATAATTTGAATCAAAGGGAGGATATTACAAAGTTTTGTTTATATTTTTTATTAAAAATTTTATATATTGATTATTCTCTATGAATTATATTATTGTTCATATTTAACATTAGAAAGAATTTATTTATCTTAAAAAATAAACCATTGTGAAAAAGAGGATTTTCTGGAATAAAATCTACATTCTAATGAAATTTGTGAACTAAAAATTAATTTGGAATAATTTTTAATTGTTGAAAATTAATATTCATGTAGTTGTGTAGAATGAAAATTTTCTATATATGATTTGAGAAATATTGGTGAGTCTGGTAGAGGAAAAATAGAAGTATAAGGATTTGAATGTTATTTAGAATATCCATTTATTTTTTATATATGGGGTCATAACAAGAATTTTAGAGAGGAGGATGGTAAAATAAATTTGGGATATCCTGAAGAAGATTTTTAAGTTTAGGTTACTACATGACAAAATTTTCCCAAAAATCAAATTATACACTCTTCAAATGGTAGATCTATAATTGGTGACTAGACACATCAATACCCTAGATACATTTTTTTCTCATCATTTTATGTTGGGCTAAAAATTTGGGGATACTAAACATGTGGATATTTTTCTATATTGTTTTCCAGATTCATATTTCTAGTTCATTGTCATCATCACCAAAATAATCTGACTAACATGATTATCTCCATTGATGTTGTAAATTTTTTTCTTGAAGAAGAAATTATTTTTAATAATAAGTAGATAGATATAATACTATTAAAAAATAATATTTTTTGTTAGTGGAGATAGGTGGGATGTTTTATCATTTCTCAAATGGGTGCTAAATTCATTATAAGTCAAAATCCCAAAAAAATGTTTCATATTAAAATTATGGAATAAGGAAACATCATAAAGTATATTTGAATACTGATAGTGGTGGGAAAAACTATCAATGAAATATCATGATCATTTTTAAAAGTGTTGAAATATTTGATAGTGAAGGAGTGTTTACTATTGGGGGGAGAGAACATCTCAACAATACATTAATATTAGATATGGAGGAAACCTAGAAAATGATTTTTTGATATGAATTTTTTTACTATTATTAACCTATATTGGAAATGTTTATATAAATGTGGAATGATCACACCTTTATTATTATTATAATAAGTACCATCAAACTAAAGAATCGTTATGGGATAGCTCAAAATATATAAGGAGTATTCAAAGTGAAGGTCCTAAACAATAACATATTGTCTTCAGAAAAATTTGATGACATTCAATGCACTAATCAAATATAGAAAGGAATATTGGTGATTTTGAATGGGTTTCTTGTGTTGAAGAAGGTAAAGAAGATAAAAAATAATCTATACATGCTTATTATTAGATAACTTATAGAGGTGTAGATAGTTACTACATCAACTTCTTCAATGAATGCTTTGATGACATCATGGAAGCAAAATCATAATCATAAGTATTATAGATATGTGAATAATCTTGTTTAATATATGTTACTACCTAAGTTAACAAAGATATCCTTAATAGTTTTATGGATTTTTGGTTTCAGAAAGAAATAAAGGCTAATGTTCAAGACCTCACCACCAAGAAGTAATGAGATCATAGAGGTGATCTATGATAATTGTTTTTTGAAAGAACCTATTATGTTGCTTTGAGTAATGAAATTTGTATCAATCAATGATAATTATTCTTGGAGATATTGGGTATGACCATAAAATAGGAAACATAATGTTTTTAATCTCTTGAATGTAATAAATGTGTATAAGGATATTGAATATAGAATTAAGGTTTTTTGTTTGGGGACACAAAATTATTGAGAATATAAAGGTGAGTATTTTGATACATTTTGTCAATATGAGGGAATAAATATCCAATTCATGGTGGCATACACTTCATAGAATAATGGAGAGGAAAAGTGAATGAACAAAACACTATTGGAATGAAGAAGGTAAATATTGAATACTAAAGGGGTTTCCTTGAGGTTTTGGGAGGAGGTAGTAAAGAATTAATATTATGTGATAAGTCAATATCCTTTAGTGATGATTAATTTAATAACTCTGATAGGGATTTGGAATGATAATCCCAGTAATTATTCTAGGTTATATACTTACTGTATATGCTTTAATTAAATAATAAGAAAGTTCTAAGATGATTCAGGATCAATAAAATATAGTTTATTAGGATATGATAGGGGTCTGAAGGTGGTTTTTTTGTGGGACTCCACTGCCAATGAACATATAATTAAAAAGAATTTCAAATTTATAGAAGAAAAGGTGAAAATAATTATTAATGGCGATATGGAGAAATATAATATAGAATCTAAATTAGTAGAGTTTGATGAAAAACTAAAGGAATAAATTATTTCCTTTCAGGAATTACTAGATCTTTATTATCAGGTATCGATTAAGTTATGACCATGTTATTCAATCTAAGAGAATAGAGCACAAATATGGGACCCTTATTATGTCACTAAGTGTAATATTCCCTATATATTATTTGAAAATGATATAGATCGACCTTTTTTTAGAGGAAACCCATAGTCTCGGTATATCCTCATGGATAGATGTGATTCATAAAGGACATGAATCCATAAAAAAGATAAAGACATGGGATCTTATTGCATTACCACATGTAATAAAGTTTATCAACTATAAAATTTTCTTTAAGATAAACTGAGATTGAAATCGCCAGGTGGAAAGATATTATGCAAGACTCGTGATCAAACTACATGTAATTCCTTATGTTTTAGGAGCCATTATTATTACTATTATTATTATTATTATTATTTATGACTATAATTTTAATGTACATTTATCTATTATTTTAAATGTTTGGAAACAAGATAAGAAAATGTTCCCTATAATATATGAAACAAACTAAATACACTTTATTCTTTCAAAATTGGGAGATTAAAAAAATATATGTAAAACATTGTACTACACATAATGAGGTATTACTCACTATAGATTAAGTACATCCTTTAAAAGTTCACAAATCAATAGGGGAAATTGATACAATATAATAAAATTGTCAGGAATAGGAAATATCCAAGATCATCTTCAATGTTGAGGATCACCAACATCCAAAAAAATCGTATATTGTGGAAGATAACCATAAAAGGAGAAAAATTATGAAAAATCTATAATATCAAATAATAACTTTTCCTTTCCTACTGAGTGTGAAATTAATGAATGATTTAGTAATTATATATATAATAATTAAACAGGGTCATTATAAATATGGTCTTTGAAAATAAAGTCATTGAAAATATGTATTTTGGTAATATATCCAATAGTTATACAAATTTCATGTATATTCAAGAATAAAATTTAAAATAATATAACTCAAAATAAAATAAAAAACTATATTATAATATATATAAATATATATATATTCTATAAATAGTAATATTATAATTATAATTCAAATTTGATATAATATATATATAAATTTCAAATAATTATTTTAGTATCAATGGCATATTAAAAATTAATTTTATAATAAAAATCAATTTTTAACTTTATTTGTTAGAGCATATTTATTGTAAATGTAATATTTTTATTAAAGAACCATTTTGCTAATTATTTTATTTTCTAATAGTAGATTAATTTGAGAATCCTTATAATTTTATATATGAAATAAAATATTAACATATTTTAAATTAGAAATTGATATCAAATAATATGAAGAATAATTATTTTTTTAAAACGTCGTTTTCAATAAAATGTGATTTTGTGTATATTTTTAAGATTAATTTAAAAATAAATTAAAAAAAATTAAACATGAATTATATTTATTTAACTTTATTTTTGTATTATTTATTTATAAATTATCTTACTATAAATTTTTTATATTTTTCCAAAATAATTTATTTTTGGAAAATATAGAAAAATATCGATTTTACTAAAATTTTTACTTTTATGATATTATTATACAAAAATTCCAAAAGATAATTTGAAAATATTTTCTCTATTAAAAATATTTTTTAAAATTTAATTTGATTATTTTAAAATACTTTTGTTATATATAAAACCCATGCTTAACATTTTAGAAAATTTAGTTTATATTTTAATGAAAACTTTTTTTCGCCTGTTTCTCTTAATAAATCTTCACATGGTGGAATTTGGTTTTTAAAATTATTTCAATATTAATTAAATATTATTTAAATAATATTAAATTATATAATTTAAATAAAATCAATACCCCTTATAATTCAATCCTAAGTATAAAACTTATTCTCAAAAAATAATTTTTTTATAAAAATGGGGATTGCGTGTTACATGTGCTAATGTAAAAATTAATTTTACTTACCCATAAAAATTTTGTTTCAAATTTTTATTTAATATTTTGAATATTTTGGTTAAATTTATTAAATAAGGATCATTTTTTATCTTTAAAAATAAATTAATTAAGTGAAAGTTAGTTTTCAATTTAAAATCCGTAAATAGTAAAAGAAATAATATTTGTGTAAATGACATAAACCCTTATTTATAAAAGGTGTGTAAATGTTTGTTTGAATATTTATCAAATTTACCCCATTCCATAATATATTATTTTCCACTTTCCTATCACATTACTTGTGAAATATGTTTTCCCTTTTAATTAATGAATTTTATATTCAAAATCATCTATTCTCCTAAATTATAAATTGAACCACCACTACTCCACCATTCCACACTTCCAAATCCCTTTAATATTAACTCTACCTTTAACATAATCTCTAATAAACCATATATCCAAGTTCTATAATATTTTTGTTTTCCAAAAAACAATTCTAAGGTTTCTTAAGTTGGTGTTTAACGAAGAACATCCAAAGCGAGAGGTAATATGTTCCATAGATCCTTCTTAATTATTTTCTAATTATTCCACACAAAACCACTTCTATAAATTATTTTATAATAAATAAAATATTATTTATATACTTTTATATTTTTATACTAATTTCAAAACTTTTTTATACCTTCCAATAGAATCACTGAAAGAAATAAAAAATCACTTTATGTGTGTGGGGACTACTGCCCTGTTGAACAACATGTTCAGTTTTCCATCACTTCATTTAATAGCCTGGTGAAAATGGTTATTTAAATGTATAATATGCTATTAATAAAATTTAAATTCTTGTAAAATTATTATATATATTATCTTATACCTTCCTTCTATTATAAAAAAATTATTGTATCATTCATGTGTTTGTATGGACTATTATCCTCATGTGAGGATATTTCTCTTTTATTTTCCATACCGACTAACATGGTTGGTATAAAGAATGTAGGTAGTGTAATGAATGTTTATTTAATAATTTTATTACATTATTTAATTACAATATTATAATTTACATAATTAATATTAATAAGAAATAGTTATTGTCAAATTTCTCGCTAAAAATGTCATTTGAATCTACATTTTCAAATTTATGTTCATTTATGGAAAACCTATTTACCGGTATAAATTATATAATAATATAATAATTAAATTCATAAAAATATATAATTTACGATATTTTGATTCTATTTTACAACTCCTTTACCATGGCCAACAAACGATGAATGTTTCCTAGAAATTGGATAAAGAACATCATGTAACCATCATAAGTGTAAACAATGTAATAAATTGATGAAACATGATGATAAATAGACCTTATGAAAATAAACATGTATAGAATAAGATAATATTTTTATTTTTAAAAATTATAAATTTACTATTACTGAATTTCAATGCAAGTGAAGTGATCTTTTGAACATGAGGTAAGGGTTTCAATCATAGTCCCCTTTCATTAAGGTATGCTTTTATTTTATGCACCTGTTGGCGCCAAAAATACGGCCCGAAAGAAAGGAAGGAAAAAGAAAGCTGGCGTGCTGCCTCGCGAAGCACAGCCGCGAAGCCCCGCCGCGAAGCACCCACGCGAAGCGCCCCGACCCTCGTGGCCTCGCGAAGCTCCGGAGGAGGTAATGCTCCGCGAACCCATTTGACGTTCGCGAGCCGCCGCGAAGCACCAGAGGCGGTAATCCTCCGCGAACCCATTTGACGTTCGCGAGCTGCCACGAAGCTCCAGAGGCAGTAATGCTCTGCGAACACATTTGACGTTCGCGAGCCGCCGCGAAGCTCCGGAGGCAGTAATGCTCCGCAGACGACGTTGACGTTCGCCAGCGCGCCGCGAAGCACCGGAGGCGGCGCGCGAGCCCTGCTTCGCGGCGCCCCTTCCCTATAAATACTGGACTCCCCCTGAGTCCCGACAACGGACAATCCGACCTTTCGGCTTCTCCTCTCCCGAATCTCAATGCACTCTTTGCCTCGGGAATCATGGGCTCCATGAGGTATTTCTACTTCGCGAGACGACTATGATTTGTCTCGTTTTGAGCCCCTCTTCCAAGAGGGATGCCCTTCGCGAAGCTCAAGGGAATTCACAAAGGAAGGGGATTCCCAAGGGAACCCGGGCAGCCGCGGAGCGTTTATGCTTCATGAAACACCCAACCCATCCTAGTGATACCTATGCCAAGGCAGGATCACTATACATCACGAAGCACACTGCTTCGTAGGACCCTGCTTCGCGAGGCACCCCTTCCTCACGAGGCAGTGCTCCGCGAGCACTGTTCCACTTCGCGAAGCACCTTCCACTCACACATATGCCCCATGCTAAGGCCAAGGCATTCCACTTCGCAAAGCACACTCCTCTGCTTAGCGATTCCTCTTCCCGTGCGACCCTCCAGGTTTGCACGATGTGATTTCAAAGTCCCATGGACAATACCACCCGTAGCATTGCTTCGCCTAATGCTTCTTCGCATAGGCACGCTAACGGCTATTGCTTCTTCGCATAGCCACGCTAATGTGGACCCCTCGATGGTTTGTTCCATGACCCCCCTTAACCATGACCTTACCGGTACCTTCCCTTCCCCAAGGACCAGAGGGTACCGATTATGTAAGTCCAAGGGGTGTGGAGTGAACCCACCTCGTCCGATCTGCAGGACTTTAAACTTCCAAGCACTACGTCCTCAACACATGACGTTAAACTATGATCCGACCTCGTGCCCCTCGCGAAGGGTCCCCCTAGCTCGAACATTTTTTACACCACTCGTCTCCACGGGAATGGAACTCTTCCTCACATGGTATGATATCCTCCTTGTCGGAGTGGCGTATGTTCGTAAGAGAAGGGAGACCCTAGCCCCCTCAAAGGATGGCTGCACCTCTGCATCTCCGTACTTCCCCACTACCAAGGTCAGTGGAGGGTGTGATAGGGAACGAGGCACCTCCCATCGTCGGACCAAGGTCCATCTTTCCTGCGCTCTGTCGCGCCATGGGCCTCCATCCTGGAGTAAGTCCCAACACCATGGGCTGGTCAACGCGTAATCCCCTCTTTGCTTCTCACAGACGCACCCTTCCCGACGAGATCGTCAGGTCCTTGCAACCTCTTGTTTCTCACACCGAGCATGACTCACGTGGGCTTAGAGTGAGCACTGACCCTGACCCCGAATATTCTCTTGAACTACGAGGTCTTTGATCCATGTCAAGGCATGGTACGTAGGAAGCCTCTATGAGGTTCAAGCCCACCCGTCTTTCACATCGGGTTTCACCCCCGTCCAGCACGACGTTAAACTACACTCTGGTCCAGTGGTAAGCCATTGCGACCCAACCCATCTTCCGAACTACGAGGACTTTGATCCATGTCAAGGCATGGTACGTAGGAAGCCTTCACGAGGGTCAAGCCCACCAATAGTGGACCCCCGGGTCTACTTTTACGTCGGTTCACTGACAAACCCATCCTTTGAACTACGAGATATTTGATCCATGTCAAGGCATGGTACGTAGGAAGCCTCCACGAGGTTCAAGCCCACCCATCATCCATTCACGTCGGGTCCCATTCTGGTCTAGTGGTAAGCCATTGTGACTAATCCCATTTGAACTACAAGGTCTTTGATCCATGTCAAGGCATGGTATGTAGGAAGCCTCTATGAGGTTCAAGCCCACCCGTCATTTCACGTCGGGTCTCACCCCGGTCCAGCACGACATTAAATTGCATTCTGGTCCAATGGTAAGCTGTTGCGACCCTTTCCCACCTGAACTACGTGGTCTTTGATCCATGTCAAGGCATGGTACGTAGGAAGCCTCCATGGGGTTCAAGCCACATTTCTCGGTCATTCATTCACGTCGAGTTTCGCCCTCGTCCAGCATGACGTTAAACTACATGCCTCCTTTTGTCCCGCATGACATTAAACTATACACCCAATTCTAGTCCGACGGCAAGCCGTTGTGACTAAACCGAACTACGAGGTCTTTTGATCCATGTCAAGGCATGGTACGTAGGAAGCCTTCCCAAGGTTCAAGCCCACCACCCATCGGAACAAGGTCCACATTCACGTCGGTTCACCGACAAACCCCCATCTGAACTATGAGGTCTTTGATCCATGTCAAGGCATGGTACGTAGGAAGCCTTCCCAAGGTTCAAGCCCACCACTAGTGGACCCTCGGATCTACCTTCACGTCGGTACTCTGACGATGCTCATCGGGCCAAGGTCCACATTCACGTCAGTTTATCGACGTCATCCTGAACTACGCGGACTTTGATTCCCTGCCATAGGGATACGTAGGAAGCCTCGTCAAGGCTCAAGCTCAACTTCACTGTCGCCCCAGCGATGGTCCCACTTCACTCTCCTTCCACTCCATTCATCATCCTACCACCCGTTCTGATTCTTGCCCGGACCGTCTTATCCTGGTGAGACCATGTCGGTACGCTCTTCTTCACTGTCGCCCATGGGCTGGCCCCGGTATCGATATCCCTTCAAGGAGGATCCCTCAATCCGATCTATCCTAGCTAATGCTCTGGTTGGGTTGATCGGTCTCCGCTAGACGTTAAACTTGCGGCATACCCTGTGTTGAGCATGGGAAGCTGAGGAAAACCTCAAATATGTGTCTATGACATATAATTCCCCGCGCTCGATGTGGGATGCATCGGTCTTCCATGCCCTCAAGAAGCCTTGTGGTCAAGGATAACAGACAGACATGCCAGGTACCCCAGCATCCAGACACGCTACTAATGCCTCAACGTGACTACTCCCCTGATTGAAGGTTGCTGCCCTGACTGGACCCTTTGGAATGTCCTGACAGAAGTAGTATAATTAACCGGCGTCCATGGAAACATGGCACTGGGAAGAGTTTCACGAACTACGTATTAAATCTATAAGGGAGACTCGTACTAGGTGACGAGTTCTGAGGAGGAATCCACAGGAGGAAGAACCAACATCCCATCATCCCGTTTCGATCAAGGAGCAGACATCCCTGAATAAGGAGCGAATGCCGCCCGCCTTTGGAAAGCAGTAATGCGGGGAAACAAAAGCGTCGCGCGTCCTCCCCCACGGACGGACGGGCGCACACCCCGGCGAAAGCATCGGAAACAGAAATGGTGAACCCGACGTGAAATTCTTCTCCTCAATATGGAGATTAGTAGCGTTCGAGACACCAGTAGATTGACGTGTCACCGGATCCAGATATCTGGTGCCTGGTCCCACCATGCAAATAGCGGGCCTGTCGTGAAACTCACCGGAAGTCGGGGCAGTATAACTTGGGGCACTCCGTTATGCAGCGTATCGGCGTGGATCCTTCTCACAGACATGGAGAATGGAAGAACGCTGGGGCAGCGGTTGTCAATCCTTTTCCTCTCAGTACTGATGAGTTGATCCCTTCGTTTCCCAGGAACCAGGTTTCTATTTCAGAAACGCGATCACAACCCGCTCGCCTACGCAGGGGTAGGGGCAACACCGCCACGGCCACCCCACGTAGCGCCGCTACCGCCACGACGGCCGCCACATCGCGGAATACGCCCACGCCCCCTTTCCCCATCAGAGGTCATCCAGCGAAGGGTGATCAACAACCTCGTGCGCAGGTATGAGGAAGAAGGGGTCATCCTAACCCGGGATATGGCCCACCTGGACCTGGAGGCCTCCAGGCCCTGCCGTCAATGCCGCCCTAACAGGCCGCGCAGGGAGCCTCTGCTCCCCACCCCAACATTCAACCGTTTCGGGAGCTTGTCTCCGGAATGCCTTGACGACTACTCGCCTTACGCTGAAGAGGTGAGCGTCGTCCGGCTCAGCCCGCTCAGGGTCCCGACCCAAGGGCTCCAGGCGAGAGCTCCCGCCCGGCTGCATCAGCGCTGCCGTCAGGCCCCGCAGGAAGAGTAGGCAGACTACGTCCCTGCCCCCCCTGCACCACCTGCACCAGCTCGCCTGACCCGACGTCAGCGCCGGGCACGGGCTGAGGACGCTCGCCTAGGCGCGTCAACGTCGACAGCTAAAGTGGCCCAAGCCACCGCCGACGTGTATCGTGAATCCCCTGCATACACTGAGCAGGGGCACTCCTTCACCCAACCAGGATTGAGACCCCAACCGCCCCACGGGTAGGCTGGTTTGACTCTCCGGGTTGCAGGCCCAAGTGGTGATCGCCGCGAGCTAACCCACGGTAATGTCACCCCGTACGGAGGTCCTCCCCGTACCACTACTCCACAGAGCGTGGGCCTTCCCCGCTTCGAGGTTCGTCATGGAGGCATTCCTCGTGCTACCCCCATCCTGCAGGAAGACCTGCTCCGCGACAATGACGCTAAGCGCGGAAACATTTCTCGCGCCCACTATACAGGGTATGGAGTCCATCCTCCTGCCCACGGCCGCCAACCTGAAGGCACCGTCCACCCAGTCCTTCTCCAATGTGGGGGCCCTCCCTACGCCCTCTCTGCAACCGGCGAAGGTCCTCCTCTCCCCAGCAACTCGAGGAGTGAAGGTCAGCCTCACTCCACCCGTATCGACCATGGAGGTCCTCCCCATGCTCCTGCCAGTTCCAACCGAGGCCCCGCCCACATGGGTACTGTTCATGGAGGTCCTCCCCATGTACCCTTTGACATTTTCCCCGGTGCCCCTCGCACCCCGGCTATCTCGAGTCGGGGCCCTCTCCGCCACGGCACCAGCGCCGCCCCGAGGCTGCCTGATAGGGGTTAACCCTGTCCCGAAGAGCCACCCCGGGGCAGAAGAGCGGGTCGTCGCTTCCACAAGAAGAATCCTGGGAAGGCCCAGGTGGAGATCAAACCTGCCCGCTTCTCCGACTCGGAAGAGGAATGCGATTCAGTGATGGAACCTTCTCCTCGTTCCTCCGTATCAAGGACTGGGGCAGGAACCAGACGCGTTAGCCTCATTCTCCCTGAATTGGAGGTCCACCGGATTCCCATCTCTCTCCGCAGGTACATCTAGGAGGAAGAAATCCTGGGAATTCTGCAGGTCTCGACCACGCAATCATCGCCTCTGTCACTAGAAGAGCCCTCTACCTCTACCAGAGATCACGTAGAGTTATTTTGGGGGCCAACGACGGTAGAGAGACAACATGACCTGTCGCCGGTTGCCGCGGCTCCTGTTCCGGAAGCTGTGGTTATCAACCCGTCGTATCGTGACATCGTGGCCAGGTCACCTCACTCTTCGTAGGATGGCCCGCAATTCGGCGGCCAGTCAGCTCGTTTGCCGTATTCTCCACCGCTGAGCTTACTATCCCAAAGGTCCACCTCGGTACCGCTACCGGTCCCTCAGCCGCCCCCGGTTGACGAGTGGGGTAACACAGGGCCAGCCCCTGAGTCCAAGCCTAGGAGCTTCTGGAGTATCCTTGCAGCGGATTACTTCCCGGAGAAGTTCTGGCCGACGGTGGCACTGAATTTCGGCATACCAGAGTCTCTTACCCCTGAAGACATGGGGTGCTTTTGTCGAAACCTGTGGGCGACACACTTCCTCCTCCGTTATGAACGGGTGGTGTACCCCATAAGTCATGAGAACTTCGAGGAAATCGGCGAGCAGTGCCGCCTGATCGATGCAGCCGCACTTCTTGTGGCCCAGCACCCTGAGTCGCCAGGCCACCAGAGTGCCCTTCAAAAAAATGCGTTCAGAGTCTTAAAGCACTCCGCAGAATCGTCCGGGAAGCCACCCCCCATGTGCAAGTCCGTGGTTGGGGACACTATGCCGCTCTCCTCTTCGACCCTATCCGACGGCAGCCCGATTCGCTATGAGACATCGAGGATATTCCCTCAAGATGGGTCACAGTCCACATGGTTGACGTTGTGGATAAGGAAGATGAGCTTGAGTTCCTTGACGGAGACTTACCATCCAAGGGCGTACCGCCGCTTCTCGACACGTCAGGGAGAGTTACCCGTCATCAGAGGAACCTGCTAGGTCTCCCCGTACCCACCGAGTCTCTGGTACTCGGTCGAAGCACTGGAAAGGGTAAGAAGCATGTCGGAATAGTCAAGCACTCCTACCCATCCGCCTCTGTGAAGAAAACGGACGAAGATCCCGAGAAGGCCGCGTTACGCCAGCAGCTTGCTGATTAGAAAAGGCTGGTTGATGAACTCTTGGCTGAACGCGCCGCAGAGCGATGACCCAACTATGGTGATCCCAGGCCGGGGCAGTAGGGGCAGGAACAATTTCCCCCCGGCGAGATGCCTCCGGGCCACCCTGATCATGCTACTTCCGCAGATAGGGCGGAAGCCGGAACATACGGCAAGAGCGCGCGATACGTCTCGCCAACCCCCCCCCCCCCCCCCAAGCGACGGGACAATCTGAAGAATCCTACCCGGGTTCCCCCAGTCGCCCAGCAGGTCGTCCAGCCAGTTGACCCACGAGCGGCCGAAGCCGTATACCGTGTTGAAGAACCTGGAAATGCACGTGTGGTTAGGGATCCCCGTCAAGACAGGGACCCCCACCTGGAGGACCTTATTGCGGCACTCACAGCCCACCTCGAGGCGTTGGAAACGCGGTAGGTGGCGGTCCCACCGGATGGCAAGCCCTATCCCATGTGGGTGGATGATATTCCCACGCCTCCGGGTTTGGGGAACCCCACTTTCTCGCCCTTTAACGGGACAGGGGACCTTCCCCAGCACTTGGCTCATTTTTCTTCCAAGTGTGGCCCCATGCTGGGGACCCCGGCTCAGAAAGAAGCCGCCAAGCTCCGATGTTTCGTACAAACATTGGAAGGTCCGGCATTCGTCTGGTACAGCCAGCTCCCTATCAGATCGGTGACCGGTTGGGAGGATCTTCGCCGGCAGTTCTTATACCAGTTCAGCTCCACCACGCGAAAGACCAGCATTGCAGACCTCTTTAAGTGAAAGCAAAGGCCTGATGAGTGAGTCGCAGACTTCATCGCCCGGTGGAAGGGACTTACATATTCCCTCTATATGCCACTGACTCAGGAGCAATTACTGACGATGTGTGTGGGGAATGTCAAGACAGAGCTGGTACCCTCCTTGATTACCCAGAACTACCATTGAGGGTTCCGAGATTTCTCAGACAAGGCTCAACGCCTCGAGGAAGCCCTGCAACAGGCCAGTCAGGCACGTTTGTTGCCCCCTATGATCCCAGCCAGGAGAACCGCCAGGGATGAACCCGCCGTGGTGGCTCAAATAGAAGCCCCGAGGCAGCTGGAATTGCTGTCGGCGGCACCACCCCCGCAACCCCGTAGAGGTCCTCCACCTCAAGCACAGGCTCCCACCCAGCAGCGACCGCCTCAGAACCAACAGGTTCCCCCGCGCAACGCGCCACCGCCACCTAGGCGAGACAATCAGGCGCCGCCTCCTCGGCAGGCCCCTCCGGCCCCTCGTCAGGACCAGGCCCCCAGGGCCCCCTATCCAGAAATTAGGTACCAGACCTATTCGTTCAACGAAAATCAGGTCCCTGGCTACTTCCGAAGTGCTCTAGAGCAAGGGATTGTGCATCTGCCTGAGTGCAGAAGGCTGGCAGAGGCACATCTCACCAATCACCCCTACTACTGCCCTTATCATCGGATCCTGGGGAACACCCTCAAGCGATGCTATGTGTTTAAATACTGGCTTCAGGACTAGGTCAACAACAACATAGTCAAGATGGGCCCAGCACCAGCGCAAGTGGCAGGTGTCTTTGCAGGATCAGAGATCGGCAGCGACAGTGAAGGTGAGTGGCAGCAGGTCCCTAGCCGTGGACCCCAGAAATATGACGAATGGATGGCTCGAAAAACTGTCATTCATGCCCAGGGTATCATCCGGGCGCACCTGAAGCAGTCATAACCTTCAGAAGAAGTAGTCGGTGCCTCCGCATCGTCTTCACAGTCGACCTCTGCCCAAAAGGGCATGCAGCGGCGACGCAAGGAGAAGCAACGTGCACCGCCATTGCCGTCGTCATCCTGCACCCTCGGTGACATTATGCCCCCCGAAATGGGGATCCCTCCCAGAATCCACCCAGCGGTGGATGACTCCTCAAGCGACAGCCAATGGTACGCTTCGGTTAACACCGTGGAGCTGGTAAAGCCCTATATGACCCCTGACGAGGGGGAATTCCAGGCAGACCTCCCCAATGTTTCCAGCCGACGTCAACGTCAAAGGAATCTCAATCACGCCAGTCATCGAGGCACATCAGCAGGCACCTGTGGCCAAGCCGTGCACGCTACCGAGACTAGGCAGCAGGCTCAGCGCAGATCTCAGCACGCGCAAACCCATCAAACACCCTCGGCTCTACCTCCACCGCCGTTCGTGCTACTGGATCGGGGGGAGCCACCTCGTTCGTATCACAGTCAGTCTTTCCTGGCTACAGGCCAGCCTCCACTGTCCGATCCTAGTCCGGTGACTACTCTTCAGGCTTCTACTGGAAGGCAGCAAGATGTACCCAGTACTATTCACTCGCCGGTTCAGCCAGCCGGACCCACTGTGCATCCAAATGCGGAACGACCTCCTGTAAGCAGAGGTTCGCGTTTGGCACGAAAGTACGAAGTTCTGAAGCACCTGGTCTGCATCCCGACAAGGCTCTCCATCCTTGAGGCCCTTCGCCTGTCATCTGAAATGCGTGAGGCACTTGACGAGTCCCTAAAGAGCCCCCTCCAGTTCGAGACGGAAGTAGCAGCTACGGAAGCCTTCCATACCGAGACGATCGAAAACGCCGAATGTCAGGTGGTTATCTCGTTCTCCGGTGAAGATGAGGACCCTCCTATACAGGGGCACATTCGCCCGCTGTACATCACTGGCCACTTAAATGGCGTGGAAGTCCACCGTTGCCTCATTGACACAGGTTCTAGAATCAATCTAATTCTGACCCGGACGCTGCGAAAGCTGGGTCTGTCTGAAGGTGATTTAACTCCCTCTGACCTCAGGATCCAGGGGTACGACAGGACAGAGCGAACCCCGGTATGAAAGATCCACCTGAAGACTCAGTTCGGTGGCTTAATTGCCAGCACCAAGTTCATGGTTGTTTCTCAGGACACCGCCTACAACGCATTGATGGGTAGGCCATGGCTCCATCTGAATGCAGCGGTCCCCTCGTCGTATCACCAGTGCCTCAAGTACTCGCTCAACGGTCGAGTAGGCATGCTCCAAGGAGACACGTCCCCTTTCGCTTCTTGTGAGGCCCGCTATCAGGATGCAGGTTATTACAAAAGTAAGGACAAGCAAATCCTGGTAAGCGAGGATGAGCCTGCCCCGATCACAAGTGATCCCTGGGAAAGCATGGATGACGCCTACATCCTCCCGATCCACCGGTTGGAGGCCACGACCCCCGACATGAGACAATGTTTCGTTGTTTCAGGTACGCAAGGAAGGCATGTTCCCGTGTCCAAGAGACAACAGAAAATCGCCTCATACTCCTACATCAACCAGGCTCAAGTCATCCCGGAACCCCCTACCCCTGTACGGTACCGGGACGTCAAGCTCATGACAACGGCGGTGCGCCATACGTGTCTCTTCCGCCGGGTTGGAATTTACCGACTGATGCCGAAACGTCACCACTGCTTTGATATCATCAAACGTGGCCCTTTTGGCCGAAGGCCAGATGGGATAGGGTCAACTGCCTTCATTGCTATGGTCTCAATGGCAAGTGAGTCTCCCGATGTGATGACCGCTGCTGCCCAAGTCGGCACCATCTGCCCCTCGGATTTTGATAGCCCAGAAGCCCCCCCCCCATCGCGGGAAGTCCCCCCACGGGTGGGGAGGAAGACTTGGAGGATGCTCCCCCAGCCTTTGAAGAAGGCGTCTCTACCACGGTTGATGAACTGGTACAGGTGAACCTTGGTAGCGAGGCAGATCTGAGACACACATTGATCAGTGCATCCATGTCCCTCGAGGAGCGGCAGTAGTACGTAGACTTCCTCAAACAGCACCGTGATGTGTTTGCCTGGAGTTACGATGAGATGCCAGGGCTGGATCCCCAAGTGGTCGTCCACCGTCTGGGCCTCCCGGCAAAACATCGTGGGTTTAAGCAGCCTCCTAGGAATATGCACCCTTCTCATGGTGCCATGGTTGAGGCCGAAGTTGATAAGCTAATCAAAGAAAACTTCATTAAAGAGGTCCAGTACCCCAATTGGCTTGCCAAAATTGTGCCAGTCAGGAAGAAGAATGGGCAGATCAGAGTCTGTATCGACTTCCGTGATCTTAATCACCACTGCCCAAAGGATGACTTCCCACTCCCAGTGACGGAGCTGTTGATTGACGCCACGGCCGGGTTCCAAGCCCTCTCTTTCATGGATGGGTATCCGTGTATAACTAGATCTGGATGGCCCCCGAAGACGAGGAGTCCACTTCCTTCAGGGCTCCCCAGGGTACCTTTTGCTACCAGGTAATGCCATTCGGTTTGAAAAATGAAGGTGCCACTTATCAGAGGGCCATGCATCGCATATTCAAACCGATTCTCGGGACATTGGTGGAATGCTAGGTGGATGACCTTGTAGTCAAATCATGCCAGTGCCAGGACCATCTCAGAGACCTTGAGAAAGTGTTAGGCTTCCTCCATTCTCGACACCTGAAGATGAACCCACTGAAGTGTGCTTTTGGGGTCACCTCCAGGAAGTTTCTGGGCTTTACTGTCAGATATCGAGGCATCGATATCGACCCGGAGAAGATCAAGGCCATCAACCAAAGGCCTCCCCCAAGCAACATTCGGGAGCTCTGAGGCCTTCAAGGCCACATAGCCTATATATGCCGATTCATTGCGAATCTGGCCGGCAAGTGTAAGCCATTTTCCCGGCTCGTGAAGAAGGGCGCCACCTATGAATGGGATGAGGAGTGTCGGACCCCCTTCGAGGAAATCAAGCAGTATCTGCTCCAACCTTCGGTTTTGATGCCACCCGTCTCCGGAAAGTCGCTGGTCCTTTACGTGACTGCCCTGGAGAGATCCCTCGGTGCGCTGCTCGCCCAGAAGAATAATGAGGGTACTGAGAATAGTCTCTACTATCTCAGCCGCATGCTTCTCGATACGGAGGTTAGATACTCCCCTATCGAAAAGAGCTGCCTTGCGCTCGTCTTCGCCATGCAGAAGTTACGACATTACCTACAGCACCACGATGTGCAATTGGTCTCCCGGGTAGACCCACTAAAGTACATCCTGAGCCGCCCCATGCTGACTGGCCGACTAGCACGGTGGGCGGTGATTCTCCAGCAGTTTGATATCAGGTTTGTACCTCAGAAGGCCATTAAGGGACAGGCGTTGGCAGACTTTTTATCTTCCCATCTAACCTCCGCGGATCAATCCCTGGACCTGGATTTCCCTGATGAGACGATCCTCTTAGTCGATCATGCTGCCCAGTGTTGGCAAATGCATTTCGACGGCGCCTCCCAGAGCCCCACTGGTAGAAGGGTCAATGATCCCAAGCTCAGTAGAGTGGGCCTGGGTGTTGTCTTTATTACCCCGGCGCAAGCCGTCCTGCCATACTCGTTTCGGTTGTCATAAGGTTGTACGAACAATGAGGCAGAGTACCAGGCTCTCATCACCGGCCTCGATTTGGCCCTTGAGATCCATGTTCCCCATCTACATGTGAAGGGAGATTCTGAGCTAGTAATCAAACATGTTAATGGCAACTACGTCGTCAGGAAGCCAGAGCTTGCACCATTGCTGGAGTACACCCTCCTCCTAATGGCCCAGTTCTCTTCTCGACCAGAGGTTACCCATGTCCCACGGTCGCAGAACGGCCAAGAGGACGCCCTGGCTGGCTTAGCCGCATCGCTCGCAGAACCCGAGCAAGATGATTTGGTCATACACGTGGCCCACCGGAGAGTCATTGCCCCCGTCACCCAAGAGGACCGTGATAGCCTGCGGGTAAGTCATCTCACCACCGGAACCTCCATATCGGGAGTCCCAGGTTCTTCAGACGTAGTGGTGGAAACCACCCCCGACTGGAGAGAACCTTTTGTCAAGTATCTCCAAAATGGTCAGCTCCCGGACGACCGGGCCGAACGCGAGCGAATCTGACACCGCACGCTGCAATTTACCCTCCGGAGTGGCCCCAGTCTTGAACAGATCATTTATAAGTGGAGTTTCGATGGTGTCCACCTCTGTTGCATCCAAGGAGGGGAGATACCTCAAGTTATGCAAGAGGTTCACGCTGGTTCCTGTGGCGCCCATCAAGTTGGGCCGAAAATGTCCCATCAAATCCGGAGGTTGGGGTACTTTTGGACCTCTATGATCCACGATTGTATTGGATACGCCAAGAGATGCCACGTGTGCCATGTACACGCCAACTTCTTGCATCGGCCACCGGAGCCCCTTCACCCCACCAAGTACTCTTGGCCATTTGCGGTACGGGGACTTGATGTAGTGGGACCGTATCCACCGGCAACAGCCCGCCAGTGTAGGTTCATCCTGACTGCTACAAATTTATTCTCCAAGTGGGCAGAAGTAGTTCCTCTCAAAGAGGTCAAGTCACGTTCCATCGTTGACTTTGTGAGCTCCAACATTATCCACCGGTTTGGAGTCCCTCACGCCATCCTCACCGATAACGGCACCAACTTCCGAGCAGCTGAATTGATGAAATTGTATGCTATGTACGACATCCAGTCGAACAATACCTCCCGCTACCACGCGCAGGCGAATGGACAGATCGAGGCGTTCAACAAGACCCTCTCTAACATTTTGCAGAAGATGTTTGGTCAGAACAAGAAGAGTTGGCCGGACAAACTCCCCAATGCCCTCTAGGATTACCGGACGACGACTCGCAACTCTACCCAGGTGAGCCCATATTCCCTGGTGTATGGAGCTGAGGTCGTCCTACCCATTGAGATCCAGCTGCCATCGCTACGCACTGCATTTTATGATCACCAGACAATCAGATGAGGTAGCCGAGATCCGTCTAGCTGAATTAGAGGCACTGGACGAGAACCGGCTTTGTGCCCTACACAATCTGGAAAGGCATCAAGACAAGATAGCGAGAGCCTTTGACAAGAAGGTTCATCTCCGCTCTTTTCTACAGGGTGACCTGGTACTGGCCCTTAGAGCGCCAATGATTCCCGGTAGGAAACCGCCCAAGTTAGAACCCAAATGGGAAGGGCCGTATATCATCCATAAGGTTTACCCCAATGGAGCATACTCCTTGGTGACCACGGATGGAGAGCGTATAACCCCCCCCCCCCCCACCAATGCCAAGTTCCTCAAGCGGTACTTTGCTTAGGGAAAAAAAGGTCCAGCACGACCCTAAACTGTGTGAAGGTCCTGTACGACCTTAAACTGCAAAATGGTCCCGCACGACCTTAATCTGCATCTTCGTCCTACAAGACAATAAACTGTGAAACGGTCCCGCATGACCTTAAACTGGGCACTATAGTCCAACATGACTCTAAACCGTAAAGTCCTGCACGACCATAAACAGCGTCTTCGTCCCGCGGGACGTTAAACTGCAAGCCGGTCAGGCCTTCCTGACCGAGGCTCAGCCTCAGGCCCCTTGGCCTCCTTGGGCCCCTGGCCCCGTCCCCACCGCGGTTTGGCCCCAGTCCCCCCTTGTTTTTTTCCCCGACTTACCCTCTTGCGGGATTGTACGGTATAGTGTAGGACTACGTCCTCATTCACGTCAGATTACTTGTCGTACTGTACATATCCCCAAATGAGGTTCTTCTCATCGTCCCGCATGATGTTAAACTGCACTTCTAGAACTACATGTGGCTTGATTCTCATCCTTATGAGATACGTAGGAATGCCCGGACACCTCGTCTTGATCCCAGCCCCAAGCTTTTCCCTTCCACTATCCCCCCTAGGAATAGTTTTCTTGGAGGATCTTTGTGTAGCAGGGAGTAGGCTTTCTTGGCCCCGCTTATACAACCCCGCTCGCACAAAGATTGTTAGGGTCGCACCATGCGCCCACTCCCGTTCTTCTATCCTCCCACGTCCTCACCGCATGATGCTAAACTGCATGGCCTTCAAGAACTACGTATGGCTTGATTCTCATCCTTATGAGATACGTAGGAACGCCCGGACACTTCGTCCGTTGGCCCAGCCCAAAAGCCAAAATCTTCCCCTCGGGTCAAGACATGGCAGGGTGCACACTTTTGCCCCGACCCACATCGAGCAAGCCTCGACCCGGCTGCACATTCCCCCCTGGAGGTGTTTTCCCCTTTCGTGGATGGATACAACTATGCTTCACCCACTCCTTGACTGGGATTCCGTCATTTTTCACACCCAGAGGGACCCCCAAGAACGGCCTAGATACAATGCCCAAGGGCTCTCCTACCGATACGGGCCAACGCCCTCGAGGGTTTTCAAGCAACAAGACGATACAAGTCCCACGTCGCGAATTTGGTCAGTGGACGATGCTCATTTGTTGCCCCCATATGGGTCACCATAGGAACGCTGTGTTTCAAACATGGTCAACAGTGTCCTGGATTTTCGGGTCCACCCCGAGATTTCCCAGGCATCAAGAACAGTGATTCATTCTGCCCCATCCCGAGGTGACAAACTTCCCCCAGGTGGTGCTAGCAATCAGGCCCACGACCCCGATTCCTCATAAGGGTGTACAGTGTGATGTGGGACTATGTCCTCATTCACGTCGGGATCATGTACCATGCCACACGCCCTCCCCTTACGAGGCCCAGCCTCAGGCCCCTTGGCCTTTTTGGGTCCCCGACCCTCGTCCTTATGTAAGACATTAAACTGCAAACCAGTCAGGCCTTTCTGACTGATAACTTTCCCTTTTCTCCGGGCCATGGCCCAGGATTCCTCATAAGGGTGTACGGTGTGATGTGGGACTATGTCCTCATTCACGTCGGGATCATGCACCATGTCGTACGCCCTCCCTTTACGAGGCCCAGCCTCAGGCCCCTTGTCCTTCTCGGGTCCCCGACCCTCATCCTCACGTAAGATGTTAAACTGCAAACCAGTCAGGCCTTCCTGACTGATGCCTGACTTTAGGCCCCTAGATCTTTCCGGGCCACGACCCAGGGTGTACGGTGTGGTGTGGCATTATGTCCTCATTCACGTCGGCTTCTTCGCCATACCGCACACCTCCCTTGTTTCGGGGTATATTTCTTCCCCTTCTCGTCCAGTATGACGTTAAACTACGTATAGAGAACTACGTGTGGCTTGATTCCCATTCTCATGGGATACGTAGGACCACCTGGATGTCCAAGATTTGGGTCCAGCCCCATCTCTCGGGAATCCTCATCCCATCCCGGCCCCTTGGCCTATCCTTCATCCATGAGAGGATTATATGGTGTGGTGTGGGATTATGTCCTCATTCACGACGGTTTCGTAATGACCATGCCATGCTCCCCCCCCTACTGATCTGTTTCGTCGATCCCTTTTTCGGCGAATCACCAATGTGCTTAAGAGTACTCTGGTTTATTACCTGGAATGCCAAGCTTTACTCGGACACGTCCGCACCCACTTTCCAGGATTTTCGTATCCCCGCATCAGGGCTTTCATCATCTTTCACACCTGGAGGGACCCCCAAGAACGGCCTGGATACTACGCCCAAGGGATCTCCTACCGATACGGTCCAACGCCCCCCAGGGTTTCAGACAACAAATCGATAAAATCCCGCGTTGCGAATATGGTCAGTGGTCGATGCTCGTTTGTTGTTCCCACCTCAGGCTAACGTGATACGGACGCTGTGTTTCCATCATGGTTAACAGTTTTCCTCTATCTCCACGCCAACCCATTAAGCCCAAATGTCGGATACACGATTCACACCCTTCATCACTTCATCATGTCCAAGTAGAGTCTCAGAATTCTTGGTACTTTTCCTCTGTGCACGTCTGCGCGTTGGGAGAACAAGCTGCATCAAAGGTGTCCTTAGAAACTCTCCGCCGAATCCCCTTTGATGGACGCCCCAAGTATTGTGATGAGGATACCCCCCTTGTTTCCCACACCGAGTTTATCTCACGTGGGCTTAGGGATTGGGTTGACATCTGTGCTTACTCGGGAGTTGTCACCATCCATGGTCCGAGCTCTAAGACCATAAACTAAGACTCTCATCTGGAACTACGTTCAAGACCCCTTTTCTTTGGGTCCAGCTTGAGTTCAGCAAGTTCACCTCTCTCGGGTCCTACCATTGGGACCCCGGCCACGGGACCGCGTGGCATAGTATAGGATTACGTCCTCATTCACGTCAGGTTTGCAATAGTTGCACCACGCGCACCCCGTTCGGAGAGTTGGCCTTCCTATTCTTTGTCCTGCATGACATTAAAAGGCACCCTTCAGAACTACATGTAGCTTTATTCCCATCCTCATGGGATACGTAGGACCACCTGGATGTTTAAGATTCGGGTCCAGCCCTACCTCCTAGTGATCTCCTGATCTCCCAGTCACCTAGGCCACTTGGCCTATCCCTCTCCAGGAGGGGGATGTGTAGGTATGATACAAGGTTTTGGGCACTGTGCCCCCTTCCCCCGGGAACCTTCCATCTCTCGATCACCCTCAAAGTTGAGTCCCTTGACTCCTTGAAGTGGTTCACCCATGTATTAAGAGAACTCTAGTCTAGGACCAAGAGTGTCAGATTCAACTTGATCAAGTTCCTTCCACTTTTCAAGCTCCGTGTTCCCCTCTATTCGGACTTCCATCACCTTTCACACCCAGAGGGACCCCCAAGAACGGCCTGGATACTACGCCCAAGGGCTCTCCTACCGATACGGGCCAGCGCCCCAGAGGGTTTTGGACAACAAATCGATAAAATCCCATGTTGCGAATATGGTCAGTGGTCGATGCTCGTTTGTTATTCCTCATTTCAGGCTAACGCGACAGGATGTTGTGTTGCGAACATGGTCAACAGTAATCCTCTGTCGTCACGCCAGCCCCTTCAGTCCTTGAATGTTGGTTTCATGATTCACATCATTTTCCACCCCATCATGTTTAGGTGGAATCTCGACACTTTTGGCGCTATCCCTCCGTGCACCTTTTCATGCTAGGGGGACAAAGCTGCAATCTGGCGTCCTTTGGGGCTCCCATGGTCCGAGCTCTAATACCATAAACTAAGAACCATTCGGGACTACGTTCAACTTGATTCCCATCCTCATGGGATACGTAGGACCGCCCAGACGCCCTGTCTCTGGGTACAACCCATTCAGGAAGCCAGTCTCTCTCCCTGTTTCACCTCTATATAGGCCCCTCGGCCTAAGGTTTCCCTCTCCGGATGGCGTACAATTTGATGTGGGATCATGTCTCTATCAACTGTGTTTTATAACACTGCGCACATTTCCTGCCTAGCATCGTCTCTGCTACGTCTGCGCTGCATGACGATAAAATGCATGCTTGGTCCTATCATATGACCTTAAACTGTGACATTATCGTCTGGCTGCATGATGAAAAACTGAACTGCATTGTGGTAACCTCGTTGTCGATGCCATTTGTCAACGCCCATTGCGGCTTGATCCTTGTGGCGACATCACGGCCTACTATTCTAGGCCTGTCACTTCACAAAAAAAACCCATTAACCCTAAAGAACAAACAAGATACATCAAATTCCGCTTCTTTTAGTGCAAGGGCCACGCCCGCACTCCCCTTTTCCCCTCGCACTGGTATCCTACCATGTCATTTCCAGAACTACGTATGGCTTGATTCTCATCCTTATGAGATACGTAGGAGTGCCCGGGCACTTCCCCGCGGGCCCAGCCTATCCTTTGTGTTCGGTCCCTCGACTCAAGAATTTCCCCAGAGAATGCATGGTAAGTAGGGCTTAGGTCCTCCTTCACGTCGGGTTTTGATGCCATGCGTCCCCTTCTCCCTTTACCTATTTATGGTCTAAGGTCCATCAAGAACTACGTAAGGCTTGATTTTCATCCCTATGAGATACGTAGGAGGGCCCGGGCACTTCCCCGCGGGCCCAGTCTAACTTTTCATGGTCCGAATTCTACGACCCTGAACTAAGATCTCCCCAAGGGAAAGGAATCTGCTCCCTCTCTCTAATAAGTTTTGTTGCTGTATTCAGATGTGTTTTGACAAAGAGCCCGAAGTGTGGGATTTTCACAGGGACATTCCCCTCATCCCACGACCAAGCTTCATGAACTCGCTATTTGGATCCTCATCCTCTTCCACATCCAAAAGGACCCTCGTACGACATGGATACTAAGCTTAAGGGCTCTCCATGAATGCTGGACCTAAGGGCCCTTCAATCGTTTCGGGCCGACGTCCCCATGGATATTGGACAACAAATCAATAAAATCCCGCGTTGCGAATATGGTCAGCGGTCGATGCTCATTTGTTTTTCCCCATTCTAGGCTAACGCGACAGGGTACTGTGTTGCGAATACGGTTAGCAGTTACCCTCCTTCGTCATGCCGCCATCATTGTGATCTGAATCTCGAGCATCATGATTCACACATTTCCACTTCCCCACGTTCAAGTGGAATTCCATCATACTCGGCTCTTTCTCTTCGCGCATCTAGGTGCGCCAAAAGATCGTGTTAGTTTCACTGGGCTGGGATTCACCGAGCGTCCCTTTTCCCTAACTATCCCCTCTCTGTGTCGGGAAATTCCCACCACTACTGCTTGTTTCCCACACCGAGCATGACTCACGTGGACTTAGTAGTTTTGGAAGGATGTGTACCAACACGGTCGGGTTGCTCATCGTCCTACATGACGTTAAAATGCGCTTTCAGAACTATGTATGGCTTGATTCCCATCCTCATGGGGTACGTAGGAATGCACGGCCACTTTTCTTCGGGCCCAGCCCAATCCTCACTCTTGGTCCCTCGACCTGAAGAGTGTCCTCCGGGGGTATGTGGTGTGATTTGGACTCCAAGTCCTCATTCGCGTCAGTTTCATATCTACCACACCACACGCTTCCTTCCCTCTTATTCCATGTCCTATCGTATGACGTTAAACTACAGGAGTATATGTTTCCTCAACGCATGACAATAAACTACGGTTCTGCCCTGAACAAGTTCAGGATGCCCCAAGATCCCACTGGGAAGTGACGGATCCCCTTGCCAGAGAGGCCCTGTCTAAAAGAAGGAATGATCCATGGTCAAACCGATGCGCCTATCACACGTACTCCCACCACGGGGGTGTAACTACCTAAGTGTTGGATTCTGTTCGGACAGACCATCACCCCATATTCCACGCTTTGTGTGCCCCTTATTCGGACCCTCATCCTCTTTTGTGTCTAAAGGAACCCCCTAACAGCCTGGTCTCATGCCGCATCGGCTCACCTACCGTCCCGGGCCAACGTTCCAGAAGACTGGTCATGTTTGGAGGGACCCCCAATAACGGGCTGGATACTACGCCCAAGGGCTCTCCTACCGTTACGGGCCAACGTCCCGAAGGATTGATCGACAACAAATTGATAAAATCCCGCGTTGCGAATATGGTCAGTGGTCGATGCTCATTTGTTGTCCCCATTTCGGGCTAACGCAGTAAGGGTACCATTTCTCCTCCAAGGTTAACGGTTGTCCCTTATTTTCACGCCATTCCCACAGTGTTCCGAATCTTGGGTATCGTGATTCACACTTCCCATTTTCATCTGTTTGGACCGATTTCAACACCCCTAGCGTTGCCCCGTTCGTGCATAAGATCACGTCGAGTAAACGGTAATTCGGCTATCCTGGAAGTTCCTCCTCCGATCAAGCCTTCCCCATCTTTCGGGAATCTAGACTGTCTTGGGGAATTGTCGTCAAACGTCCCGCAAACAGTGTAGGGATGTGACAAGGCAATTCAACAGTGGAAATCATGCGTGCTACGGCATTCAAAACAAAGGTAAAATTTGGAAGCATGAAAGTACCTATAAAAGGGTTTTGGGTTTGTTAAAATACTCGGGGGTTGACTTCCCCCATGGACGGGTTGACCCCGTCAAAAGAGCGTTGCATCTCCGCCACCCGTTGACTTGCGGCATCCAAGGCTTGCTGCCGCTGAACTAGCTCTCGCTCCTCCTCCGCAGCGGCGGGGTGCAGTTCGTCAGTCCTGGCTTTGGCCCTCTCCACATCAGCTTGAATGGAAGCCATCTATTCAGAGGTCTTCCTCATGTGCTCTTTTGCCTCCGCCAGCTGGGACTTCAACCGTGAGACCAGCTCAGTTTGTGCATCAAGAGAGGCTGAAAGCTCGTCTGCCCGGGTCTGCATCCGTTGAACCTCGCCTTCAGCCTCCTGGAGCTTCTTGATGCTGGTCTCCTTCCTCCGCTGCCAGCCCACGCTGAGCCCACGATCATGCTCCCGGATCTTCTCAGCCATAAGATCTCGGATGAGTGCATGAGGATGTTGGGCATCCACTCCCCCAGTGCACAGTTCGCTCAACCGCGAGCGAAGCCTATCCATTTCGGCCAGCCATTGTGCTTGGGGAGTGTCCTTGATAAAGCGTGCGATCAGCTTCCATGACCGGCGGTGAACTATGCTGATGTCTTCCTCATCGGAGGCCGTTTCGTCCCAGTCTGCGCGATTGGCAGGCTCATACGCGGGATACGCCCACAGGAAATCCTCAGCAGGATCAACATCCGGTGTCGAATCCAGTGCGACACCTGGTGCCGAAGCAGGCGCGACAGAGCTGGGACCGACCGGTTGATCCTCTTTCTCGGAGTCCACCTCAATGATTTCGGGTACGGCCCTGCTTGCGGACCCACCAGTGATGATGTGCGTCGCAGCTTGAGGAGATGGAGGGATTATTGCCACCATCACTGGCATGCCCCTTGGAGGGACGCCACCAGACATCCCGACCAACATTGTCGCAGCAGCCCACGCGAGTCGAAGAACTGCACGTCAAAGAGGGACATAAACGTTAGTTGGCATGGCCTACATGTGACAACGAGGAGACAGTTGGAGGAGACTTACGAAGATCGACCATCGACCACTGCTCCTGAGCCGGTACTGATGGGACCCCGAGACGAGGCCCCCCGTATACTGTTGGAAGGTCTGGGGATTCCAGAGGAGCCACCTCGGGCCCCCTGGTCCTTCCAGATGCAGAACTGGACGCAGCCATAGGCGCGGGTTCTGAAGGTCCCGCATCATCACCTGCCAAGGAGCGAGAACGAGGCCTATGAACAAGTTCCTCCTGCATGGCTCAAACATTGGTGAGAAGTCCATAAGGATACAAGAACGGATCGTAAGGAGAGAAGTTTGGAATGCTACCTCGAGAGCCTCCGCGAAATCTTTGGATTCTGAGCCTCGGTCTCCAACCTCACCCTCCTCCAGCAGGCTCCCTCCTCCAGCCTCATCCTCCCGAGAGGAGTCCTCTGATTCCTCCGGCAAGGGGAAGCGCTCCCTCAGATCGGCAGCCGATAACTGTGGGGGGACCGTCTGATTCAACAGTACCCTCACCCGGTCTGTCATTGGGCGAGGGACACCACTGGAGTGGACGTAATCCTCCAGCTCTTCCAGGTACTGTTCTGCCTCCACCGGAGACGCCATGAATCCAGCCCGAACTGGGCCTATACCCAGTAATTCCATCCCGAGGCGATTCAGGTGGGCCCATATCTCGGATGGGCTGAGGAATTGCCGGTCGACATCCCAAATGTCCTATGCTTCCGGGAAGACGGCGTCCTCTGCCATGTCAATGTGACGCAGGCGCTTCCCCAGATCCTGAGTGGATATCCTACGGAATCCCCTCGGGTGGTTGCCCCTCCGGATGACCATGATCTCTCGGAATCACCGGATCCACCATTGCTGCCATACCCTCGGCCGGTGTGGGTCTCGCCGCCATGGAAGCCCCGCTACCGCGAGCGGCCCTAGCTACCCTCCGACCCCGACCTCGAGATAGAGGAGGCCCACCGTCACCAACCCGGATCGTTGGTTACTTCAGCATCTCCCCCGGATAAGCGGCCTCCCAACTAATGGCATACTCCTTCACTAATCTGAAGGTGGTGGTGGATGGAGGCAATGCAATCCGCATCTTTCCATCTTCAGGTGTGAACATGAGCCACAGCTTCCTCATCACACACGGGTGCTCCTCGTGACGCACCTCCTAGTATACCTGCGGGGTCAGCCGCTGGAGGCACCAAAACTGCCTCGCAAACCGATATGGAGTGTACGGTTCACAGAGCGGCTCACGATCTATTCGTGCAACCAAAACTCCACCTCGAAAGGCCAGGAGGTAAGCCCGATGTTCTTCCGTTCCCCGTTCGTCATCAGTAAGCATCCCCGTCGGCAATGGGAAGGGATGAAAGTTGAACTCGTCCGCCCTCCACACCCTATTCAGCACCATCGGAATGGCCAGTTTGAACGGGAAGCTCCAGACCACGTTCAGGATGGAGGGGCGAAAGTTTGATCCCGGTGGCGAAATGGGGTTTGGATATTCGTAAATCCCCCTGATATGCGCTGCGATCCACCCATACAGGAGGTGGAAGGTCCCGCATATCCTTGGCGGATTCTTGCCCTTGCTAATATGTCGCAGCATTCTGTACAGTTTGGTGAGCATCGGGATCCCCAGGTTGATCCGCTGCCCCATGGCCAACATCGACACCATGATAAACGAGCTGGGCCGTACCCCTATGCTTGTATCTCTCACCAGTAGGATCCAACCACATATGAGAGCCGCGATGAACGCCGCCAGCCTGACTATCGGTTGTTGTTCAGTGCTGACACTGAAACCCCAAGTTTTCCATTGGCTGTCCTCCAAGTCCCGCCAATACGAGTGCCCTTTGCCCCATTGGGCCGCCCTTGGACAAGTTCGAGGCCTCGGAGGGAACTCTCGATTCTCTGGGAAATTCAGGATGCATTTGAACCATCTCCTAAAATGGACATCCCTCACTGCCTCCTTGTCCTCTCCAGGGAAAAGCGCCATCAGCGCCGATGCCAGTCGCGGCATTTGCTCCGCATCCCCCCACGCGCTGGCAACGGGGAGGAACTCATCATACATGGCCCCCAAGATTGGGACCCCAGAAATCTGGTGGACATCCCACAGGCTAATGCCCACCTCCCCGTGATGCAGGTGAAAAGTGTTGGTCCTAGATGACCATCTACTCAGCAACTCCGGCATTAGCTGCTTCGGTTGGTAAATGTGGAATTGGGAGGCCCATGCCGCCTCATACAACCCCACTCTCCTCAACTCGGCCCCGAACTCCTCGCATGAGGCGCCTACCCAGTAGGCCCAGGCCCAGTCATTAGTAAAGTTGCCACCCTGGCGCAGGTCCCACTCATCGGACCATCCCTTTTTCGAATCCTGTAAGGCCACCTTCATCATGGTACGGTAGACGGGAGGGGAAGTCTCCGGCAGCAATGGCTTCCCGTCGATGTCGTTCACATGGTTGTAGAGACAGTCAGCGGTAACGGGTGTGAAGTCCTCCCGCGCGTGACCATCGGCCGCCCTGAACCATTGGTGTTGGCACGGTGTGCTCCTGAACCAGCAAGCTGGTTCATCCCTACTCGTCTAAGGGATGAAGACGTCATCCCTCAGCCCGAAGCCGTACAACGGCAGTTTCTTGCACTGCGGATAATCTTTCTGACCCTCCGAGAGCAGATCCATCAAAGAAGTGTGGTCCGAGTGGCTCCGGATCATCTCCCCCAAGCCTGGACGGTTGGCCATCTCATCTCGATGAGCAGCATCTATAAGGACCCCCAAGACAGCTTCTCGATGGGCCATTTTAACTCTGGCCCTCAGAAAAGGATTCTTTCGGATGGATCGCGAAGCTCGACCGTGAAGCCGGATCGCGAAGATCGGTCGCGAGACCAAGCCGCAAGTCTGGCCAAGGCCGACAAATAGAGGTTCGCTTGGCGCGGACGCAGAGTCGGAGACCCGCGGTTCGCCGCGAAGCTCGATTCGCGGAGTGCTGTCGCGGAGTATGCGGAGCTTCGCAAAGTCGAGAGCACAAAAAGACAAGGAAGGCACGTGAAGACAAAAGAGGGCGGACCCCCTATTTATAGGCGGTGACCCCGGAGCATCGCGGTGCACCTCACCCGCGCGAAGCATCACGGCGCGTCCGGATCCGCGGCCCCGACGAGCATCACGGGGCCCCTTCGCGATGCGGCATCGCGAACCACAGACAATTTTGGCAATTTTCACTCAGACTTCGACCCTTCGCCCTCCGCGGCTCCAAGTCTGAGGGGGGGCATTTGTTGGCGCCAAAAATACGGCCCAAAAGAAAGGAAGGAAAAAGACAGCTGGCGCGCTGCCTCGCGAAGCACAGCCGCGAAGCCCCGCCGCGAAGCACCCACGCGAAGCGCCCCGACCCGCGCGGCCTCGCGAAGCTCTGAAGGCGGTAATGCTCGGCGAACCCATTTCATGTTCGCGAGCCGCCACGAAGCACCAGAGGCGGTAATCCTCCGCGAACCCATTTGACGTTCGCGAGCCGCCGCGAAGCTCCAGAGGCGGTAATTCTCCGCAAACACATTTGATGTTCGCGAGCCGCCGCGAAGCTCCGGAGGCGGTAATGCTCCACGGACGACGTTGACGTTCGCTAGCGCGTCGCGATGCACCGGAGGCGGCGCGCGAGCCCTGCTTCGCGGCGCCCCTTACCTATAAATACTTGACTCCCCCTGAGTCCCGACGACGGACAATCCGACCTTTCGGCTTCTCCTCTCCCGAATCGCGAAGCACTATTTGCCCCGGGAATCATGAGCTCCGCGAGGTATTTCTACTTTGCGAGATGACTCTGCTTTGTCTCGTTTTGAGCCCCTCTTCCGAGAGGGATGCTCTTCGCGAAGCTCAAGGGCGTTCGCGAAGGAAGGGGATTCCCAAGGGAACCCGGGCAGCCGCAGAGCGTTTATGCTACGCGAAACACCCAGCCCATGCTAGTGATCCCTATGCCAAGGCAGGATCACTATACATCGCGAAGCACACTGCTTCGCAGGACCCTGCTTCGCAAGGCACCCCTTCCTCGCGAGGCAGTGCTCCGCGAACACTGTTCCACTTCGCGAAGAACCTTCCACTCACACCTATGCCCCATGCTAAGGCCAAGGCACTCCACTTCGCAAAGCACACTCCTCCGCTTAGCGATTCCTCTTCCCGTGCGACCCTCCAGGTTTGCACGATGTGATTTCCAAGTCCCATGGACAATACCACCCATATCGATGCTTCGCCTAATGCTTCTTCGCATAGGCACGCTAACGGTTATTGCTTCTTCGCATATCCACGCTAACGTGGACCCCTCGATGGTTCGTTCCACGACCCCCCTTAACCATGGCCTTACCAGTACCTTCCCTTCCCCAAGGACCAGAGGGTACCAGTTATGTAAGTCCTAGGGGTGTGGAGTGAACCCACCTCGTCCAAGCTGCTGGACGTTAAACTACCAAGAACCACGTCCTCAACACATGACGTTAAACTGTGATCCGACCTCGTTCCCCTCGTGAAGGGTCCCCCCAGCTCGAACATTTTTTACACCACTCGTCTCCACAGGAATGGAACTCTTCCTCGCATGGAATGAGATCCTCCTTGTCGGAGTGGCGTATGTTCGTAAGAGAAGGGCGACCCTAGCCCCCTCAATGGATGGCTGCACCTCTGCATCTCCGTACTTCCCCACTACCAAGGTTAGTGGAGGGCGTGATAGGGAACGAGGCACCTCCCATCATCCGACCAAGGTCCATCTTTCATGCGCTCTGTTGCGCCATGGACCTCCATCCTGGAGTAAGTCCCAACACCATGGGCCGCTCAATGCGTAATCCCCTCTTCGCTTCTCACGGACGCACCCTTCGCGACGTGATCGTCAGGTCCTTGCAACCTCTTGTTTCTCACACCGAGCATGACTCACGTGGGCTTAGAGTGAGCACCGACCCTGACCCCGAATATTCTCTTGAACTACGAGGTCTTTGATCCATGTCAATGCAGGGTACGTAGGAAGCCTCTATGAGGTTCAATCCCACCCATCTTTCACATCGGGTTTCACCCCCATCCAGCACGACGTTAAACTACACTCCGGTCCAGTGGTAAGCCATTGCGACCCAACCCATATTCCGAACTACGAGGAATTTGATCCATGTCAAGGCATGGTACGTAGGAAGTCTTCACGTGGTTCAAGCCCACCAATAGTGGACCCCCAGGTCTAATTTCACGTTGGTTCACCGACAAACCCATCCTTTGAACTACGAGGTCTTTGATCCATGTCAAGGCATGGTACGTAGAAAGCCACCACGAGGTTCAAGCCCACCCATCATCCATTCACGTCGGGTCCCATTCTGGTCTAGTGGTAAGCCATTGCGACCCATCCCATTTGAACTACGAGGTCTTTGATCCATGTCAAGGCATGGTACGTAGGAAGCCTCTATGAGGTTCAAGACCACCCATCATTTCACGTCGGGTCTCACCCCGGTCCAACACGACGTTAAACTGCATTCTGGTCCAATGGTAAGCTATTGCGACCCTTTCCCACCTGAACTACGAGGTCTTTGATCCATGTCAAGGCATGGTACGTAGGAAGCCTCCATGGGGTTCAAGCCACATTGCTCGGTCGTTCATTCACGTCGAGTTTCGCCCTCGTCCAGCATGACATTAAACTGCATGCCTCCTTTTGTCACGCATGACATTAAACTGTACACCCAATTCTAGTCTGACGGCAAGCCGTTGTGACTATCCCGAACTACGAGGTCTTTTGGTCCATGTCAAGGCATGGTACGTAGGAAGCCTTCCCAAGGTTCAAGCCCACCACCCATCGGACCAAGGTCCACTTTCACGTCGGTTCACCGACAAACCCACATCTGAACTACGAGGTCTTTGATCCATGTCAAGGCATGGTACGTAGGAAGCCTTCCCAAGGTTCAAGCCAACCACTAGTGGACCCACGGGTCTACTTTCACGTCGGTACTCTGACGATGCTCATCGGGCCAAGGTCCACCTTCAGGTCAGTTTATCGACGTCATCCTGAACTACGCGGACTATTATTCCCTACCACAGGGATACGTAGGAATCCTCGTCAAGGCTCAAGCCCAACTTCACTGTCGCCCCTGCGATGGTCCCACTTCACTCTCCATCCACTCCATTCATCAACCTACCAACCGTTACGATTCTTGCCTGGACTGTCTTATCCTGGTGAGACCATGTCGGTACGCTCTTCTTCACTGTCGCCCATGGGCTGGCCCCGGTATCGATATCCCTTCAAGGAGGATCCCTCAATCCGATCTATCCTAGATAATGCTCTGGTTGGGTTGATCCGTCTCCGCTGGACGTTAAACTTGCGGCATACCCTGTGTTGAGCACGGGAAGCTGAGGAAAACCTCATATATGTGTCTACGACATATAATTCCCCGCGCTTGATGTCGGATGCCTCGGGATTCCACGCCCTTGAGAAGCCTTTTGGTCAAGGATAACAGACAGACATGCCAGGTACCCCAGCATCCAGACACGCTACTGATGCCTCAACGTGACTACTCCCCTGACTGAAGGTTGCTGCCCTGACTGGACCCTTTGGAATGTCCCGACAGAAGAAGTATAATTAACCAGCGTCCATGGAAACATGGCACTGGGAAGAGTTTCACGAACTACGTATTAAATCTATAAGGGAGACCCGGACTAGGTGACGAGTTCTGAGGAGGAATCCACAGGAGGAAGAACCAACATCCCATCATCCCATTTCGATCAAGGAGCAGACGTCCCTGAATAAGGAGCGAATGTCGCCCGCCTTTGGAAAGCGGTAATGCGGGGAAATAGAAGCGCCGCGCGTCCTCCCCCATGGACGGACGGGCGCGCGCCCCGGCGAAAGCATCGGAAACAGCACCAATCATTATTTGTATGGTGTTCTTACTTCCACAATGATTTTTAATATAATATTTTTTTAAAACTAGTAATTTTCACCTCCATTCATTCTATTCCTTATCATGGGATACGATTAATGTATTTCTTATAATATAAGGGTCTTTAAAACTAAATTAGATTTCTTGATTTATATAATTTATCCATGAGGTTTTTCTTTCATTTCAGATTATATAAGGTCTTTCAGTCTTGGGAGATCACTTATTTTCAAATATTCTTTAATTATGGGTTGTAATCCTTCTTTAAAATGGTAAAATGTTAATAATGTTTCTCATCTTATTAAAAAATAGTTACCCCTCATTATCCATGATTTCCCTTATTTTTAATGTTATTATTTTTAATTGGAATAAAAATTAAGTATTTTATCCTATGAAATAAATAGTTAAATTCTCATATTTTCTAAATAATATATTATTATATTTTAATAATGTGGGATTTAAAAAGTCTTTTAAAACATAAAATTGGATCTTCTCTATCTCTTTCATGACTTTCCAGTCACACATTCTCTTTTTCCAATCATTTTATGAAAAATTTAATCCCATGTAAATATTAAATTTTTTATATACTACCATTACATATATATCTAATAAATATCATTTTCATTTCTAGACTTATACATTTTTTATTCCCCTATAAATTCCGAATTTTATGTAATACTGATTTAAGGAATAGTTCTTGTTTCTTATCTTGCATCAAGTATCACTCTCATTAAGTGTTTTTAAACTATGATTATGTTATAAAAACAATCATTATTATATGTAAAACTCTCATTGTTCGATTCTAGGTTTATGGAAAATTATAATTCATTTCATTCCATAAAATAATCCTTTACTTATTTCATTATGATAAACCCAAGTGGTATATTTTTCTTGTTTCTTATCCAAGATCCTTCTCATGGAATATATAAATTGGTACTCAATGATTAATAAATATTTTTAACTTTTTAAATATTAATAAAAAAATCAATTACTTTATCTCTTGGTAATCCTTGTGTTTTAGGTATTGGTTAATCCGTGAAATGAATTTAGAAAACCCACACCATTCCCATGGGTTTGATCATGCATATGATTTGTGTTGGGTTTTTTTTCTCATTTTTCCCACATATGTACGACTACAATTTATATGATGGGAGGTTTTATAATTAAATAGACCTATAAATCATTGGGTAAATCATTATATATCATGAGATGTTATACATAGGATGAGGGAGTGAACATAATCCAATAAAGTACTTTGTCTACTTTATGATAATGGCCTAGAGAGTGACCCTTGACTGATGATTATGATATCTTGTTATATGTGTTTCAACATGTTTATGATCTTATGGTATCATATCCATATTACTTGCCTCTGTGATTATGATAATCCTATTTATGATATCATATTATTTCTATTAACACTCTTGTAATTATTTATTTCCATGTTTATCTACTTATTGGGGTTTTTATCTCACCGATGTCCTTATTAATTTTCCCTAGTATATCATGTGAAATATTGTAAGACCTATTCTAGTTATTAGATCTAGGAAAGTCATTAAATAATGATGATGTTATTTGGTTCCAGATGATATATATTTATGTCTAATTATCCATACACACTGGTCCTATTGGACTTTGACTTTTATTTTTTAGAAAGTATGTTAAGTGTTATTAAAGAATTTGTATTTAATTTTTAGGGAGATATAGTTGGTATCAAAGGAAGGTATAGTTATGTATTTATTTTCTCATGACAGCAATTCAGTGGAAACCATGGGGATAAGTCTACAGGATAAAAATAAGTATTGGAAAACATCAAAAAAAATTGGAAATGTAAACATTGTATAGTTTTCCCTGAAATTACATACCTATATATATACTATAACGTGGATGATGGGTCTTGAATAATGAACCATGGGGTAATAAACCCAAAGAGGTTAAGATAGTTATTAACTCAACTATGATCTGGTGCATGAAATAGTCTCCTTATTACACACCTTTCTAGACACTCTCAATGTATATTTTTAGTTAATCATATACACTTTTCAAACAACAATGAAGGATTAATTTTTATGTTAAATTAAGGGACTATTTGGGGAATTTTATTATATCCCAACATAATGTATCCTATGTTAAACTATGATTTCTATAGGTTGAACTAAAGGAATTGTGTACTAATGTGGGGATGAAAAATTCTAAAATGATTTACAATTGAGTCTATATTATGTATTGATAATGATAATCCCCATATAATGTAAAATTCTTATCACTCGTCTTAACCCTTTTTGTTTTAGATTGTCTGGAACCAAATTGAACTGGGTTAAACTTATGTTTGATGGATAAAACGATGAATACCTCAATAGTCAACCCATTAAAATGGGATAATGAGTAAGAAACCTGGTGACTATTATAAACCTAGTGATTATTCTAAACCAACTATCATGAAACATGATTAACAATATAACCATATCTTATGTCATAATTTTTTCAAACAATATAAGAATTATGGATTTTAAAAATTCATTGAATGAATATGATGAATGAATGGATATTCAACCTCCCATATATTAAAAACATGGGTAGAGTCCCTATGTAAATTAACACCAGGGGACTAGAAAATGTACTAATTATGTATTTGGGGTTCATCAAACATAAAAATGGTATAGGAATATTAAGAGGTCATTTATAATTATGGGAGTGGAAATAATACAATCAAATAGAACCACTAACAATCCAATTCCTTATGAGTGAAAATTTTGGACGTTACCCAAGTCAGTGTTATAAATCTAATGATGGTCATAATTATTGGTGTGAACAACTAACACAACCATATGAATGAGTTATATAATGTTCAATGACCACAAATTTGGTGGATTATGGTAATTGAATCCTAAACTTCAAAACTTTTTATATGGGACCATTATTATCGCCACTCTAAGCTGCCTAGATTCTTTCATAAGTGTACCAACCTAATGTATAATTTTTAAAATAAAACATATAGTTATAGGACTGTTCCATTTCAAAATTTATATTAATGGGAATTTAAATCTTAGTATGGTTATTATAGATGGATTTTATTTGATTCTTGTAGTAGATGTACTATATCAATATTGGCTCTATAATCACATATCTTGGTAAGATTACCCACAACATCATCCGTTTTGAAAAAAATGATGGGGGTAATGAAAAAAATCAATATTTATTGTTGAGATATATTAACATCAACGTAATCTTAGAAAATAATAAATAATCATCTTCATCATCATCTTTGAATGAACCACTTCCATGTGTGGACCCTGATGATTATGTAGATGTTGAATGAAAAATTATAGTGGATCATGTAGATTAAATCCCTCTATATACACCATTAGTGAAACAATATAGGGTGTTTAGGAGGAATATAGTGAGTCCACCTAGTGATTATGAGGCTAGGAGGGGTCTGGGAATCACATTTTATAGTCCAGATCAAGAAATTCCATGTACTGTGTGTAATAAATAATCCAAGTCTCAGAATTTTCTATTTGGGTAGATGAACATCCACCTTGAGTGGATGTAATGGGGTCTCTTTCACAGGAAAAAATTTAATGATAGGTATTCACAAATCAAGAAATGGGGGCTCTAGTAAAACAAGTAAAATAGGTGATTGTGGTTATCTATTAACTCTAGTGATATAGTTCATAGATAAGCTGAAGAAGGTGTAAGCAAGTGTGGTGGAGGTTACTCATCGAGAAAGGTTTTGGGTGGTTCTAAACATGGATATCAATGAGAAAAATTAGGATAAGCATCACTCTACATCAAATTCATCATCTAACTTCAAATTTCTACTAAAAACTCCAATTTAAAGAACTGTGATGAACGAGATATAGGTGTTTGTGGTGTTTTTATTATATAAATCATGAATAACATTTCAAGCCCTAGTCTAATTTATAATAATGTATCATTTAATTTTTACTATGAACTCGAGGAAAAATAAAATAGGTATTAACAAGAAACATTGAGATGATTTTAACATAAATGGTTAGGACGGAACACAATATAGGGATTATTATTTTTATATGTGAATATATTTTATTTTCATCTCCTATGAAAATTAAATATCATGTAACCTTATAGATTCACTCATCTAACTTTATTACTATGTAATAATTTAAATTGTGAGGACAAAATTTATTTAAAGGGGTAGAATATAACACCCTAGGTTTTTGGAACCATTATTATAATAATAGTAATAATTACTATTATTATTATTTCTATATTTATAAATATGGTGTCTCTATTTTTTTTAAAAAGGATTGAAACCTGATTAAAAAATGTTCCCCACATTATATGAAAGAAAATTATACATTATTCACTCATAAGTGGAAAATTACAATAGAATAATATAACACTATGTATTTTACAACATTGATTATTATTCACCGTGGATGAGGTAAATCCATTAAAAGTGTGTAGATAAATTGAGGATTATAGATAAAAAGGAATAAAATGTTCATGACTAGAATATCTCATAGATCATGTTCAAACACGAGGATCAATAATAGCCAAACATAAAGTATAATGAGGAATAACACCATAAAATGATAAATAATTATACACAATCGATATTAAGAAACTAGAATTGTTCCTTAAAATGGAATTAAGGAATAATTTTATAATATAATATATGGGAACAAAATTTGGCCATTATAAATATGGTCATTGAACATATTGTCATTGAAAAATAGGTTGTTGAAAATATGGTTATTCTTTATATATAAAATAGGTAAAATAAATTCATATATTGATAAGTAGAAAATTTAAAATAATTTAACTCTTAATGAAATAAAAAAATGAATCATGTAGACCCATTTAATTAAAGAGTTACATCTATTAAAAATGTCATCCACAACATTTATATAGGGAACCACCAACTATTCACCCCTACATACATAAAAAAAATATAAAATTGAACCTAATTATTCCTAAATCTCTCCTAAACCTTCCCTTAATATCCTATATTCTTTTATCTTTCCAAAATACAAAGATAATGTGTATTAAGGTGATGACTAAAGGAGAACATCCAAAGTGAGTGGTAATATATTTCACCTCACCTTCTTATTTTTTTCTACTTATACCACCATAATCATATTCTATACTAGATATTATGAAACAAATATTATAATTAATATTAAATTATGTTGTTATACTAATGTAACATTCATTTTATACCTTCCTCCAAAACTATTGAGAAGACTTAAAATGGCATCATGAGTGTGTGTGGACTATCTCATCCATGAATGATGTGTTAATTTTCCATTATAACCCTTCATGGCTGGTTGAAATAAGTTATATACTATTATAATATGATATTTATAAGAAGTTAGTTATTATGAAAATATAAGAAATATTATTTTCTACCTTACTTCTATTCTAAAAAATGAGAATGTCATTTGAGAGTACATGTGGACTACCACATCCACATGATGTTGTATCTATTTCATTTCCCTTTCATACTAACATGGATGGAATAAAATGTGTGTTTAATGTATAAAAATGTTATTTAATAAACCATTAGCACCCCATAATCAAAAAATTATAAAATCCATATGTAATATTATTAATAAATAGTTATAGTAAATTTATCCGCTAGAAATGACATATAAAAGTACCTTTTCAAATTTGAGTCCATTTATTTAAAACCTATTTTACTATATAAATTATGTGATAAAGGAATAATAAGGTGTATAATAATATAATATTCTATAGTTTACTAAACTATTTTACAAAAAATTTACCATGGTTGATATTACATTAATGATTTAGAGAAATTCATCAAAAAACATCATATAACCAACATAAGCCAAAAAAATGTAATTAATTAAAAATCCATTACTATAAAGAGACCTTATAAGAGGATATATTGTTGTATAATTTTCTTAGATAATTTTTTTGATAAACTTAATTTCAATATTTTGGTTGTTTTGTCAAGTGTGTAGTTCTTTTGGACATGACGAAAGTGTCTTCGTCTCAGTCAACTTTCATTGAGTCGTGCTTTGATTTTATTCAAAAGTATTAATTTTTATGGGGTATTTAATTACATATTAATTATTAAAATCATTAATTATTTTTTTACAAGGAAAACTCAATTCAGTTCATGTTGTTCCTTATTGTGTGCTATAATTGATTTCTTCCCTAGAATATAAGGCTCTTTCAGAACTCAATTATCATTATTTGGTTATAAGGTTTATCTTTTAGATTAATAATTCATTTCATATGTTATAATATCATTATAGATTAATTTTTATTCAAACATTATTTTTTTATGAGTTCTAATCTATCTTGAAAATGCAAGTATATTAGGAATAGTTCTCATCCTCTAAAATAATGGTTTCCCCTCATTATCTATAATTTATCTTCCCACCAATGTTCTCCATTTCAACTAGAAACCTAATTAAGTTTTATCTCAGTATAAAATCACATTTAATTTATAATACTTTCACAATATTTTTTTTATGTTTACAATGTGGTATTTCAACAAATGCATTTCAATATTTAAAAACGATCCTTGGTACCTACTTCTTGACTTTCTGATTACACATTATCTTTCTTTTTCTCACATTTATGAAATATAATTTTCATGAACACATTCTATTTGTCAATATATTTACCTTAAAAATATACCTAGTTAACTATAAATTTCATTTCAATGGTTATAAAATATTTTAGTTCCCTTCTAAATTCCCTCTTTTCAGTTAAACCTGTTTAAAAGAAAATTCATATTTTTGTATCATGTTAAGAGTCACCCCCATTAAATTTTTTAAATCCTATAATAGATTATAAAATATATAATTATTTAATGGGGAAAAAATTTGTACAATTATGGTTTTATGTAAAATGATATGGTCATTATTTGAAAATATAATTTACTTATTTCATAATGTTTCACCCATTTGATACATTTTTATGCAATCTTATCCTAGATCCATTTGTTTATAATCTATATTGGATATCAATTATAATAACCTATATTTCATTTTAAAATTCAAGCATTCAAATGTTTTAATTCCATCTTCTCTTGGGAATACTTATGATTTACACTTAAGTTAATCTGTGACACATGTTGATTAAACCCACTTCTTCGCAAGGGTTTAATTAGGCATAGGATTCATATATTGTTCATTTTACTCATTTAGAATGAATATGTATTATTTTAATTTATTTTAGAAGTGGTATTATAATTATATAAACCTATAAAGAATTGGCTAAGGATTTATATCCATTGGTATGTTTTGTAAGGTATTAGGAAGTGAACATATTTCCACCATGGCAGACTTTCCACATTTTGATTATGGTCTTGGGAGTAACCCTCAAATTATTTTTATGACATCATTTTTTCTATTTTTTCATATTGTAATGATATTTCGATATCATTTCCTTATTACATTCCTCCACGATTATATTCATCCTCTTTATGATATCTTGTTACTCCTCTTGACTCTCATTTTATGCAATATATTCATGTTATATCCCCTTAATAGGATTTATAGGTCACCCTCTTTCTTATGTATTTTGTTAGGATATCCTGTGAATTTTAAAAACATTTATGGATGTTAGTCATACTATATGTAGTTTTAAAAGACGTGATCTTTTTTGGTTTAAGATGACGTATTTGTACATCTAATCATCTAAATATACTAGAACCCAAGATCATTATCATGTATTAATAGGAAAAGTCATTAAAAATTATGAAACAATATGTGTGTAATGTAAAACCATTAGATTTTAGGATACATTTCTCTTTAAATAAATTATATTTGTTTGATACATTACTTTACATTCAACATTGAGTTTAAAAGAACCATAATATACTATTAAAATATAAATTTTCCACACAATTGGATTGGAGGGTATGAATTGGAATTTATAAATTATGAAAAGTTGTGTTTTATACATGTATGATGTGAATTACTGTATTATCAATTGAGTATAAATGAAAATAAAACCGTTTTTCAGTAATAGTGATGTTTCTTTGAAAAACACTTCTTATGCACATAAATTTACTTTATCTTAATCAATTATATTCATCATTATTGATTAAATGTATATATTATATCATAAATATATTTTTTGAACATTCGTCTAAAGGTTTTTACTAGGCATTTGATAAGAATAATTATGGATTTATTTTAAAAATAATTTATAAAATAATTTTCATTCTATTTTGGGTTCTTATTTTAAAATGGATTCCATCCACTTAAACAAACTGAATCATTGAAAATGTATTCAATATTTGAAATCAAGAGATTAAAAATTTTTAAATAGTCCCCTCTTATTTTTTTCATTATGAATAGTTATTGTGGTACTTATTTCTCACCTTGTTAAGGGTAAATAGATATATTATGGTTAAAAATAATGAGAGAAGGCATTAAAAATATAGATAAAACCTTTTTTTATTCCTATCATAGGAGTTTCTTTTTCGCATCCACATCCAATATTCGAATATATTACATCTTTTTTTTATTCCACTTTGATAATTACCTTTATATTTTTATAAGAAAAGGAAAACAAAAAAAATTCCTCTTTGTTTTAATATATTAATTATTTATTCATAAAGATAAAAAGATGTTATGGTCAGTTATAAATTATTCTTTGAAATATTAATTATGTTTTTTATCATGGTAATTTATATTTTATTTTTATTGATGGAATATTTCCCTCTAATCCCTATGAAACACCGACATTGTATTTTTCCTGATGTAGAATAATAAAATGAATGATATTAAAAATACTATAAGTATTTAAATTTGTATAAATTATTGTGTTTCAAAAAGTTTGTAAATAAATATAACATAATAGTGAATTTTTATATTCTTAAATTCAAATTAAATTTCCATCATATTGTCTTTAAATTAAAATAATTTGACTAGTCCCTAAAATTTCATTATTGGTATCTTTTGTTAAATATTATATTAATAAATGAAATAACATGTAGAAATATTTATCTTTTTCCATGTGAATGCGACAACGTCAATAATTTCAATATTTGTCCACTTATGGGTCACTTGTCCCCTTAAATAAACATTTTTTATCCCAAAACATTAAAACCAAAGATATCAGGATAATTTTCAAATGGTTAAATGGGGGGGGGTTAAAACTAAGGGTTAAGGATTAATACATCAAATAAAATTTTATAAAATGGATCCTCCTTCACTTATAAAAGGGAAACTACTATCATCCATTATTCGCAATGTTTGAGACTTCTTGCATGGAAAATAAGTACCATAATTCTATCATATCTTCCATTATTTCATCATATATACTCTATTATTTCCAAAATACAATCCTTTCAAGGCTTGTGGTGTAATACAAATATGGTTTCTCAATGACGAGGTATAACACTTAACTGAGTACTTTCATTTTTATTTCGTAACATAACATCTCTAAAATATGTTATATATAATAAGAAATAATTAATTAAATATATTTAATATATTTAATAGGTATTATGTTTTTGGGAAAACCATTATTAACCTCGTTTTCATCAAATGGGAATAGAAAACATTGTTAATGTGTACTTGTGGACTACCACCTACTCGAAGTGATGTGTTCTGTTTTTCATCAATACTTATAATTAACGGTTATAATTATATATTTAATAAATAGATATTATATTTATGATATTATTATTTTTTATAAAAATTTAAATTATTATTTAACTTTATTTCATTTCATCCAACAAAAAGTGGAATCATCACGCAGGTGTGCCTACAAATTACCTTCTCTATGAAGTAATTTAATTCATTTTTCATCACCAATTTATTGTAATAGTTATATAAGTTTATATAATTATTATATATGATAATTATAACATAATTAATAATATGTAGATTATGGATCCCTTCTTAATGAAAAATTACTTCTACTACTGAATAGGAAAATGCATGAGGAATGAAGAAATTACCACCATGATAAGTGATTTTAGTAATTTATTATAGGTAAGACGGTGATAAAGTTTTATAAGTAAATAATACATAGTTTGACTTATATGATTATGGATTTATAATAGAATTTTAATAATATAATATTTATAATACATGAAGTTCGAACATGTATGAACCAAGATCAAACATAAGGTAAGGTATTTATTTTTTAATCTACTTATAATAGGATTTTTTGTGCACTGATTGACATTGAGGGAATTATATGGTACTTACTGAATAAATACCATTAATGTTTCATATCCTCTTGTTATTTATATTTATTTTATTTTTTTAGTATAATTTTCTTCAAATTGGAATTAAAAATGGTTCCCGATTGTTTTAAGAAAATCCTTCCATATTTCTTCTTTTTGAGTCCAAAAACAGTTTTATTTCATATCCATGTTTTCTAAATATTTTGAATAATATTTTTCATTATTTTCAAACGAATTTTTAAATTATTTTTTACACATGTTTGGATATTTATAAATTTATTATAATGAATATTCTCTTTGTTTTTTGAACGAAGTTTTTTTTACCAATGGTGTGAATAGAATCATTTTTGTTATAATTATGACATGAAAAAAAAATTAACCCCGTCATGAACACCTGATTTTTTGAAGAATCATTTACAATTTTGAATGGTTATTCTCCTATAAAATATCTTCCCAAATATTTTGTAAATTGTTTGATTTTAAATAATTGGTTTCAAAATCAAAAGAATATTTTACATTAACAAATATTCCAGTGATATTTTAAAGAAATTCTTCATCTATGATAGAATCCATTGAAGTTACTTATGCTTTAAAGATGATATTTTCCAATGATACCATCCTTATACATTCTATGGATGGTTTTTTATTAGGTTTATATTTTGATTATGAAACCTGTTAATTTCCCATGGGTTTTTCATTTATAAAATAAAATTATATCTATGAAACTCATTTCCTTTATATTAGTTATTATATGATTACAGAAGGAATGTTTTATGACATTATGGATCATATATGTATGGTTTTAATTATTTAATGTATTATTCCATTAAATCCATATAATGCATTGGAAAAATCATTATATTTCATGAATTAATTATAGGAAATGAGTTGATGTTTTTGATACACTATGTGAAACATTTATGGATTATTAATCAACTAGGATATGGGAAAATATTCGAGATACTAGATCCATTATGATATGGGAACCATATAGGGTTTCCTCATGTATTATGATATCATAAATATGTGGTGATTCATGGTCCATTTTTAATTTTTTAAAAATGGTATAATGTTTAACCCGTTGTGATATGATCGTCTTTATAGTTAAATTTGACATGAGACTTGGTTTTTATGCCTTTGACAGTATCATGCCCTTATAACATGTTTTTATGAAAATTATTTGATTTCATGGATCATGATTGATTTATGATGATTCCTCGCTCTTATGAATCAAGTATATTTAAGTGATAATGATTTATGTTGAAATTCATGTTTATGATCTATAACATATTGTGTATAAAATTTTTATATTATTATCATGATCACACAACCTTATGTTTATCTTATGCTTTCATGTGATCATCGATTGATATCTCCCATTTTTACCCTTATAGGGCATATGATATCTCCATTTCTTATGTTTCTGTTCACCAGGTTATGAATAATGAATTTAATTAGGTTTTTTCAAAAAGGGTAAAATGTGAGGAATAATATATGGGATATAATTAATATTATACCAAATATATATTTGTGTGTATATAGTATCCAAGTGTAGTAAACGATTTATTGTTATGTGGTTTGTATTGTTATTAGTTGCATTGAATGTTAACCTAGAAGAATATAATATTATGTATGAAAATATTTGGATTCCACATTTAATACATGTGTATCTATATGATATTATCAGTAGAAAGGTATTTATTTCACGGAAAAATATTCTCTTATTGTTAGATATAAGACTATTTTGGTACTTCTAGAGATGTGTGATACATATATTTGACATCTAGAGTATCTTCATGTTAGGAGATATTTTCTACATTATGAATATAATAATAAAATATTTATAATCTATCAAGAGTGTTTTATAGAATTCGGTAAAGATTAGTTGATTCCATGATTGAATGAAAATATTTACAGAACCTAGTAGGCACTAAGTTATTGGTACAATTTGTTTGATACCTATATTAATATCCTTGGAAAAACCAAACGTCGTTCAAATCAATGTGAATATTTTCGAGGATTGGGAAATAATAATTTTATCATTCTTCTATTTTAGGTGGATAAAGTTTTAATATCAGGCTCTAAAACTGATAAAATCCTATAGATAAAGATATAATTATATTGGGAGTTTAATAGTAAAAAATTAAGATGAAAAAACATGATTATTAGGATATAGAATTACCAAGAAAACTATTAATGGGAAGATGTTAATATCACAGATTTATTACATTAGGAAAGTCTTGAAATGACTCAACATGAAATATCATAATATAATATCCACCATAATTTCCATTATTTAAAATTTATAGTCTGTAATGAGTCCTGGTATTATTTAAAATAAGATACAATTGTCTAATGTATTGTACACATTAATAGTGGGGTGTCTGATGTTTGTTATAGTTTTTTCTAAACTAGACATTTGACAAGAAGTGGGAATATTTAGTTAGTACACGGAGAATCTAGGATGGGAGCATGATAGTAGGTTAAGGAGGATATAGAGATACACTAAGGAGGCATCAGACACTACATATGTTATGCATAATAATATTTCATTATTAGAGGATATGTTGATTCCCAAAGGCTTAGTAGTGTAATTTAGGCATGGGTTTCATTGGGGTAGTGTATTGAATATTGGGTTGTTATCAGGTTGGGTAGGGTATTAAATAAGGTTTAAGTCATGGGGGAGGGGCACAAAATTAGTTTTAGAATTTCATCTTGGTAGTTTTATGGGTGTTGACCTTGGTAGGTCTTACAAGGCACTCTAAGGGTGGACTTATCCTTGGGAGTATCCTTCTTCTTATACCATATTCGACATGTACCTTTGTAATTTCTTTTTTATAACTTTTATGAAGGTTAATGCAGTGCTGATAAATTCTCTATACCTTAATTATTCCGGTAAATCATTCTTGGGTGATAATCTTAACTATTTGGTACTTTTATAGAGATAATGATAAGTGGTATATGATCATACAATGGTGTTATAGATGTCTTCTTGTGACTACAACTAGTTCAATTATTGTTCAAGAATAATTGTGAAATGTATAAATGGATGATCATAGAACAAACTCATGAAACTGATTCTTTATTCTGTAAAACAAGTTGACATAGTGGACAATCATAGAAAAACTACTTCTCTCTATTGTAATTTTTTTCATTTGGGTATTTCACTAGTTTAGAGGTGTTAGGAATTTCAAGGAGCACTACTACTTGAGATACATGTAATCACTTATGAGGGAATAATATTAAGAAGAAGTATTTAGAGATGTATGATTTAGGAAATATGGGATCAGTTGGAATCGGATAACGATTTGTTTCTCTTACTTCTTCATATGATGTTTGAGGTACCATCGTAGATGTTAGAAACATGTTATAAATTTTTTGATACATTCACTTGATAATATTCACAAGATGTGAGGATGAATAGTGCTAGAATATTAGAGTAAATAAGTTTGATCTCCTTTCCTTGTAAGAGAGAATTATTAGAGTTGGATGAACTACATGTGATGGTGTGTAGGCATTGGAATTTGATGAACATAAAGTAATTAAGAGTTTATGCATCTTATTTTACATGAGATGATCAATTCGGATGGATCACCAAATAATAAATATATTTTAAGTATTTATTATCATAAAATGATAATAATATGTTTTGTTCACATATTTGTATGTAGTGAATAATCTGTTATAGTTTCTTGCATGGGTGAGTGGAAATCCTAGTGTGAATTTGGAATAATTTAAACTCAAAGTTATGGAAAAGTGATTCAATAGAAAATATAAGATGTTGTATTACTTATATAAATAAGATATATAGTAGTCAAAAAATCCATTGGTATATGAAAAGGAGTAATAGTTTGTTCTTGGTTGGTGTTCAAAACTATTGAATGTGGAATTGGAATGTTTGAGAGGTCTTAGAGCTATGAAAACAATGTTTGGTGAGGAGCTTGATTAACCTTCTCTGGAAATTCCACACCAAAAATAAAAAATTGTGTAATTTCTATAATTACAATCTTATAGTGGGATTTTTCATAAATGGTTCTAGGAGAGGCCCTAGGGAATCAAATGAGTGTTCAAGTGATGTTAGGGAACATTCCATTGGACCAATGATCCCAATGATTACTAACATTAAATCCTATTCTATAGGATAATAGAATAATTGTTCTAAGTATTGAAGATAGGATTCAGACTCCAATTAAATCTTATATACATATTTATTAGATATTGGATCACGTTTTTATTGAAATTAATAACTTAAAAGAACTTAAGGATATAATTAGATGTTGGAAACCTAATGAGAAAGGATATTCACATAGTATACATACATTATTTTTGAATAATTCTATAAATTTTCCTTCGATTTTCATAATAACTAGAATTCAAAAGTTATCTGATATATTATTTCAGGTAAAATGTCCAGCATTATCACATGTATATAGTCTATAGGTGTGAATATATGTTATGTATGTATAGATTGAGGGATATAAAATTCTGAACATGAAGTATCTATTATAAATTTTAATTAATACTTACGTGAGGGGAATGAATCCTACTGTATTGTTACATAGTCGTTCCACTAATGGATATAAGACTGCATTTTCATTGAACAATAGTTTTAGTTTCATGAATCTGAATGTTGTGATTACATTTCAAGTTTCAATATAATTTTAAATTTGTATTACATGATGTGTTTCAATTTATTTCTAGATTTTATTCTTATATTGGAATTTAGGTTCGTGGTTATGTTTTTAGTTCAGTATTGATGTTTCATGCTCAGATAGCACTTATTTTAATAATTTAACACTCAATGATCCCCAAAATTGGTAGGGAATTGAGAAGACCTAGGTGGAGTTGAAGTGAATCTAAAATATATTTTGAATCATGAAGAAAATGTTAGTTTTTGAGTTATTGCTTTCTTGGGTGTTTTTTTGGAAGTCTTCTCAGAACATGTTATGATTTTATAAATGAGTGTGGGGACCTGGTGATTTTATCATTTAACTAGTTGAAATTTAATGGGGGATAAAATTTTATTATGGATTAAAATATTGTTACCACGACTTTCTAGTTATTTTTAAAAGGTAAAAAATATATGTTCCAAAGTTATTCACAGTCACAAGTTACTAATATACTTTCCCTAGAGTTGTTCTTGACATTATGTCTTGCTACTATTACATTGAGGTATGTCAAATTAGACATTTAGAATGGAATCTACACTATGTCTCTCACATTTTATGAAAAAAAAAATTGAAGTGGATTCCCCATGGAATAGTCATGGAAAACCCATTTATGTTATTTTAGAATAAGGAAATCAGGTGATTAATGATTCTAATTCTATACAGGACACATAGGGTTCCTTTTGTCCTATTTAGTATTTTAGTATGGCTTTGGTATGTGAAAACTACCATGTTTAAATTCAATTTTAGTCCATGGAAGGTTATGAAAAGGAAGTTATTGTATATTTAAGAGATTTTTCTATTACATACTAGAGTGTTAGGAGTGAGGTAAATTCATGCTAGCCTATGGAATTACACAATACTAGGCCACTCCTACCACAACCACCAGGGGTTTTCCTTCTAAATCATATGATGGGTCTGTGATGTTGTTGTTTTAGTGCTAATATATCTAAAAAGACTATTTTAGTTCCATGTTGGGGACAAAGTGGTTTTTAGGAAAGCTAGATATTTTTTGGAATCTGAGGATGTCAATGTTTTTATAGTTTTTGGGGATTTTCATAAAATGGAACATGTGATACTAACTTGGTTAAGATATGTAATTTGGGGAAATATGTTTTTTGGGGTTGGTTATTATAAGTTTAGTCGGGTATTAAATAAGGCTAAAGAGGTACGAGAGGGGTACGAATTCATATTAGAGATTTTCATCTTAGTAGTGGTAAAGGTTTCAACATGCAATGTCTCTCTAGGATCTTAATGAAGGGCCTTATCCAAGAGATTCTCCTTCTTCCTCTTCCACCATCTTCTATATATACCTTATTAATTATTTTTTATTAACATTCAATATGGGTCATATAGTTTTTATCACTTTTTATTGACATTAATTTTACTAAGTGATCATTTTTAGGAAAGAGCCTTTTCATATTAGTTCAATATAACTATCAATACATATATTTGATTTTTCATACTTCCACTCTATTGCTATATACCTATTATAACCATATTCCTAACAGGTTCTACACTAGATTAGATGTTCCATATCTAGTTCCTTGTATGTGATTATGCATCATATTGTGGTTAACATTTGATGAGGTGGTGAGGGTATGCTAGGTTGGCTCTAATCGGTTCTCATACATTGGATAGTGTTCCTCTAAAAAAAATTAGCACTGTTATTGTTTTTTTAACCAATATTTAAGATCCTATCTTATTTTCATTAGATTTTATTAAGTAATTTTCTACATGAATCTCATTTATATGTGTATTATTATACTGGTTATACCTATTTCCCTCAGTTTGTATTTTTCCTGACATGCTCATGCTACTCTTGATACATTGATTTTTTTATAAAATCAAAGTATGTGAGAAATTATCTCAAGTAAAATAATTTTAAAATGATATTTTCAAAGTATAACTAATTTCTTATAACATAAAACTTTTTATATTGATTCATGGTGGTATCTTATAGGGAATTTCCTCACACACTACAAATTCCATTAGAAGGATACATACATGGTATTGTAGTATATTGATAAAGGAAATGAGACAACATCATGTTTTTGTATCCTTTAATATATTTTTTCCTTCTGAAAGAGAATTGATATGGGTAAAAATGATTCATATAATTTTTAGATTTGTGGAGTATTTTTGGCCTCATTATTATTTTTGGATGATTGATATATTAGCATCATCATCATAGACTAACGTGACATTTTGAGTTTATTTATGATTTTTTCAGAACATTTTATCCAATTATATAGTGATTTTGGCAGTTCAATTATGGTATATTATACATATTCAATGTTTGGAATTTTTTTATATTTGGAATCAAATCATTTTTTTCATGGATGCCCAATATTTAGATGCATTGTTCAATTGTTCTGGGTGGGATCTATGTTTTTGTTATTTGATATTCCAAGGGTAAATTCATTCCCAATTGAGTAGTTTTCATACCATTTCACTAGTTTTTATCCTATGGATATTTAAAACATGGATTATGTCAAATGATAATATTTCATGGGGGATAGTCTAGGATAAATCAAGTTAGATCGTTACAATTTTTTCCATGTTTCTTTATCCCCGCCCAAAATTTTCAATATTATAATTTTTTTTAGTAAGCGGTACAAAAAAATATCGATGAATTTTAAAATTAGTACAACAATGGATATAAAAACAACGTAAATTTATCATGAAAATACCAATTAATCATTGATTCAAATGCTACCCGTGTTCTATAAAACCATCTGAGGCCCCAATACCAAAAAATACTAATTTTATCATTTTATCAGAACTTAGAGAGGTGGGTAAAATTTGTTATCACAAAAATAAAATTCTAATAGTAATTTATTTACAATTTGGAGATTTAGTTTGGTAAAACGGCCCAAAAAACGTTTGAGAGAGAAAATGGTGAGCATCTGAGCATGAACCACCATAATCCTAGAGAGCATATCATGGTCATCTCAACTAGCATTGGTCTCAAACATCATTAAAATTTCAAGATAGAGCCAGGAAAGAAAAAAATATTCCATTACATTAATCATGAAAAAAAACCTCATCAAACAAGGGAAATCATGTTGAGAATAATTCACTATTTCAAATTATAAATCACCAAAGAAGATAAATAAAAGTGAGGATGGTATAGTAGAGAAGATAACTAAGTAATATAATGAAATAAAACTAAAAGTTATATAATATTTTTCACACTGAATTAATCTTTTATATTGAATTAGGGAAAACCAAGGAATAAAATTTTCTCAAATTCCATAAAATGAGTACAAATCTTGAAAATTATATTATATTCAATGAGGCCTTTAAATAATTCCCATCATTCTTATTTATAAAATATCAAAATGAGGTTATAGAATATTTCCATTAGTTTTCTGATGGAACAGTGTTGTATTATAACAAAATATCTCCAAAGATTAAATAAAATTTCACATTTTAATTCCATATCAAATTGAAAGAATCTGGCTAAAAAAAATCCATTTTGACTTACGGGACAAAATGAAACTTAATCATTTCCCTTTATTCAACAATTGGAAATTTTAGAATTAAATCTCACTAATGTGCCCCGCTAACTCATTGATAGGTTAATATCTCACCCCTTATGGAGATATATGAAATTTTTTAATAGAGTTAGAAATTATTCTTACCCATTGGTTTTATAATCTTGTATATTGACTGTGAGAAAATGATTCAAATCATTCTCAATAGACACCTTCTTTCTTAAAAAGGGGACATTATTGATTTTTCCAATTAGAACTGAGTCTTTAATATTTGGGATGAGGATGAGGATTTTAATATCATTAAATCTATCAATAAACCCATTTATGAGGTGTATTACTTTAATATCATGGTTTTTGTGGGGGAGGAGTTCACGGCTGACATAAAAGTTCACATTTTTGAAATCATTGAAGAATTATATTGGAAATAAATCGTTAAAAGTAATTTATAAAAGGAATTTTAGGGGTGGCCCACTATGGATAACAGTGGGGAATCTATTTTCCTTACACCCATTACTTCTAAAATCCACCCATTTAGGTCCTTGAGACTCCTCCTCCAAAGCATATTCCATAATCATAGACAAAATGATTTATTGAGTTTAAACCATTTCCAATTCACATGAATCGTTTATTTTTCAATGATGTTCACACAATATTATTCATAATTAAATCATGATCTAGAAAATTACTGCGTATAAGGGATTTTTAGGTTTTTTGGAGGACATAGAACTTATATCACTTGAATCATCATTGATATCAAAGGAATTAGTCCCTCTTTTTCATGCATTCACTTCAAATGAAATTGGTTCCAAAATATAGAGTAGAGATTCAGAGGTGAATCAACCCTAACATGAAAAATGTATTTATAGAATGTGATATAGATAATTTAGATAATAGAATTATTTTCTATATCTCATATATTCTATAGGTGAGTCATATTTTTTCTCTAAATCAGGGAGGTTTTGTAGGGGTATCCAATGAAAAATGATTCAATCCCCACTAGAAAAGTGATAAAATAGATATTTTTCATTCACTGAAAGAATATGAATTCAGCTATAAGAAAATTCCATTTTATCATACCATTTTTAGATAAAATATTTTTAATGTTTGATGGAAATAGTCATCATTTCTTCCTTGATAGGTATTCTAGTTGTAATAAAACTTTCATCAACCCCAAGGTCAATGAAAATTTCATCTTAATATATCTATTTCTTACATTCAAAAGCTAAATTATTTCCTTTGGGATTAGTGGATCTTTTTCAACCATTCAATGGTTTTTTAGGTCTTTTTTAATAAATATGGATGGGATGATTATAGAGGTGTATATTGATGTATTTTCTGTTATAGGATCTAATTTTCAGGGGATTCTTGAGAATAAAAATATGTTTATAAAATATTTGAGTAATCAAACCCTAATATTAATTTGAAATATATTCAATTAATATACATAGAAGACATTTTTTCCTAGAAAAAAAGTCTCCAATGGAGGAATAATGTTTTTCATGAACATGGTATGATGACCCCAATATTTTCTCCAACAAATTCCATCAATTACAATAATATTTTCATTAGACATTTCAACTTATCTAGATGGTTCATTTTTGACCTCTAAATACTCACCAAACCTTTTTGTTCCTTATTTCTAAATGATTATAAATTTATTTTTAATTGAAGGTACTTGAATTATTTAATAATTGGAATAATAAATTGGATACTTTTCCAATCCTAACTACCCCATGATTAGTCAATCACTTTTAAATTAATGTTTCATTCTAGTGAGGTAATAGTTGGGGGTGTCCAAGGATAAAAAATAAATAAAAAATATCGTATGGTTTTTTATGAAAGGCAGTATCTAGATGAGGTAATAATCTACATGAAAATAGATCTAGATCCCTTTGTAGAGTCGGTTTCATTATATGAATTCAGTTAGTGCATCAATTGATTTAATGTTACTAAGATTACATAGCATGGTACTTTTATGTACATTATGGTAAAAAAATATTCCAATATAAGTCTTATTAAATGGATTATATTGTTAAAAGTGTTTTACATGGAAATAAATATTAAAAAGAGATTTGAAAGATGGGCTTTCATCCACTTTTTGAGGTTGTCCAACATTGAAAATGGTGACTGGAGATAGATATATTCTGAATTTTTTTACCAAAAATATACTTTTAACCTCATCCAAATATCCTCATGGATTACTAATTTATTCAATTATTTATCAGCTAAAGTTAACCATTATAAACTCAATGAAAAACTAATTAATAAAATTATTTTATCGATTAAACATTGCTTTTGGGATGATGCATTTATATTTAATAGTTTTAGGGATGGTAGGGTGAGGAGGTTTTTGTTTGAATAATATAGGATGTATATTCTTAAGAATTTTAACTCCCCATATTTGGGAGGAAATCATGATGGAGATACAATTTCATATATGGTTCTTCAATTTGGATTTTATTAGCCTACATTTTTTTAGGATTCTAATATTTTAGTGGGAGATGTTTCTAGATCCAAATAATGGAAAATTGTAAGATTGTAAGAGATTAATCAAAAAATGAATTCTAAACGGTGATATCTTTGATATTAAGGTTTAGATTCTATGGGACCATTTTCTCCCCCTCATGGGAATGAGTACATACATATGGTAGTGAATTATGTATCAAAGTGATTTGAGGTATTGACACTTAGAAAAAATAATACTTCATGTGTGATTAAATTCATCATGAGAGTATATTTTTCATGGTTTGAAATACCAAATAAATTCTCCACTAATAAGGGTTTACACTTCAAGAACTTCATGTTGAAAATTTTGATGGATAAATATGGGAAAACCCATAAAATAGGTATCATATACCACCAAAAATATATAAGTAAGTTAAAATTTAAAATTAATAATTAAAATAAATTTTTGAAAAGATAATGAGTTTTTCAAGGAATGATTTTTCATCAAAACAAGATAATTTTTTTTGGTCCTTTATGAAACCCTTCAAAACAAAACATTGGATAATTTATTAAAAAAATCACTTGTTGGTTGAACATGCCCATAAGTCATCTTGGGAAGTGAAAGGCATGAGCATTGAAAAAAATCAGTTATACAATTTTTCAAGAGATAAATTAATTGGATAAAATTAGAGTCTAATGAAATTTTTTTATTTAGAAAGATATAATTGAGGTTTTTAATTGTCATTTTATAAAAAAATTAAGTATTTCTTTAAATATCTCTTATTCAACACTTGATTTATGTTTTTTCAAGGAAAACTGAAATCCAAATGGTCTAGACTATTCACCATCACTCAATTTTTTGAAAATGTTATGGTAGAGATTTTAAGAGAGGTTAAAAGTTCACAGTTGTTCAATAGACAATGGGGTTAACATTACATGTAATGGTATCCTCAGAAGTTTTATGTTATCCTTAAATGTATAAATTAAAGGAAAATAATGTCTAACAAGATACCATAAATTCAATGCATTATCGGAGTCAACCATAGATGTTCATTAAATTTTTCCTTTTATTTTTTTTTTCTAAAATTAAAAAAAATTAATTTTACTGTGGACATAATGGTTGGTAATTAATTACATTCGCGGGATTGTTTCAAAAAACAGATAGACATTATATGGGTTATCACTTTTTTTCAGAGTTTCCTAGTGCACCTATAAATGACATAATTAGCTTATATTTTTTTATTGTCTCTTTATTTTTTGTTGACTACACTATATAAAGTACATACACTGTGTTCTATTTTCCAGGATCTGTATGGTAGAAACTAAAAACCCATAAAAGTAAGGAGAGAAAGGTTACATGCCTATAATTTAGGGATAGAGATGATCCAAATCAGGGGAGTTATTTTTCCAATTTTTTATTCTTCCCTTCATACACTAATTTCTGAAAATTATGCTTGAATTTTTATACATTATATAAAAAAATCATTTATATATTTTAAATTGGGATATATGAATCACTATCACATTTTTCTGATTAGTACTACTAGTTAAAAATTATTATATCTCAAAATGAAGGTTTTAGTAATTTTTTTAGTAATATATGCACTCCTTCATCTATGTTTATTCAAAAAATTCTTGGGTCATTTTTAAAAAAAATTAGTATAATGTTAAACATTTTATCACCTATAATTTTTTGTGATATCATTTTCCACTTTATAAATGTTCTTTCTACTTGGGATTATAAATATTATAAAAATAAATTTCAAAATACATCCCCACTTAGAGATTCAATATTGGTAAATTTTAATCATGTACGGAAGAGGGGTTACATTTTTAAATTATTTGAAATATTTTTAAGTGATTTTTTTATTTAAAAACCCTTAAAATTTCCTTCAATTTGTTTTTCAACATGGATTTCATTCAAAAAAATATTTTCAATTTCAGAAAGTGTACTTTTTATAAATAAAAAATAATCATATTTTATGGTTTTATGGGTGGATTTAATGTATTTATTTTTATTTTGAAATAAACTTAAAAAAAACATTATGCACATGAGAATATTTTTAAGTGGAATTATAAGTGTAGGTTCACCTTTTCAAACTAATTTTCAGGTGTTTAATAAGGACTATTATTAATAATTCATGTTCTTCAGTGATATAGGGAGGTACCTCCTATCATTCTTTTATTTTTTTATGTTTCAAAAAAATTGATGATTAAATATCCTCTTTGATCTCTTAACCTCTATTTACCATGTCCATGTGGTTGATGACTATTAAGAAGAATCAATGTTCTGAATTCATTAGTAAAACCAATATACCTATTGAAATAATAATCAATTTTTAATTCACACATAATTAAATAAATGTAAAATGTTAAAAGTGTTGTGGAGTCTAGGTTAGATTCAAGAAATGGAATTTAAATTCTACATGTCTCTTTTTTACATCCTATGGGCTTTATAAAAAGTGTGTTTAACTTAGGAGGTTCTTAACCTTGCATTCTAGGGAATTATAAATTGGAGCTAATATGAAATTAATTCTTGGACTTTCATGCATTACTGATTCCTGGTATGATGCCATAAAATAGAAACACTAATTTCAAAAAAGTGTGTGAAATGGGTCATTTGTGTGAGTAATTAATACTTGAGAAAGAGAAAACATGATGCCGGTTTTGGGAAAATGAAGAAAAATTAACATTCCTTTTTTCCAATTTATCTCTACTTTGGTATATAATATTAATCTAGAATATAGGCTATACCATTTAGTATAATTTAGATCATGATGATATCATTTGTCTTATGGAATTAATAATAATTTTATCATTATTTACTACCCCAATACATGTATTTCACCAATTTTAAACCAACAATAATTGATCACTTCATTCAATAAGTGGTTTCTTAAGGTCAATATAAAATTCAAGTGTTGGTGAGTTTGATGCGGAAAAATTTTATATAAATTCTAAAAGATTTTTTTGTATAAAATCAATAAATTTTGTTGGTTCAAAACATATCTTGAAGACTGATTTTATTTTTTTTTATGTTTTTTCTATCTCTAATGAACATGTTTTTTAAATATTGAATAAATTCTATAATTTTAACTTAAATGATAAACATTCATAAATTTTAACATCTGTATATTTTCAAGGAAAAAATTATTTATCATGTATTATATTCCATAATTGTAAAATGAAACGCATTTTAGCATAGAATTATTTTTTTTCCATAATTTAAACGTAATTTCACTATTTTAATTAATTTTTTTCTAGAAAATATTATCTTCATATATATTTTCATTGTTTATATTTTAAATAAAATCAAGTTATTGATATAGTAATTTTCATATTTTTATGAGATAAAAATTTCGATACAGAATGAAATTTCATTGGCATTTTTAATATTTCCGTGAACTAATTTTATATATTTCATTACAGATATATATATATATTAATAATTTAGTGGTAATTAATTGTTCAACTGGGACAGACTTAGGTATTATATCATGGATTTATATTTGAAAAAAACAAGTTTAAAATTCCAAATTTTGGAAAATGCATGATTTTTGGATTTGGAAAATCATAAAATTTGCATGTTTATGGAAAATTCACATGGGTTTTACTTTTAAATAGAGAATTTAAATTTCTATGGGTCAAGAATAGGATAATTGGTGTGTAATTTTTCTTTAGATAAATGTGAATTAGGTTGATTTATCATCTTGCTACTTACAATGAATTTTTTCACATTTATTTATAGATTTATTTAATTTGAATGGATTGTATTTTCATTTTCCACTTTCAGTTAATATTTAAGAAAGAAATTATTTATACCTAATGAAATTGAAGACACGGTTGGTTTGGGCCACATGTAGTAAGATGTGGTTTCATTTCTCCTTTATCTTTCCATAATTTCACATGAATATATAGTTGTTAATATACCTAATACGCATTATAGTAAATCAAGTGAAAATTTGACATTTGGATGGTGGGTTGATGATTAGGGAGGTCACTATTTTTGTGTTTCGAGTGTTTCTAATTCATTGAGTATTGGTTGTTACTTGTTTTAACCATATTTTTATTAGCTACCTTTCCCTATTATTCTCATAAGGTATCCTAATATACTAGATAATAGTGAAGAATATATATTTTTATAACCCCACATAGCTCTTATTCCACTATTTCATTAACTATTAGATCCTTTAATAGAAATTTGAGTGAAATATCCTAGCCAATTTTTGAGGTGTACAGAAGATCCACAGATGTCCCATCATTATCTGTATTTATGATCCCTCTTATAGCACAAAAAAATCCCTGATATTACTATTTTCTTTCTTCGTATCCCAAATACCTTGTGTAATTTCTTCATTAACATAACACATTCCAAGTGAATACCCACCAAACTAGTGCCCTATGAAAAATATGAAAAATATCTATGTCATTGAGAGGGTGAATAACTCTCAAATATTATAATTTCAATAACCTTATATTGAATCATCATAACCCTATTTATTGGCAATGGTTATAACCAATTTGTTACAAATTATCTATTAAATTTGGTATAATATAAGTTATAATAATAAAATTAGATGACTAAACATTTTATTCAATTTGTATAAAAATTTAGGTGGATCCACTATGTTCCAAAATCTGTTAGGTTTTGAATAATTTGGTTCAAAATTTGAAAACTTTGAAGTTAGGCACATATAAAAATGTACTTAACAAAATTTAACTTAACTAAAATAAAATTTAAAGTCTATTTTTATCCCAAAAATATATTATAAATAAATTCATTTTAGGATAATTACTCTCTAATATTCATATTTTTGATAATTAAAAGACACATTAATAAAATTATGTTAAAAATAAATAATGTGTTAAAGACTTACTAAAAATTAGGAAAAAACCCATTACTTGATAATAAATATGAGTGTTATATAAATTTAAAAATTCCACATATTATAATTTTCTACACCTTTTTGATTTTCAGAAGTAAATATAAAATAGTTAGGGAAATATAATTACATTAGAAAAAAATAATATATGATGATATTTTTAACCTATTCCTGAAGCCCTTTCAATGTCTATCCCTGATCTACCTTTTTTTGTCTGAGCACTTTATTTTTTAATAATGTGTTTATATCTATAAATATTGTTCCTCTATGCATAAATCCTTTCTCTTAGGGATCTATATGTTATAGAAGAACCAATCATTGAAATTCATATGATTTTATTTCATTTGAACTTATTAATTTAATTTCAAAGGATTTAAGTCTAGCAATAAAATAATAAATTTACTCATAATATATTCCCTATTCTTAATTATAACATTTAAAAATAATACTACCAAAATTAATAACTATGGTTTTATTTTCATTATATTTATTTTGGAAAATAAACTTAGTTATTATGACCAGTATATTAATAAGACATTCAACTAAGGACCAATTTTTTCCATTCAAATTTATTGATCTCTTTATTTATAGGAATTATCAAGCTTTCATCACCCAATACATCATATTTTATTTTGGGTTCTAATTTTATTAAAAATATATGATGATCACATTCATTCTATAATGAAATTCAATTTGGAACCAGTTGGTCAACATCCGAAATGGTATTATCAATGAGAATGTTCTTTAACATTGTTTGGTTATGAGTATAATGGTTATGTTATTCCATATGTACAAGGTTACTATTTTCTATAAAAAATTATTCTAAATGATAGTAACTGGTTTATGTGGATCAAATACCAAATCAAAATAATGGGATTTTTAAAAACTCAACCTTTTTCATATTTATGTTCTTGATTTTGTGAATTTGAAAAGGGTATTCTTTCATCAAAAATAATAAGTATTGTTCATTAAACAATATTTTTTTCTAATAAAAACATGATAATACTTTCTAATATTATTTTAAAAATAAAAAATACTATCATCCCCTTTGAAATAAAATTTATAATGATTATCTATATTATTCAGAGTGAATAATTTACATATGAAAACTCAAAAGTAAAAAAAATCATTTTATTCTATAATCCATATGACATTTTTTTAGAAGTGGGTAAAGTTAAATGAGATTTATAGTTTAATTGGAAATATTAATGTCTCTATCCTATAATTTTTTACTAATGTAACATTCTAAATATATAGAATACAAAATTTCAAAGAGATATATATTTATCATTTCATCATAACCTTTTTTTGTGGAGTTTCTAGTGCCTAGAAGTTATGTATTGTGCCTCTTTAACCAAAAATATTCAAAAAGAAAATTCTGAAACTCTCCCCCATGATCAATCTAAATAGTGATTATGGTAATTATTTTCATATTTTTATTAAGTGAAAAAAAAACATTTTAAATTACCCGACTTTTTTTATTTTTTTGTAAGAAAAAAATCCAAGTAAAACTTATGTGTGTGACATACACAAAATGATTGACTCAAACACTAGAAATTTTATTTAGTTTAAAAGGTTCTATGTTAATAATATTTAGTGGTTTGGAAGTTATTATTGAACTAATATGTATAAATAAAGGCTTTTGTTTCTTACTATATTAATAGGGGTCATGGACACTATAAAAATTAAATTTATCTTTCATAAGGTTCCTCACATGTCCCTTCATGTAATGGTTAGAAAATGTATGAACAATAAAGTTTCCTAATATACTATGAAAAATCTATTAATTATCCTCCATTATACTAATACAAGTAATTTTTCACAATATAAGTTCTCATAGTTCAATAGTTAAAACATTTTCATGCTTATTGGTTTGAGGGATGTGAACTCCTTCCAAACATGTAATGGTAGATTTTTATTCTCAATATTCATGGAGTAACCATTATCACATATTTTAATTATAATGAGAAAGTTGTGATCATGTCCTAAAATATAAAGAATATGTGATTTTGAGGTCTCACCATGAATATATAACTCACATATTCAATTGATATGATCATTCATGTTGTATCAAAAAGTAACATTTCCACACATCACTTTTTTATAGGTTCACAATGTTGGACTTATTTTTGGTCATGTGTCAAGAAAAATTTATATCCATATATCATGTATTCTTGCAACTAGAACTCAAAATTTTAACAAAAAATGGACGAAATTAAATGTTTAGTATCTAAACTTGTTTGGTTATAGAAGTAGTAGAAAATAAATATTTAGAAACACCCATTTTTTAACCCTTATTTTAAAAAAAAATCTATATATAAATGTATTCACTAAATATTCCAAAAAAAATTATTTTTTCTAAAATATAATTGACTATTATTGTGAACTTCCATATGATATTTAGTATATAAAGGGGAATAACCTGGAATAAAATAATTTTATTGAATATATATCTTGTCACAATAAGTGTTACCAATTTCATATTTATCATAGATGAAATAAACATGGCTTGATTTTTATCAATGTTTTCCCTTATGAATGTAAAATTAGATGATAACTTATTAATACATTAAATTTCAAACTTATTCTTTACAAATTCATTTTAATATTCATAATGTACTGAGACTAAAATAGCTTTAATTTCCAAATTAAAATAAATCCACGGAATAAATTCCTTAGCTTTAGAAATATTTTCCTTTGAAATAGTATTCTTAAGAAAAACAATTTTATAAGTTTTATTCATATCAATCACCTAATATCTCATTTATTGAATTGATGAAGAATTATCTTTTTCATCATCAAATAGATTGAAGAATATAAAGACTCAATAAAATTGATTCACTAAACTTTCTAAGGAATAACATTTAATTTTATATAATTATAGATTATAATCTATAAATATCCCAACTTTTATAACTATATAAGACACTTTTAGATGTAGTGTCTTTAATAGTAGTCTAGGTCTCTATATATTAGATCACATTCTTTCCGTTATATTTAGGTAATTTTATAGAAAATTTACATTCCATTTTTTTCATAGATATTATAGATTAACTTTTCTAGGAATCATGTATTCATTATAGATAAAAATATTGGAATCTAGGTTCTCTTCCATAAATCCATATTAATTATTTATATCACTTTCATTTTATCAATTATTGTTCTGTAAATTCTTTTTCTAAAACATTAATCTTATATGCTTCTTAAACTAAAAAAAATCTCCCTCGTTGAATTACATATCGCTATCTTCATAATGATTTTTATTAATATGAATTAATGTAAAAGGAATTGATTATATTTAAAAGTTGTAGTAGTAGTGGAATATTTATTTTTTTATTTATAAATATATCTATGTACTTTATTATTATATTAATTTAAAAAGACTGTTATGATCATTCATTCATAACTACATAAAATGATTAGCATGACAAATAGTATTCCATTATAATTCTCATTATTTAGGGATAATGAAAAAAATATTTAAGACTAATTAATTTCCTATAATTTATTTTGTAACAATTAATTGTAAAACATCCACTATAGTCATAAATCTATAATGATTTTTTTAAACAATTTCTCTAGGAAGGAAATGACTATCAAGATATTATATGCATTGAATATTCTTTCTCATCCCAAATACATTAATTCTCTAAAATTATTGATTTCCAACTTCATCTAAATTATGTTAGCTACCTCACATGAGGAAATATGATTTAAAATTATACAATACATAAAACACATGAGTGATTTCCAGATTGTTTAATTATAATTAAACTCATCATTATCTTCTTTAGTGATGTTTAGAATTTAATTTTTTTCATTCTTGTAGTAACCAACCATCATTTAAAAATTATCGATGCCTGTATTAATGAAAATGTTATTCATCATATATTTAAAAAATCGATAACCATATCCATTAATGATGAGTGAATCACTAGGTTTTAAATTATCTAATAATGTTATAATTTAATATCCAAACATCAAAAAAATATCTATTTACTTATAAGTTAATATAAGGAATCAAACCTAGATTATAACTCTAATACCAATCAGTTTCTTGATATTGAAGCTTCAAGAGGGGGGAATTAAATTATTTATAAACTCATAAAAATTTCACACATTATGAAAGAGGATGTTTGGAAGAGAAATTTTACCAAATTTTTAGTTTAATAAATTATAAATAAAGTCGATATTTTATTATTCTAAAGATCTAGAAACACAATCTAAATTTAACAAGATAAAAAACAAGTCAAATGTTATATAATTTAAAAAAATAATTATACTCCAAATTAAAATCAATAAAACCCTAATCAAGTTGTTTTAAATTATATCCACATTCCTATCCCTTGAAAATATTTTATTTTAATCCAAATTAGTAAGACGATCGGCCCACAATACATAATTACACTAGGTTCATCAATTGAAATATCATTGATCAGTGTATTGAAAGTGAAATTTCTCACCGAATATATTGTTAGAAAAAGATTACAACAATTTATTTCCCCATTAATTATTTAATTAGAATATTAACTACATGTGTTCCTACCCTGGATGTTCTTAAATAATGTAGTATTTCATGTAGATAAATACAAATGAAAACTAAGGGAAGTTGTAATCAATGCACACAAAGATAGAAGTAGTTAGATCATACTAAAAAATAAAAATAACTGAAACCTTATATCTTTTATAGAGTGATTGGTTCTCAAATTTTATCATTTACACCATTGGTCCTCAAATATTCTATCCACTATTTATAGGAAACTGTTGTAACATGTTTGTGGAAAATTATTCATGAACTCTGTCCCAAAAACTATAGTTATAGTTGTTTTTTATAGTCAATATGTTCATATGTTTGTATTAATCGTTACGTGACTCTATCCTATGTTATGTAATTTGTTACGTATAGAATAATATGGTTCTGATGATGGAAATTTGGATGTGGAAAATAAAAAAACATAACCTAACAAACTTCAAGTTAACATAATTAAAAAGTTATGTGTATTATGATTCATCAAAATAAGCATCAGAAAAATGAAATTTTAGGAAAATGAATCAATATATACAAACTAGGATCTATCCCAGATTTTCAAGGGCCAAACTATATTTTTGAATTTTTTAACTTTATTCCCAACATTGCAAAATCATAGATATAGAATTTTGATTATTTTACAAGATACACTGGAAAAAGGGGAAATGTAGGAAATACCCAGAGAGCGTCTAATGTATCAGAGCTCTGCCCCACCCCACTTATACAAGAAAATTATGGGGTTGAATAGGGGGAATTTAAGAATTATTTTTTTATAATGGATTTAGTAGTGGTGTAAATACAGAGGGTCTATTCAGGATAGATTGATTTTTTATTTTTATTTTTCTCAGATTTTTAAGATAATTTATATTATCAAAATGAGGAATTTAGGGAATCTATCACACACTCTATGGTTAATTTATATGGAATAATTTACATAAAATATCGTATTCTATAACTGGTAATATTTGTTTATTTTTTGTATCCAATTGAAACAAGTTCTATCCATACTCCAATACAAGGATATTTTCTTAATATAACACTTTTTCATAGTCTATTATTCCATCTTTTTATCATTTTATACAACTATTTCTCTAATATATCAACTAATGTAAGAATCTTGAACAATACACTCTAGGTTTTTTTCATTTAGGATGTGTTACCAATTTATATTAATATCCATATGTTTATAAAAAAAATTATTCTTATTTGACTCCCTTGGATATTTATACACTTAAAATTCATTTCTCAACCATTTACTAGAAAGTATAGATTGACTTGATAAACATATAAAATAATAAAAAAATAACTTGAGGAATAATGAAATAGGTTAATCAAAGTTAATTATAAATTAAAACATATCTAATTTTATGTGACAATATGAAATTTTGATTCCAAATTCAATTTTTTTAATTCTCATGACTGGGTGGTTATATTTCTTAATAAAGATGTTGAAATGATATATATAGTTCGTAGAAACTTGATGATCCCAAAATTTAAAAATTAACTTTTTTAAACAGTTTATGAGACTAAAGTCTAATGAATCCCCCTTAAAATTTTTATCACATAATTATTATCATGTTTTTATCACCATTATTTTTTTCATCATTAATTTTAGCATCTTAATTAAATAATAATTTAGTCAATTTTTAATTTTATTTAATGTTTTTTTCTTACTCTTGGTTTCTCCACCACATATTTTCTCATCACGTTATATAATTTTCGAACACAAAATACACTCACTATAACTTCTACCTACATAGATTAAAATAATAAAATAAATTAAATCTTCAAAAACACCTCTCTTATCTATGGATAAATAACTGTACATCACTGCATGTTTTTTCAGGATAGGACGTGTAAATACTTCTCTTAAAACCCATTTTTCATGACTTAATGATGGGCGAGGGCTTACTACTCTATCATTATATTTGATATATCCTACAATAAGGATCAATGTGAATTCTTAATCACCATGGGTCAAAAACTACTATTCGCGCTTCATATTTACTTATTGGGAGTAATTTTGATTAACGAGGAACATGGCTTTCACTATGTTTTGTCCTGAATTTTTAAAATCAGATAATTGGGGTGAGGGAGGAAGCTTCAAAAACTTGATCAACATTCCACCATCAACTTCTAATTTACCAACATCACAACACACATCCACCCTTTTGTTACACCCACCCACTACGTCTTGTCTCTTTAAATAATCCAAAAAACCTACCACCAGACTATTATTAATTTCAAATGAATTTATGTTCATAGTTTATTGTAAGTACGAAATTTTTGGGGGATCGAGAGTGCAATATGTGTTGACAGAATTCCTTTTATAGTGGTTCATGTTTGATTCAAATTTGGGTCTATTTTTGTCGACAAAATAACAAGATTTGCGGTTTTATTTGGAATTTTGGATGGTGATGGCGGTGAGTTTTCATCACTTTGTGGGAGTTAATGCCCAAATTATTATTATTTCAGATACATTATTATATTTTTTCAGAATTGTTTTTGTTACCACATTAATATTTCAATCATGAATTCGAAAGATTTTATACTCTGTTGGGATATTAGTTGCATGGGGTGAATATTTGGAATTCTAAAATATTAATGAATTTCTTATTATTTTTTCAGCTGAATTTATTTTAATTATATTTCTATTTCACTTCATTATATTTTTAATGAATTATTTTTTCAAAAAATAAATCTATCCAATTTTTTTATAATTCTTAAATATTATAAAAATATATTATCATTCATAATAATCTTTTGTATAAATATCTTATTTCAAGTTTTAATAAATATGATTAGTCATTTTTTCACTATAATTTGGTACTCAAATTAATCTCCTAATTTTATTATATACCATGATAATATGAATTAAAATAAATTATATGATAAATATTATATTTTAAAAAGGGATAATGATATTTAGAAATGATGAAAATAATTGGGAAAAAATTTTATTCAAAAAAAACTTATTGCTCATGACATAGTTGTTCTTGAAAATTTATCATCTCCGAAACATTTCTCTAAAAAAATTAAAATTTTAAAATTGAATGTTCTAATTTCTTATTTTTCTCATAATTTTTTGATAAAAAATTATAAAAAATTATATAAATACCCCTCATATATTTCTCAATTAAAAATTATTGAAAAATACATAAATCATTAATATAGAATCTCATTCCATTTGGATCAAACATTCATTAAACTATTATTATAGTCATTATGATAATGTTTTTAAAAATTTATAAAACTAAAACAATGCATATAAAATTTTTTATCCATTTTTTATGATCATATTCTAGGCTGGTATTAGGGTATACTTGACTAAATGCTATTTTATGCACTTTTTTCCATTAGAGTGATAACTAAGGAGTTATATTAGCCAAAATTCTGGAAAGATATTTAAATGGAAACATAAAAATATAAAAGGTAAAATATATATCTTATAGATATTTTAATAATGAGATATGTGACATAATAATCCCAATTCACCCATATGTTACTGGACACAATGGGCCACATTGTCTCAAGAACTTCTCCTCATATTCTAGAGGTTGCTGACTAACAATGATGGTCTATGATGATATGGTGGGGTGACTATACAATATTTATTATAGTTTAATACAAAATTATATAATATAGTCAATTGGAAGAATAATAGTAAATTATACAAAGAGTAATCATCAAGATGCATAAATAACCAACATAAATTGAATGATATGCCAAATGATGAGGTCCCTCTATACAAAAATGGGGAGTTGGAATACGTTAATACATATTATAAAATATAAGAAAGAGTATAAGAAGCTAAATTCTGATAGCATAAAAATCACAAGCTAAGAACTTTTCTCCCATACTTAGACCTAGAAAAGAATTCAAGCATCTATATTTTGGCCCTTCCATTTGTGCCACCTAGATTTATGATGTATGGTCTAGTACCAATCAGTATCCAAAATATGGTTTGAGTAAAACATAGTAGGCTTCTACAAATAATTCCAAATTCAAATTCATTCTGTGAACATAATATGTACATTTTGTGGCATAATAATAAATTTGTAGTATAATAAATAGACAGTAACAATGTATGCTCGGGTTCCACATAGGATACACTTCAAAAACCATGTTCTTTGGCCTAAGCTGGAAGGTCTCTAATAATTTATCAATTTAAATAAAAATATACTTGGGACTTGAGGCCCATTTCAAAGGTTTACACTTATAATATACATCTATTAGGAAACTAAGGGGTCCCATATAATTTTTTACATTATTAGTCGAAGTATCACATCTTAACCATTCGTTCTATTTGGACAAATGGGCTGAGTGAAATCTTTGACATGTACCCATCGGCACTCCACTCATATATATTTCCAATTGACACCCAGGATATGTCCCAGGTAGAATTGAGAGGGAATTTATTAGATCCTTAGGAGATAATCAAATATTTTATGTGTCCTTGGGAATCTTTCCAATTTAAAGGTATTATCAAGGGAATTATAATATTTATGAGAAAAGAGGGGATGATTCCCCAAAACCACTCAAGTAATTCCTAAATATAAGGCAGGTATTGAATACATAGTTTGGTTTCAAAACATATCATCACATCAATCAATTAGGTGGAATCCTCTATGTTTTCTTAGGGCATCCCGGGTCTAGAATCCAAGGTTTCGTCAAGGTAGGGCACTCTGAAAACTTATCATAAGGTCTATAATATTAGCCACAAGAATTTTTAATAATATTAAAAGGGTTAATTGAAGTATATACAATTTCAAAATTAATTTAATTCAATTTATTCATCCCATTTACAAGAGGAAAAAACAACTCACATAAAAAGGAGGTTTAATTACATAGGTGGAGTATGGTTGTCCTGGGAATATAAGTGAAACGCCAAATAGTGGAGTCTGTGTTGAGGTCATAAAATGCCAATGGTGTCAATTGATGTCAAGGAATATGTAGGTCAAGGTCCAAGAATTTTATTAACAAAATTAATCATTTGATAATATTCATTGAATGTTTGGAATGCAACACAATGTAACATGATAAAGAAATCCTTACATTTATGGAAACTTTCAAGACCACATACCTTATATCAGTAGATGACTCCACAACCAATATTTTCTTCTTATTTTGTCTAGAATAGATGAAGTCATAAATGAAAAGAAATTATCTAAAATTAAAGAACAATATCTCTCAAATAGATAACAGTCATGATTGAACGAGAATGAAATAAAATAAAAAAGTGGAATCTTGTACTTTTTTGAATGTGATATATCATGATGGATGGTTGAATTGGATATTATATGAGGGATATATCTCATAGAGTATGGAGGAATAAATAATGTTTTTTATAGAATTTTGTGATGCTTTTAATGTAAAAAATAATAGGAAAGGGGGAATTAGATTTAAGGAGGATATAGGAAGAATATTAATTTTACCCTTTTTAAACGAGCACAAAGTTTGGATGCATGGTTGATTAAATCATGCACCAACTGCGTACCACATTTATCCAAAGGTGAATGACCTTTATTGACTGTGCTTATGGATAGAAAAATCATGTGTAACCCATGATGAGTTACTATCAAAAATAATCTCCCCCTTGAATGGTTAGGCACACGATTAGGGGAAACTGTCTGTAAATCGTGTGAGTTACATGTATAATAATTGGAATATTTTCCATAGTCTTGCGGACCCAATTTCCTGGTTAAACAAACCATTATCATCTCTTTCTAGGCTACATGGATGTGTAGTATAGTTTTTACTAACCTTGTTCCAACTGTGATACTCATCCAATTCCACCAAAATTTGGAACTCTAGGCTTTGAACAAGCCCAAAAACACATGAATAGTTATTTAAACACTTAAAAATTTTCATTATAGTAAAAAATAGGATTGAAAATAAATTTATATAATCCTTTTATTACAAGAAAACCCAATATCATACAAGATAAATCCATGATAAGTGAGCATTTAAAATTACAAAATAATTATTTATACAATGAAATTCCATACTATCTAATAGAACTGAATCAATGAGAAATTTCAAAGAAATAACCATAGATATGCAACGAGACCAAATAGAGAATGTGTCAGATCCAATTTCAAAAGAGTAAGGATTCAAGTGGAAAACATTGAACTAAAGAAATTGAAAATCATCCTTTCAAAACATCATGAAAAATTTAATTTCATGATAATCCAATACCCTTATATGCAAGTGAAAATATTTATTTAATTCTGTAACACATTAAAGTATATGGGAGAATGGATCACATGAGGATTTTGAGATAATTTTGAATCTAATTAAAATAAAAATCCATATACTAGTGTAAGAGACTCTACCTATATATCATAATTACATTGGTACTATTAAAAAGAAAAATCTAAGATCATTATTACATGAAAAAAAATCAATAAAAAATAATAGAGACCAAGATTCCATCTTTTAGAATGAGTTTGCATTACTAGGAGAATATCTTAAGTGATTAAAGATCATGTTAAGGAATTTTAATCATCATGGAATGTAGTTAAAAACCCCATTTCAAGCATTATACAATGGAATTTAAGAAGAAATTAATTTTACTATCAACATCGATACTTATAATCAATTTACTGATATGGATTTTAACGATCAATATACATTGATTTCAAACATGACATAACACAGTTTCCAATTGTCAAATTAATTTATCATAAAGATGGAAAGAGTAATTTAATTAAACAATATAATATTCATAATTGTATAATTTGAGTCTCTAAGTTAGTGGATAGATAAATTATTATTGATTTTTCCTTAACATATTCATGTAGTTAAAATTGAAAATTTTCCAGACCAAGGATGTGTTAATTATAATTCTATATTCCCATGAAACACATGAATTAAAAACATGAATAATAATATTTTTATCAGTTATAATAATGGAAATTATGAAAAAAAATATAACATAAACAAGTAAAATAATAAAAATCATAGAAGGAAAGAAAAAAGATGTGGTCAGACACTTAATAAGAAGATTGATCCTACTCGATTACAAACTCAATTTCCCTTTAAACATACATGAAAATGAAAATGTAAAAAATACCAATACATTTATTGACTTCCCTCAAATAAATAGAACAAACTCAAAGAACAAAAGATAAATAGAAACTATATCCTGACATCAATATTGAGTCAAGAAAATTTATAATAAATTCTATCACAATTCATATAGTTCACTCAATAAAAATTTCTAACTCATGTGAAAATAACCCAATATATTGAAAATTTTATTCATAAAAAGAAATATAAATTTTATTAGATATAATTACACCTAAAATACTAAAAGTAAATAAGTATACTGGGTAACAAAATGTCTACCTTGAGAGAATATGAAATAGATTTACCATTAAAAATTAGGATACAATTTCAAGAGTGAAAATTTCCTACTACTCAACCTATTGAATTGATTATTATACCTACTATAGTGGATGTATATTAAATAGAAAACAATATTAAATCATAATAAAATCAAAGATAATATCAAAATTAAAATTATATGTTTTCAAAATCAAGAAAATAAAACGAATTGAAGACACCCTGACCCCAATAGCCCAGAGTCAGTTTCTTACTTTATTACATTAGTATAATAAACAAAGAATCCACATCCCAAAGTACTGAATAGTTTAGTAATTTTTTAAAACCAAATACAAACATAAATTTTACATTAAAAATTGATAAGAAAAAATATATAAATTCCATTGTAAACATCCATAACTTCTAGATTATCCCTCCAAGTCATTCCTAATATTCATTTTCATCCTGGGGGAAATGAAACATAAGAAATAGGAGAGATATATTGTTAAATAAGGGTAAGTAATACCAAAAAGGATAAAATGAAAAAATAATGCATGGTTAATGAATGAAAACACATGTCTTATAACATAAACTTGAGAATAATATGGAAAGAATAAAATATGAATAAATAATTCCATAAAAATAATCACGTGAGAATTAATCATAATCATGGATATTCAAGTAGATTGAAATTCAAATGGATTATCAATTACTAACAAGATAATGACGTAATTCATAATACTGGACATCTGAAACATACCATTAAAGCCTTGGTCAAAAAATATAAAAATAAATGGTTAAGGCCTCGGCCAAGACTATATCTGAAAATTGGCATGGCCAAGGCCAAATCCATATCTCCTTTGTCTCATCAGACCAATAGAATCATCAATGGGCAATAGTGGTTCCCACCCATCAATTTATAAGTACAATGAATTCAACATATAAATGGTGATATACATAAACTACATATACATATTAAATATAAATATCATTCCCCAAACTATTAACATAATCACTAACCATTATGAGTATTATGGTGAATGGTATGAAGTTATCACATATACCATCAAACTAATCATAAAACATTTTAGAAAACATGGTCGATGATAATAATAATACATAAATCTGAATAAATCATAAAATTAAAAATAGGTTTTTAAATAGATTAAAATACTCTAATAAAACCATCATGTAATTCTTGATAGAAATATACTTTTTACTTTGCAAAAAATATTTCTTTTGGAAAAATAATTTTTATATTTTATAATTGTTTTTATAAAACAAAAAATTAAAGAATATATTTTTGAATGAAAAATTTATTGATAATAGTGTCTTAAAATATTTTATGGATGGTACTTGAAAATGGTTGAGAAATCAATAATTTCCCTTTAATTGGGCTTGCATATTGGGAAGAATTGAGAAGAGAACCTTGTAAAAAAAGTATCTCCTATGAAAAAAAAGATGAAATAGTATGGAAAAATCAGTTTCCATTGTATAAAAATAATTAATAATAATTATATGAAAATAATGACGAATTAAATTGGTTTATAGATAAAGAAAAAATAACCCAAATGAAAATAAATGTTCGGGAGAAAACCCTTACCATATTTTTGAATGTGTTCTGCATTTGATTTTAATATCCTATAAAACCCAATTAAATCCATTATTTTTTTATTTCATAATCATTTAAAATTTTATTTTATTAATTATTTTTTAATTAAGTTCATTTATGGACTTATTTATGAGTTATAGATTTTAATTTCATCATTCGGGGGTATTCAATTTCTTGGTTTTCAAGATCAGTTTTCTTGTTTATAAGTAATAAAGTTCATGTAAAATGTGTACAATTATATAGAATTGGAATTGTATTTTATTAATAAATATACATAATTGTTAATGTTTTAATATATTTTTTCCAATATATGTGGATGAATCATTATATAACGTGTTAATAGTAATTGTTTGGATTAATTTTAGCGTTTTTAGATCCCAATGAACTTGTTTTGTTTTTTCATTTAGTATTGTGTAAATATGTTACTTCTAGAACTTGAAAGGGGTTTTAATATAAATTTTCAAATATATTTAAACCAATAAAATATTCTTATGAAAATCCTTGAATACAGTGAGGGAAAATGAAAAACTTTTCTTCCTTAAAGGTGATAAAACAACACCTCACAGATGACGTTTCCATTTTTGGAATAAAATGGAAAGAATAAAGGGATTGATGGTGGATTTTTTCTGTACCATAATAACATTCCAATATATTTAATGTATTGGAGTTATCATTATATTTGTATGAGGGGATGTAAGAAGAGATTAAGAAAATAAAATATCTTGAAATGAAATTAAAATAAAAAGAATGAGGTTTTTACCTCTTGATTTTCTTATCATTGAGAACCACCACTGGGAAAAAGTTTTTTGTTTTTTTATGAGACAAATAGATTCTGGATGTGGGGGAGGGGATAAGTAAGTGTATTGGTAATACTTTTTACAAATATCAAAGCTTTTATGGTGTGAGGAGATGGGGTGGTGATGGTTTGAATTTATAGTGGAGGAGAGTGGTGTTTTTTTTTTAATATTTTATTCATTTGTTTAATAATATAGATCAAAAATATTAATAGTACGAAAATTATCACTAAATATATTAAATTAATGATGGATGTTTCTATATTATGGTAATAAATCATCCATTTATCACTTATGACTCAATAATTCATGTATTTAACATATATCATAAATTATCGTATATTACTATTCACAAAAAATCAAATGTTTTAGAAAAATTCACCATAACCATTTTTTAATGTGTATAATTCAAAAATGGACTCCATTTTTTTGAAAATAATTCTCAATATGAGAAATTTAATTTCTAATTAAAACCATCATTTACTCAAAAAAATAGAGATTTAAAATTTATAATGGATTTTATAACACTCTAAGAAATTTACTAAGTTCTCATAAAATTAACCTCAAATCATAAGACAATAAGATGTTTATTTTTGAATAAATTTTTTGAAAAAAAATTTCTTTTAAATAATATTGTTAATTATAAATTATAATTAAATATTTATGAATTTCAAAAAATACCGACACAAAATTTATAATTTTTAAAATACTAATTTACTAATACTATGATATAATTATATCATAATTTCATTTATAATATGCCTAAATTTTATTTATACATTCATGAGTGAGGTTACTATTCATTTTTCCAATTTACTATTTATAATGGTCACATTACTATTCCTAAATTCAAGTTATTATTTCATCACTATAGGTTCCTTAACTTCTAGAAATAGCTCTTATTTCATTCATTCTTCATTTATAAATTTTTTTTGTGTTATATAAGTTATTTTGTGTTATTTATACTATATGAAATAATAATAAGAAGGGAAATTTCATTGATAGAGTTATGTGTTGTCACATGAATTGAAAAATTAAGTGAAAGTGTGAGTTCTCATGCACCACCTACTCTGTTTCCATAAATACTAAAGAAAATAAAATTGGATTCTTATCTTTTAAATTTTATGGATATCTTTATGAAGCTCCAAATAATGATTGATTTTATATAATACATTCCATAAATACCTCACAGTGATAAATTTACCAATTATATTCTATCTAACAGAATAAATATTGATGATGTGGGGACTATTTTAATATATAAGGAATATTTTTTAGTCATGCCAATATCCATACCACCCATACATAGAGACCCCAACTATTTTATGATACCATGAAATATTAGAGGTTTTCAGCTTCATAAAACACAAAGTTTCCTCATATTTGGTGTGAACCACATTATATCTAGTGTTTGAGGATCTAGTTTTTACAAAAATAAATCGTACTTGAGTCACCATAAAAATCATAGAGTGATCAGTAAAAAACCATTGTGGATTTTTTTAAAGGATATCATGGTTAATGTTAAAAAAATGCATCCCCACTGAAATACTTATCCCTTATATGGAAGATGATAATTACATCCCAAAAAATCATTAAAGGCCTCTATTGGTTACTTATAATAGTTAAAGTAATTTTCGGTGTTGGAAAGAAAAAATGGAATTTGATGTTTTGAAATATATTGAGAAAACATCAGTGTATGAATAAATATTCTTGGAAACTATTTTAAAATTAAATTAGTAATCCATTGATTCATTGAATCTATAAAAATTGTACAAGATAATAGAGGAGATAACTAGATGAATTTAAGAAGTCTAATTTAATATAAATTAAGTTGAACTAATAGATATTAGATTGTTAATATCATTAGCTCCAATAATAGAAAAACCAAAAACACCAAAACATAAATTTCTTTCACTAAACCAATAATACAAATAAATGGTATATTAAAACACTTTACATGTAATCATCAATATTTATCCCTAAAGTAAAAAATTTTTGTAAATTTCTCAAGTAATTTTTTTAAATGAAACCATTTATTTGTAAGATGAAAGACCATTTAAAAGATTCAATGGATACAGTATTTACTCATAGAATACATATGGAAGGTAATTCCAAACCTTGTAGTAATATACATAAATTTTTAAAACCTTTTATAAAGGATTTACTCAGGAAATAAATGATTAATAATCATGACCATGTATTAATGTTTCTTATCTCTAAAATTCAGTGGGGTGCCCTATTGAAGATGATACTTAAAAAGGTTGGATCTATAGGGTTTTGAAAAAAAAATGGAAAATTTATACCCAAAAAAATAATTACAAAATAGGGAGTGTGTGTCAACTATGATAAATTTAATTTTGTAACTAAAAAGGATAAATTTCCATTACCTATCATTGATTAAATCCTCAATCATTTAGGGGAAGATATTAATATTGTTTTCTAGATTGACACTTAGGTATAATCAAATTATGTTCTCACAAGAATATATAGAGAAAAAAATACACTTATTTATATGTTACATTCACTTATCAATGAATTCATTTTATAATATATAATTAACTAGACACATTTCAATGATGCATGACAGAAATATTCTATGATATCAATGATTATGATTTTGGATATATTCCTCAAAAAATTATATTCTTATGAAAATACCATGGATATGTTGATAATATTTAGATAATGTTATGGAAACATATGAATAAAACATTTTAGTACCCAATTATTAAAATTATACCTTCATGGTACAATGCGCGATAGTTTTATTCTATCAAATTTTAATGAATTACACTAAAGTAGACCCCATAAAACCATAGTAATGTTTCAATCCTACCCATTCATATATATTTTCATTCTATTAGATATTTTATTTGGAATTTTGGATTTTATAAGTTCTTTATTAATTATTTTTCAATTATTTCATGCCACTTTACCACCATATTATGATAATATTCCACATTTTGGGGAATAAATATCACGCTTATTTTAAAATGTGTAAGAAATTCCTTGTAGAATCTAAGAATATGAATTTAAATAAATGAGTATAGTTATTTCAATTAATGTGTGATGATTTTGAATGTCTAGTTTATGTTTGCATGGGATAAAGGAATGTGTACATTACAAGACCAATATATTATGATTGTAAGACATTAAATGATTATAAAAAAATAAAAAAATAATTTAGGAGTACTTGAAAACAGTTGTCTTTATATTTTATAAATATGGATCATTCCTGTTATTCTCAAAATTCAATGTTTATGTGTGTCACTGGTCTCTGTAATATTTGGTGATAGTGAAGGATTCCAATCCATATCTTATTGGGGATCTTAATACTTCATTGATTAGAAATTGAAGTCATGGATAAAAATAAAAATACCACTATCATATTCACCTCAAACTAAACAAAATTATTTTGGATATTGAATTAATTTGGGATACCTTTCATAGTGTGAAGCTCTATGCCACTAAGACTATCACACTGTGGTATATATTTATCTTAAATAACATATCTTCAGGTGTGTGACATATGAGTTTATTAAGAGACTGGATAATAATTTTTTAATATTAATTATCAACTATTACATTGGTAATCAAATAATTTTTAAGGATTATATTAATGGAATGATTATAAGGTGAATATAATATTAATATGTTGAAAAGGCTTTGAATTTTTTCCATTTGGTGAATCTTGAGGGAATAATGGAATTAAATATATAATTAGTAATGTGTTTTAATGCATTTGATATAATAAAACATAAAATCAAGGTATTTAAGACTTCATCATGAACTGTGATAGGTGATAAATAACTTGATGTATTAGTTAGAGTTTTAATATTTCATAACATGTTTTTATGGGTTATTAAATTTTCATATATGGGATATTTAAGTTATTCTTTTCCTTCCTACATCATTTTTAAAATCATACATCATAGTCTATATGGAATATATTTCAATGTTTGTGTAATATTATGTTTGGGTGGAAAATACTCCTTAAGTTGTAATTAAATTTATGAAGTTACATATATTTACCAAGTTAAAAATACAAAATCTCTTCATTAGTTACTTCAATAATCACTTTAACAATTTTATGTTTCTAAATAAAATTATTCGATGTGGATTTATTTATTACATGATCACTCTATATCTTACATAGGCCAATGAGAATATTAAAATTTAAAACTATGAGATTAATGGAATCATGGTGATAACTATGAACATATATAGAAAATAATAGAACAAAAAACTTAATGAAATTTTTTGGGTTTAATTTATAGTATACAAAAAACCAATTTGTCTTTATAAATACTAGTCACCTGCATGTAGGGATGGAATTAAAATCGTATATTTCTATGAAAATGTTGATAATATATTTCAAAACACTTCAAGAAATATTATTTTTATAGAAGAATAAACTATAATAGATAAGGAGAGAATTGAATGATAATTAAAATATATATTTATAGTAAAACCATTTTTTGAATGATAATAGAATCCCAAAGTGAACATTTTAATTGTGTAAAAAATACTTTTCCTTCAACTCAACACTTACAGTATTTATATAAAATCTTTTATTAAAGGGGTCAAGATCATAAAAAGTTCCAATATTTTATCCTTAGGATTATGTAAAGATGCTACTATTTAAGTAGAATGTACCACGCCTCAAATAGTACCAAACATTATATATGATAAGAAATAATGAAGAAATTAATTTAAAATGGGAGAATATTCATCTAGATGGATATCACAAACATACTGATTAATGAGAGGAAACCAATAATTAGTTACATACTGTTTTTTATGATTAGTTAACATTAATAAATTAAATATAATATGGGAATATTTTTCAATTTTTCCTTACATTGAAATGGATTTTTTTTTCCAATACACATTTGTTCGTATCCACGTGATTTCTTTGTTTTCAAATTATTTTTATGTTATGATGTGAATATATGTTGTGACTATTATATCTTTATAGGTATATTATTTTTGATTATGTGTGGGATATATATATCCTCTCAATATCTATTTATAGTTTCATATATAAATTTTAAATATTAAGTAATAATTTATTTACAATTTTAAAAACATCATGTAAAATAACTACATAAAGTTTTAAAAATAAAGAAATGTATATTTTTTCATATTTAAGCCCAATTGATTATTTATTATATATCTATAGTAGATTATTTATGATATAATTCCATGATATGGATTTTCTTCCTCAAACTTGTCTATCTTTGAGAAACTGATCTACACTCTTGCTCATCTATGATCCCCAAATTTTTATTTACACACCTTGAGTAATATTTCCCAATTTTAAATCACATTATATTCCTATTTTTCTAAGGGAATAATATTTATGTTATTTTTTGAAAAACATTCCATATTTATCCATGAAAATAATAAGAATTTTTAAATTTTTATGGAAATAACTATGTCATTTTTATGATTTATTTCTCCCCATTAATACACTGACCCAACATTATATTTTCTTTGTTATGTTTCCCTAAAATTATATGAAGAATTATTTTACGTATGTGACCATATTGGTACCCTTATCTACCTCTTGAATATTTTTTTATGGATTTCTATAAAATTATGGAGGATTGATTCATTCATAAAGTGGATTTTTTAGGGATAGTTAATTATTTAATGCACATGGATAAATATTACCTTAGTATTTTAAATGTGTTTTTTCACAATAGTTTAATTTATTTCACTTTAATATTTTGATATGGAAATATAATTTCATTCATGTTCAAAAGATGTATAAACATGTGGTTATTACATTAAAATACTCACATTAAGGGATACCTATAAAAGTAATAACACGTTACTTCATGATATAGAGAGTTATTTTATGAAATAAATTAAATGATATTATATAGAGAATGAGAGACTTTTTTATGATACAGACTTCTCACTCAGGGCCTTGATTAGGTCTATGTCTTATATTTAAATCCAATTGGTCATTGAGCCATAAAAATTATAATAGGCCTTTGAGCCACCGATCCTTTGGGGAATGTAAGGGTTAGCTCTTAAACTAGTTTAAAAGAGGTATATATATCTTTAATAAAAATGGATAAATACATCCAATCGATTATGAGATAATTTTTTAATTTTACAGTGTTATATTGTCTTATACATGTTTATTTGTGTTTTTTTTGTAGTTTATCTCATGTTTTTATTCGCATTATATATGAGCTAATATTTTTACCATTGATCCTTTTTTATGTATTAATATCATCATTTTTTGTGGATTGATAACATTTTGTGTGTAGTGGAGTGATATTTTGTTGTAAATGATTATATTTACTTTTATCGTGCCTCTATTTTAAGATTCCAACATCATTTTTTCCAAAATATAAGTTCATATATAAACATGGAATTACTTGAATCATACTAATGAAAAAAATAAAAATTAATCACAACAGAAAAAACATGATCCTCATTAAATTAAAACATAAAGGACTATACATTATAAATAAACCAAAATTATATAAAATATGGAATATAAATTGGGTCAAAATCTGATAAGGCTATATATGTGAGGATCACTGGTGATATTCATCCTTAATGTAATTAAAAAATGATAACCACTAATACCTATCTCCAAGTGATAAGGGGAAATCTCTCATCTTGTTGCTTCCCCCAAACCCTAAAAATAGATATCAAGAATCTCGTACCATATACAAATTTTCCACTTCACCAATATAAGATTATCCATAATCTTCATACACAAAAAATGTCTATGTGTGGTGTGAAAAAAACATGTCAAGTAGTATATAACAATATCCTGTCTAAATAACCTTTAAATAAAACTAGTTTGTCTGGTTTGAATATCAATTATAAATATACAATTTTTTATCCCTTTTAAAATCACAAAACATTACATAAATTTTGAATCATTCTTAAAAATATAAACAAAATGGAAAATTAAATAAATAATATAAATGAATGAAAATATATGGGTATATGGTAATATTTTGTTAGAAATAATGATTTATAATAAAAACAATAAATAATATTAAATGGAAAATACATTTAAACCTATGGTAAGGTGTCGAGGGTCATTTTAATAAAAAATCCATAACCCTGTATATTTTTGAAAAAGACACTAGTTAGAGAATAATCCTAAACTAATGGGAATATCCACTAGTTGAAGTGGAATCCTAAACTAGTTTAAGGGTTCTAATAGAACAAGTTAGTGTGTAGTAATAACTTGTCTACCCAATAAAGAGTGGCATCATAACATTGGTACTTGTCCTAGACCCTCCTAGAAAACCAGGAACTCAAACCATTATCCTTATGAATTTCTATAAAATATTTATATTTTCATAAAAAAAATTTAAATAAATCATCAAACAAATATATAATAATCACATACCTAAATATTACATCATGAGTTCCATATTACACAGAGATACATAGAATAAGTCTATCTATTTAAAAATAAAAATAAAAAAGATCAAGTTCAAGTTAAACAACTTAAATCAAAATATTGATCTATTATGACTAAATAATATATGAGAATAATATTGGTAGAGTAATATTTATAGTGATAATTATTTATTTCTCAGTGGATAATTATTAATTCATCAACCAAAAGGAAGACTAGTATTCAACATAGTGACTTCTTGTAAGTATGAGTATTTTCTTTTATTAAAATATTTTTCTTCAAATTTAATTATGATAGATAAATTTTATAAATATATATAGGTTATAATGGAATAAAAATGTATTATTCCTCAAAAACATATGAAGTCGATCCTATGATTTAATTTATTTGATTTGGAAAATCCCAATACCATTGTCGACTTACCACTCATATTGATGGTTAATCACACTTTTTAATATTCATTTATTTATTTTTTTACATACATATTGAGGAGTAAGATACAAATTAGGGTGTATTTAGTTATATTAATTAATAATAGAGTTTCATTTATCTTGGAACTAATAAAATAGTATTAAATTAGAAAAAAGTTAATAATAAATCATGATTAATTTTCTAAACCTCTCTATCTCTAAGTTAATCTAATATATTTAGTAATTCAAAGAGTATATCTTGAACATCGTTTTAATTAAATAATTTATTTCTCATAGAAATTATGATAAAAATAAAAAAATGATGAGAAATATCAATTTAAAGTACATTTTTGATCTTAGATTTAAGCCTTCTAAGATTATTTGATTGTATTATGAGTGGAGTCTTTAAAGTGTAAAAATAATTTTATAAAAAATTACATTTAACTAATCCACAAAATTTCTATTTATAGTCTTATAAATATGTATCCATAATATATAAAATAATAAATATTATGTCAATCCATTCTTATAATTATTGAATTGGAATGTTTTAAATATCCTGTAACATAGTCCTCATTGTATCAAACATTAGTTTTTTAATCCATTTGAACATGAAACTAAGAATATAATCTTTAACTCTAGAAATTTCAAAAATTATTATCTTATATATCATTGAATAATTCTTCTAATCATTTTATGAGATTATAATTGTAATTAACTCTTTTTTTATTAGACACCCATGATGTTGACCTTCATATTGTGTCTCATTAATTTAAAATTTTCTTTTCTTAATTTATTTTTTATAAATTATTAAAATACTAGATGTTTATAATGTCTTTATTGATGTTAAGGAGCTCAATAATTGTATACTGTTTTTCAAATCATACATCGTGAAAATATTTTAAACAACTTATTCAAAATTACATTAATAAAATTTAATATTAATTTTTTCAGATACAGAGCCAAATTACAAATATTATTGTTCCTCATTTATTTATTTTTCTAATGAAGACTATAATTTTATTGTTTCATTTAGATTTTTTAAATTAAATTGTTATTTTAGGAAACATGTGTTCTGACTATAAAATAGCTATATGTGATGACTAACTCTATAGATAAGATTTTCTAGTGGATTCCCACTTGGGGATGAAGTGTATGTTGATATCAATAGAATTATTGAAAATAAAGTTTTTTTATTTTTACTATAATGGAAGAAATATTAAGATATTTTAATTGATTATGTATTAAATTTTTCAATAATAATAGACGTGATGTGTGCCAATATCCATAAAAAGTTTTACATTGATTCATATATTTGTGAGTATAACATTATTATTATATTTTTTGAAAAATATTAACTTAATTATGCTATCCATTCTTATTAATTATATCATTCATTTATATTATATAATCAATTACTACATTATGTTTAAGGAAAATATTATTTAATGAAATTTATATAAATTTTAACATGGTAATATACATTTATTATATCACCAAAACATGTTCAAATTTAAAATTTGATTATTTAAATTATTTATTTATTAAACATGTTCATCATTTTTCCTAATCATTAAACTTTTATTTTTCCATAATAAAGAGAATATTTATTTTTAGTGATGTGTTATAAAATACCCATATGTATAAAATATTTTTAATGATGTGTGTAACATAGAGTATATTTTTTTAATGATATGTTATAATTTATGTGCACTAAAATATATACATGAATGAAATGAAATGGAATACGAAATTCTATGTGGTTTGGGATGGTACAAACATCCATAGAGGAACTAGCTTCTATTGTTCGTTGGTAATAGGATTCACATAGTTACACAATTACATGAATAATGAATGTTTCATTGAAGAGGAGGAAAGTTAATATTTTGCATGTAAATTGATCACTCCTGCATAAATCAGTGAAACAATTATGCATGGACCTGAAAATATCATTTTAAAGACCCTAGTATTATTAACATTTTCATTGAAATAGATATCTTAAGTGATCTTTCATAGTGAATTTTATTGACTTTGACTTGGTGGATTGTTTTTTGCAATTAGATTCAATACAATATAGTGTAAGGTTTTTTTATGTTTCATTATCAGTGACATCAAATTTCATTTTTTGAAAATTTAGTAAATTGAGGTCGGTCTCACTAGGATATAAAGGAATATATCCAAGGATATGGCACGTTTCATCCCTAAGTGTGTTAAATTATTCTCTTTGGATAATAATATAATATATTTAAATGAATGTTTTGAATGTTGGATCAACTTTGTTACTATACTTCACCACTAATGGCCAACATCAACCCACGTGTTTTGTGTTCAATATAAGAATTGGATCCTTTTGGACTATTTCTAGTTCTACCTTTTCTACTATTTTAAATCCCACATTCCTTTTAGTTTTTATTCATAAAAAATTTTATAGATAAAGTTCATCAAAAGAAAAACATTCTCTAATTGATCCATCCTATTAATTTAGATTCTCAACCGAAAACTCATTGATGTTGTTAATAAAGGTGGTAGGGAATAAAGACTGTGAACAACATTTTTTATGGTTGAATTGGTATGGGTTTCTCTAGGGATAAATATCCCTTCTTTATAAATTGCTTATTTTTAGTAATATAAACTTTTTTGGTGAATATATTTACTTTATCTACTATTTATAAGTGGAGTGAATTTTTTTAGGGTGACCTTTTAATATAAGGTGATCCTTTTTGTTTCAGTATTTTCAATAATTCCTTTATTGTAATTTATTATGATGTTGTGATTGATCATAAGTAATTATTAATTTATAAGAATTTTAGGTTAAATATATGAAAATGGGGAATATACAAGACACATATAAACACGGGATCCGTCTAAATATATTTTCCAATAATTATGTGGTCGATATACTAGGAAGAGTTCGTAATAATTCCATGATTTATCATTTTGAGACACTACATTAGGATTTATATGAATTCATTGAGCTTTATTTAATTAAAAATGATATTTAGTATAATAACATCCATGTATCCTAATTTATTATGTTTTTATTTTATAGATTTAATCATTTTTATCACTTTCAATGGATGTTCAATATGAAAATCTATACTTTTTGTATTATATAATAAAAAAATTGGTTTTATGGAATGTAACCACCCCAACATCCCCCCCCCCCACCCCACTCCCCTAATATTTAATTTTTGTTCGGATTTAGTGTAAAGGAAAAAAATAGGTTCCACTACTTTGTGGATTTAAGGGTTTAGAGGTACTAAAAGAGACGTTAGGAGTGATTTTGGAGATAAGATATTTTTTTCTTTTGAGAAAAATGATATTTCCATTTTTATATCATGGTGACTATAGGTTGGTGTTGGTATGAGCTCGGGTTATAGTGTATTGATATTCTTTAGGATTAGTAGAGTTGGGATGAATTTAATTATTTTATTTAAGGATTATATCATCATTTAAACCAATCATTTTGATGCCCTTCTTATGGATGTCATGGTCTAGGTTGAGTTTTAGTGAAATCACTATATTCTATGATGGTGGTGGACAAGCCTATTTTTAGGTTTCATATAGAAAAATAGTTTGGTTTTATAACTCTACATGATGATATTTCTATAGTTCAATGGAAATATTGAATGACCAAATTATAGTTTATGTCGATACACTATGGTTTGTATGTATATAATTTTTAGATTTATTTTCAAAAAGAAAAATCATGATGTGGTTTAGTACCACCACACCATGGTGTAGTCCCATTAATATGTATTATAAATTCATGTAACTTAACTCCATTTATTCAATTATAATACTTTATCTTCAACCATAGGTAACCTTGAGGTATGGTTATGGTGTTCATTACCAAACTTTGTGGGTATAAGTCCCTTAACATCATGTAATTTACTCTTTAGAGTATAAGGTTTAATTATTTTTCCTTTCATTCATTATTTCTCATATTTAATCTACTAAAAGGATTTGGTTGATCATATAGTCTATTTTTTCTAAAGTATGGTTTAATATTTTATGAGGACTTTATTTCTTCTAGGTCTTTAATGAGTAATTGTGATGTCATTTATGTTTTATCTCTATTTCATTCTCTCGTCCTGGTGTTTTTTATTGATGTTTCAATAAAGGATAGAGTTTCATATTTTTTAGATATTTATTTTTTGTGATGATATAAATTTATAATTATTTTTCCTTCACAATGTAAGAAAAATAAATTTTCCTAACAAAGATAATTAACCATACTAAATAGAAGAAGTTATGTGTTTCGAATATACTTTACATGTTTTCTATTTTTATTTAATTATTGTTATATGAATTCAATTATGATCATGCTTCTATGAATTAATATTTATTTTTTAATATACTAGAATGTATTTCAATCTAGATATGTAATTATAATATGGAAATGAATTAAAATAGGTGAAGATATAGAATTATATTTTAATGTTTTTTTATTGAGTACGAATTGATAAATAGAAAAGGAAGTATGATTTAAGACTATATTTGTTTGTCATCCTAATGAGATTACATTGTTTCTTTGTAAAGATAGAGGTAGTGGTTATATTGTAGTTTTTTATAAATGGTGGTGGGTATAAGATTATTATTAGGTTTAGGTGGTGTTGTTTTTTTATTATCATTAAGATAATTATATGGTTTTTTCATGGTTTTGTGTAGTTTGATGTTTTATAAATGGTAGAGGTGATTTTTAGAGTCTTGAATGTTTATTTATTTGGTAGTATTATCGGATTGATGTGGTCCATGTGTCATAGAAACATGGTAATGTGTTATTATACTATAATAAATGAATTCATATTAAAATTGGAATAATTGGGTGTTGATATTAAAAAAGTGTTGGAATTAGTGAATTATGTGTTTATAATGAAAAATATAGATATTTAATTAAGTAATACGAAAGAGAAAATTTAATAAAAAATGGTCATGGATATAAATTTTTAAATGGTAATTAATTTAATGAGTTTCATAAATAATGGATGTGGAAACTATTTATGAAATACAAAATAGGTGGAAGATTAATTTTTTTGAAGTAATAATATTTTCTTATTACAGTGGGGTTGGTTGATATGTGTTTAGTGGTGGAAGTGGTTGTTGTTATGTAGCATTGACTTTGTAGTGATGTGATTTGGGATTAAAGGTGTTTTATAGAAAGTAGGACCTTATATAATATATTTTGACTATAATATGACCATTTTATGTTTTTTTATTTCTTATGCACCACCACATGAGTCATATAATGAGAATTATACCCATAAGTGGTTTTTTGTTTTAGGTGTACACTAAATATATATGATGTGGGTGATATAGGTGGATGCCTATTTTTTCTATCCCACTAACTCTTCTTGATATATTTTTTGTTTTATTGTGACATGGTAACACTATAGAAATGTGTCAATTTTTATGATTACATGGTATTGAGGTAGTGATGATATATTTATATAAAATATGTTATGTTTTTATGGTCTATAGTATACAGATTTAATGAGGAATGTTGTTGAAATTAGTGATATTTTTATGTATTTGTGAATGTGTTGTGGTATGAGGATATAGATATGTGGATAATAAATTTATAGAACTGCCAGTATAAATTTCATTGGTACATGACAATGACTAAATAAATGGAAAACTTGGTCTGGGGTACCTATATCAATATATTGTAATTTTTATTAGTTTAATAAACTTGTGTACAGATTTGGTGAGTGCTTTTGTTATTTTTTGGTTAGTGGTTGACCATAAGATAGGTAATGAGTCATTTTCTATTCATTTTCAGTAAATCTTTTGTATGGTTCATCTATATTTTGATGAGTGTTGTTATGTAGAAACCTACAACATGTTCATGTATTCTCATCCATCATTCTATATGCTATTTTTATAGATTCTCATTTGGGATCTAGAGACCATGATGAGAATTAATATCTCATAAAATAGTAATCAAAAAGTTTGAGAGTTTTTATCATAGAAGTTTTTCTTACTATTTATCTTGAATATTTTTTCATTTATTCTTATTTGAAAATTATTTCAAATTATTTAAATAATCCTTTTCTATTGTTTTTTGTTCTTATTGGTAGATTTTATAACCATTCTTAGTATTTATAGGGGTAATATCTTCCATTTTTTGTGATTATATGCTTGGTGAATGTTTTAAATTGTGGCCTATTTGAGTATGGGTACAGGGGTCATCCATGTATTCATTATAGCCCCAAGAGTATTTTTAGTTGAGTAAGGTCATCAAATAGTGATATTAGAGATTTGGTTAAGAGTTGTGATGATGTTAAAATTTGGAACTATTGAGGATTAAATTGGTTTGGTATGTAAATAATATCATTTCATCATATCATGAGATATTGGAATGGGAGGATGACTATGATATGTACAAGGGCCCTATAATCTCAATAAAGTACCTAAATCTTACAAAACAAACTAAAGTTGGATTATACCAATTTTAAGTAAATGACTTAGGTGTTGTATATGTTTCAAGATTATTTTCACTCATACATTAATAAGGACAGTAGAAATAATTTTCTTGGGCTTTAATATGGTTAGGTGTATTAGGATGTTCATATTAATCATAAGAAAACTGATTCTGATAAAGATTATTTATGGAGGAATTATTTTTCTAAGTATCTATGGAAAACATTTTCAAAGTATTAGGGGATTATTTCTAATCATTAGATGAAGTGGTGGTTGAAGATATTCTGATTTATTTTAGATTTTTTCACATGATCAAGGAGAATTATATTCCATTGGTGGTTATCTTTTTGAGTGGTAATGATTAGTATTGTTTTATTATTTTTTGGAGGGTCCTGAGGAATTTTAGGTGATGTGGGAGAATTTACAATAAGGATAATCTCACCATTTATAAAGTGTTATCCATCATGAGAGAATAAAAATTATGTTTTAGAAATCATCTATATGATTTAACTGATTTCATTTATAGTCATGAGGTGATGATAATGAATTTTTTAGAGGTTTTGTATCCCATGAACCAATAATAGGTTGTCCCTTTCATGTCACATTTCTATCATTATATGCTAACAAAGTTCAATGTGATTGGGTGGATGTTAGTAGGGGCTACTTAAATCTAAGTGAGAAACCATCATAGTTCTCAAAATAGAATATTAATATAGAGGAGTTCTCATTTAGGTGGGAAGTTGAGGTTTTGGATAGAAAGGAATTAGTCTCAGTATTTCTCTTCTCATTTCTAGAGATATTGTACTTAATAGGATTCATCTATGAGATTTGGTATTGTTATCAATATTGTTAGAGGTGGAGATCATCAACAATTTAGGTTATGAAACATTCTTCACATCATAGGGTAGTTGAATAGTTTTATATACAATTGTAATAGTATTTTCCACTGAGGCTTTATCAATAAAAGAAGGCTCCTGATGAATTTGGACCATTCAAGTGTTATGGATTAATTGAAGTATAACCATTGGATATTCCATTTACTTAAGAAACTAAGCATACGCATAGATGATGTGGTGACTATAATTAGGGATAGAGAGGTATTGGATAAGACTGTGGACAGTTTCATGTGTTAGAGTTGTTAGATATAGGTGAACTAATATCATTCATAGTACCACATGTTTATATTTTTCCCTAGTATATGCATTTATTTGTTTTAGGATCATCACACTCCATAATTATGTTAACTGTAGTTTGAAATATATCGATTTCGATTGATATATTTATAGTTCCCTTAGTGTTGAGTATGATATTTAATGGTATGCAAATTTATTCCAAGGTGTGTCAGTAATGTGATCTAATGATAGGGAAACATTAGTTTGTGGAAGCGTTCTTCATATTGTAGAGTTAAAATCTGACATCATTTGGATGTGCTCTATGACAGGAACAACCATGTCATGGCGGTGCATGAGGAAGTTGTGGTCGATGGTACAATACACATACAATGTGTCAGGATTCTTCAATCCTCATGTATATGTTGTATGCAGTTTCCATGACTACTCAAACTTGGTTATTCATTTTTTATAAACAAAATAGTTTTTTCATTTTATATTTTTATCAATAATTGAATTGATCAATGAATGATACATCCAATGGGTAGTAATTCATGAGATATGTTGGTTTTTTTGGATTATATTATATAAGTTGGATGGGTTCTCCTTATTGGTGTGTTATACTGATGCTTATTTTCTTTCATATGAAGGATTAATTCCAATCAATTTCACTAAATTAATTCTATAGAAACTCACTTCTTCTTGAATAACCATTTATCCCATAAAGAAGGTGCTAACTCCCCTTTTTTGAATTCGTGATCCTCTCATTACAAACAAGGATCCACAGACTGGTGTAACAACTGTTTCCAATGCTTTCACTGGGGCACGCACATCTGTCTATTTGAGGACGATAAAGGTGTGATGATTGTTTCCCTGCATTCCCACTTTCCAAAGGCTGGTGGCATCCATCACTTATTCAGGGTTGTTTTCTCCTTGATCAAAATGGGATGATAGGATGTTGATTCTTCCTTCCGCGGATTCCTCCTCGAAACATATCACCTAGTCTGGGTCTCCCTTATAGATTTAAGATGTTGTTCAAGAAAAAATTCCCACTTACATATCTTCATGGACACTAGTTAATTACACTACTTCTTTCATGACATTCCACAGGTTCCGGTCATGTTATTAAACCTCAATCGAGGGAGTAGTCACGTTGGACATCACTGGCATGTCTTGACACTGCAACACTAGTGTGTTTGGGTTTCTTCCCCTAATTATAAGGCTTCTCGAGGGTGTGGAAGACCAACACATCCCATGTAGAATACAGTGAATTATATACCATAGGAGTTTATATGAGATTTTCCTCAACTTTCTATGTTTAAAATAGGGTATGTCGGGGGTTTAACGTCTAGTAGAGAAGGATCAGACTGATCGGAACACTGACTAGAGCGAATCAGGTGAGTGAAACCCTTGGAGGGAACACAGATTTTGGGGATAATGCGTGGTTTTCTACCCAATTTTATTTATGGGGAATGAGGTGGCACGTTCCCTCCAGGATGTGGCGGCCCAGGTAAGAATCAAAATGGATGATGGATGGTTAAGTGAAGTGGGTGGATAATGAGATGGAGTCGACTCGAGGACAACGATGATATTGGGATTGAGTCTCAAAGAGACCTTATATGTATCCATGTGCCAGGGGATCAAAATCCTCATAGTTCACCTAAAAAAGTCATACCGCCAATTAGGGACTTCAACGGCTTGCCGCCGAACAGGGTTGACAACAGTTTACCATTGAACAGGGGTCACAATGTCTTACCACTGGATGGGGTCACAACAGCTTATCATTGGATGGGGTCGCAATGTCTTACTGATGGGTGCGGTCACAACAGCTTACCTCTGGATGGGGTCCCAATGTCTTACTTCTAGATGGAGTCACAACGGCTTAATGATGGATGGGGTCACAATGTATTACCACTGGATAGGGTCACAACAGTTTACCATTAGATGGGGTCACAATGGCTTACCGCTGTATGGGGTCACAACTGCTTACTACTAGATGTGGTCGCAATGGCTTACTGCTGGGTGGGGTCACAATGGCTTACCACTAGATGGGGTTGAACCTCATGGAGGCTTCCTACGTACCTTGTCTAGGATACAAGGATCAAATCCCACGTATTTTGGGATGGTGGATGCAGTTTAACATCGTACATGACGAATAGTGGGAATGCAATTTAACATCATCTGGGAAAAAGGTGGTCTGAAGAGAAGGGGGTCAAAACCAATAGGGTGTTGGGCTTTGACCATAGGGAGTCTTCCTATATACCTTTCTTTGGAAAAGATCAAAGTCCACGTATTTTAGGATGACTTTGGTGAACCGACGTGAAGATGTTCGGGACCAATGGTTGTTGGGCTTGAACCTCAGGGAGGCTTCCTACATACCTTGCATTGGCAGGGATCAAATTCCTCATTGTTTTGGTTGGGTATGTGGGACATACACTCTAGGCTTCCCAGAAAGGTTGACATGGTTGTTGCTTACTCTAAGCCCATGTGAGTCATGCTTAGTGTGAGAAACAAAAGGCATAAAATACCTGACGATCACGTCACGGAAGGTGCATATGTGGGTTGAAGAGTGCGGATGACACGTAGTTAGCGGCCCAAAATGGAAATAGGGGATTATGCATGGTCCGCAGCCTAAAGAGGAAATAGGGGCTTACGCGTGGTTAGTAGCCCAAGGAGAAGGAGATTGGGACTTACACCAGGATGGAGGCCTGGGTGGTGAAAAAGACCAGCGGGGGTGGGATTTGGCACCCCATAAGAGAGGAGCAGGGGTGATAACTCCTGTAAGAAAAGATAGGGGCTTACACCAGGGTGGTTTCCCTTTCCCCGTGAATAGGCACTACTCCGATAAAGATGATGTCATTCCATGTTAGGAATAATCTCACTCCCTTGGAGACCAGTGGGCATAGAGATTGTCTGAGATGGGGCACCCCTCTTGCAAGGCATGGGATGAGGTCACGGTTTAACATCAGGTTCTGAAAATGATGGCACTTGGCAGTTTAACGTCCTACAGCTCGGATGAGGTGGTTTCGCTCCACACCCCAAGGACTTAAATAACCGATACCCTCCCACCCTTTAGGGAAGGAGGGTATCGGCAATGTCGTGGTAGGGGGTGTTATGGATTGATCCATTGGGGTTCCACTTTCGCATAGTTATGCGAAGAAAAAATATCCATTAGTGTACCTGGGTGCCGCTAAGGAGCATGGGGAGAAGCACTGCAACAGAAAGTTCCGCCCAATGGATGTTGAAATTTTATCGTTACAACATGAAGGGAAGTATGGGAAGAGAGCGTTTGATGCAGGTGTGTTGCACCTAAGAGGGGATCAGACAGGGTGCCTTAAGGTGAGGGAAACACATGGAGTTCGTGTTAGAAAATGAGTCGGGGAAAGATAGAAGGTCATCGTGCAAGATGCAAGTTTTGTGCGCAAAATGAAGTGGTTGTGCGCAAGAGGGATATATTGCACATAAGATGGAATGGTTGCGAGCAAGACAGAAGGTTTGCGCACATGAAGGATGGGTTGCGCGCAAGAAGGACTTATACCACGCAAGAAGGACTGGTGGAGCGCAAGTGCGCGTAACATAGAGGGAACTTGCATGAAAAAGTGGATCCATTGGGTGTAATTGGCTAGGGGAGAAAATAAAGTCCTGAGGATCAGGCCCATGAGGGCCCACACGAAGGATCCCCCTCGGGGGACCTGTCGCACACAATCCAATACCTGAAGGCCATGGAGTATTTTGTGAGGTCACAAAAGACGTGTTTTTCACATAGTAGAGTGTTGCTTCATCTTCTGTTACCATCCCTGAAGGGCGGGGATATTTTTCGTTTAATAGCTGGAGTCCTTGGGGACGTGCGTAAAGGTCGGGCGTGAAAACTCCCGGCCAACATCAGCTTGGGTGGGTAAAGGGGGTCGGGCATGAAAATTCCCATTTGACGTCGCCTTATGCATGGAAATGGGGTCGGGTGCGAAATTCCACGGATGACGGAACCTTGGGCACGCAAAAGGGGTTGGGTGCACAAACACCCATTTGACGCCACCTTGTGCCCAGAAATGGGGTTGAGCGCGGAAAGTCGTGGTTGACGTCGCCTTGGGTGCTCAAAGGGGGCAGGGTGCACAAACGGCCATTTGACGTTGCCTTGTGCGTGGAAAGGGTGTTAGGCACATGAAGCCATGGTTGACGTTGCCTTGTTCATTGAAATGGGGCTAGGTGCACAAGATGTTGTGTGCTAGAAGTCCACTTGCACGCATCCCCCTAATCTTGTGCGCACCCACCTCCCGGGCCCCAAAATCTCCTCTTGCCATCCCGAATTCATTTGTTTCTCTATTATCTTCCTGATGTGTCCCTTCTCTGAATTTATGTGTCAAAAAATTCTCCCCTCAGGATCAGATCTGAAAGAGACCCTGAAGGACGGATTCTGAGGGTACGCCAAAAAATAGAAAATACATCTTCGGCGGAATGCAAAAAATGCATTTTTCACGTGCTAGTTTGTTGAGTGTGTACAGAAGGTGTGTCATCTATTTATAAATAGGATGAGGGATCCCCTAGGCTATACTTTGACATTTTTTCATGCAACAATCATCTTTCTCTTGTGTGTGAAAATGGTCTCGATCTAAGCATAAGATTCCACTATTGACTCTGGGTTTTGCGCACCATCCAAATTTTTTTCCATGCCCGGTGACCATCTTTCACGTCACCACCACTTTTTCATATCGAATCTTCATTATTTCGTGCTAATCCTTTCAGATTTCTAAAATGGAATCTCAACAGACGGACATAGAGAGGGAGGTTTTTTCTGCGGTAACAAGGACCCAAATGGTCCTGAACCCTCATATTCTTCATGCAAAGAGGGTTGCATCGGATAACCAAATGATTTTCAACATGCTTATGTAGGCTCAAAAGGATTACATCATGAGCAGTAGCATGCCGCTATGGAACTTCGGTCTTCTGAAAGAGGTAATGATTCCCGGTTTCGAGACGGACACACCGCGGTCATGGGTGACACACGGATATAGTCTTCCACAATTCCATATTACCAACAATGTCCATCCTACTAGGGAAACCCAGAACACATCCATATATGTTCTAAATAGGAAGACTAGGATGGTTGTGGGAAGCGATCCAATTCTCGAGGAATCTCTCGTTATTTATGAGATTACTTTCAAAAGAAGCATTACTAATGAGACAAAGGGCTGGCAGGAGTGGGATTTTAGATCTAGGGATCAATTTACCAATGAATGTGCATGGGCGTACTGGGTACGTCAGACATGAAATGAATTCAGGCGGGAGCTATGGGCCATTGGGATTTTTCAGGCTGTTTGGATATCCCCATTCCACTTCTACTGACAACATGACTTTTTAGGAGAGTTGTTTAGTCGTTGGTCACCTGATACCAACACTTTTCACCTCCACCATGGGGAGGTGGGGATCAGCCTATGGGATGTCCACTATATCGGGGGAATACCCTTACAGGGATATCAGTATGATGAGTTCCACACAATAGAGAATTTCTGGGAGGATATGACACGCACTCCAATCCTTCCATGGCACATGTTGGAGCTGGCTAAAGAGGAGCTCAAAATAAAAAATATCCCGAAGGAAATATCCTATTTAGGGTGGTTTATTCTCTTCCTGACCAAAGACACAGCCGTGAAGATGCCAGGTTGAGGGAAGCAATTCTCGAACACGTCTCAGAGGGGGAAAGATGGATCATATTGGAATATTTTTGATATAGTAGAGTAATTATCATGGGTATTTGGCATTAATGATGGTAGAGAACCGAATGGGAGATATATCGGGTCCCTTACCGCATTATTAAGCTGATGGTTATTGTCTGTGAGGGACACGAGGATGGGAGTCTGCCCAGGGACATTACTTATGGATGGGATTATGGCCGAAAAAACAAGGATAACCTAGGGATTCCAGTGTTGGAAAGGCTATACATTATTCTAGGGAACATCTCGAGGGGAAGTTCGCCCAGGAGGATATGTGGGCCATTCGAGATTCTCCATGGTTGGGTCACATCCCATTCTGCTGGGTATAACTTCCCAAATGACATTCTTCCCCCTAGTAATGAATTGCGGACATCCCTCTTAAACATTGCTGGAATCTTTCCATTGAGACTCAGGGATGAAGGAATCATGCACAAGATCAGAAGCCACACCCACTTTGACTTTCACCTATTCTGAACCCCAGTCGGCCAAATGGTAGATGATCGGCATGGTCCACTGGAGCATAGGGAGTACCTACAGAGCATCCAGGGCAGTGTGCTGGTGGCCCAGATTGATGTAAAAATCTTCTGCGAACAGTATGTGCCAACCAGGTTTGCCATGCTGTTTTGGTGCATGTAGTGGATGCCCAAGAAAATATACATAGTGGTTCGGGAAGAGTGGTATCCCTGCATTCTCCTCTAGGTGTGCCTCATGTTCACAATGGTAGTCTTGGGAGAAATTGTCACTCTTCCCCCCTCTGATTTTAGTGTGATACTATCAATAGAGTATGCCAAATACTAGATGAGAACGTATCCCAATGCAATTATTTAGAAATGCATCTTGTACATCAAGGTAGCTAGTGCAGAGTCCAAAGAGCATGAAGGTAGACGAGGTGCCATGTGGGAAGTGAGGAAAAGAATGTGTCGGGCATCTAGCACAGTGCATGCTAGTCCTTCATCGATAGGGGTAGTGCAGGCCGAGAATGTGCCTCAACCCTCCGGGGAAGGGTGGTCCCGTGTACGGCCTCGTGGTCTAACTAGGGAACTCCTAGGAATTCAAATCAAGTACCTCCTGACGTTTTCTGTCGATGATATCTTCCCTTTTCTGTGGTCTTCTTGGATAAATCTACGACAGTCCATGTATTCCGAAGAGTTGTGTCAGAGGTTGATACACACTGGGATTGATCTTCAAGACATACGGCGCATATGGATATTGGATAGGGTAAACTTTCTTCATCGGCATGCATACCTAATAGCCATGGATATGTACACATGCCAGTGGGGACAGTACGAATAAATGCATCTCCTGGTGAATGTAATGCTTGGAACGAAGAATGACCCATAGAAGCTTCCATATGAGGAAAAAATTGTAGAGGAAGGAGAATAAGAAGGAGGATTACATGAAGAAGAGGTCAAAGTTGAAGGTCTTGGTGGTGAGGGGCCTTCAGAAGCTCTCACTCACCAGCAGAGTTTCTGGGAGAGTGGCAAAATCGTCTTCTCTGATATAGAACTGGAAGAGTATCTTGAGGTATGGTTTAAAACTAATATTGTCCTTTATCTTTTCATAATATTGATCTGTCAACCAAACCCTATCCTATTCAGGAACTCATTGGCAAGGGTCCCCAAGGAGTCTTTCCCCCAGGGGGGCACAGATATGCCAATAGAGACCAAGCAAAAACCTTGGGGGCCAGTCCTTGGGACCGAGTATAGTGGGGTGTAGATTTTAGCTGGATTATGTGACAATGAGTCATAGGGAGATTCCCTTGTCATCCCTATTGTTCTAGAGGATCTGACGTCGGTGATCAAGGTGACAAGAACCAAAGGCTCCCCTATGGAAGTGACCCCTGCCATGACACAGGGAATGGACACCACCGCACTTTCCTCCCTTAAGTCCTTTCTCATTGGTTTTCCTCTTTGCTAGAGAATTCAGTTAATCAAAATACTAATTCATGATTCAGTGTTCGTAAGGTTGTAGGAATGATAAACTGTCGAGTCCAAGACATCTGCGGGAGCTGGATGGGCAGTGGTAGAGGCGGCCTTTAGAGAAGAAACCATTCTTGGTGGCCTTACCCTGGTACTTGACGATCCATAGATTGCAATGAAGGATGGTAATGTTATCGGGGTGGAGTTCCATCCCGGTGAGAGTGAAGTCACTGAAGAGGAGGAGGTTCTCAAACAAGACCCTGCTACTAAACTCCTCGCCGCTTTCCCCAAATACAGACCCACATACCCTGATGAAATTGACGATTTCAACATAGATGCTATGGGGGACAGTCGTATTACACGGTGCATGGCGTGGAAGTGCATCAGACCCTTTCTCATCCAACCACTTGATGAATGGCTAAGAAGGATAGGATCACTCTGCACCTTGTTATGATTTCTCTGTGCTAGAGGGGCAGACACTTTCCATTATCATGTAATGATCTATGATTACATGGTGGAGAAGATACAAGAATATAGTTGACATTCAGACATTGCCCGACACTAGGAGGGTTCACAGAATACTCAGGCCTTCCTGGAGGTAGAGTAGGAAGACCAATGCCTTGAGGAGAAAATGAAGGAATGGGAGGAATTCATTGAAAACCAATCTGATATCATTGAATGATTGAAATCCCAGCTCTCATATTATTAGGAGAAAATAGCACAGGCAAATTGCCAAATGATTGGGCTCTAGACTGAACAATCACATGCATAGGCCAGGGATAACGAATTGTGCCCCGCTACTGCTGTCGAAGAGAAGGATCTCAGGGGACAGGAAGAGATGCTGGAGGCCACAATTCATAAGGTGATAGTATTAGAACAGTCCATCCAAAATGTTGACCCTTAAGGGCCCTGTTTTGGCTGACCCTTTTATACTCATCCTTCTTTATTACTTCCAACTCTAAATTGTATGCATGAACGGACAATTTTCTTGTTTATTTTAATTCACTTCAACCACAATCTCAAAGTAAATAGTGCTCCATTCCTAATATCACGTGGGTCATGCCATATGTGAGAAAAAAGGGGTGCTTGTGCTATTACTCCATTTGAATGTGGGAGTGACAATCAAACTTCGGACACCCGAGATAGAAACGAATCTTTCAGGCTTTCGAAAAGAAAGGGTGGAGACCTAACTAGAGAATAAAGTCCTCAAAACAGCCAAAATGTCACTTCCCCAACAAGCTCTAGTGCATGGGTGGGGTAACACCAAGGGAATTAGAATCGATTCGAACATAGGGGAGTGAGAATTGTGACTCATGATACCCAAAATTTGGAACACTGTAGGGATAGAGTGACAATGAAGGATAACTATTGACTGTGTTCGAAACACAGTATCCTTATTGTGTTATCCTAAAATGAGGATAACAAATGAGGGCTGACCACTGACCATGTTCAAAATGTGAGGCTTGACTCGAAATGTCTTCCATTATCCTTCCAGAACATTGTCCATGGATAGTAGGAAAGCCATAGGTCGAGCATCCATACTACTAGGGGGTTCCATTTGGTGTGAAAGAGGATTAGGGTCCAAATGAAGGGCACACAAAGTGGGGAGTTGGAGTGATTGGTTGTTCGAATGGATTCCAACACTCTTGAAATCATTCCTCCATGATGAAGGAACATTAGGTGGGAGCATCCATCAAATCATGGATCAAACATTCTTCCGAGTAGGACCTCTTTGGCAAGGGATCTAGTGAATCCCGTGATTAACACGGGGCATCCTGAACTTGTTTAGGGTAGAATCATTGTTTGGTGTCATGCACTGAGGATATAAGGACATGTGCAGTTTAACGTCACAAGATAAGATGAAGGGTGAAAGGGGAGATTCCAGGAAGGGAGTATGTGGTGCGGTAGATATAAAATCAATGTGAATGAGGACATAAGAATTCCTCACCACACCACGTATCCCCAAAGAAAAGGGACCAAAAGTGAAAGTTAGGATGGTCCAAAAGCAAGGTGCCTAGATGTTCTTACGTACCCCATTAGGATAGGAATAAATCTATACATAGTTATGAAGGTACAGTTTAACATCATGCGGGATGATGAAAGGCATGTGTGGCATTACTGCGCTAGTACATGTCCTACTAGAACTACTAAGCCCACGTGAGTCATGCTTGATGTGGGAAACACGGAGTAGTGATCGGAATTTCCTACAAAATAAGGGCACATGTCAGGGGTGATGGGGAACGAGGTGAATGACACCCCACTGAGGCAGATCCCCCTATATAATGCACCTAGATGCATGAAGGAGTAAATCCATGTATGTTAGAATTCCACTTGAACATAAGGAAGTTGAAATATGTGAATCATGATGCTCGAGATCTGGACCACAATGATGGTTGCATGAAGATAGAGGATAATTGTTGACCATGTTTAAAACAAAGTATCCATATCGTGTTATCCATGAATGGGGAAAACAAATGAGGGTTAATCGATGACCTTGTTCGAAACACGGGACCTATCGCAAATGTCGTCTTTGGTCCTCAGGGGCGTTGGACCAAGTCGGCATGAGACGAGGCCATAAAGGGGTCCCTCTAGATGTGGAAGAGGATGAGGATCAAAATAAAGGGCTCACAAAGCTTGGACATGAAATGAGGGAATTTACCTGTAAAAATTAAACACTTCAGACACTTCCACAACGCATCTGAGTACGATAGTAAGAAGTATCATATAGAGGGATTCGAGTCCACCTCCAAGGAAAAAGGTCATGTGGTTTCCTGATTCCAACATAATGGTCATAGGATGGGCCATTAAAGGGGTTTGATTTAATGGAATGTGTGCCAAATGGAAAATTTTACATACATGATGCGCAATTCCCATAGGGAGATCTTCGTTTAGGGTCATAGAACTCGAACCAGGTGGGGAAAGACACGGTAGGCACATGGTGCGGCCTTTTCAAAACCTGATGTGAATGAGGACCCATGAGTTACTCGCTACACCACATGTTCCTTAGATAACTTGGACTGAGGGACCACAATAGAGGAAAGGATTTTATATTCCTAGGGATGGACCCATAGACAATGTGTTTGGGAGTTCCTACATATCTCATTAAGATGGGAATCTAGTCGTATGTAGTTCTAGAATATGTCGGGCAGTATAAAATCTTATGGTAAGGATGTGAAGTTATCTTATTTTATGTTCATAGAACTTAGATCAGAGATGATAGGGAACACCGGAGACACAATGTGAGGTAATTATGAAACTCAACATGAATGAGGACCTAGATTCCAAATCACCATGTGTTCCTGGGGGAGCTTTTAGGTTGAGGGGCCAAAATTGAAAGTTAGACTGGGCCCGAGGCAAAGTGCATGGATGTTCCTACGTATCCCATAAGTATGGGAATCAGTCCATACGTTGTTCTAAGAATGGCACGGTAATATACAAGTGCCAAAGATAATAAGGTTGTGTAGGTCTGGCCCAGTGCACCAAAATAAGCCATAATTGATATATCATTTTTTCCTTTAGGATTATTGGCATTGTTGTTGTTTTTTTTGTGAAGAAATGGTCATAGGATAGAAAGTCCGGGAATCACTATAAGAATCAAGCCATGTGTAGGAATTGAAAAATGGTATGGTGTGTGACTGATACAAAACATGATGTCCCCTCGAATGAGGACACCAGAAATAAGTGTTGTTTTTCATCGTGGGGCTACGTTGATAATGTCATGGTTTACAGTCATTTGATGGGACCCAACATGAATTTTAATGTCATTTAGTATAGATGCAACAGTTTAAAGTCATGTGGGACTAGGCAGTATAGTTTAAAGTCATATGGATAAAACATATATAGGATAGATGAGGTTCCACATGGAATATGCATGGCGTGATAAAGCATACCCGACGTGAATGAGGATGAGGTCCACATCATATTGTGCATGATTCTGAGTAGGAAACCTTGTCCTGAGGGGATAGAAAAGGATAGAGTATATGGGAGAGGATAGGTTGGTCCCTAGTTGAGCTGGACCCAAAGAAAAGATGTTTGTGTGTTCCTACGTATCCCATGGGAATGCGATTCAATCCATATGTAGTTCTTGGAGGTGCCTTTTAAAGTCAGGTGTGACAACATACAGTTGTTTCTGACTCTTTATTCAGGGAGCACGCCCATCCGTCACGCAGAGGCCGCGATACTGTTACCCTGCATTCTCACTTTCTAAAGGTGGGTGGCATCCGCACCAGGGTGGCTGCAATTCCCCACGGACAAACGCCACCCCAATTAGGAGGAAATAACCCCATGTGAGGGATGATCCCATCCCCATGGAGACAAGTGGGCATAGAGAATGTCTGAGGTAGGGGGACCCTACGTGCGAGGCATAGGGCTAGGTCACAGTTTAACGTCATGTGTTGAGGATGAGGTGCTTGGAAGTTTAACGTCCTGCAGCTCAGACGATGTGGGTTCTCCCCACACACCTAGGACTTACATAACTGGTACCCTCTACTCCTTATGGGAGGGAAGGCATCGGCAATGCCATACTGAGGGGCTGTCATAGAGCAAACCATCGAGGGGTCCATGTTAGTGTGGCTATGTGAACAAGAAATATCCATTAGCGTGCCTATGCAAAGAGGCATGAGGAAAAGAAACGCAACAGCAAGAATCGTCCAAGGGAATTCAAAGTTACCTTTTATGATCCTAGAAGGTCGCACGGGAAGACGGTGCTTGATGTGAATACCTAGGGAAAAAAAGGCACCTACGAATGGCACCCACAAGAAGATCATCATGGTGAGGGGTCCTAGGGAATTTTCTGTGACCTTTGAGGCTGGCGCGTGAAATAATGGACCTGCGCAAAACACACTGGCCTAGCACAAAATCGGGGATGCTTGCATGTAATTGGAGGTAGAGGTTTTTCGCATATCTAGGAGGATTGCGCGCAAGGGAGTTGAATTTCATGCAAGTGGAAGAGGTCATACACAAGGAAAGGGGTGTGTGAAATAGAAGGAATTGTGTGCAATTGGTCGGACTACACACAATGGAAGGAATTACGCACGAAGGGGGAACCACGAAGGGATTGGAATTTCGTCTAAGCCATGGGGATCTCGCATGAAGGCAGAACCCAGGGTGACATGGCATGAAAATAACCATACCTGAAGGCCATCTTCACGTGCGTGGAAAGTCGATTTCGCGCACGAGAGCTGGTTCATATTCTTCAGCCCTGAAATGGAAGGGGGTTGCCTTCTATTTATAGAAGTCTGGGGGTGTGAAAAACAGCTCGGTGCGAAAGAATAGCATGCCATAGGCGGCGGAAAAAAATGTCAACCGCATGGGGCGTTGGTGCAAAATTATTTCACACCGGCGCCAAGGACTCTTCGCGAATCCCTGAATTTTCCGCAGGGAACACAATTTTTCATGCGCTTCACCATTTTTTTCACGTAACACCTTCGGGCCCCCCGAGCCAGGTCTCGGGGTCTGAATATGACCTTGCTTTGTCATTTCAAAATATTATTCAACACTTAAGCACTTTTCGGTGTATAAAAATGCCCCCCTCGAAATTTGATCGGTGAGGGGTTGCAGCGATCAAATTCTATGGAAACGCCAAAATGCAAGGCTTCTTGGGTCCCATGCGCGCAAAAATATGAAGCGGCGTGAAAAACTCCTCCAGGCGTGGAATACTCTTTTTTCACTGGGGTGGATCCCAGGCTTATCCTATAAAAGAAGAAGAGGGTACCATGCTCCGTACGACTTTTCTCACGTGATAAGATTTGATCTCTCGTGCACAAAATTCTCTCTGGTCCAACGTGAAAAACTACTTCGGCTACGTGTAATTACTTCAATATTTGGTGGCATTTTACACAAAAATATGGGGTTTTTCATGCCATGGTCTGAAATTTCGTGCCACACACTGATTTTACTTACTAGGATCCTAGATTTCATGCTAGCCTTCCAGATTTCGCGCCATCTACTGAACCACTTGGTCAGAAAAATATGGCCACAAACCGGGTTGATAAGCGGGAAGCCACTGCTCGTAGAGATGAAATGGTTGTGAACTCAGAATTTTACGGTGAAAAAAGTGTTTTCACCAATAATCATACCCTCATCAACATGAAAACCCCCGCCCAAAAGAAGTATGCCCTGTCTGACAATCTGCCGTAGTGGGACTTCGGCATTCTGGAGGAGGTTCCTCTGTCGGGTTTTGAGGTTGATACACTGTGGTCATGGGTGACATGTGAAGATGACATTCCTTGATACAACATCACCAACAACAGTCACCCTTATAGAGATACCAGGCACATGGACGTATATGTCTTGAATCCCAGGACTAGGACCATTGCTGGGGGTGACCCTATTGAAGAGAGCTCCTCGGCCCTCTATACCAGCACTTTCTATCAGAGCATCACTTACGAGACCCAAGGTTGGCTGCAGAACTGGGATCTGTGGTCCGGAGGAAACTTCACCAGTGAGTGGGCCTCGGCGTACCAGGTTCACCATACATGTGACCAATTTGGGGCCGAGCTACAGCATATTGGTCTGTTTGAGGCAGTATGGACATCACAATTACACATCAACCACCAGCCTGAAATTGGGCCAGAGTTGTTCACCCGGTGGTCCCCTGATACCAACACATTCCATATTCACCATGGGTAAGTCGAAATCAGTCTCTGCTACATCCACTACATCGGGGGAATCCCTTTGGAAGGCCATAAATATGATGAATTCCTCCCACCAATGAACATATGGGGTGACAGATCTCGAACCCCCATACTAACGTGGCACATGCTGGAGCTGGCCAATCAGAAGCTAAGGGTCAAGGACTTCCTGAAGGGCATCTCCTACAAGGACTGGTTCAGCCTATTCCTAGAGAGAGATCCAAAAGTCAAGATGCTAGGGAGGGGGAGACGGTGTCCAACCGCGGCACAGAGAAGCAAGAGAGGATCATACTGGAGGATCCTGGAGGTTTGGCACTACCAGTCATGGGGATATTTCATAAACAAGAGTCGGGATCTGAATGTTTGGTACACTGGATTTCTTGCTACATTCCTGAGTGGGTGGCTCATGCCAGTGAGGGATGCAAGTATGGGTGTCCGTTCAGCGACTCTGGTGATGGTTGGCATCATGGATTCCAACAAGAGGTTCAACCTGGGGGTCCCCATGTTGGCTCGGCTGTATGCCATCTTTGGAAGCATCTCGATAGGGGGATCACCTAGGAGAGTATGTGTCCCCTTCCAGATTTTCCATTTCTGGGTTTCAGCTCATTGTGACGGATAAACTTTCTCAAATACCATCTGTCCTCCGGGAAATGGCCTACGACCCTCTCTGCTGAATATTGTCGGGGTCATGCCAATGATGCTCAACGATGAGGGAGTATGGATCAGGATTGGTAATCATTCCAAATTCACCTTAATCGCATTCCCCACCCCAAATGGTTAGCTGATAGATGATGGGAAAGGCTCACTGGAGTAAGAGTACTTCTAGAGCATCATAGGTGGGGTGCTTGTGGCCCGGATTGATGGGAATATCTTCTTTGAGCCTTATGTGTTGTCCAGGTTCGCCAAGAAGTTTGGATGCCTCCAGAAAATTCCAGAAAAAGTATACATAGATGTCTGGGAGGAGAGGCATCCCTGTTTTCTTCATCATATGTGGCTGAGGTTCATGGCCTGTGGCTCTGGTGACATCATCACCTTTCCTCCCACCAGAGTCGATGCTGGCCTCTCAACCGAGTATTCCGAACATTAGACCACAACATACCATGAGGGTATTTTGCGGAAGCAAGTTTGACAGCTTAAGGTCAACAGTGTGGAACCTGGGTGGTGATAGAGCACGCAGGGTGCCTTTAGGGGGGAAGATCATGAGCGTGTCAGGAAAGAGGGCTCGCACAGGACGGAACCTCAACAGCAGGGGCGTCGCAAGGCATGGTCGCGCCCTCGTCGCCTAGAGGAAGGGGGTCCCACAGAGCGGCCAGAGAACTTCCTAGGAATCAAATAAGATACCTCCTTCAACCTTCTAAAGATTCTATCTTCCTTGTGCTATGGTTGGATTGGCTAACCATGCGGCAGTCAGTGAGTACCAAATCCCTCTAGAAGAATATAGTGTGAGATAGGATCCAATTCCAGAATTCAGGCTTGTTCGGGTTTCCCACAAAGTGAACTTCCACAAATGGCATGAATATCTAATGTCCATGGACACATATGCACTCCAAAGAGGTCGGTGTGTGGAGCCACCTCTCTTGGTGAAGGTGATGCTCATCCAGGATCATGATCTGAAAACGATGCCACCGGGGAAGATGATAGTGATGGTGAGTCGGAGGGTGACAAAACAGGAGAGAAGGTATAAGTATAAGGGGAAGGTGAAGGATAAGGATAAGGTGAAGGTGAAGGAGAAGGGGAGCCCAAAGTTGAGGGGTCTCTGGGAGCGTCCCACCAAGGGAGCTTCCGAGAGATCGATGAGATCATCGGCTCTGAAATAGATGTAACCGAGATACTCAAGGTGTGCTTCAACCCTTATATATCCTTATCCTTTAATTCTTTTTCCTTTACAATCGTTAATCCACCCTTCTTGTCCTTCTCAGAAGCATATGGATGCTGATCAAAAGTCCTTAGCCGAAGGAGGGGAGGAAGTGCCAATGGGGAAAGGTGGAGCACCGACGCCCATTATTGGATTGACGAGTGTTGAGGGATCCCCCGCCATGACAGCTCATGTAGTGGTCAAAGCACTTGAGGCTGATGCTTTGGGTTCCTATAAGTTTCTTGCTTCAATATCGCTACTCACTGTCAGAGGACTCAACTGATCAGGGTGCTCCTTTTTCGTACAATGGTCATAGCATTGGAGGATCGTCAGGCTGCTGAGCCCAGACCATCCGTGAGTGTGCCAATGGAAAACATACCACCCCATCCAGAACAAGCCTCCCAAACTGAGTTGACCCCAGAAATTGGTGAGCAGGGAGTGGTAGACACCAGTGGAACTGCGGTCGGGGTAGGGCCAAAAGTCGATGAGGGTGCCACCAAGATCGAGGGGAGAGAGGAAGGTCACACAGATGCTGAGGAGCCTATTCATTTCAGAGGAATCTCTGAAGAATACCCTTATGTAATCCTGCTGGTTGTCTTTCCTATCTATCGGCCCACTGACCCCGATAAAATCAATTATTCAGATTCAGAAGCGGCTGAAGAGAGCCGAATGATGCGACGCAAGGGATGGAAGTGCATCTGGAATTTTCTTAGACAGCCTCAGGAAGAATGGCTAAAGAGGATGGGTTCAATCCACACCTGGATGCATTTCCTGTATTCTGGAGGGGAAGACGCTCAACACCTTCACCTAACGGTTCATGATTACACGACCGAGAAGATTCGTGAGAGCAGTCAGCGCTCCAACTTTACCCTGTGTGAGGAGGATTCATGGAGTACCTGATCATTTCTGAGAGTGGAGAAGGAGGTCCAACGCCTTGAAGAACTGGTGAAATAACATGAGATATTCCTCGCAAACTGCTCTGAGCTCATGGAGTAGCTGAGGGCCCAGCTAGTAGATGCCGAAGAACAACTCATGGAAGCAAGTCTCCAGATAACTGATCTCCAAACTGAATAGGCGCGGGCATGGGCCAGGGTCAGCGAACTGTGCTCTATGGCTGCTGATGAAGAAAGGGCCCTCAGGGTACAGGAGGCAATCCAGGAGGCCACCAGCCAAAAGGTTGCAGTATTGGAGAGATCTGTCCACGAATCTGACCCTTAAGGACCCTGTTTTTGCTGAGCCCATAAACTTGCTCACCTTACTGCCTCTTGTCTCCTTTTTTTAACTGTATGTATGGAAAAATTTACTTAATTTCCCCTTTTCTTAACATAATTGTCTCTTTGTTTTAACATGCTCAACCATAATCCCGAAATAAATAGCAATACATCCCTAAGCTCACATGGGTTGTACGCGATGTGAGAAATAAGGGATGCTTGTATTATCACTTCATTTGATCATAGGATCATCCACCAAGATTTAGGCATTCAAAATTCTAACCTGGATTTCCAAGGAGAAGAGGGAGGCCTGATCGAAGGAAGAGGACCTCAGACCAATTGACGTATCATCTTCTCAATGTGCTCTAGTGCACGAGAGGGGCAATGCCAGGGGCTTTGGAATCAGTCCGAACATAGGGGAATGAAAAATTTGAATCACGTTACCCAAATTCGTAACACTATGGTGGGGTGTGGAAATAAAGGATGACTATTGACCATATTCGAAACACAACATCTCGATTGCATTAGCCTGAAATGGGGACAACAAATGAGGGCCAACCGTTGACCATGTTCGCAACATGGGACCTAACTCAAATATCGTCCATCAGTCTTCTGGAACGTTGGCCCAGGATAGCAAGAGTACCATAGGTCGAGCATCCATACTCTTAGGGGGTCCTTTAAAATGTGATCAGTATTCCAGAACGTTGGCCCAAGATACCAGGCGGACCATTGGTCGAGCATCCATACTGTTAGGGGGTCCATTCAAACATTAAATATAACGAGGTTCCGAATAAAGGGGCATGAAAATCGTGGAAAGTGAAGGGGCGGTTTGTTCGCATAGGATCCAAAACTCCCAAAATTACACCTTCGTGGTGGAAGCACATTAGGTGCGCACATTAATCTGGTCATGGATCATCCCTACTTTTAGACAATACCTCTCTGGTGAGGGAACTGTTGCTTCCCAATGTCATCATGGGGCATCCTAAACATGTTCAGGTCAAATGTTGTGGTTATGCAACTCCCCAAAGAATTAGACCAAGGGGCCGACAGTGGGAGAAAGGATGGGATTTATGATTCCTAGGGATGGACCCGAGATGAAATGTCTGGGTGTTCCTACATATCCCATACAGATGGGAATCAATCCACACGTAGTTCTAGAAAGGGTCTTAGTTTAAGTTCTAAGAACTCGGTCCAAGGATCGGTAAGGAATGTAGGAGGCACATGGTAAGTATATTATGAAACCCGATGTGAATGAGGACATAAGTCCAGATTACCATGTGTTCCTTGGGGACGTGTTTAGGTCAAGGGACTGAACACAATAGTTAGGTTGGGCCCGTGGGGAAGTGCTCGGGCATTCCTACGTATCTTATGAGAATGAGAATCAAGACATACATAGTTCTTGGGTGGTGGAACGGTATGGTAAGGTACCAGTGCAAAGGATGAAAGGGGAGTTTTGGTCTAGACCTTGCACCAAAAGAAGTAGCATTTGATGTATATTGTTTGTCCTTTAAAGTGAATGGTTTTTTTCTGAAGCGATAGGCCTAGGGTAGAAATTTCTAGCATCGCCACAATAATCAAGTCATATACAGGCGTTGAAAAATGGTATAGTGGATGACTGATACCCAAAGTAATGCCTCCTATGATGAGGTCATCACAATGCAGTGTCGTTTTTCATCATGTGGCTAGGACGATATTATCACAGTTTAGGGTCATGTGATAGGACCAAACAACAGAGTTTAAGGTCATATGGCTTGGACCAGAGGGAATGCACACAATCCGATAAATAATACCTGTTGTGAATGAGGATGAAGTCTACCCCACCACCGTGTGTGATTATAAGAGAGGAGCCTCAGGCCCGGAGGCCAGTGAGGGTCAGAGGATAAGGGGATGGAGAACATAGATCCCAGCTGTGATGGACCCAGAAGCACAATGTCCGGGTGATCCCACGTATCCCATGGGGATAAGGATCGAGCTGCACATATCCCTTAATGAATATCTTAGTTTATGGTCTTAGATATCAGATCGTGGGAGCCCCGAAGGACATCGTATTGCAGCTTTGTCCCCCTGACGTGCGGAGGTGCACTGAGGGATAGTGCCAAGAGTGACGAGATTCCACCTATACATGATGGGGTGGAACATAATGTGAATCATGAAACCATCATTCAAGTCCTAAATGGGTTGGCGTGATGACAGAGGATTACTGCTGACCATGTTCGCAACACAGTATGTTGTCGCATTATCCTAAAATGGGGAAAATCAAATGAGCATCGACCGCTAACCATGTTCGCAACGTGGGATTTGTATCAATTTTTTGTCTAAAACCCTCAGGGGCGTTGGTCCGTAATGGTAGGAGAGACCTTAGGCGTGGTTTCCATGCCATTTTTTGGGGTCCCTTCGGGTGTTAATGAAAATGAGGGCCCAAATGAAGGGGAACATGAAGATTGACAAGTGGAAGGAACTTGCCTAAGTTGAATCTGACACTCCTGGTCCTAGACCAAAGTACTCTTAACACATTGGCGAACCACTACAAGGGGTAGAGGGACGTAACTTGAGGTTGGCCAAGAGATAGCAGATTCCCAGGAGAAGTGGGGCATGGTGCCAAAAAAAACCCAACACTAAGGAGGGCATTACCCTGTACCACACCTATATACCCCCTCGTGGAGAGGGACAGGCCAAGGGGCCTAGGTGACTGGGAGATGGGAGATCTCTAAGAGATGGCACTGGACCCAAAATATAAACATTCAGGCAGTCCTACGTATCCCATAAGGATGGGAATCAATCCATACGTAGTTCTTGAAGATACAGTTTAATGTTATGCGGGACGACATACTATTTAACAACATGTGGGACGACATACAATTTAACATCATGCGGGACGACATACAGTTTAACGTTATGCGGTACGACATACAGTTTAACGTCATGTGTGATGACATACAGTTTAATGTCATGTGGGATGATATACAGTTTAACGTCATGCGGGACGACATACAGTTTAACAGCATACGAGACGAGTGTGCAGTTTAGGGTCATGTGGGACCAATAGTTAAAGGTCGTGTGGGACCGCAATCTAGTTTAAAGTCATGGAGGACCCTGTAGGGTCCGGAAAAATATTGTTTAATGAACTTGGCATTGGTGGGAGGAGTTATAAGCCCACCATCCATGGTCCCCAGGAAGTATTCTCTATTGGGATAAACCTTATGAACAATTAAATGTCCTTACCATTTGGGCTCTAACTTGGGTGGTTTCCTGACGGGGATCATTGGTTCCCTGAGGGCTAATACCAAATTTCATTGTAATAAAGAGTGGAGGCGAACCTTCTTGTTGAAAGCTCGATCCATCCTGCTCTGATGCCTTTCTAGGTTGTGCAGGGCACGAAGCCTGTTCTCATCCAGTTCTTCTAATTTAGCTAGAAGGATCAAAACCACTCCATCCGTTGCTTGCTAGTCATAGACCATTGTTTTCAATGAGGGAAATTGAATCTCAATGGGCAGGATGACCTTGGTTCCATACACCAGGAAATATGGGGTTACCTGGGTGGAATTATGAGTTGTCGTCTGATAACCCCAGAGGGCGTTGGGGAGCTTATCCGGCCAACTCTTCTTGTTCTGACCAACCATTTTCTGCAGAATTTTAGAGAGGGTTTTATTAAACACCTCAATCTTTCCATTTTCTTGTGCGTGATAGTAGAAGTTATGGTTAGAGATAATGTTGTACTTGGCATACAATTTCTTCAACTCGGCTACTCGAAAGTTTGTGCCGTTATCGGTGAGGATAGCGTGTCGAACCCCAAACTGATGGATGATATTGGAACACACGAAGTTGATGATAGAATGGTCTTGGAATTCCTTTATTAGAATTGCCTATGCCCACATGGAAATGAAATCTGTAGCATTTAGAATGAATCAGCATTGGAAAACTGTTACAGGCGGGTATGGTCCCGTGACATCTAATCCCCAGATTGCACAGTGCCAAGAGTACTTGGTAGTGTGGAGAAGCTCCAGTGTCCAATGCACAACGTTAGAATGAACTTGGAAAACTTGATGCAGTCGTGGATCATGGAGGGCCAAAAATACCCTAATCTCCGAATCTGGTGAGACAGTTTTGGACCAGCCTGATGGGCACCACAGGAACTGGTGTGAACCTCTTTCATGACCTATGGAATCTGAACCCCTTGAATGAAATGCAGTAGAATACCCTCAAATCCACATATTTAGAGTATATTCTCAATTTTAGGACCACTCTGGAGAGTAAACTATAGTGCGCGATGTCGGATTCACTCGCGCTCAGCCTGGTCTTGTAAGCGATTACCGTGTTGGAGGTATTCGACCAAGGGTGTCATCCAATCGGAAACCACTTTGAACACTGTATCCGGACGACTCGGGGGTCTTGACGCAGAGGCACCAGCATTAAGATGGTTCACCTGTGGGTCGTCATTGCCATCTGATGTAACAGGTGTTATGACTCTCTAATGTGCCACATAGATAATCAGATCTTCCTGCTCAGGCTCTGCAAGTGATGCAGTTAAACTGGATAAAGCATATGCTCGAACGTTCTGTGACTAAGGGACATTGATAACCTCTAGCCGAGAAGGGAACTGGGCCATTAGCTGGAGAGCATGTTCTAACAATGGTACAAGCTCTGGATTCCTAACAACATAGTCGCCATTGAACTGCTTAATAACTAGCTTGGAGTCCCCTTTCACAAGAAAAAGGGGCACAACGATCTCAAGGGCCAACTCGAGACTAGTAATGAGGGCCCGATACTCTGCCTCATTGTTAGAGCATCCTTCTGACAATAGGAATGATTATAGAAGGAAATCTTGCACTGGGGTGATAAATATGATACCAAGGCCCACTCTGTTGATCCTAGGATAATTGAGCCTCCTACCAGTGGGGCTCCGGGAGGCACCATCAAAATGAATTTTCTAACATGGGATGGCTTGATCGACTGAGAGGATTGAATCATCAAGAAAATCCTGGTCCAGGGACTGATCCTCGAAGGTTGTATGGGTAGTTAGAAAGTTTGCCAATGCCTATCCCTTGATAGCCTTCTGAGGCACGAACCTGATTTCGAGCTACTGGAGGATCACCGCCCACCATTCTAGTTGTCCAATAAACATGGGGCGATTCAGAATATGCATCAGTTGGTCCACTCGAGACACTAGTTGTACCTCATGGTGCTGCAGGTAATGATGCAATTTATGAAAATAAAATATGAGTGCAAGGCAGCTCTTCTCTATGGTGGAGTATCTGGTTTCCATATTGAGGAGCATGCAGTTGAGATAGTATAGGTTTTTCTCCATCCCCCATTGTTCTTCTGGGCGAGAAGGGCACCGAGGGACCATTCCAGGATGGTGACATAGAGGACCAGTGGCTTCCCAAAGAAGGGTGGCATCAAGGCCGGAGTCTTGAATAGATACTACTTGATTTCTTCAAGGGAAGTCTGTCACTCCTCATCCCACTCATAGGCGGTGCCCTTCTTCATTATCTGAGAAAATGGGTTACACTTTCCAGCTAGATTCGCAATGAATCAGCGTATGTAGGATAAGTGGCCTTGGATACCTTAAATCCCTCAAATATTGCTCGGGGGGGACATCTGGCCGATGGCCTTGATCTTCTCCAGGTCGATCTCGATTCCCCGATACCAGATAACAAATCCAAGAAACTTCCTGGAAGTGACCCCGAAAGCACACTTCAATGGGTTCATCTTCAGGTGGCGGGAACAGAGGAAATCGAAAACTTTCTCAAGTTCCTTGAGATGGTCCTGGGACTAGTGAGATTTTACCACCAGATCATCCACATAGCACTCCACCAATGTCTTGAGGATCGGCTTGAATATGCGATGCATGGCCTTCTGATAGGTGGCACATGCATTTTTCAGGCCAAAGGGCATAACCTGATAACAGAATATACCTCGGGGTGCCCTGAAATCTTTGGACTCCTCGTTTTCGGGGGCCATATAGATCTGATTATATCCAGAGTAACAATCCATGAAGGAGAGGGCCTGGAACCTGTACATAGCTTCAATCAACAATTCTGTCATTGGAAGGAGAAAATCATCCTTCGGACAATGGCGGTTGAGATCTCGGAAGTCGATACAGACTCTGATCTGCTCGTTCTTCTTCTTGACTAGAAAAATGTTGGCAAGCCTATTGGGTAACTGGACCTCCTTGATGAAGTTGGATCTGATGAGTTTGTCAACTTCGGCCTCGATCATGGAACCGTGAGAAGGGTGCATCTTTCTATGAGGCTTCTTGAACCTACAATGTTTTGTCGGGAGACCGAGGTGGTGGATGGATACATAAGAATCTAGTCCTGGAATCTCATCCTAACTCCAGGAGAATACATCAGGGTGTTGTTTGAGGATGCCTATGTACCGCTTCTGCTTATTAGGGGATATAGTGGCGTTGATCAATGTGGGTCTCGGGTCTGCCTCGCTTTCGAGGTTCACCTGTACCAACACGTCTACCATGGCTAAGACGCCTTCCTCAAAGTCCAGGGAGCGTCCTCTATATCTTCTTCTCCACTTATGGGGGGATACTCTGTGGGGGAAGCAAATTCTGAGTTACCAAACCTAGATGTGAGGATGCTACCAGCTTGTAAAGTAGTGGTTATTGCATTGGGGAGCTTTGGCACTATCGAGACCATGGATATAATGACTGTCGACCTGATCCCATCTGGTCTCCGGCCCAAGGGTCCATGCTTCACAATATAAAAGAAGTAGTGGCGCATCGGCCAGATCCAACTTATTACAGCCCAGTGAAATAGACATGTATGATGTACCATCGTTGCCGTGAGCCAGGCATCCCGATACCTGATGGGAGTGGGAGGCTCCAGGACCATTTGAGCCTAATTCATATAAGAATACGAAGTGATCTTTCGATGCCTCCTGTATTTGGGATCATGATTCCACATTGTCTCGGAAATTACAAAACATTACCCCATATTGGGGGGTCGTGGCCTCCAACCAATGGATCCAGAAAACGTAGGCGTCATTAAGGCCTTCCTAAGGGTCGATCGTAGAGGTGACAGGCTCAACTTCACTTTCCTGGACTTTTTTATCCTCACTCTTATAATAATCAGCATCCAAGTAGAGGGCTTCACAAAAGAAGAAAGGAGATGCATCCCCTTGGATTACACTCGCTCAACCATTAAGGGAGTACTTGAGGCATTGGTGATATGATGAGGGGACCGCCGCATGAAAGTGGATCCATGGTCTTCCCATCAATGCATTATACGCGGTGTTCTAGGAGACAACCATGAAATCGGTGCAGGCGACCAGGCCCCCGAACTGGGTCTTCAGACGGATCTTGCCGATCAGGGTATTCTTGGTCCTATCATATCCCTATATTCTTAGATCAGAGGGATTCAGGTGATCTTCAGATAACCCTAGATTCCGCAGTGTCCGTGTCGGGATAAGGTTGAACCCGGAGCCGGTGTCAACGAGACAGTGGTGAACTTCCATGCCATTAAATTGGCCGATGATTTACAGCGGACAGATGTGTCCCTGTATGGGGGAGCCCTCATCTTTTCTGGAGAATGAAATGATGGCCTGACATTAGGCATCCTCAACTGCTTCAACATGGAAATCTTTCGCAGCTGCTATCTCTATATCAAACTGGAAGGGGCTCTTTAAAGCCTCGATGTGTGCTTTGACCATATCTGGAGATAGTTGAAGGGCTTCAAGGATGGAAATCCTTGATGGGATTCCGGTGTGGTTCTTGATAATGTCATACTTCTGTGCCATATGCGAACTTCTGCTTGTATGGAGTCACTCTGTGATGGAAGGCATGGAGGGCCCTACTGGTTGGACCGGCGGCTGACTGGTACTGGGATTAACATGTTGCTCACCCATCGAAGCCCAGAGGGGAACTACCATATGATAACCAGACGGTTGAGATCATCTTGTAGTGGGGCGAATCTGGTCGTGGCATGGCCGAAGGGGTTCTGCCTGATCCAGTAGCACAAACGGTGGTGGAGGTAGACCCATTGACACCAGATGGAGAGGTTGTGAGTGCTGAGCTCTATCATGGGCCTGCTGTCTGGTCTCAGTGGAATGCACTGCCTAGATAGAGGTGCCAACTAATGTTCCCTGACAACCCATATAGTCGTGGCTCCACCGATGTTGGTGTCGGTTGGGGATGTTGGGGAGGTTCACCTGGTGCTCCCCCTCGTCGGGAGTCATATAGGGATTTACCAACTCAATAGTGTTTACCAAAGCATACCCTTGACTATCACTCAAATAATCTTCCAACAATGGGTATATTCTGGGGGTAATTCCCATATCCAAGGGCATAAAGTTGCTGAGAGTGCGAGAAAATGGTGGCACTAGTGGGGGGCACTACTTTTTATTATGTCGTCGACGCTTGCTCTTCTGGGAAGAGGATGGGTGAGATGATGATGCAGTGGTGGTGCCTACAACTTCTGAAGGCTTTGTCTGATTCAGGCATGTATGAATGATGCCATGGGCACAGGAAACCATCCTACGAGCCATTCGGTAGTTATACTTCTGGGACCCGCGGTCATGAACTTGCTACCACTAACCTTCACTGTCGCAACTTCTATCTGTCCTCACAAAGACACCCACCACTTGTGCTGGAGTCGGGCCAAACCTTACAATGTTGTTGTTGATATGTTCATGGAGCTAGTCCTTGAACACATATCATTTCTTGATAGTGTGCCCCAACATCTGGTGATAAGGGAAGTAGGTAGGGTGATCAGTGAGATGCGCCTCTTCTGGATTCTGGCACTCAGGCAGTCATACAATCCTCTATGCTAAGGCGCTGCAGAAATAATCGGGGACCTGATCCTCGTCGAATGAGTAGTCCCAATTCCTTCTATCTGTAAAGGCTGCTCTAGGAGCCTCACCTACCGAGGAGGCAGAACTTTATTGTCTTGCCTAGGTGGCGGAGGCGTGTTACGCGGGGGTGCCTGCCGATTTTGAGGTGGGAGCTGCTGGGCTGGAAACTGTGCCCCTGTTGGCAGACCTATGTGGGGCTGTGGAGCTGGCTCCACTGGTAGCAATTCTAGCTGCTTAAGGGCCTCCACCTGAGGTTGCGGGCTCGACAGACCTATATGGGGCTGCGGGCTCATCTCTGGCAGTCCTCCTTTCCGGGATTACAGGAGGCAATAGACATGCCTCACTAGCCTGTTTCAGAGCTTCTTTGAGGCATTGGGCCTTATTTGATAAGTCTCGAATCCCTCTGGGATAGTTCTGAGTGATCGGGGATGGGACCAGTTTCGTTTTGACATTCCCTACTCACATCCTTGGTAATTTCTTCTGTTTCAGTGGCATGTCGAGGGAGTATGTGAGCCCCTTCCACCAAATGAAAAAGTCGACGACTCTCTCATTTGGACTTTTCTTGCACTTGAAGTGGTCTGTGATGTTTGTTTTCTAGGTGGTAGAGTTGAACTGGTAAAGGAACTGCCTGCGAAGTTCCTCCTAGTTAGTCACGGATCCGACGGGGAGCTGGTTGTACCAAACGAATACTAACCCCTCCAGCGTCTGAACGAAATAGTAGAGCTTAGAGGCCTCCTGCTGCCCTGGGGTCCCTAACATAGGCCCACACCTCAAGTTAAAGTGGTTCAGGTGATTCGATGAGTCTCTTTTCCAATTAAAGGGTGAGAAAGTGGGGTTTCGAAATCCCGGGGGTACTGGCATGTCATCCACCCATGCCGAATGTGGCTTTCCATTAGGTGGGATAGCCACATGTCACGTTTCCAAAGCCTCTAGAATGACGTTGAGTTCCTCCATTAGATCGTCTGGATGTGGGTCCCTATCCTGATGGGGATCCCTAACCACGATTTTATTTCCGGGCTCTTCAATGTGATAGCCAAACTCAGCGGCTCGTGGGGTGGCTGGTGGAGCGACCCTTGGGGCTGCTGAAGGAGCCCAAGCGGGTTTCCATGGATTTTCACGCCATTCAGGAGGGTTCGGCGAGACATACTATGCCCTCTTGCTGTAAGCGTCAGCCTCTACCCTTTCTGCATGGACAGGGTGTTTAGGGTTACCCAGGGGAAATTCGCAATAGAGGAGGTGCATCTGTCCCTGCTATATTGGTTGAGGGTCACCATAATTTGGATGTTGTTCTGTAGCACGTTCAGCAAGGAATTCATCAACCAGTTTCTTCTGCTCGATAAGCTGCTGGCACAGTGCGGCCTTCTCAGGATCTTCCTCTGTCTTCTACACTAAGGTAGATGGTTCGGGGGTTTTGGTGACACCAATATGCTCTTTTGCCTTACCAAGATTCTGGATGAGTTCAAATGCCTCGGTGGGTGGAGGGAAAACTAAGAGGATCCTGTACTGGTGATTAACTCCCCCCGATGGGTCTAGTAGTGGGGGCACATCCTCAGGGAGGAGGTTCCCATAGAGACGTTCCATCTCATTTTCCCCTCCTGAAAAATCGATCATGTTGATCATGACTCTTCTCGGGCGTATGTCCACGACATCGCCAAGCGACTCGGGTTACCAGTGAATAGCACTAAAGAAGAGGTAAGTGTAATACCCCCATCCATGGACTTGCGCATGGGGGGTATCCTCTTTAATAACATTGCGGAGTACTTGGAAACTCTGGACACATTGTCGTTGGAGGGTCCTGTAGTGATCAGGTGACTCGGGGTGCTAGACCACGGGGAGTGTGGCCAGGTCAACTAGACAACATTGTTCGCCGATTTCTTCGAGGTGTTATTGGCTCCCGGGATAAGTCACTCGCCGATGGTGAAGACAGAAGTGAGTCACCCAGAGGGTCTGGTAGAAACATTCAAACTCCTCCGGGGTGAGCGATTCTGGCGTACCAAAATTTGGTCATGCGACTGGCCAAAACTTCTTGGGGAAGTGGCCCGCTGCCAGGATGGTCCAGAAGCTCCTCGGCTCATATTCAGGGTCTGGCCTTTGATTTCCCCACTCGTTAACTAATATTGGATGAGGAACTGGAAGCGGCACTGAGGCAGGCCACTGGGCCGGTGGAATGGCTAGCGAAGAATACAGGGAGCGGGCTGATTGGCCGTCGAATCTTGGGTTGTCCTCTAAGGATTCTAGTGACCCGGACGCTATATCATGATAGGATGGACCGGTGACCAAATCTCATGACACAACATCAGCGTCTTCCGAGGGTGGGTTGTGTCACAGCTCTTCCGCCATTGACCCCCAAAATAGCTCTTCGCAGTCTCTAGCTGAGGCAGAGGGTGCTTCCGAAGATTCCAGTGGCGAATGTGTGGTCGGCCCCTGGGGACACACCAGTTTCTCTTCCTCCTAGATATACCTTCGGAGGGAAACAAGGATCCTATAGATCTCTCATTCAGGGAGTACAAGGTTGATTCGCCTCGTTCCCACCCCAGCTCTTGATTTAGAGGGCTAAGGAGAGGGCTCTAGCGCCGAGTCATAATCTGCCACGGAGTCCGTGAAACGGACTGGTTTGATTCTTGTCTGGCCTTCCCCATAATTCCTCTTGTGGGAGCGACGACCCGCCTTCCTACACTTGGGTGGATCCTCAGAGAAATGATGATTTCTGACATGGAGTCCTCTGGCCACACTGGCCCGGGGGCGGAGAGGGCTCCCACCCGAGAAATCCAGGGTGTGAGGGGCACCCGGAAAGATGTTGAAATGGACACGGAGAGGACCTCCGTGTTGGGTGTTGGTTAAGTGAGGTTGGAATACACCTCTCTGATCACTGGTGTGAGGAGGACCTTCGCCGATTGGCATGGGGACATAAGGAGGACCTCCATGTTGGCGAGTGACCAGACATGGAATGTCTCCATACTTGTGGTTTGCAGTAGGGGGAGTGACCCCATACCCAGTGTAGTGAGCATAGAAGAGACCCCCACACGGAGTGTTACTGTACTGGGGAAGACCCTTACTTGGGATGAAGGTGGTACGGGCAGACCTCCAAGCCAAGGTTGGAAGCGGGGAGGGCCCGCACCATCCGTAGTGGCGGCACGGAGTAGGCCTCCACACTGGGTGGCATTGCTGCGGATTGGTCCGCAGCGGCCATCGCCTGCGCTAGTGACCGGGAGAGTCGACCAAACCTACCTTTGGGGATGTTGGGGCCTCAATCTGGGTCGAGCGTATAGCTTCCCCTTCTCAACGTATGCGGGGAGTTGGTGATATGAGTCAGCAGTGGCTCGGGCCATAATAGTTGCTGATTTTGATTCCCCATGGTGGGCGCCCTCTCCCATTTTCACCCAATGCTAGCGCCGGTTCAGATGAACTTGAGCCAGTGGTTCAGGCGCATGTCTTTCTTGTTCCTTCGCTCAGGGAACTGTGTGGCAGCGATGACGCGACCTAGTGGGAGCCCTCACCGAGAGCCCTTGAAGCTAGACTCTGATTGGTCTAACCCGGACATCCCCTATCTTGTCAGCGTAGGGGAGTGAGTTGTCGAGGTGTTCTGGGGATAGGCTCCTGAAACGATTGAATGTTGGGGTGGGGAGCAGAGTCTCCCTGCGCGGCCCTCAGGGGCGGTGTTGACGGTGAGGTGATGTTGCCTCAAGATCCATGCGGGCCATATCCCTAGTAGGGATGACCCCCTCTTCCTTGTACCAACACACAAGGTCATTAATTACCCTGTAGTAGATAATTTCTGATGGGGAGAGGGGGTGTGGGCACCCAGCAGTCGTGGCAGTTGAAGCCATCATGGAAGAGGCAGAACCGCACGGGGTAGTCACGTCGATATTTCTCCTGCTCCTACATCGGTGGGCAGGTGATCAGGCTTTGGATGTAACAACTCGGTTCCTGAAAGCATGGAGATGAACACATTAACTCTACTAGGTAAAGAAATCAACAACCAGTGCCCCAGCATAGTTCTATCTTCCATGGTCGGTAAGAGGGATCCACACTGATAATGTCGTGGGATGGAATGCTCAACGTCCTGACTGTCCCATCTTCTGGGGAGTTTCACGTCAGGCCTACTTGGTGGGCCTGGGTACTAGATGACGGGGTAAGATGACATGCTTATCCACTAATTTCCTGAACACTGCTAGCCTCCATGATGAGGAGAAGACCATTCACGTCGGGTTCACCATTTCTGTTTCTGACACTTTCGCCAGGGCGCACGTGTATCTGTCATGCAGAGGATGCGCTGTTGTTACCCGGCATTCCCGCTTTCCAAAGGTGGGGGACATTGGCTCCTTTCTTCAGGGATGTCTGCTCCTTGATTGAAATGGGGTGATGGGATGTCAGTTCTTCCTTCCATGGAATCCTCATCAGAGCTCGTCCCCTAGTCCGGGTCTCCCACATAGATTTAAGATGTAGTTCTTGAAACTCATACCAGTGCCATATCTTCATGGACACTAGTTAATTATATTGCTTCAGTCAGGACATTCCAAGGAGTCTAGTCAGGGTAGCATCCTTCGGTTAGGAGATTAGTCGGGTTGGGAATCACTAGCATGTCTTGACGTTGGGGGATTCGCATGTATGTCTTCTTTCCCTTATTGTAGGGCTTCTCAAGGGTGCAGAAGCCCGAGGCATCCCACATCAGACGCGGGGAATTGTATTCCATGGGCGTTTATCTGAGGTTTTCCTCAGCTTTCCTTGTTTAACACAAGGTATGCCGCATGTTTAGCATCCAGAAGAGACAGATCGAACTGATCATAACACTGATTCGAGTGGATCAAATTGAGGAACCCCCTAGAGGGAACACCGATATTGGGGCCAGAACGTGGGAAGCTTCTCGAATGTTGTGTAGGGGAATGACGGTTAATGATCTCACCGGGATGTGGTAGCCTGGGTGAGGATCAGGATGGATGATGGTTTTGGGATTTAGTCCCGAAGATACCTCCTACGTATCCATGTGGTAGGGAATCAAAGTATGCATAGATAGACGAAACAATGGGACACCTGAGAAGGCGACCAGTGAGAATTGACGCATGGATGGGACCCAGAGAAATTGGAACCTTCGAGTAAGGGCATGATCTTCCTGAGACACGTGGGATCAAGGGAGTGATCAGGATGAGACATGGGTGTTAGGATTTAACCTCATGGACGTTTCCTATGTATCCCTGTGGTAGGGAATCAAAGTCCATGTAGTTCAGGTGGCATTTAGGGCTTACGCTCTGAGGTGGCCCATGGTATCGGTAAACCAATGTGAAGGTGGACCTGGGGTCCTGATGGATGGTGGGATTGAACCTTATGGAGGCTTCCTACGTACCATGTCTTGACATGGATCAAATTCCTCGTAGTTTGGGATGGTGGATATAGTTTATCATCATGTGGGACAAGGGAGAACCATACATGAAGGAACAATAAGGTGATGGGATTGAACCTCATGTAGGCTTCCTACATACCATGCCTTGACATGGATCAAATTCCATGTAGTTCGGGATAGATTGGAGCTTACACTCTGAGGCGGCCTAAGGCGGTTGGGACTTGAACCTCGTGGAGGCCTCCTATGTACCATGCCTTGACATGGATCAAAGTCCCTGTAGCTTGGGATGGATTGGGGCTTACACTCTAAGGCAGACTAAGGTGGTTGGGGCTTGAACCTCGTGGAGGCTTCCTACGTAACTTTCCTTGACATGGATCAAATTTCCCATAGTTCTAGACGGATTGGAGATTACACTCTGAGGTATCCCAAGGTGGTTGGGTCTTGAACCTCGTGGAGGCTTCCTACGTACCATGCCTTGACATGGATCAAAGTCCATGTAGTTCAGGATGGATTGGGGCTAACACTCTGAGGTATCCCATGGTGGTTGGGGCTTGAACCTCGAAGAGGCTTCCTACGTACCATGCCTTGAGATGAATCAAATTCCCCGTAGTTCCGGATGGATTGGGGCTTACACTTTGAGGCGGCCCAAGGTGGTTCAGGCATGAACCTCATGGAGGCTTCCTATGTACCATTCATTGACATGGATAAAATTTCTCATAGTTCCGGATGGATTGGGGGTTACACACTAAGGCTTCCCAAGGTGGTCATGGTCAGTGCTCACTCTAATCTCACGTGAGTCATGATCTGTGCGAGAAATAAGAGCTCGTAGAGACCTGATGATCACATCGCGAAGGGTGCGTCCATGTAAAATGAAGAGGGGATTACACTTTGAGTGGCCCAAGGTGCCGGGACATACTCCAGGATTGAGGCCTGAGGGCGAAAAATCACAGCGGGAGATGGATTTGGGACCAAAGAAAGGAGGATCCCCATTGCCTATCACTCCGTCTGCTGGCCTTGGGGACAGAATATGAAAGGAGGAGCAGGTATGTCACCTCCTTCAAGAAAGTCTAGGGGCTTACACCAAGGTGGTTTCCCTTACATACAGACAAACACCACTCCAATAAGGAGGATATCACCCCCTATGAGGGATGATCCCATCCCCGTGGAGACGAGTGGGCAGGGAGAATATCTGAGGAGGGGGGGACCTTGCGTGCAAGGAATGGGGCCAGGTCGCATTTTAACGTCATGTGTTGAGGATGAGGTGCATGGTAGTTTAACATACTATAGCTCAGACAAGGTGGGTTCGCTCCACACCCCTAGGACATACATAACTGGTACCCTCTTCTCCTTGTGGGAGGGAAGGCATCGGCAATGTCGTACTGAGGGGGTGTCATGGGTCCAACCATCGAGGGGTACATGTTAGAGTGGCTATACGAAGAATCAATAGTCGTTAGCATGCCTATGCGAAGAGGCATGAGGCAAAGCAACGCAACGGGAATAATCGTCCAAGGGACTTTGAAGTTACCATGTACTAGCCTAGAAGGTCACATGGGAAGATGCTGCATGATGTAGATACCTGGGGCAAAAAAGGAACCCGCGCATGGCACCCACAAGAAGAGTATCAGAGTGAGGGGTCCCATGGAATTGTGCGCGACCTTTGAGGCTTGCGTGAGAAATAATGGACCTGCGTAAAAAACACTGGGTTGGCGCAAAATCGGTGATGCTTGTGCGTAATTGGAGGCATAGGTTTTGCGTGCGGCTTGGAGGATTTTGTGCAAGGGAGATGAATTGTGCGTAGGTGGCAGAGGCCGTGCACAAGGACAAGGGTGTGCGTAATGGAAGGAATTGCGCACAATTGGTCGGCCTGCGCGCAATGGAAGGAATTTCACACAAAGGGGGAACCTCAAAGGGATTGTAATTCAGACAAATCAATGGGTATCTCATGCGAAGGTGGACCCCAGGGTGACTTGGTGTGAAAAGAACTGTACCTGAAGTCCATCTTTGCGTGAGCAGAAAGTTGATTTCACGCATGAGAGCCAGTTCAGATTCTTCAGCCCTGAAATGGAAGGGGGTCGTATTCTATTTATATAAGTCTAGGGTTGCGGAAAACTGCTCAGTGCGAAATAATAGTGTGTAATAGGCGGTGGTATGAAATATCAACCACACGGGGCGTGGGCACGAAATTATTTCGCGCCGGTGCCAAGGACTCTTCACGAATCCTGGAATTTTCCCCACAAGGCACATTTTTTCACGCGCTTCACCATTTTTTTTGCGCAATGCCTCCGGGCCCCCCGGGCAGGCTCTCCGGGTCCAAATATAACCTCGCATTGTCGTTTCAAAATATTCTTCAATACTTAATCACTTTTCGGTGTCTACAACACTTTAATGTCATGTGGGATAGGAATTAGGGGGCTAACTCCTAAAAAGGGGTGTACGTTGTGCGGATATTTCAAACCCAATGTGAATGCGGGGATAATCCCACATGTGCCACTCCATGCGGTCCTATAAGATTTAGAGCCAAGAAGGTAGAATAGAAGTGATAAATTATTGGAACTCAAGATGGACACAAAGACAAGATGTATAGGTGTTCCTATGTATCCAATGGGAATGGTTATCAAGCCATACATAGTTCTCAAAGAGATATTAGTTTAAGGTCTTAAATCTCAGACCAAGAAGAATCGGAATCCTTCCAATTAAGTGCGGACCTCAACCTGATCCATAAGCCCACATGAGTCAAACTTGGTGTGGGAAACAATGGCGGAAGAGGTTTTTGCAATACCTGGAATGCATGCCAAAGGGAAGTCGGTGCGGTTCCCCAAATGATGCCTTTATCACAGATTTTGTCCTCCTAACATCCAAATGCGCACTAAGGGATAGTGCCTGGAGTGTTTAAATTCCATTTGGGCCAGATGGGGTGGAAAATAATGTGAATCATGTAACCAACATTCAAGTCTTGAAGGGGTTGGCGTGACTTTGGAGGATAACTATTGACCATGTTTGAAACATAGCATCCATATCATGTGGCCTAAAATGGGAACAAAAAATAAGCGTCGACCGCTAAACATATTTGCAATGTAGGACTTGTATTGATTTGTTTTCTGAAACCCTCGAGGATGTTGCTCTGTAATGGTAGGAGATCCCTTAGGCCTACTATCCATGCCATTTGGGGTCCCTTTGGGTGTGAAAGATAATGGAAGCCCAAATGAAGAACAACATGAAGCGTAAAAAGTGGGAAAAAGAATTTCCACGTAGAATCTGACACTCCAGGTTCTAGACTAGAGTACTCATGGGCAAATTGGTGAATCACCGAAGAGGACAGAGGGACCTGACTTAAGGGAAGCTGACTCAAAGAGAAGAAAGTAGTGAAAGGGAGTGAAGGTCTTTTAGGAGAGAGAGGTATTTGGCGTTGTTGTTATAAACCCAATGTGAACGGGGAAATAAGCCCATGCCACAGTGTATACCCCTGTTTTGGAAGAATGTGGGCCAAGGGTCCAAAATAATAGGGAGGTTTCTAAGATATGGGGCTGGACTCAAATACCAGATGTTTTGCCTATCCTACGTATCCCATGAGGATGGGAATCAAGCCACACATAGTTTTAGGGGAAAGGATGATTCTAATAAGGGAAATATACCCCAAAGAGGGGTGTGTATGGCATGAAGAGTAACCCGACGTGAATGAGGACATAATCCCACACCACACCATACAACCCTAAGTGATAACTTGAGCCAGGGGCCCAAAAAGGACAAGGGGCCAAAATGATGGGGAGGTTTCTAAGAGATGGGACTGGACCCGAAGACCAGACGTTTAGGCTATCCTACGTATCCCATGAGGATTGGAATCAAGACACATGTAGTTCTGTGGTAAGGGATGAAGCTAATAAGATCAATATACCCCAACGAGGGGCGTGTATGGCATGATGAGTAACCCAACGTGAATGAGGACATAATCTCGCACCACGCCATACAACCCTAAGTGAGAACTTGTTCTAGGGTCCCAAAAAGACCAAGGGGCATGAGGATGGGACATGGATAGAATTTCCTGGCCATCTTTTATTTTAACGTATTCTAGTGAGGAAGAAGTTGATCTTAGTTTAGGGTTATAGAGATTCGACTGTATATGCCTAGTTTAATTTCATATGCATGTGACAGAGATGAAAAATCATTGTTCTTATGGAAGACCACAAAGTGGAAACTATGATAGAGGACAACTATTGATTAGGTTGTCAACACAGTATCCACCCTTGTGTGACCAGAAGGGGGAAGTGATTAATTGAGCATCGACTTTTGACCATATTTGTGACACGGTACTTGTATCCACTTGTCTCTTACAATCCTTGAGGGTGTTAGCTTGTAGCGGTAGGAGAGCCCTTGGTCAGAGCATCCATGCCATTCAGGCGGCCATTTTGGATATAGAAGGTGATGGAAGCCCAAATGATGGGACTCGTGAATCATGGTAGGGCCTATGCTCATAGGACGAATGATAAATGAAGGGATTGATGCCTCAAGGGGATATGTGTGGTGTGGAAGAATAACCTGACGTGAATGAGAACATGAGTCAATACCACACCACACAATCCTAAATGAGAACTCGTGCAAGGGGGGCGAAGGGGTCGAAGGACCTGAGGTTTGGTGCCCCAGTCTACTATAGCCATATGGCCTCCCATGCAGGCATTAACTCATCATAGCTCCTAATCCCATGTGATAAATGATCGTTGTGGGACACAAGGAGTTGTATTAGGCTCTCCCTGTCACATAAGGGTCCAAAAGCTGGAATCACCCTCCCGCTCGAAGTAGACCAAGATTTGGAGATATAGCGGGGCAGAATGAACCACTACACACCATGTTTGGGACATATGGGGTTGGTGACAACGGAAAAAGATATTTTTTGACAAGATTTGAAACACAACATCTATATCGTGTGACCCGAAATGGGAACAACAAATGAGCATCGACCACTGACCATATTCTCAACATGGGACTCGTATCTATTTTTTGTCTAACACCATTTAGGGAACTGACCCAAAATGATAGGAGAGCCCTTAGGGTATGTATCCTCATCGTTCGGGGGCCCCTCTGGATGTGAAAGATAATGGGAACCCAAATGATGGGGTGTGTAGAGCATGAATGCGCCCATGCAATCTCAAATAAAGTTTAGAAAACAGAAGAAATAGAGATCTTCTGGAAAGAGGGATACATGGTACAGTAATGATGATCTTGATGTGAATGACTAAAAAAATCCTACACCAAACCATGTGTTTCGTCCCAACAGGAGGTCCCAAAGTTTCGTGTTGGGATTGTATATGAAATGTTTGGGCGGTCTTACGTATCCCATGAGTATGGGAATCAAGCCACACGTACTTCTGAAAAGGAAATAAAGTTTAGCGTCATGCAGGATGGACGTGGGAGGATTAGAAGAACGAAGGAGTGAACATGGTTAAATCATCATAAACCTGACATGGGTGAGTCCAAAGAATCCTACATGACACCATGTGAGATCCCCCAAAATAACTATGCCCAAGAGGGGATAGTCCTAGAGGAATCTGGGGCTGGACTCAAGATGAGGTTTCTGAGCATTCCTACGTATCCCATGAGGATGGGAATCAATCCATACATAGTTCTTAAGATATAATTTAATGTCATGTAGTATGATGCATAGTTTAAGTTCATGTAGTACCGTACATTTTAAGGTCATGCAGGACTTTCATGCAGTTTAGGGTTGTACAGGACCGACCAGTTTGAGGTCATGCAAGACCATGCAGTTTAGGTTCATGTGGGACCCAATTTGTCAAGAAAAGTATTGCTTGAGGAACTTGGGATTGGTGGGAGGAGTTATATGCTCACCATCCATTGTAACTATTGAGTACATGTCATTGGAGTAAACCTTGTGAATGGTGTAAGGCTCGTCCCATATGGGTTCCAACTTGGGTGGTTTCCTTCCAGGTATCATTGGTTCCCTCAGGGATAATACCAATTCACCTTGCAAGAAGTGGCATAGAAACACTTTCTTGTTGAAATCTCTAGTAATCTTGTTCTGATGCCTTTCTAGATTGTGCAGGGCACGAAGCCTATTCTCTTCATGTGCTTCCAACTTGTCCAGACAGATTTAGGCTACCTTATCTGGAGCTTGTTGATCATAAACAGTTGTGTGTAGTGAGGGATGTTGAATATAAATGGGTAGGAAGACCTCTGTTCCCTACACTAGGGAATATGGGGTCACCTGGGTGGAATTACGAGTCATCGTCCAATAAGGCCAAAGGGCATTGGGGAGATTGTATGGCCAACTTTTCTTATTCTAACCAACCATTTTCTGCAGAATGTTAGAGAGGGTTTTTTTGAATGCCTCAATCTATCCATTTTCATGCACATTATAGCAAGAGGTATGGTTAGAATGGATGTTGTAACTAGATTACAATTTCTTCAGCTCAGCTGCTCGGAAGTTCATGTCGTTATTGGTGAGGACAGCGTGAGGGACTCCAAATTAGTAGATGATGTTGGACTCACAAATTCAACGATGGAACGAGCCTTGACATCATTGAGTGGAACTGCCTCTACCCACTTGGAGAATAAATCTATAGCCATCAGGATAAATCTTCATTGTCAAGCTATCATCAGTAGATATGGTTATACAACATCGAGTCACCATACCGCAAATGGCCAAGATTACTTGGGGGAGTGGAGAGGCTCTGACATCCAATGCGTAAAGTTAGCATGAATTTTTCATGTATGGAATCTCTTGGCGAACTTGATGTAATCATGGATAATGGGAGGGCCAAAAGTACCCCAGTCTCTAGATCTGGTGGGATAGTTTTGGCCCGGCCTGATGAGCCCCACAGGAACGGGCGTAAACCTCTTGCATGACCTGAGAAATTTTGTCTCCTTGAATGCAATGGAGGAGAACCCCATGAAACCCATTCTTGTAGAGGATCTTCTTAGGTCCAGGACCATCCTGGAGGGTGAAATACAATGCACGATGTCAGATTCGCTCATGACTAGACCGATCTTCTGGGAGATTACCATTATGGAGATACTCCATAAAGGGGGCTCTCTAGTTGGGATTTACTTCAATCACCGCATCCAGGGGACCCAGGGGTCTTGACGTGGAGGCTTCGGTGGTAAGGTGGATTACCCGTAGACCGTTTTCATCATTAGGGATGACATGAGCAATGAATCTCCGATGTGCCACGTGGATAATCAGATCATCCTTCTCGGGCTCCACGAGTGATGCAGCCTGGCCAGCTAGAACGTCCGCCCGACCGTTCTGAGATCGGGGGACATGGTTAACTTCTGGCTGAGATGGGAACTGGGCCATTAGCTGGGGAGTGCGCACCAAAAATGGTAAGATATCTATTTTTCTAATGACGTAGTCACTGCTGGTCTATTTGATGACTAGTTCAGGGTCCCCTTTCACATGAAAATGTGGCATATCAATCTCAAGATCCAACTCGAGGCAAGTGACGAGAGCTTGATACTCTATTTCGTTATTGGTGCATCCTTCTGACAAAAGGAATGAGTAAGGTAGGATGGCTTGTGTTGGGGTAATGAAGATGATACCCGAGCCAAATCTATTGAGCCTTCTGCCGGTGGGGCTCTGGGAACCACAATAGAAGTGCATCTGTCAGCACAATGTGGCTTGGTCTACTAAGAGGATCACCTCATCTGGGAAATCAAGATCCAAGGACTGGTCAGCAAGAGCTGGATGGGTAGAAAGGAAGTATACCAAAGCTTTAACCTTAATAGCCTTTTGAGGGACAAACCTGATGTCTAACTACTGGAGAATCATTTCCCATCGAGCTAGAAAACCTTTCAATAAAGGGCAGTTAAGTATGTACATCTGTGGGTCTACTCAAGACACCAGTTGTACCTCATGGTGCTGCAAGTAATGTAACAACTTCTATACTATGAGTACCAGTGCAAGGAATCTCTTTTTTATGGGGGAGTATCTTGTCTCTGTATCGAGGTGCATGGGTCTGAGGTAGTAAAGGATGTTCTATGTCCCCTTATTTTTCTTTTGGGCGAGAATGGCGCTGAGAGATCATTCATGGGCGGTCACATAAAGTACCAGTGTATTTATGGAGACAGGTGGAATTAAGACCAGAGGCTGGAGAAGATACTGCTTGATCTCCTCAAAAGCAATATGACATGATTTTCCCACTCATAGATTTTTCCTTTATTCATGAGCTGAGAAAAGGGCTTACACTAGCCATCTAAATTCGCGATGAATCGGCATATGTAGGCTAAGTGACCTTGGAAGCCCAGATTCTCCCAAATGTTGCTCGTAGGAGATGTCTGGTTAATGGCCTCGATCTTCTCTGGGTGGATCTCAATGCCCTTGTATGTGACAATGAAGCTGAGAAACTTTCCAAAGGTGACCCCGAAGGCACACTTCAATGGATTCATCTTCAGGTTATGGGAACAGAGGATGTCGAACAATTTCTCAAGGTCTTTGAGATGGTCCTGATGCTGGTGAGATTTGACCACCAGATCATCCACATAGAATTCCACCAACATTCCAAGGATCGGCTTAAATATGCACAGCATATATCATTGGTAGGTTGAACCTGCATTCTTTAAACCGAAGGGCATGACTTGGTAACAAAAAGTACCATATGGTTCCCTGAAGGCTGTGAACTCCTCATCCTCAGGGGCCATTTGGATCTGGTTTTACCCGGAGTACCCATCCATGAAGGAGAGGGATTGTAATCTAGTTGTAGCATCAATCAACAACACTGTCACAGGAAGGGGAAAATAATCCTTTGAACAATGACGGTTGAGACCCCGGAAGTCGATGCAGACCCTCATCTGTCCATTCTTCTTTCATACTAGCATAATATTGGCTATCCATTTGGGGTACTATACCTCTTTAACAAAATTGGCTCTGATGAGCTTATCTACATCTTCCTCAACCATGATACCATGAGAAGGGTGCATCTTTCTGGGAGGCCTCTTGAACCCACTAGGATTTTTCGGTAGACCGAGGTGGTGGACTTCTATCTAAGGATATATTCCAAGAATCTCATCATAACTCCTAGAAAATACATCATGGTGTTGTTTCAAGAAGTCTGTGTACATCTGTTACTCCTCGAGGGGTATCGTGGCACTGATCAATGTGGGTTTTGGGGCTGCCTTGCTACCGAGGTTCACCTGTACCAACTCGTTGAATATTGGAGAGACACCCTCTTCAAAAGTGGGAGGAGCATCCTCCAAATCCTCTTCTCTAATTATAATGGATGGATCCTCAGTGGGAGTAATTTCTTCTAAGTCGGCAAATCCCGATGGGAGGCTGGTACCAGCCTGAGCGGTAGTGTTCACTGCATCAGAGTACTCTTGTGTTGTTGCAACCAGAGCGATCAAGGTTGTCGATCTGATCCCATTTAGCCTTCAGCCCAAGGATCCATGCTTGATGATATCGAAGAAATAGTGGTGTGTCTTCTTGAACCGGTTAATTTTAGCATGGAGGAACTATCAGTTATGACGTAATGTCATTGCCATGGGGCAGGAATCCCAATACCTTGTGGGGGTAGGAGGCTCTGGGGTCATCTGATCCTGATTTGTATAAAAGTATGAGGTGATATGCCGGTGTTTCTTAGGCCTGAGAATGTGTTTCCCCCTCATACAAGAAACAACAAAGCATTATACCATGGCTGGGGTCATAGCCTCCAATCAGTGGATTAGAAATACATGGGTGTCATCAAGATATGTCCTCGGGCTAGTCGCATACACGGAATGCTCTACCTCATTAGTCTGAATCGACTTGTCCTTGCTCTTATAGTGGTCAGAAGCTAGGTATTAGGCTTCACAAGAGGCAAAGGGAGACACATCACCTTGAAGCACGCCCACTCTAACATTAAGGTTGTACTTGAGGCACTAGTGATATGATGAGGGAACCATCGCATGCAGGTGGACCCATAACCTTCCCATCAACGCATTGTAGGCAGTGTCTTGGGAGACTACCATAAATTCAGTTCTGGAAACTAGGCCACGAAACTGGGTCTTCAAGGGGATCTTACTGACTGGTTTCTATTCCATCCTATCATAACCTTTAATTCTTAGGTTATAGGGACTCATTTCATCTTCATACAATCCCATCTTTCGCATTGTCTGAGTCGTTATTAGGATAATTCCATAGCCTATGTCTATAAGACAGTGACGAACCTCCACGCCATTGAATTGGTCAGTGATGTACAGTGGGAGAATGGGACCCTGTATGGGAGAGCCTTCATCTTCTCCATATAATGAGTTAATGGCATGAAATTCATCATTCTTGACTACTTCAACATGAAAGGATTGTGCGGCTGCTACTTCTGTCTCAAACTGGATGGGGATTTTTAATGCCTCAGCGAGGACCTCACGAATATCTGATGACATGCGAAGGGACTTAAGAAAGGATATAATTTCTAGAATACTGGAAATATTCTTAATAACATCGTACATCTGCACTAGGTGTGAACTTCTACTTGCAGGAGGTCGCTCTAAGACAGGAGGTATGGTGGGCCCCACCAACTAGACCGGCGGCTGACTGGATCTGAGAACATCCACATGCCCACTGGTCGAGGCCTATAGAGTGTCTATGAGGTGAGGGCCAGACGACTGAGACTGGCATGTAGAAGGGTGTGTCTAGTCACATCATGTTCGGGGTGGCTCTGCCTGATCCATCAACAAGAATGGCAGCGAAGGTGGGCCTGATGCTACTAGATGAGAATGTTGTGTATGTTGAGCTCTGCACTGAGCCTGTTGCCTAGTTTTGGTAGCATGCACAACCTGGATGGAAATGATGACCAAGTCACTCTAATGGCCCATATATCCATGGATCTGTCGACACTGGAAACGGTTGGGTATGTTGGGAGGACCCACTTGGATCTCCTCATTATTAGGTATCATTTATGGATTTTCCAGCTCTACAGTGTTAACTGAGGTGTACCCTTGACCATCACTCGAAGAGTCGTCCACTACTGGATGGATTCTGTGTGGTATTTCCATCTCTGGGGGCATGAATTCGTCAAGAGTACAGGATGATTATGGCATCGACTGGGGACTTTGTTTTCCCTTACGCCACTAGTGTTTGCTCTTCTAGGAAGAGGTCAGCTAAGATGATGATCCATAAGTGGTGGATGGAGCGTCTAAAGGATCTTTCCAATTCAATCACGCCCAAATGAAATCATGGGAAAAAGAGACAATTTTGTGATCCATCCAGTCATCATACTTCTGGGATCTATGACTAGAAACCTAATTCCACTCACCCTTGTTGCAACTGTTGTAGTCTGGCCTCAAGAAGACGCATGCCACTTGTTTCAGAGTTAGTCCTAAATAGAAATTGTTGTTGTCTACCTGGTCATGAAGCCAGTCTTTGAACACATAGACATTCTTGAGATTGTGCCCCAAGATCCTTTGGTAGGGGAATTAATTAGGGTTATCAGTGAGGTTTTCCTCTTCTGGCCTTTAATACTTAGGAAAACATAGAATCCACTACTATAAGGCACTGCAAAAGTAATCGGGGACCTGTGTCTCATTGAATGAGTAGGTTTGATTTCCCTTTTCCGGAAAGGGGGCTCTTGGAACTTGACCCTGAAGAGGGGCTGGTGGATCCTACCGAGGAGGTGGAGCTTGGTTATATTTCCTGGGCGGTGGAGGCTCATTGCGTGGGGGCAGCTTCCGATTTTGAGGTGGGCATTACTATGCCGGTGGCTGCGCCTGAGGTAGAGGAGATATGTGAGGCTGTGGAGGCATCTCTAATGAAAACAACCCTAGTCACCTTGGGGCATCTATTTTGGCCACTATGGTAGGCTCAGCTCTGGAGGCCCTTCTCATGAGGATCTTAGGAGGCAACGGGCGTGCCTTCTTGGCCTGCGGTAAGGCTTCCGCTAAGAACTGGGCCTTATCCTAGAAGTCTCAGAATCCACTAGGATAGTTCTGGGTGAACGGAGAGGGGACAAGCTCCATATTTACATTCCTTATTCACAAAATCAGTAATTTATCCTAAGTCAGTAGCATGTCAAGGGAGTACGTGAGTCCTTTCCACTGGGCGACAAAGTCGGCAACGTGCTCATTAGGCCTCTGCTTGCACTTGAAGAGGTCTGCGATACTCATCTTCCAAGTGGAGGAACTAGACTGGTAGAGAAATTGCCTATGGAGATCTTCCCAGCCAGTTACTGATCTGATGGGGAGCTGAATATACTAGTCAAATGCAGGCCATTCCCATGTCTATACAAAGCATCGGAGTTTGGAGGCCTCCTGCTATGCTGGAGTTCCCAACATTGGTCCACATCTTGAGGTGAAGTGGTCCAAGTGCTATTGTGGGACCCTTGTCCCATTGAAGGGAGAAAAGGTGGGATTCCCAAAACCCAGAGCTACTGGAATATCATCCACCAATGAGAGATATAGATTTCCATCAGGAGGGATCACCACCTGTCACATCTCAAAGGCTTCAAGACGGGCAATGAGTGCTCCTATTGGATTATCTAGGTGGGGTTCCTATCTAGACAGGGATCCCTGACCACCAGTTCTTTTTTGGGATCTTCAATATGATAAGGTGGCCCAGCGGCTCATGGAGCGGCTGGTGGAATGACCTTTGGCATAGCTAGTGGAATCAGAGTTGGGTCCCAAGTATTTTCACGCCGTTCCAGAGGATTGGGCGAGACATATCATTCCCTCTTTCAGTAGGTTCCAACCTCAACCTTGTCTGTGTGGTCAAGATGGTTAGGGTCAACTAGAGGCAATTCACCGTGGGGAAGCTATGCCTACCCCTATTCCCCGGCCTTAGATCACTATAGTCTAGATATCGCTCTGTAGCGCGTTCATCAAGGACGTCATTGACCACCTTCTTCTGTTCGGTGAGTTGCTGACGCAACACTTCTTTTTTGAGGTTATCCTCTACCTTCTGCATTGATCCAGATTGTTCGGATGGCATGAAAGCACCAATGAGTTCCTTGTACTTGTTGGGATTCAGGATAAGGACTAGTTCCTCAGTGGAAACAAGAAGACCTAGTAGATTCCTATGTTGATGAGTAATCCTTCCATATAGATCCAAGTAGTGTGAAGCTCCCTTGGTGGGAAGGTTCTCTCCAAGAATCACTAGCTATTTCTCACCCTCTGGCAGGTATTCCATGTTAATCGTGACTCTTCCTGGAGGCATATCCTCTAAGTATCATAGAAAATAATGTTGTCGCTGGATAGGACTGAATATGAGGGCAGCGTATTTCCCCCCACCATGGATTTTTACGTAGGGAGGAGCCTCTTTGATAATCTTGTGGAGTACCCTAAAGCTCTGAACGCACAGTTGCAGGAGGGCCCTATGGCGACCTGGTGACTCGGGGCACTGGGCCACCTGGAGTGCGGCCAAGTCAACTAGATGACATTTTTCTCCAATTTCTTCGAAATGCACTTGGTTCTTGGGATAAGCCACATGATGATGGAGAAGACAGAAATGAGTCGCCCATAGGGTTTGGCATAAACAATCAACTACCTCCTGGGTGAGGGATTCCGTCACACAAAAATTTGGCACTACAAATGGCCAAAACATCTCAGGGAAGTGGTCTACTAAGAGGATATACCATATGATCCTGGGTTATAATTCAGATTCCTTCCCTTTATTACCCCACTCATAAACTAGAGGCGGCTAGGGAATGGGTATCGGTACCGAAGTAGACCACTGGGATGGCAGTGTGGATGGTGGAGAATATGGAGAGCGACCTGATAAACTGTCGAATCTCAGGCTACCCTCTGAAGAATGTAGTGAATTAACCATGATGTCATGGTAAGACAGGCTGACGACTGCAGTTTTCGGCATGGGAACCACACTAGATGGAGTTGGACCGCACTACTGTTTTTCTTCCATTGGTCCCCAAAATATCTCTCTGTGATATCTAGTCGAGGTAGAGAGTGCTTCTGGTGATGATGGTAGAGATTGCACAAATGTAACCTATGAAGCTTCCAAAATCACATCTTCCTGGATATACCTGCACAGGGAGGTGGGAATCCGATGAACCTCATATTTGGGGGAAGTATGAGGCTAATGTGCCTTATTCATTCCCCAGCCCTCGACAGGGAGGATCTGGGGGAGTCTTCCATCACTGAGTCATATTTGGCTTCAGAATATGAGAAGAAAACTAGTTTTATATCATTTTGAATCTTCCCAGTGTTCCTTTTATGGTGGCGACAACCCGCCCTCCTGCCCCAGGATGGTTCTTCAGGACATGGTATATTTTTGGCATGAGGAGGACCTTCGTCCATACTTGTGTTGGGGTAGAGAGGGATTCTTCCAAATCAAGATGGAGTGTGAGGAACACTGGGATATATATCAAAGGGTATATGGGGAGGACCTCTGTGGGAAGTGCTAGAGTTGGCAGGACCTCCACTTGAGCCCATAGGAGTTCGGGTGGGACCCCAATGCTTTTTTTCCCTATCATCATTAGTGCAAGTAAGGTCCACGTACTGGATGAGCTGAACACCGGTAGATTATCCAAGCTAGGTGATAGAAAAATGAGGCTGACCATCACCCCTCTAGTTTCTAAGGTGATGAGGACCTTCACCAACTGTTTTAAGAAGATGGGAAGGTCCCCCATGCTGGAGATTGATTGGATGTGCAACGTCCCCACACCAGCAGTCTGTGGCATGTGGGATGACTCCATACACAATGTAATGAGCACAAGGGAAGCTTCCATTCGGAGTGTCACCATCACGGGGAGGTCCCTCATTCGGACTGATTGTAGCATGAGGCATACATCCATGCCGAGCTTGGAAGCAGGTAAGACCCGCGTTTTCCATGATGGCGGTACGAGGAGGGATTCTGTACTAGTGGTGGCCACTACCTGCACCTGTGGCGGAGAGAGTCGACCCATCCTGCCCATGGGGTGGTTGGGGCCTCGATCCAGGCTAGGTATACAATTTACCCTACTCAACATACACAAGGGGTTGATTATATACATCATTGGTGGCTGGAACCACAGTAGTTGCTGACATTGACGCCCCTTGGTGGGCATCTTCCTCGGCCTATGCCTGACGCTGGCATCGGGTCAAACGGACTGGGGCCAACGGTGTAGGGGCATGGATTACCTACTCCTCAACTCATGGGACTAGGTGGAGGTGCTGGCGTGACCGAGTGGGATCCCTCCTTGGGGGCCCCTAAAACAGGATCTTGACCGTGCAGGCCCAAACATCCCCAACCTCATCGGCGTAGGGGAGAGGGTCATCGAAGAATTTTGGGGAGAGGCTCCCAAAATGATTGTAAGTTGAAGTGGGGAGCAGTGTCTCCCTACGCAGACCTTGGGGTGGCATTGGTGAAGACACACAGATTCCTCTAGATCCTTGTGGTCCATATCCTAAGTTGGGATAATCCCCTCCTCCTCGTACCGGTGTACGAGGTCGTTGATCACTCTCCGCTAAATGAATTTTTATGGGGATATAGGGCATGGGCACCCGAATTTTGTAGGTGTGGAGATTTTTGCCGAAGCGATGGAATTGCATGAGACTGCCGTGTTGGCATTTCCCCTACCCCTACGTCGGTGGGTGGGAAGTGATCAAATTCATGTAGTATATTAGTTTCTGAAAAGCAAGGAGATTAACCCATTAGTGTTGAAAGGAAAGGAATTGATGACCAGTACACTAATACCATTCCACCTTCCATGGCTATTAAGATGGATCCACACTGACAATGCTGTAGACTAGGATGTCCAAAATTTTGGCTCCCCTAACATCTAGTGAGTTTCACGCTTGGCCCGCTATTTTCTTGGAGGGACCTGACACCGGATAGTTGGATCCGGTGACATGCTATTCCACTAATGTCTCGAACACTACTAATCTCCGTATTGAGGAGAATACTTTCACATCGGGTTCACCATTTCTGTTTCTGATGCTTTCTCCTGTATGTGTGCATATGTCTGTTTGAGGACGACGAAGATGCACTCATTTTTTCCCTACATTCTCACTTTCCAAAGGCGGGCAGAATTTGCCACTTATTCAACGATTATTTCTCCTTGATCGAAAAAAGATTATGGGATGTTGGTTCTTCCTTCTACGGATTTCTCCTCAAAACTCATCACCTAGTATTGGACTCCATTATAGATTTAAGACGATGTTCATGAAACACTTCCTAGTTCCATATCTTCATGGACACTAGTTAATTACACTGCTTCTGTGGGGACATTCCAAGGGGTCTGGTTAGGGAAGTAACCTTCAGTCGGAGGAGTAGTAATGCTAGACATCACTGCTGCATCTGGATGTTGGAACAATAGAATGTCTGGGTTTCTTCCCCTTATTATAGGTCTTCTCGAGGGCGTGGAAGCCCAAGAAATTCCATATTAAATGCGGGGAATTATATTCCATAGGCTTGTATCTGAGTTTTTCCTCAGCTTCCTATATTTAACACAGGGTATGTTTTGGATTTAACGTCTAGCAGAGATGGATCAGACTGATCGGAACACTAACTAGAGCAGATCATGTGAGTGCAACCCCTGGAGGGAACACTGATGTTGGGGAAAATGTGTGGTTAGCTACCTGATTGTTGTTATAGGGAATGAGGTGTCATGATCCCACCGGGATGTGGGGGCCTGGGTAAGAATCAAAATGGATGATGGATGGTTAAGTTAAGTGGGTAGATAATGAGATGGAGTCAACTCGTGGACGACAGTGATGTTGGGCTTGAGTCTCGAAGAGACCTCCTACGTATCCCTATGGCAGGGAATCAAAGTCATCATAGTTCACCTGACAATGGCTTAACGCTGATTGGGGACTTCAATGGCTTACCACCAAACAGGGTTGACAACAGCTTACCGTTGAACGGGAGTCACAACGGCTAACCACTGGATGGGGTCACAACGTTTTACCGCTTGATGGGGTCGCAATAACTTACCACTGGGTGGGGTCACAACGGCTTACCGCTGCATGGGGTCACAATGGCTAACCTCTAGTTTGGGTCACAACGTCTTACCACTGGATTGGGTCACAACGACTTATGGCTGGATGGGGTCACAACGGCTTACCACCGGATGGGGTCACAACGGCTTACCGGTGGATGGGGTCACAACGGATTACCGCTGGATGGGGTCACAATGGCTTACCACTGGGTGTGGTCACAACAGCTTACCGCTATATGGGTTTGAACCTCAGGGAGGCTTCTTACATACCTTGTGTAGGAGAAAAGGATCAAATCCCATGGATTTCAGGATGGTGGATGCAGTTTAACGTCGTACAGGACGAAAAGGGGGCATGTGGTTTAACGTCATGCAGGATAAATGTGGTACGACGTGAAGGGGGAGAAACCAATAGGGTGTTTGGATTGAACCTCTAGGAGTATTCCTATGTAACTTTCCTTGGAAAAGATCAAAGTCACGTATTTCCAGAGGATTTTGGTGAACCAACGTGAAGATGGTCGAGACCAATGGTTGTTGAGCATGAACCTCAGGGAGGATTCCTAAGAACCTTTCCTTGGTAGGGATCAATGTCTTCATAGTTCAGGTTGGGGTGTGTGGGACTTACACTCTAGGATTCCCAGAAAGGATGTCATGGTTGATGATTTCTCTAATCCTATATGAGTCATGCTTGATGTGAGAAACAAGAGGCAGCAAAGACCTAACGATCATGTCCCGGAAGGTGCATCAGTGGTAAGTAGAGTGGGGCTAACATGAAGTTAGCGGCCCAAAAAGAAAACAGGGGCTTACACGTGGTTTGCATATCAAAGGGGAAATAGGGGCTTATGCGTTGTTAGCAGCCCAAGGAGATGGATATTGGTAATTACTGCAGGATAGTGGCCCATGTGGTGACAAAGCCTAGTGGGGGAGGGATTTTACACCTAGGAAGAGAGGAGGAGTAGGGGTTCAACCTCCTGTAAGAAAATATATGGGCTTACACAAAGTTGGTTTCCCTTTCCCCAAGGATAGTCTTCACTCTGATAAAGAGGATTTCATTCCATGTGAGGAATGATCTCAATCCTATGGAGACCAGCGGGTATGGAGAATGTCCTAGACTGGGCACCCCACAAGCAAGGCATGGGGTGAGGTCACAGTTTAACGTCATGTGCTGAGGACGATGGTGCTTGGTAGTTTAACGTCATGTAGCTCTAATGAGGTGGGTTCTCTCCACACCCCTAGGACTTAAATAACCAATACCTGCCCTCCATTGAGAAAAAAAGGCATCGGCAATGCCGTGGTAGGGGGTGTTATGGAGTGATCCATTGGGGGTCCATGTTAACATGGCTATGTAAAGAAGAAATAGTTGTTAGTGTCCCTGGGTGCCACTAAAGAGCATGGGGTGAAGAAATGCAACAAAAAGAGCCACCCAAGGGACATTGAGATTTCTTTGTGCCATCCTGAAGGGTTGCACGGGAAGAGAGCGTGTGATGCAGGAGTGATTTGTATAAGAGTGGCTCGAACAGGGTGACATAAGGTGATGGAAACATAGGGAGTGTGCATAAGAGAATGAGTTGGGGTAAGATAGAAGGTCTATGCACAAGATGAAAGAATTGTGTGCAGGACTAAGGGGTTTCACACAAGAGGTAAACGTTCCACACAAGATGGACTGGTTGCATGCAAGATAGAAGTTTTTCATTCATGAAGGACGGGTTGCGTGCAAGAAGGACTTGTTTCATGCAATAAGGACGGGTGGCATGCAAGAGCACCTGCCACAGAGGTAACATGCATTCAAAAGTGTATCCCTTGCATGAAAATGACATGGGGAGAAAAGGAAGTCATGTGGATCAGGCCCAATAGGGCCCACCCGAAGGATCCCCCTTGGGGGACCTATCACGCAAAATCCAATACATGATGTCCATGGGGTTTTCGTGTGGTCGTGGAAGAAATGGTTTACGCACAGCATAGCATCACATCATCTTTTTTTAACCATCCCTGAAGGGTAGGGATACTGTTTGTTTTATAGCCAGAGTCCTCAGGGTGGCACGCGAGGACCAGGTGCGCAAACTCCCTGATTATGTCAGCTTGGGTGCGCAAAGGGGGACGGGGGTGAAAATGCCTATTTGATTCCATTTTTTGTGTGGAAATGGGGTCGGGCATGGAACGTCATGGATGACGGCGCCATGGGCAAGAATAGGGGGTCGGTCACACAAATGCTCTTTTGACACCACCTTGTGCGCAGAAATAGGGTCGGGCACGGAAATTCTTAGTTGATGCCGACCTGGGTGTGTAAAGTGGTCAAGGCACGTAAATTCCCATTTGACGTTACCTAGTATGCAAAAACAAGGCCAGGCATGAAAAGCTGCGGTTGACGTCTCCTTGTTCATGGAAAGGGGGTAGGGTGCACAATATATTGCACGCCGGGAGGCCACTTGTGTGTGCCCACCTAATCTTGCACATGCCCACATAATCTTACACACGCCCACCTCCCGGGCCTCGAAATATCCTCTTACTGTCCCAGATTCATTTTTTGCTCTGTTATCCACCTAATGCGGCCCTTCTCTAAATTTCAGTGTCAACACCAACATTAGAGTAAAGAGGCATTCATCTACTACAATAGTGAACATCATCATGCTTACTCTATCAATATAGATCCCACAACTATTTTTTTATAGGTATGTGTTTCATAAGCTCTATTATTCGATTATTTCTCTTATTTTATTCCTCAGGGGTAGATCCTCTTTTTTGCGATGAACATCCATTGTCTAGGGTAATTATATGATCTAATGAAAACCTTCATTTGTATCCAAGATCATGTTTCTTTGATAATCACATGTTTTATATTCAATTTTTTTTAATGAAAAATGAATAACTATATATCATAAAATGATTCTATAAATTTCACATACTCGTATATAGTAGCTATGTAGTATGTGAAGATATATTTTTTAACCTTTTTTTAGTAGGATATGTAAATATTATACCCTTACACAGATAATGTTATATAAAGAAAAATATGAGTTACCTTTACATAGGTGAATCTATATAAAGTTCATCTTACTTTTACTTATCCGTAAGTAGGTTTGATGTAGTGGTAAAATTGTACATACCCTTACAGGAAGAATTCATGTAAAGGTAGATAATATTTTAACCTTACATATCATGTTTATATAAATGTTAACTATGATATACCCTTATGGGAAATGTCCACATATAGGTAGATCAGTGTATACCCTTTCTTGTCATTTTCACATAAATTTTGCTTTCATCGTACCTTGATGGGAGGATTCACATTACTGTAATTTCCTTGGAATCCTTCCAAAACATATTCTATGTAAAGGTCATGTCGTTTTTTATATATGTACCTAATGGTAAAATTATTTTACCCTCATGTTAGTATGGGTATCAACATATGGGTAATAAAAAAATGTTGAAATTTTTATTTAACTTATCAATTGATTTTTATGGTTTATAAAATGTTTATAAATATTTTTAAATATTTTTTGGGGTATTTTAACATATAAAGTGTTTATAAACTAATAAATTAATAATAAAATGGTTATAATTAATTATATAAAAGTTTATAAAACATTTTTACCAAATATTATATGTTAATGTTAAAATACATTTTAGTTGATTATATAGAAATCATTATGATCTTGAAATAAATGACTTTATTTAAAAAATTTAAAGATATTTTATAATTTTTTATAAATTAAAAAATATATCATGTTTAGATTACAAAAAAAATGTTTATATAATATAAATTTAATAATAAAATTTTAAAAATTCATAAAATATCATATAACTTCCGTATAAAAATAATTATGAAAGAGTTTATATTTGAAATGACCATAAAATGTTTATATTATAACTTATAAAATAATTAATATTAACAATTATTTATGAGTGGTTCATAAATATTCATCTTGTGGTAAAATATTTCTTTTATTCATTTTTATATTTTTTTTCTTTATTGATAAGGATTGTTTTTATAGATTATAGATATTTTGTATGATTTTTGTATTAAACAATATCTAGTAGTTAGATCCATATATTTCATGATATGTATGACTCCATTAAATTAGTTTTCATCCACATTAAACTTGTTTTTCTAATTATGACATATAGAATAGTTACATGGCCTAGTTTATTCATAATAGGTTTTATAAATGTCATTATTTGATTTTAGTCTTGCATTCTAGTCAGTGTGGTTTCTTCTTTTTATGTTTTTAGACTATGTGTTTATACAGGTTAAAAAGGGAATTCCTTCCCATTTAAGGGATACACCTTTCTAGTGCTAGTCGCTAGCCCCTACCCCCTACCCTATGGAAAGTGGGCTTGGCATAGTCACCGCACGGGCCCTCGAGGGACGGGTTGTGACATCGAACGATACTTGAAAATAGTTATCCCACTCGTACGTAACTCCTTTCTTCATGAGCCTGGTGAAAGGTAAGAATTTACATGCTAGGTTGGCTATGAAGTGTCGAATGTAGGTAGGTTACCATAGAGACCTCTCAAATAAGTGAGGTTGCGAGGCGGGGACATGACAATGATGGATTTTGTCTTCTCGGGGTCAACTTCAATGCCACGATGGTGTACGAAAAAGTCGGTGACTTTTCCCGAGGTAACGCCAAAGGCTCACTTTAGGGGATTCATTTTCAAACTGTACTTTTGTAATTTGTTGAAGATAGTTCCATGATCATCCAGGTGGTTCAAGTGTTTTCATGATTTAACCACCAGATTTTTGACACAACACTTGACGAATTCTCCCAAGAATGGATTGAAGATGCAATGTAAGGTGCACTGATTTGTGGCTCCAGCATTCTTTAGACCAAAGGTCGTAACTTTATAAAAGAACACCCCCTATGGGGCCTTAAAATCATTAGCTTATTCGTCTCCCTAATCCATCTGAATATGATTGTATTCAGAATATCCATCCCTGAAAGATAGGGATTCATACTAGACGGTTTCATTGATCAAACATTCTATGATCGGGACCAGGAAGTCCTCTTTTGGGAAACATCGATTAATGTCCTTGATTTCAATGTAGATTATAATCTATCCATTCTTATTTTTTACATGAATTATGTTTTCTAATTAGATCGGGTATTGAACCTCCCTTATGATGTTTTATTTTATTATTTTGTCAATTTCAGCCTCTATTTTTGCAACTTGCGTCTAGTGGGTCCTTCTGGCTTCCTGCTTATAGCCCCGGTGATCTTCTGGTAAGACCAAATGATGAGTGGCGACCTCTGGATCGAGGCCTGAAATTTCAGTGTAATTATAAGAAAACGAATCTCAATTATTCATTAGGAAGGAGGTATATGAATCATGTTCCTCAATAGGCATAGCCACACTGATCAGAGTGGGACGTAGGTCATCTTTAGTGCCCAGATTTATCTCTCTAAGTTCATCAATTGTGGTGGAAACACCTTCTTCAAACGAAAGAGGGGAATCTCTGTGGTATTATTCCTCTTCTTCTTCTTCATCATCTTCATCATCTTCCTCTTTTTATGGATATATGATTTTTGAAACGAACTATACAATTTTGAGAGAGAAATCATCTTTTGCCTTAGTGTGTGAGGCAAGAGCAGTTTCATGTCTCTTGGACAGACTGACAGCATCTTAGATCAGGATTTTCCTAGCATTATGGCAGTCATCCCACTCTTTCATGTCTTTGGACTCAGTGGTCATGGTGTAGATCTTGAAGACAACTGATTCTACATTTTTACTTGTACTTATACGTTCAACTTGGTTGATGGGTTGAACATACACTTCCCCATGTTTTTAAAGGGGGTAGGCGGGTACCACTTCAAATCTATTTGGGAGATTGATCAAATCAATTTAATCAGCTAAAATATGTTTTTCTATCGATTCATAGAACCCTGTGTCGATATAATGTGACTCACATGACTCAAACATGGATTTATCAGTGTGAAACATCGCATTTTTTCTGTTAGTGAAATATTTGATGCAATGATGGTATAAGGACGGGATTGTAGCATTTTGATGAATCCAAGGCCTCCCTAAAAAGATGTTGAAGGCTATACATTTCTGCACAACTAGGAACTCAAAATATGACATAAGATCTCCAATCCAAGTTTCAATATTGATTTCTCCTGATAGTTTCTACTCGCTCTTTTCATATCCCAGTAGAGTTGTATTGCAGGGTTTCAAGTTTTCTTCATCATATCCTAGTTGATGAAGAGTTATCAGTGAGAGGAGGTTAACTCTAGATCAGTTGTCGATTAAGAACCTCCAGACGCCAATCCAATTTTTATTTCTAGACACATATAAGGGTTTGACGTGCCCTTGTATGATGGTGTTATCATCCCAATCTTTGAAGGAGATGACGGCATGAAATTCTTCAGGATTGTTCTACATCCGATAGACTTCGGCTGCTACTACTTCAGCCTCAAACTCATTGGGACTTAATAAGGCTTAGATGAATTCCTCCCTAAGTTCTACAGATAGTCTTAACACATCTTGGATTGTAAAATTTTCTGGTACAAAAGCTAGATGATTGAAAATATCATACTTATTCTCTAATGGTCGGTGCTTCCCAGCTCTGTGTTTCTCTTTCACAATCACTATAGGGGTTTGAGATTTGTACATAGATGGTTCGACCATTGTAATAGGGGTCGGTGGTGTTGTGGTCCTTTCCATGCTTGGCTGAACTGGTCCACCTGTATTCCATGGGAAATTTGGTATTTGTTCTTCCCCTGATGGATATTCTAAGATAATTGGTCTTGGATTTCTTCTAATGGGGGTGGAGGAGAATTAAGGTTCTTATTGTGTCTATCAGAGGGTCCTTCCACCAGTTTCTGTGATGTTAACGGTTTGAATTTTGGCGTGGTAGGAAATTTGACTTCTACCATGATCAAGCCTTCTAAGAATCCTCTATCCTCTGTGGCCTCTTCCTCTGGCTCTCTATTTGGTCATAGATAATTTAGGTTTGTGTCCATTATAATAATCTAAGAAGAGTTCCATAAAATTAATGACATTAATAGAGACGAAGATCATTTCTTGATCAGAAAATATTTCAATCTGATTGTCTCCTTTTGATGGTGTCGTCTGGTGGGATGGTGCCCATTGTACTATTTGGTGGGGTGGTTCCCGTTATACCAAGATTGTTGGTATGATGTCCGAAAGCATCAACACTGAATTTTTATTTGATACCATCTCATCTTTTTGCTCTTGTTTACTACCCTTATGGACTTTAGAGGGTCGCGGGGATGAGGATGATGGTTGTGTTGTATTGGGAGCTTTTGAGGGCACAGTTGGTTGTTTTAACTGGTCCTAGAGGATTCCATGAAATTTACTGATCGTTTTATGGATCATCCAATTTTAAAACTTTTTCTCCTTCTTATTGATGACTATTTCCCACTCTTCCCCTTCTCTTGAGTCCGAGTTGGAAACATACGCCACTTGTGCTGGTGGAGGGCCCAACATGACTTTCCTGGAATCCTCCATATTTTTTTGGAGATCCTTTAAAAAAATAATTACAAGATGATATGTCCCAGTATTCAGTGATAGGGACAATTATTTGGATGTTCATCAAGACCCACTTAATCTTCTCTCTTTGGATCTGGTAGTTGTAGAAAATTTCAATTCATAGTAGCTTTGAAATATATGCGGACCTGCTCATCTCAAAATGATTAAACATTATTTCTTCATTCTTCTAACTGATTTGTTTTAGCACCTCGTCATTTTTCTTGTCGAGGTGGGGGTGGGTTTTGCCTCCAGGGGGTCCCACATGGTTTTTTGGGGGCCTCATGACTAGAGCTGGTGTTGGGGTGGCTTAATCATGAAAGAAGCCTCTTTAGCTTTTCTTATTCTTTTCCCAAGGGCTGATAGGTCCATTCGGGACTTAAGATTGGTCCTTTTCAAGGAGTCTTCTATCCTTATGGAAATGGAAGAGAAGTCTTGAAACCAACTTATGTACTTCATTGGGATGATTGGCATTCGCAATTCATACCAAAGGTTATTGATGCATATGGTGATCATCTCATCTTATGGGAGTGGCCAGTTCATGGAATAAGTCAGGCCATTTTGGAAATGAATTCTGATACTCTTTTGTTCTCTTCTTGTTTGTAGTTCATGAGGTCATTGACCATCATCCTTGGAAACATTGAACTGAACTATAAGAGAAAACGTTATCAGAGATCCTCCCAGCACATGACTAAATTGGATGGAAGGCTAGTATACCATATGAAGGATGATCCTTGTAGGGTCCATTCAAATCACCTAAGCTTTACTACTTCATTATGCTCCAAAGTTCCCATCATGGGGTCACAGTAAGAGGCATAGTGAATTAAATGTTGTTCTAGGTCTCCCAAGCCATTGAATACTGGGAATACAGGGTTCCTGATTTTTGGATGTGGTGGAACATTGCTCACCCACTCGGGGTAGGGATTGCATTCTGGTTGTATCAGAGTGCACCGCCCCTCCATGGCTTCTAGTTGAGATGTTTGTTACTCGACGATGTTTAAGATCCCTTGATGCATATCTTATCGGGCTTGATCTTGATATGGTGTGTCAATGGCCAAGAATGGGCATGCCGGTGTTGCAGGAATTTGGGGTGGATACGTAGCTGGGGTTATCAATTGTGGGTTTACCTGAACATATTCTGCCTTCCTTCCTAGAAAGGGGATGACTTGACATCCTATTGGGTATGGGTTGAACGGACCTTCAAGCTTGGCTTCATTCACCAATATTAGTTCTTGTGGAATAGGATCCTCTTCTAGGAGCACCTTCTGACGTTCCGTAGGGGGGTGGCACATCCGGAAAGGTATCCCCCTCAACGTAGCTTGAAATTAATTTACTTGATATCTTCCATTTATTCCTCTTTCTTGGTGAAGCTTTCCTCGAGAGTGAGTGTTGCATTCTCATGGGGAGGAGGAGGTGGGTCATAGATGTCATTGAATTTATTTTTCTCCTTGTTGGAGTTTCATATGGTAGGTAGCGATATATTAGCTACGGGGTGCCCAAATTTAGGACCGATCTCTGGTTCCGGGTATGCACAACATCAGTCTCAGAGTGGGATGCCTCTAGGAGGGACCTTCTTCCTTCACATACTCTCCCCCCCTCATTATTTCCTGTGAGATCCATGGGGTTTACCTTTACCATGTTCACTGAGGCATACCACATTAGGGTTTTTGCACCCATTTCCAAATGGTAGGAGGCCTTTATGTGCACTTTTCTAGACTTTGTTCCTCCATTATATGGTATTCTTCATGTTTTTGTCGAAGATTGACCCAAAGGGAGCCCTGTTATGACCTTGTAATGCGCCTTTATCTTAGAGGGTGTGAACCATGAGAAGGGGAGGAAAGGGTAACTCCTCTATAAATCGTTATTCCTAGGTGGGAGAAGACATTGGTCAGTTGTGCGGGGATTTCAAGTAAACAATACACCAGTCCGAAGTGTTGGGGTTGTCCCCATTCTTCCGTTGATGTGCTACGACCTAGATTTGTAGTACTTACATGGGCATTTCAATTTAAAATTACCCCTAGCCTCGTGGGTTGGGGTTGTTCCCGTATTGTAGTGGCATCTGCCTGTATTTCCACATTTTCAATTTCACTTACTCCTGAATGGTTGTGAACCAAGTGTGTAATTGGGTATGCACGGAGTCTATGGTCTTTTGAAGACATGAGCTCTGCTTTCTGGTTGGCTTCCCTTAGGTGGGAATCCCGCTGGTTGATCCTGGTTTCCTGACTCAGAAGCTTTTCAATGGATTGATCCCTTCGGCCCTGACCCTTTTGAGACTTAATTTTGGCTGGTTTTTTTGATTATATCATCTTTTTTGAGCTATGGATTCACTTGATTGCTACCTTTGGGTGATGACATTGAAGGATTTCATTTATAATGGGGTCTGATGGACGAGACGTGGTGTGAAGTGCAAAGCTCCATGTTATACCTATCCATGAATGTGAAATCCAGCCAGGGAATTACCAATGTGGTGACGCAACTTATGTAGTGCATGGAGGCAGGCCAGTTCAATGTTTTTCTTTCACCTTTTTGATTGTGGATTCCTTGCAGATGGGAGGGATTCCAAGTCGATTAGACAGTGAAGCTCCCCAATTTTGCTGATGTGGTCTTTATACCCTTCATAGTGTAGGAATTTTTCTTTTAGCTGAGGAAGAGTCATCCATACGTTAAGGCGAATGTCATGCACGCATTCCCCAGACAACTCTCCTGGTATGTCAAAGTGAGAAGTGTTCATGGGAAAATACATCATCGTTATATTATCCATAACTAGTTAACTTATCCCAAGAAACATATCCTACTATTTTTATTCTGATGGCTCCTCTACTTGATATGCCCAAATCAACTTCTTCTTAATAATTTTGTTCCATGCAACTGGGCTGGTGGGAGCCTTATTGATTTATAGATGGTTCAGGGGTGGATCGGAATATTAGCATGGCCCCATGAAATCCTATAGTTGAAAAAAAATATCACGCATTATAGACGGAGTTCTCGATGTGTCTGAATCCTTTCTGATTGCCTTAGTGTAGGAGGGATTTCTCGCGTTTATTCCGAAAATGGGATTACCTTCCTGCAAGTATGAGTTTTGAGTTCGGGAGGACCTTCGCAATTGATGCTGCTATAGAGAGGGATATTATTGAAACTTGATGCCAAACTATGAGAAATTCCTTTTGTATTGTATACCCTGGGAAGGAACTTCATGGTAGGCTACAGTAAAGGGAGGACCTTCTTGTTACTTGATTTCACTGAGGGGAGGACCATCACACCAATTTTCCTTGTGGTGAGGGCCTTCGTAATGATCTTTATCGTGGAGAGGACTACCATCATGACTTGATACTTGGATGTTGGGTGAATTTCTACAGTGTACATCCTGGGGAGGGACTTCAAGATGTACTGCAATGAGTGGAGGACCTTCTCGTTTCTTGGAGTTACTATGGGGATGAACTTCATAGTAACTTTCACTATGGGGAGGGACTTTGCAATGATTGTCATCATGGAGAGGACTATCATCTTGACTTGGTGTCCGACTATAGGGAGAAGCAAATCTGCAGTGTATAGCCTGGGGAGGACCATTAGGGTGGATGAAAGTAGGGGGAGGACATTCTTGTTGTTTAATCTTCAGGTTGATGGGAGGGCTACCCCGATGCACATCAGGTGATAGGTTCTCATGGTCGATTATTCCTTGCCCACAAAGTGATCCCCCATAAATGCTCTATAGAGGACCTTCAGAGCTGCTAGTAGCAATATTGTGGGAAGGACCATCCCAACTACTACGGCCACTTCCATAATTTGGTAATGGAATGACAGGGTCTTGAGCCTTAGTTGATATATTTTTGAGACCATCAATAACCCTTGATTCTAGCAGAGTAGGATCATTTAGGTTCTTTTCATTTTTCAGTTTCCTTTGGCACATTTTATTTTTGGGCGATTTCTAGCAAGTAACTAGGTCCATTTACTATTGGTAAGGGTCATCATATACGATTCCTTGTATTTTTGGGTCTCACGATGTCGTTGGGATACACTGATAGACATCTTGAGTTTTGTAAAGGATATATTCCTGCCCTGGAGTGGCTACCACGTTGGATCAGCGTCCCCTAGTCAGAATGAGTATTTGTTACTGATCTGGTTTTCCGTATATCATGGGATGTTTCCATCAACCCTCATGGACTAGATTAGGGAAGCATAACTACTCTAGAGTGACTATCTCATTTTGTGAGTGAGTCATTTTGTTCAAGGAAAACGGGCCGTGGGCCTGATTTCTTACCTTTTCCACTGATGTAATGATATCTTGGCATGTTTGGAGGATATGTTCTAGAATCAACGTCTGATCTTACATCATTTCCATAATATTCTAAGATACATGTCTGGATGGAATAGTTATGAAGGCCCATTTTGATATCGGAGCAAGAGTTTGTGCCCGCTCTGATCCTCTATGAATTTTCAGTAGATACTGGTAGTTCTCTTGTGTCGGGACAGAGGAACGAGTCTATGACCAGTTGACTTCCTCATTTTCCACCTTATTTAACTAGTGGTCTTCATATTAATGAGTGGGGATTTTTATCCCCTTGTTTGCTGATGTATTTGCCTCACGGGATTTGTATGAATCCGTAAGAATTTGACTCTGCTCATATTTGGTTTCCACCCTATTAAGATTGAGGCCTTAAAATTCATCTGTAGATGTTTGTGACTACGTATAGTCAGTTGCCACCCTATTTGGATGGAAGGCTTGTATCGCATCAGCAGGTATTTCCACTTGTGTGTAGATGAGTGCCGCCCTATTTTTTTGACGTGCTTGTTGTGTATCAGCAGATCTGTGCATCTTTCTGTAGTTTTCCACTCTATATACACAGCAGGACCAAAAAGCATTAATAGAAACATTCATGTGCATTTATTGTTCCACCCTATTTCTATGGTAGTATTGAGTGGAGAGGGCAGAGTCTTATGTCTTCCCATTGAATGCCACCACGTTAGTACGATAGAGATCTTCCTCAGGAACCAGGGAGATAGCATGTTCTTGATTATATATTTCCAGCCCTTGGTGGGAAGCTCAAGGCGCTTGGGTCTCCTAGACTTTGGCAGGTTCCCTTGGAATTAGGCCCTGTTTGGTGGAAGGAGGCTTCATTTTCCTGTGTCAGCGATGACACTCTCTTGCGGGGTCCCATTAGTAGGACCATTGTGCAGTTGATATGAAGCTATCAGTATCGACTTCATCTGCATTCCTAATATAAGGGAAGTGCTTTTTGTCACATTTCAGGGAAAGGCTCCTGAAATGGTTGGAGAAGACAATTGGGGTTGCCTTGTGCTGGGGTATCGGTAGTGGCTGAAGCGGCAGTTGTAGAACCTTTGCATCATGGAGGTCTTGTCTAGTGGCCTCCAGCATGGGGATAGTACCATTTCGGTGGTACTCTTTGATTACTGTTTTGGATACCCAGTATTGAAGAAGATGGTTAGGCAAGGGGTTACTGCTCTTCGTTGAGGTCTCGGCTGCCTATGGGATCATTGATGTGCATGTCTACATGGGTCATTGGGATGTCATTTGGATCAAAGTTTGATCTACGCGAACTTGGAGTCTTTATGTATCACATACAGATCCCAAAACCTCGTCAAAATAGAATAATCTTAAACATGTTAAAATTTGGTGATTTTGCTTGGCCCCCATCTTCTTTTCTATTGATGTAGGGAAAAGGGGCTTGAGTGGGGTAGAATTTCCACCTTGGTTAAGGATTCACATTAAGTTCCCAATTTTTTTCCACCTCTGAGGTGGCACATTTTACACATACCGGGGTGAAAAAAATGGGTTGATGTGCAATGTACTTTTGTTTTTTATCATTGGGGTAGAACCGCCACCTTGGTTAAGCATTGACATCGGGTTCACCATTTTTGTTCCACCTATGAGGTGAGGCATTTCTAGGTGGTGCATAAATGGTACGATTAGGATCATCACCCATCCCTTTTTCTATAGAGACAGGTTCTCATAAAATTCACCATTTATTTTTTTTATTGACCCATCCAGCATCATTATAATTTAAATAAGGTTGGATTAACCCTATGGGAACCATTTGTCCCAACGGGCTATTGCATAGGGGTAAAACACTCGTTTAATCGGTCCTTCTTGGATATAACATCCTTGTATGGTCTCCAACGGGTTTATTCATGGATCCAAGAATGCCCAATGGCCCTGGTATCCATGATTCATGGACCTATTTCCCGAAGACGGGTGCTTGTTGATTGATTATTCATCCAATGACACTTAAAGACACCATTGGTCGAGAGGATGGGAGGTCAGGCTCACCCTACCCCTCAGGGGGAGGATTGTTTCCTGTTCCGGGACTCTCGCTTAGATTTAATCCATGTTCATATGTTCATGCATCCTTTGTTAATTCACTAATATCGTGTCCATGGGCTAACATTGGTTTTCATAATTGTCATAGGCATGCATATATTTGATTCTACGGAGGTGATACTGACTTGAGCCATATAATAAGGTGATATGGAGTTTATCATCATCTAGGGGGATAGAAGGTGACTTGATGTTGGTATTGCACCCATAGTAAGGGCTTCCTAAGTATCCTTAGGAGAGTAATCATAACTCATGTAGTTCATATTGTGTGGGGCTTACGCATGAAGGCCACCCACTTGAGGGAAACATGATGGGATGGATCCTTTATGGATGGGCACCCCATTGAGATCGGGCCCTCTGGTAGGCATCCTAAGTATCCTGGTTTGATAAGGAATCTGAGTTATCATAGTTCAGTTGGTGTGGGGCTTATGAATGAGATCTTTCCATTTGATCGGTCATAGTTGGGTGGACCCTCTTAGATGGGAACCCTTTTGATCTCGGGCCTTCTGGTAGGCATACTACGTATCATGATTTTATCAGGAATTAAAGTTCTCATAGTTCATAATCATGTGTATGTTGTAATCATTGCAAAACTCTAAGACCATGTGATTCATGCTCAGTGTTAGAAACAAGAGGATGTGAAATATTAAAAAATTCACATGCCTCCTCCCCTATTGGTGGGGGAGGGAGATCCCAAAATGAAAGATGTCAGGATGACTTTGGATGTGGGGATGAAGCAATGAACCCTTCAATGTGAAATTAATTTGAAGGTCGCATAGCCCTACCTCAAAAGTTTGGGGACTTACCTCAGTGGGAGGGCCCCAGAATACGTTATAGGAAGGGGAGGAGTTTCGTCCTCATCAAAGTGGGGAGAGAACATAACCCCTTCGATAGATCACTTTTCTTCATTGAATGGAACAGAAAGTGATCACACATAATCCCTAGATTAGGGTAGTTCACATTGGAATCCCAAGGATGGACTCTGGGTTACCATGGGAATGTAGACCCACAAGCATTCTCGAAGACCCAACTATTATGGGGAGAGCCTTTGTGACTTAGTTTACCATGGGTATGTAGACTCAAAGGGGCGTACTGGTGTGCCTGATGGTCTGATCATATAGGTCTGGTGGATTTGGAGGATGCTTTAGCCTGATGTTGAAGGACTGGTCAGTGGAGGAATCATGGATGTCTAGATGATAATGGAAGGGTGAGGATGGAACTGGAGTAAATAATACCAGAAAATGCCCCATACCGTGTCCTGGTTTCTTATGTGGAATGGGGGAAGCTCCGCATACTCTAGTGTTGTGTGGTAATAGTGTTCGTCCTCATAAAAATGTGGTGTGTGTCCCAAAATACCTCTTTGGGTTCCATCTGCACACTGGTGCAGTACGCAACACCGGGTTCAGTCGGCATAGAGATACACTATGCGGAGCTCTATTTTGAAGGAGGGTCCAGGGGATTATCGTTCATGGAGAATGCATCTGTGAGGAGTGTGTGGTTTATGATTCCCAATTTAGGTTTGTGATTCTATTAGTATTATTAAATTCCCCCGTTTTAGGGTTCATAGCTGGTTGTACCTATGGATAATGCGGTTCGTGATTCGGGCTTCTCCGATGAATCAAGATAGAAGCTGGAGTCTTCTCTGAAAACATTCTCCAAACCTATGAGTCCCCTTTGATCCATTGTCAACCGTTCTTCATCCTTCTATTGTGATCCGTTTTATAGATAATTGGGACACTTGTATCTATTGAGAATGTGGCACCATTTGCGGAGGCCCATCCAAATATCCTGACCCCCAGAATACTCGGTCATCCGGGGTATGCAGAGGCCTCAGTTTGCGATAATGTTTCAGGGAACCCTACTAGTTTGCTCTATCCATGAACTGATTAGTTCATAGTATGGTACATAGAAAGTCTTTGAGTGCCCAATTTCTTCACTGACATGATACGTGGTCTGCCTTGCGTGTGGTCCATCACCTCATGGGCCAACGGTTTGTGCATCGTTCCGCGTACCTATTGGTTTGCAGTCCAGCTAGTTCGCGTACCTTTCCCGTTGATGGTAGATGGTCCACGTTAAATGAATTGAATTATTAAATTCATTAGATTTTATTTATAAAATTTCCACTGGATTTGAATCCATTAACCTTGTTATACTTGTAGGAGTACTTGATTCCTTCTGAAAAGTGACGGTGGGGGTATTTTCTTCCATTAGTGGAATTTTCAGGACCCTACAGGCATGAATGAGAAACCAATCCTATACGCGTTTATTGTATTAAGGAGGGTATATTTGTTATAAATGACTCTTATGATATTTTTCTATGCAGTTTAAATTCATGCAAGAAGGAAATTATGGTGTTGTGTAGTTTAAAGTCATGAAGCAAGGATATTATGGTGTTTTGCAGTTTAAAGTCATAAAACAAGTACATTATGGTGCTGTGAAGTTTAAAGTCATACAGGAAGGAAATTATGGTGTTCTGTAGTTTAAATTCATGTAGTAAGGGCATTATGGTGTCGTGAAGTTTAAAGTCATGTGGTAAGAAAATTTTGGTGATGGGCATTTTAAATTCATGCAGCAAGGATATTGGGGATTTATTTTAAGGTCTTTAGCTTTGAACAAATATTTTATGGTTCACCAATTCTTGGTGATTTTTTTGGAAATGTGAAACTATATTCATGTATAGAAAGAGAGAATTGTAAGATGTGATTTGGGGATTTCTAAATCTGAATAATGACATGGGGAAAGTAATAATGGAATTTAGAGGAGGAATCTTCCAAGAATGAAGTTACCACTATTTAAAAAAACACATTATGGGGGTTGTATTGTATAGAGACAACTAGGGAATGTGTTTTATATCCAAACAATGAAATCCTTTGGCTGGATGGCCCTTCATGTTGGAGAATTTTATGCAAGGCCAACTAGGGAAGTTACTGCATAGTCAGTTAAATGAGCTCTTAAGAATTATGACATTCTATTTTCTAAAATATGATGAATGTTTATGGAGATTATGATCTTATTAAGTAAAGATTTTGTTTTATGGATGAAAAATAATTTAATATAGAAAGAATATTTATAGTCATGGATTCTAAATAATTGGATAAATATGCTCTCTATGAATCTTTAACCAAAACATAGGAAGTATGGAGCCAATAGTTTTAGGTCATATGACTATGACCATAATATTATGGAAAAAATGGATGATATGTGTTTGAATGGCCCATGGTCATTCCAATATTCATTAAAAATATAGAGATTGAAAATTTAAACCATTGTCTTGGAGAATTTTAGTTCGTGAGAAAGGATTTGATACAAATACCTAAAGGATGAACACTTTAAATTGAGGGCTCCTACATACCGTCATTAATTCTTAAAGGGAAAGAAGAGGATTCTCCTAAGAATAATGTTACTGATATTTTAAAAAATCATTATGGGGGATATATTATGTAGGTCCAAGTAGGGCATGTGATTCATTGAAAAATAGTGGGATCTTTTGGCTTACAGGCTAGTCACGTAGGAAACCTTTATGCAAGGCAAACTAGGGCACGAACTTTATAGTGTGGAAAAACATATCTCTTAGGTATCAGACATTATGTCACTAGAAACTGAAGAAAGATTATGAAGATATGAAATTATTTCAAGATTTGGAGTATGATGTGTGAAAGGGGTATTGTCAAATGCATAATGAAGTTCTTAGACCAATACGGGCCATCAATATAGATTCCCTTACATAGATCTAACTCAGATGTAAAAATGGGGACATCTCTTGTTTCCTTGATGGGATATCCGAGGAGAGGGTCCAAAATAAAATATTTTGTATTGATTTTGATCATATGAATGAGAGGGGGAATTTTTATTTATCTCATTGCTAGGAATATTATCTAAGGCCCGTTTTTTACTACATATTTGAATTGAAATGAGAATCAATCCATGCATAGTTCTCTAAAAACTGTGTAGTTTAATGTCAAGCGGTAAGGACTATGAATTTCATGACATGAAGAGAAAGGGTGGATCCATGCAGTTTTTTGTCATGCGGTAAAGAAATTATCCATGCAATTAAACATATTGTGGTAAGGACTTAGGAATCTTGACATGAAAGATCAAAAGGTAATGCGGTTAAACTAGGGCATAGGGTCCAAGCATCACTACATATCTTATCGAAGCAAGAATCCAGCAATACATAGTTCTAGTAGATATTATGTCAAGAGTAAAATGAAAACTTGTAGTGGAATTACTCATGTATATATGACTCAAACATGGTGAGTAGATAATATTTCATTTTGTGATGTGTTTGGGCCAAATATTAAAAATCTAGATGTCACTACATTTCTCATAGGGGTGAGAATCAAGAAACATATAGATCTTGAATGAAGGTCCATATAGTTTATCATCATGCTATTAGTAAATATAGTGTGACTTTTATGGTATTATAGTCAGGATCATTGATAACCCCAATAAGAATTAAAATACCTTATTTATGAAGAGAAGCTCTTTACACAATTCCTAATCCCACGTGAATTATGATCGATATAAGAAACAAGTATTCGGAATGGTTTTTTTGCAACACAAAGGTAACACATGTGAATGAGGGGTATGATGATTAATTGGTTAATGAGATAGGGTATAGGATCCAAGTGTCACTACATATCATTCTGAAAAAATAATCAAGCCACACGTTGTTCTAGAATGGATTTCCATGTATTTTATCATCATGTGGTGATGACATATTGTGTACCTTTTAAGGTTTTACACTCAGGACCATTGAAAACCCCAATAATAATTATAATACCATATCTATACAGAGAAGCTCTTTACCCAATTCCAAAGCCCACATGCGCTATTGTTGATGTGAGAAACATGGAGTGGGAAAGGTTTCTCTTTCAACACAAAGGTAACACATGTGAAAGATATGGGTATGATGATTAAGTGGTGACTGAGATGGGGTATAGAATTTGAGCATCACTACGTATCTTGTTAAAGAAAGAATCAAGAGACATATAGTTCTTGATATTTTTCCCATATCCGGTCAGGTTTTTTTGTGCGGAAGGGGAATTTTTATGATTTATAGGCTGATGGTTGGGCCTAAAGTAGGATGTCTAGGCATTAACATGTATACTAGTTTTTTGAGAATCAACTCACAATTCCTGGAAGAGATCCCTATATAGATCCGAATCATGCATGGGGAATGGGAAGGGGGTTTTATCTTCCAAAATCATTGTTGGTCACAGGTATGGAGATCCAGAAATTAGTACATATCTCTTTGGGATGAGAATCAAGCCACACGTAGTTCTTAAAATTTCCCATGTGAAGGTTTGATTTATACACATAGAGAAAGGTGAATTTTTTTTATTTGTTGATGGATCCAAGATAGAAGATCGGGGTTTCACTATGTATCTCATTTAGAAGAGAATCAAGCCACATATAGTTCTGTCGATGAAGTTTATCATCATACAGAAAGTATGTGGGTGACTTGATGTGAAAGAAACATTGCGGCTAGACCAAGGGATAAGACCTAGGCATCATTATGTCTCTTGTTAGGGGAAGGAATCAAGACACACATAGTTCATGTAATATTCCTTATATAAATATGATTTATACATAGGAAGTAAATGGGATTAATGATTTATCACGGATAGACCAACAATTATGGATCCAAGAATCACTGTGTATGTTGATGAGGAAACAATCAAGTCACACGTAGTTCTTGAAAGTTCTCCCTATGCAGGTTTCATCCGTACGCACAGGGGGTGAAGGGACTTTTTCAACCTTGTGTTTGAACCAAATATAAGATATCTAGGGGTCACTATGTATCTTACAAGGGAAAAATCCATCCACAGATAGTTTTTGAAATGTTCCATGTAGTTTAATGTCATGTTGTATGGACAAAGATGAACTGACATGAAAAGATGGAAATATTCACTACCACAAAAATAGTTTTTCGCAGTGCCCCCCTTTATCAGCGCTAACGAAAAAGTGCTGATAAAGGGGGGTCCCTTTATCAACACTTAAAAAAGCGCTGATAAAGGCACCCCTTTATCAGCGCTTTTGTTAGCGCTGATAAAGCCCCCCCCCCTTTATCTGCGCTGATAAAGCCCCCCCCCCCCCCTTTATCTGCGCTGATAAAGGGTGGGCCATTATCAGCGCTTTTTTTAAAAGCGCTGATAAAGGGTCGGCTTCAAAAAAAATAAAATATATATTAATATATAAATATAGTTATATTGTCATATAAATATAATATATAATTTTTAAATATATTTTTGATAATTATAAATGTACATTTACACTTATTATACTTAATATATAAGATATTTAGTGAAAATGACTTCGTAAAAAATTAAAAAAATATTTTTAATTAATAATTTGATAATAATTATGGAGTAATAGTCATTTAATAACAATTTGAGGACTAAAAAAATTAAAAAAAATTAAAAAAAGATCCAAAATATGTTGAAAACGTAACTCAAACTTCAAACGGCCATAACTTTTGATCCGGGTGTCTGTTTGAGCTATACCACATATCAAATCGAATCCTGCGACGAGCTCTACGTCGCTATGACCTGGGAGACCCTGGTCAAGCGTTTTTAGAGGCCAAAAGAGGCCCATAAGGACTCCAAAACTGAGTTTTTTGTCGAGGTACCCAGATTTTTTAACATTTTATGGATTTTCAAAGTCGTTTAAGGGGGTATTATTGGCTTTTTTTGGTGGGGACTGAATTTATTCCAAGGTATTATATTCATATTGATATTATGACTTTGAAATTTCTTCCTTTTTTATAATGAACTTCTATTTATAATCAAATATATAACTATATGTACATATTTTTTATATATTCGCACCTAAAAATTAAATTTTTTAAATAAATTATTAAACATATTTACATATAAAATATATTAGCTTTATCTAAATAATAACTAATATCCATTTTATTTAAAATACCAATATATGAATATTTATAACCTATATATTAATCTAACTATATATATATATTAATCTACCTATATATATATATATTAATCTAACTATATATATATATTAATCTAATAACTATATATATATTATATAACTACATATATATATATTAGTATTACTTTAAATATATATATATATTAATATCACCATAAATATATATATTAATATCACTATATATATATTAATATAACTATATAACTATATAAATATATATTCATATAACTATATATATGTTAGTATAACTATATATATGTTAATATAACTATATATATGTTAATATAACTATATATATGTTAATATAACTATATATATATATTAATATAAATATATATTACTATACTAATAAATATAACTAAATATATATATATGTAGATATAGATATATATTAATACCACTATATATATATATTAATATTACTATATATATTATAATATAACTATATATATATAATAATAATATAACTATATATATATAATATAACTATATATATATTAATATAAATATATATTACTATACGAATAAATATAACTAAATATATAAATATATATATATAAAGATATCATGAATTGGAAAGCAAATCAAAATAGAGTAGTGGTAAGGGCTTAGACGCACAAGGGGGAGGTCTCGAGTTCAAATCTTGGTGGAGGCAGGGGTGCACGCGCATGGGGAATATTTGAGCAAGCGCTGTTAAAGGGTGGAGAGGGTGTGTGGGGTTCTGTATAGGGGCCGAAAAGCGCTGTAAAAGGGGGGGGGGGGTTCAAGCACTATAAAAGCCCCCCCGATTGGCAGTATTTTTTAAATTTTTTAAATTTTTTTAACTTTTATCAGTTCTTTTTTGAAAGTGCTGATAAAAGGGTCCTTTATCAGTGCTAAAATGAAAGCACTGATAAAGGAAGCGTTGATATAGGACCCCTTTATCAGCGCTAAAACAAGCGCTGATAAAGGGGTACCTTTATCAGCGCTTCTTTTAGCGCTGATAAAGGACCCCTTTTATCAGGGCTTTTTTTAGCGCTGATAAAGGGGTCCTATATCAGTGCTTTTTTGAGCGCTGATAAAGGGGACCCCCCCCCCCTTATCTACGCCGGCTTTATCAGCGCTTTTCTAGCGCTGATAAAGGTCGTGTTTGTAGTAGTGATTGTAGTTGGACCAAGTGATAGGACCTATGTGTCACTACGTATCTCATTAGAATGATAATCATGTGACATGTCGTTCTTGAGGATGGTTCCCCATACCAATTTAATGTTGATGTGAGAAACAGGGGACTTTAATACATTCCATAATAACGGTGGGGCCGAAAATACTAAATGGTATGAGAATCAATCCATATTTTCTAGAATGGTTAATTATATTGAATTAACTCATATACCAAGATAGGGAAAATTAATTATTTTATGACTGTGGCTAGGCTTAATATAGAAGATATGGTTGTCACTACGTATCTCATTAAGATGAGAATCAAGCCACACATAGTTCTTTAAAAGGGGTCCCTATGCAGATCTGATTCAAACATGAAGAAAAATGTGGTTCACATGCCACTAGGAAGTGTAAATGATGTGAGTAATGCCTATGAATGAAATATGATCATCTTTTAGGGTACCAATAATAATATCAATTTGTGGTATATTGGTAGATTTATTAACTTTAAATGAAGAAGTCATTAATCATATATTTTAATGTCATTTGGTGAGAACATATGGTGTTTTTCAGTTTAAAGTCATGCGAATAAGACCTCATGTGTTTCAGTTTAACATCGGGTGATAAGGAAGAAACTTTTTTACAATTTAACTTCATACAAAATGGACTTATATGGTGCTATGTAGTTTAATTTCATGAAACTTGTACTTTAGTTGTCACACAGTTTATCATCATACAACTAGGAAGAATTTTGTGTGATTAGGAAAAGTACTTATTCAGGAACCTTTCATTGGTTGGGGTTTTAGTGATTTCTTCCTCCATTTAGAGTATGGAATAATATCCATTAGAGTAGACCTCATGTATAGTGTAAGGTCCTTCTAACATTGTCTTATGTTTTGGTGGCTTCATTCCTAGTATCATTGGAGTTCTAAGGACCAATACTAATTCTCCATGGATGAATGAATGGAGACGAGATTTTTTGTTGAAATCTCATTCTATTTAGTTCTGATAAACTTCTATGTGATGAAAGGTCTGATGTCTCTTTTCATACAATTACTCTGGATCATCTAATTAGTTATGAGACTGATCATCTATAGATAACAGGTCACAAACAGTGACTCATAGTGAAGAAAATTGAACTTCAATGGGAAAGACTACTTCTGTTCCATATACCAATGAGTATTGAGATGACTGAGTAGTAGTATAGGTAATATTTCTATAAGCCCATAAGGCATGAAAGAGTTTATCAGGATGAGACTTTTTATCTTTATCCACTATTTTTTGGAGTATGCTGGGAAAGGTTTTGTTGAAAGCCTCTATCTAACAATTTTCCACTCTATGATAGCAGGATGAATGGTTTGATATGATATTGTTTTCCTAATATAACTTCCCTACATTATTAAAACATAAATTTGTTCCATTTTCTGTCAATATGGTATGAGGGACACCAAATCTAGTAATGATATTATCTTTTCCAAATCTAAAAATTATTTTAGCCCAAACTTCATTGAGTGGTATTTCCTTAGCCCATTTAGAGAATAAATCTGTATATATAAGGATGTACTTGAATTACTTGGATATAATGGAGGATAATCTCATAATACATTCATTACTCATATAGAAAATGGCCATGAGTATTTAGTTGTATGTATCAACTCTAAGGTTTGATAAATGAAGTTAGCATGAAATTGGAAGGGATGATACTTCTTAGTGAAATACGTGAAATCTTATATCATTGAAGGCCAAAAGTATCCCAGCCTTCAGATATTATCATAAAGTTTATACCCAGACTAGTGGGAACCATAGGCTCCAACCTGAACTTATTTCATTAAAACCATGGTTTCTTCCCCATCAATGCATATGAGGAGAATTTTGTCAAATCATCATTTATAGAGGATCTTATGGTGATTTGGTCCATCATAAAGAGTAAAATTGAATGTTCATTATTGGAGTTTCTCTTTTACATGTCTATCTAGTGGAAGTAATCTCCCTTGGAGATATTCCATGATCGGTGTCATCCATCCCATAGTAGGACCAAATGGTTCAAGAATGGGGCTGATTTCATTGATTTCCTCAGTTCTGATATGAATAAAAGGTGAAACCATGCAATGGTGAGAATTTATATTGATTGTATCATCCTGGTTCGGATCTTCCAGGGTTGTAGTTGTATTTTTCAATGCATCATCTTGGTCATTTTGTGACCGCAGGACATAATACAATGTGGTCTCAGAATGAAATTCTTCTATTAACCCTCGGACATAATCTCACAGGGAATTAGTTCCAATTTTATGATGGCATAATCCTCATTGATCTATTTGATTTCCAATTTTGAATCACATTTCAGCTCCAAGTGATCCACTAGTATATGGAGTGATCATTCTAGTCCTATATTGAGAGCCTAATATTCTGCCTCATTGTTGGTACCACCTTCTAATAATATGAAGGAGTATAGAAACACTACCTTTTTGGGGGAGATTTGTAAAATTCCAATCCCAACTTTGTCAAGCTTAGGATCTTCCTTTCTCTTCCCTGTTGGACTTCAGGAAGCACCATCAAAGTATATTTCACATGTTTGGATAATATCCTATATATATAAGATTTATTCATCCAGAATATTAGTATTCAGTGACATATCTTCCACATATGCATGTCTGGAAAGAAATTCTGCCAAGGCCAAGCCTTTTACTGCTTTCTATGTCACAAACTATATATCACACTACTGCAAAATAATTTCCCACCATTCCATATGCCCTATAAATATAGGAAGACTAAGGATAAATTTGAGCATGATATTAAGAGAGAACAAGTGTACCACATTATTCTATAGGTAGTGCCTCATCTTCTGAACTAAATATATTAATTATTGGAAAATATTCTCAATATATGAATGTTGAGTCTCTCCATTGAGAATTTTTTGACTGCGATAAAAAAGGTTGTTTTCATTCCTAGAATAATTATTTTTTGGAAGGAAGGCTCCTAGTGATCATTTCAAGGTTATCACATAAAGGTTGAAAGTTTTTCCCTCAATAGTTGGAATCAATACTGATAGACTGAAGTGGTATTTCTTTAATTTATCAAATGCCTCTTGGCAGTCAACGATCCATTGATAAGTGACCCCCTTCTTCATCAATTTGGTGAATTTAAGACATTTTCCTTCTATATTAGCTATGAAGTTTCAGATATAGGCTATGTTTCCTTAAAGTCTTCTCAATTCATTCAATTCTTGAGGTGGTGACATTACAAGGATGTTTTTATTCTTCTCATGATAGACTTCAATGTTGTGATGGTGTATAAAAAAACCAAGAAATTTTCCCAATGATAGCCCAAAATCACAATTCAAGGGGTTCATATTCAATTTATATTGTCAAATATTGCTGAATATGGTCTCCAAGTCAGTTATGTGATAAGAATTTTTTTTTATTTGCCCACTAGATCATCAAAATAGCATTCAATAAATTTCCCCAAAAAGGGTTTGATGATGTGGTGTGTTGCATGTTTATATGTCACACTAGCATTCTTCAAGACAAAGGATATTACCTGATAGAAAAATATTAATTGATGGGATCTAAAGGGGTTATATTCCTTATCTTCTAGGTCCATATAGATTGGGTTATACCCAGAGTATCCAACCTTGAAGGAGATAGCTTTATAGATTGTTTTTCATCAATCAAGAGTTTTGTGATAGGAATCAGGAGATCATTTTTTCGGTAATTTTGATTGAGATCTTTGAAATCAATGAAAACTCTAATTTCCCCATTCTACTTTTTTATAGCGACGATATTGGCTAACCATATTCGAAATTTAACCTCTCAGATGAAGTCAGATTTGATAATATTGTCAACTTCAGCCTCAATTTTTGAGGCATGAGTAGGGTGTGTTCTCCTTGTTTTCTTCTTATATACCTAATTCTATTCTAAATAACAATGATGGGTGGAAACCTCAATTTCAACACTTGGAATTTATGTAATATCTAGGTAAACAAATCCTATTGTTTTATCACAATTTAAGTATGCACCTCTTGATCTTATTGATTCATGGATTAACTTATTAGAGTTGTGTTTAGGTCTTCCTATATACCCAGATTTATTTCTCTATGTTCATCCACATTGGTGGGGATTCCTTCCTTAAATGTTGGAGGGGTGTCCTTGAGGTATTTATCTTCTTCTTCTTCACTTGTTTCCCATTATTCCTTTTCTAGAATGCTAGGTGGTGAAACAAGACTATTAGAGCTAGGGGAGGAGTCGATATTTGGAAATCCTAAAGATGAGGAAACCATCTCTAGACCATCAGATGATAAAGTGTCTTTTGAATCCTTGAATGGATAGTAATAGGTTTATAATCGGTATCCCTATCTTTTTTCAGGAGTGTGAAAATTTCTTCTAGTTTGGATGATGAAGCAGAGACTTCTTGAAGCTTAGTGGATGGAATGAAGACATATCCATTTAGGCTTTTATCACTACTTGGAGAATCAATGATTTCTCATGTACTATCACATTCAGTTTCCACAACTGAAATTATTTAATCCACTTAAAGAGTGATTAGATTTGATCCAACTATTTTAATTTGATTATTGTGTGACATATAATCTGCAGAGAGATGATTAAATGAGTTATTTGGGATCTTTTTCAGACTATTCAGATCATTGATTCTAGTAACATCATTCTCCATGTACTATTTTTCCTTTGTGTGATAGAACTCCACATTAATTTACTATTATATACAAGTTTTTAATAGGGACTTATCACCTAAAATGTCCCACTTTGACCATTGACATAATATTTGGGACATTGATGGTATGATGAATGAAAAACCACATTTTGATGTAGCCGAGGTCTCCCCAACATAATGTTGAAAGCTATGTATTGACAGAAAACAATGAACATTGAATCAAATATGAGATCCCAAAAATTGGTTTTGAGTGTAATCTCACTGAGACGTTCTTTCTCATTCTTTTCATAATCCTGTAACATCAATGGGAAGGGAGATAAGTGGGATCCAGTGAGGCCCAATTGATGAAATTTATAGAAGGGAATAAGGTTGCCCCATGATCCATTATCAATGAAGGCTCATTGAATGTCTATATCAATGATCTTACTGGATAGATACAAGGGTTTGATGTGTCCATGGAATACAACATCCTTATTCTGGTCCATGAAAGATATGATTTCAAGGAATTATACTGGGTCATTCTCTACATGGTAAACCTCTACGATAGTTACCTTGATTTCAAACTCTTGAGTGATTTTATATCCTTAATAAGTTTTTCCCAGATAACCTTTGACAGATTCAGAGCATCCAAGATTGATATCTTAGTTGGTACTTAGGATAGTTTCTTCAACACATTAAACATTTGATATATAGTTCTATGTTTTCCATTATTGAGATGTTGTTTTTTTGGTGCATTAGAATTTGATGTTCCTGATATGGATGGACCACTTATCAGGGAAGAAGCTGAAAATACATCTGATCTTGGTGGATTAGGCTGGCTAGGTCTACCCACTCACACAGAAGGTGGTGCTATATCCTCTAATCGGTCATCTGAGATGATTATGTCATGGAAGACCCTATTATGTGTCGTATATTTCTCATGTTCCTACTAAGACCACTAGAGGGCTCTCCCATGAGTTTTTCCCACATATATGGTTTGAGTAGGTGTGTAATTAAAATAGTGGATTCTAGTATACCCACTTCTTCACCTATATCCTTGACCTTGATGACCTCTTCCCCAAGTTCCCCAATCAAATGTAGAGAAATCAAGTTTATAATCAGGATCATCATTTCAATAGGGATCAATTAAGTGAATAATATTAATGGAACCATAGATCAACTTCTCATCTGATCAATATTAATCCTGATAGGCTAATTATTTTTGTTCCATTTAGCAGCATGGTGATTGTGCTTTTGATATGGTTGGTATGAAATACACTATATTCAAGGACAACTATTTCCTTGACACAAACTCATCTTCTTTTAGTTCCTCCATATTCTTCCAACCATTCTTCTTCTTTGAGGAATGGTCTTTTTAGGATTAGTATTTTGATGAAGATGGTTTTTTGTAACGAAAGTTGTAGGAGACTTAGTAGTTTTTTTCAATTATTTATATAGAATGGAATGAGTTTGGTTTACTATTTTCCTAACGATATGATCAATGAATTTATCATAATTCTTAATTTTTACTTCCTTCTGCTCACCTTATTACTCTAGATCGATAATAGTAACACATTCTACCTGGGCTACTGAATTTGTTAGATTCACTTTCCCAAATTCCCATATCTTTTTAGGAGGTACTCAAATAAAAAACACTCTTGGATGGGGTTCCCCATCATTTTATGGAAGGAGAAATAGTTTCAGAGGTCCTCATCTCATTCATTGTTAACATTATTTGGCCTTGGAAACTGAACTAAGTTTTTCTCCAAAGAAGAGATGATGTAGTTATGGAATGAGTCATTTTGAAAAGAATAGAACTTGTTTTTCAACTCTTCAAACTACCTCTACATTTGATCTTTTTTATTATCTTGATGAGGTGGTTGTTGTTGTTTATACTCAGAAGGTGGAGCTATGTTGTATTCTAAGGTATTTATAGTAGGAGCAGGTATATGGGCCATCTTAAGTGTAACTGTATTAGCCTTTGATTTTCCTTCTCTTCTTCACATATCTGATGGGATTACATGGGATTTGGCTCCAGTATCTGTTATGGATTTTTCCACCTGTTGAGAAATTGAAGCTAGATCTACAAACCGTCCTATGTATTTCATTGGAATTAATGGTATTTTTCACTCATAATAGAGAATTTCAATAGAAATAGGTAGAAATTATTCTTGAGGGAGTGTTATATTCAAGGAGTATGTTAATCCTTTACAAAGATCAAGGAAATATGAAACTCTTTCATTATCCCTTTCCTTGTAGTTTGTGAGATCAAAGGCCTTTGTCTTCTACATATTTGTGATGAACTAGAAAAGGATCTTCTGATGAAAATATTCCCATCCAGCTATTGATCAAGACTAAAAACTTGTGTACTATACAAAGGCTGGCCCCTGAAATGATTTTATGTAGCATCTGAGTTTCACTACTTCCTATTACTCATGGGTCCCCATCATGGGATCATATAGAGGGAAAAAATAAATCAAGTGTTGTTCTGAATCTCTTGAGACATTTAATATTAGAAATATGGGATTCAAAAAATTTGGGGTAGGAGGGGTCAGATCAACCCATTTATGATAAACCTTCTTTTATTTTTGTATTATTGAACACCTTCCTTCTATAGCTTCCAATCGAGTCGTCAATGACTCAATGGTGTTCATGATAATTCAAGGAATATCCAGCTTAGTCGGGACATGAATGGGTGAGGCAGTTGGAGCCTAAACTGGTGTGAAAACTAGTAGGACCACTGGTGGTGGAACCAGTGGTATTTTCCTTTGATAACTCATGGGGATAGGCCTATAAGAATGTTCTTGACCCTTTTTTAGTTGCGTACCAAATGGAGGGAATTCATTATCCACATCCATTATTGCTACAAATACTCTTTGCTGAAGTTCTCCTATTGTAATGTCAAGGTGAGGATTTACTTGTGGAGCATGTTTGGTAGGAATTCTTCTTTAGATTAACTTTGCATTTAGTATTCTCAACTCCTTCCTCTCCTCCTCTTGTAGAGAAAATATTTCCTCAAGCGAAATGGAATGACCTTATCTGGGGAAAAGTTGAGACATGGTCTGACCTATACATTTTCCATTATTAGGTGCCTTTTAAAGAGGAGGAATTTTATTATTTTAGGAAATACCTAAATTTTGGTTAAGACTATGATTTTGGGTACGTACACCTCCTTCATTTTCTTCAATTTGGACCGTATTATGAACAAGAACTTCATCATATGACTCCTATGAAATGGAATAGTTTTTTGGAGGATCTTCTATGATGGCATTGAGGACATTAACCAATGCATAATGCATTTCTGGAGTCAATATCTTTGTTATATTTCCTTATTCTACATCCTCTATGAGACATAGTCCTCGAGTTTCCTGATTCCCCATGAATTTCCTAATGAACAGTAACCTGAAGGGAATTCTCTGATAGTTCATTTGTGTGTTTATTTTATAGCTTCTTCCCTAATTAGTAGAAAACTAACTTCTTATGAGTAGTGTACTGTGAATGTGAAAAATCCTCCATCCTTATGGGATGGGGGTGTTCTTGTTCATCTTTCTCATACCTTCGGGCTATGTTTGTTAGCTATGAGGGTTGGGTTAAGAAAGTTGTTAGACCTACGGGCTGGGGTGGCTCCTAAGATTCTATGGATTATATCAACACAATTTCTCTTCTTATTTTATGACTTATGTTATGAACATTGGTTGGGTTAATTATCTAGACCTCACTTAAATCGCATGCTCCAAAATACAATTGTGTTTTTTAAAACATTTTCATAATATGATGGCCAACATCCTCTATGAAGGAGGTATGGTCACTGTTCTCAGACACTTGATGAAAAATTACCTCAATAGATTTCTCACTTTGGGACTAACTTTGTTGAATGATAGTTGAGTCAATTTATTGTTTTCGTATCTCTTAGGTCATGAATAGAATTTTTTTTTGTTACCAAACTAGGGAAATAACATTTCAGGGGATAACTTTTCGAGGGATTTCCTTATTTTGGAGTGTAGTGAAATGAAATTCTTTTTGTGAAACCCATACTATGATATGAACACCGGATGGGGTTTATTTGAACAATTGTCACAACCTATTTAATGCATTGAGTCATGCACATTGATGGGCTCTCTATTGCTTCTTGATTTTTTGATGTCAAGAAACCTTGAGAGATGAAAAGTCAATTTGGAATCACAACCATTCTACTACCTTTACATGACTTGGATATTTGTCATATGGTAATTATTTCTCCTTTAGATGATGAGGATTTTTCCATATGTTAAGGTAAATATAGTGAATACAATCTTCCACCAACATTTCTAGAATGTTGTATTGAGAGGTGTCCAAGGGAAAGAAAATGATTGGAATTTCACGATTATCTAATTGTTTCCTTAGGATCAACATATCCTCTTCATATCATGATAGAGGTTTCTCTACATGATCAGATAAAAGTTGTCATTTTCCTACCACTTTATCATAATTGGAAGTATTTTTAGAGAATTATTTTATTGAAATGAAAGGGAAGTTGACCATGGTTGGTTAAGAGAATGATCATCACCTTGGGATATCTTCTAGCTGAGAAATTATTTAACCTTCCATGAACAAGGTATCTGACATGACTAGCCTTTTATTTGAATGTGCCTCAAGATAGGAGGGATTTCTCATTACTACATTTGAAGACACTATATTCTCTTCACAATATAAAATACTACTATGAAGAGTACTTTCACAGTGAAATCCATCGTGGGGTGGACAATCATGGTAGATTACATAAAGGGATAAATCCACATCCTCCATGGTCTTCTGGCCACATGGAGGGTTTTCGTGGCTCTCATCAAGAGGTAGGCTCTTGATATTGACCAAATAATTATGAAGCAAGCCTTAATGGGGAATTTTCTGGTGAGGAACTTCAAATTTACTACTACTATTACCATTATTTGGTTTTAGGAGGGTTAGGTCTTGAGATGCAATAGATAATTGTCTGAGGGATTCAAGAACTCCATCACTAAGTGGAGCCAGATTGAAGATTGGATCTTGATTCTTCAACCATGTTTTATGAGTCTTCCTCTTGGATTCCTTCTTACTAGCAGTTGGGGCCACCTGTTGGGAAAATTGGTTATTATGGGTAGGTTTATGTAACTACTTTGGTGTGGCTATCAGAATAGGATTATTATCTCCCATTGGAATGGTTGTTTTTCCCAGTCTAGTTATCCATATGATATGGGGGAGTATGCCCCCATAACCCTCTAGAATAGGAATAGATGTATGTATCTACTATGGGGTGAAATGTTGATGGTCTACACTACTTGTGATGACATAGTTATTTTTCTATCCCTCAGGTACTACTTTTATTGGCATTACAATATCTTGGAATGTATCTTGGATATGGGCTACCCTTTCACCATTTCCAAGAGTTTCTTGGTGACTTTAGTGAGCAGAATGGGAATACATCCCTTCCATATCTAGAGTATATACCTGGTCATGTCCTCCCTTTCCAACAAGTGGGTACTGGTAGTACTAATGTGTTGGGGAATAGTATGGATCATTCCCTCTACTTTTCCTCAAATATTTTATACTTAATTCTATGGGTTCGTCCAAATAATACTATTATCAAACTTGATGATTGAAGGTAGGTGTAAGTTTCTTCTTGTGGGTTTCCACCAAATTGGGTTTGAGGGATTATTTGAATACTTCCAAAAATTATAATGGTAGTCTTGGTGATTGTAAGAAATTGTATATTCTTACTCATGTTACCCCACTAGATTTGAATGTCGGGATTGGTTGGGTGCTACCGGATGAGTCTGCTAACTGCTGGAATGAAGTCAGATAGGTGTATGTGCTCACTCTCTATTTTCCACCAAACAGGATTGGTGGTCTTCTGTGGAGGGGAAAAAGGTATAACTCTGATCCCTATTATCCATTTTTTTCCCTGGAGGTTCATCATGAATTCTTGGGTCTGAAGGACTTGGGTTAGATAGCCAATGATGACATCCTCATCATGTTGAGGGTCTGTTTCCACATAGCATTGGTCGTGGTTATTGTTGGAAGGATCCTTATAGAAGGATCTCTATGTCTTTGCGGTGAGGTCGTGGGTGATCTCTTAATCCCCCTCCATAAAATATAGGAGGGACTGGTTATTGTAATCTGGGGATAAGCTCCTAAACCAGTTGAATATAGTTTTCGTCACCATCTTTCATTGGACCAACAGTTGTCATTAACTGGATGACCATTGTTTATTGTTGGTATAGAGGGCATGTCAAGTATCCTTCAATGTCGATATCGTACCATGTTGATTTTACTCTCAGACTGGTGCATTAGAGACCCAGCATTGAAGACACTAATTCAGTGGTGGAATTCTTCAGGTGGATAAGGATCTAGCTTGAGCAGTAGTTGGGGCGTTCATTGGTGAGAATTGTAAGGAAGCCATTTGGAATGAAGGGAGTTCTTGAAAGGAATTTCATGTATATATGACAAATAAAAATAGTAAACTCTAGTAAAGTAGAATATTTTGGATTAAAAAATGTGTGATTGATTTCATTTTTTGACCATATTTAATCAATTGATAGGGGACTGAAAAATGGGTTACACTATCATCTTGGATAAGGATTCACATTGGGTTCACCATTTTTTGTTTACCTCAGAACTTTTTTCCAGGTTAGAAATCACTATTTTTTAATGGATTCTAATGGATTGTCTTATGGAACTGGAATCACCCAGTAGTTCTATATCCAAAGAGACCATATTTCCAAACGAAGACGTTCGTTAGGTACTTTGACCTAAAACTCTTAAAAACTCACATTGGTCGAGAGGAGGGGAAGTTGGGATCATCACACCCTTTGGGGGGGGGAATTATTTCCAACACTGTGACTCTTTTATTTATTTAAGATATGTTCATGAATCCTTCATTAATTCCCATGTATGAGGTAGGTTATCCCAGCCTTGGAAATAAGTTATTAGTATGTGTTTAAATTATAATCATCTAGATGTATTTGAGTTTCTTAATCAATGGAGATATTTTAATGTATTAAATGTTATCCATCAATGGTATCCTCTCATATAATACTTAGATATTCTTGTTCATTATTTAGACAATGATGTTTTTTAAGCCACTCAGTGGGGAACTTTAGAAATTTAGATTCATCCAGGTAGAAAAAATTCACTCTAAATTTTATTCTTGTCTAGGGAGACAAAAGTTGTTTTAATGTTTGGATCAAACTCATATATGGGATTCCTACATTTCTTTGGGAAAGGAATCTGATCCCACATAGTTTGGTGTCACATAATGGTACCCATCATGCCTTTTAAGGTCATGTGATAAGGACCCAACCATACTATTTAACGTCATGTGGAAACGAAATCTAGGTAGAAGGTTCATACTCAATGTTAGGTGTGGGACTTATACCAAAGAAACCTAAGGAACTTGGAAACTATATGAAATTCAATGATATATTTGACCTTGCTAGTAATTTGTCCTAGAGAGAACAACACTGATTTGGGATGTTGGGTTTGAACCTCAGGGATGCTTACTATGTATTCCACTTAGATGGGAATCAAAGCCCACGTAGTTTGATAAGTCTCATAGGGAAGTATATCCCTTTGAGAGAAATATGTTGGGTGATACTCCTAAAAAGGATTCCCTTGTAATAGGTTCCATGAAAGGTTTCTTAACTCATGGAGATTTAAGGGATTTAATTTGGGGCTTACACCTAATGGGGTGCCTAGATTAGAGATTAGGGTTGGACTAATAGGGAGGATATCTAGTGAGCTTGGGCCCTAGGTGAAGGCTTCCTACATATCCCGGTTATGGTGGGAAGTAGATTTCTCATAGTTCATTCAGTCGGGTGGATTGTATCGATGTTGTGATAATTAAAAACCTTTAAGACCGTGTGATTCATGATCGGTGAGAAAAACAAGAGGATGGGAAAGCTCTAAAAACCCAGAAATGCTTTTACTCCTCCACTGATGGAAGTGGTCGGGCCTACGGTAGATGACTCCATGGATAAAACACTTTCACTAGTTCTCTTTACATTGGAAGAGGGTCCAAGGTAAGGAAGGGATGAAGGTGAATGGTGTAGAGAGTAGTGAAACGGCAACCTCCTACGTGAAAGGTTAAGGGCATACACCACTATGGATTCCCTAAAATAAGCCTCATATTGGGGAGGAAGACTTTACATTTGTAAAAAGTAAAATAATGTATGAATTGTACCTTCCCAATCAGGAATCAGAGGCTCCAAATATTAGAGACAAGAAGGGGTGGACATAGTCCGAACACTAATCCTTCAAAATAGAGAACTCTCCAACACTGTCTCTGGGGTAAGGGTCTATGTGACCATAGATATCCAAATCTATAGATTCCCTGAATGTCCTTACCCGTTGGTAAGACAAGTATGGGAATCCTTTGACCATAGATATCCAAACCCAAGTGGGGGACATGTTGATGTGCCTTTCCCAAAGGATATACAAATCATGATGTCTTGGTGGAGGTTTCAACTTGGTCTCTTTTAGAAAACAAATCCAAATAATGACAATCCCTACCATGAGTGGATTAAAAGTGGGATTTAAGGATAGCTCACATAGGTTCTGAGCATAGTTGCTCCACGCAGGTATGCCACATAGGTATGAAGCATAAGTATGTCACATAGGTCCTAAGAGGAACTAAAAATTCTTAACACGGGGAGAAATAAGTTTTTGAAAGCTTGATATGGCTTGGTAAATATACTACCGAGAAAAAAATACTTGGGTCAGGTTTTAACTTAAGCACTCTGGGTGTCCCTTGATGTCCTTGGAATAATCTCATACAGGTATTTCCATAAGTAAAGGTCCATATGTAGGTGACTTCCTCTTATGGAAGGAGGGTCCTCAAAATAGTATCTTTTATTTTAGACCCTTAAGAGACTTTGATATTGTTTATCCCCTTAAATTCTATCTTCTCTATTGTTTTAGAGATTTATATGAGAAAATTCAAGGGAAATGGGTGAAGGATATGTACAATGAGAGCCTTAGGAGTTCTTTTAACTTTTCAGTTGTTAAAATAGGAAGCCCAAGGGTCCTAATTAAGGGAAAGTATGGGACTTAGTCAAAGGGAATTTTTTAGTGTAGTTTCATCGCATATCTCTTCCACACAGGGGTGTAAAAGTTACACATCCGTATATGTTCTTGACATTTTACTCATCTTAAGGGGATTCAGTTTTGGGTCGCGCTGGTTTTCTTGTGGGAAAGTGTTCTATGTAGGTCCACATGGGAATATTCTATTGATTCTTCTCAAATTTACTTGATAAAATGATTCACTTATTAATATATATCATTATTCTATCTTCCTATAAAATATATATATATAAGATAAAATTATTAATAATTACACGTTTATATCTTCAAAATTTATATTTAAATAACCAATCAAAATATTTAGATAATTCTAAATATTAATATAATCTATGGTGACAATCAGAGGTGTTTATATCGTAATTTATGAGTGGTACTCTATAATTGGAACTAAAATGTGACCATCCATAGATAACATACTTGAATAATAATATCTAGTAATGTTGGAATGTAGATGAAATAATGGGGAAATGGAATATTCCTTAGGGAATAGACATTAAGATGGAATTTTATCTAACTATATAGAAATTTGATTAAACTAATGGTTCAAAAGGGAATTCCACCCCATTGAATTTATCCCAAAACATGGTAATGTATTCCACTGTTTGGTATAGAAATATTCTTCCACCGCCATTATTTGATATATGTATCCATCATAAGGGTTGTGTCACTTACCTCGGTGTGAGTAGATCTTGATATATGTAACCATCCACTACTAAGAAACATCATTGGGAGGCCTGCCAAAAAAATATGTGCTCATCATTAATTTGACTTGTTATATCCATGTTCTGTATTATTAATTATCTAAGAAAGAACAATATGTGTTTTGGGTCCCACTAGAATGTTTTTTTGGGTAAGTCCTCAGTCTCGACATCCTCAACTTCGATCCACTAGGGTATAAGAATTCCAAGATCAAGGAATTAAAAGGGAAACTAAGAGACAAGTAGAATTATTTAATTAGATCTCTCATAAATAATTGTAGTAAGTCCCCTTCTTGTATGAGGGTACATGTTAAATTGTTCCAATTACTATGAATGGGGAGAAACAAATAATAAATTTATTGAAGGATAGAGACTCCCCTAATATTTGGAATATATGAGATGATTATTTAGACTTCCCCTTACAATAGATAGAAGTTATTAGTTTCATAACACCATCAATCGATTAACTATATAAGGAGGATTATATGATAATAAATAAAGAATTATTAGGTCCAAATAATCTCATAATGACTGAAATATCTAAAAAATTCCTTGAACTTATCACAAATTTGATTTACCCAATATAGACATGACCACTCTTTGATTTAGTTTCCCCCGGCTTAAAGGCCAAACTAGAGGATACATACCCTCAATTAATGTTTTTAGAAGACTTATTTATGTTCAAGTATAATTTATCCTCATCGTTATTTGATGATAGAAAAGGAAAATGTAGTTTGAGTCATCATTTCAACTCTCATGGATGATATATTGATCACAAAAAATATTAGTGTGAACAACACCTTGAGATGGTAGGACTTATACATTGGGAGTGATAGTTTAATTATAGGATCATCACATTATACAATAGTTTTATCATGTATGTAGGAATATTTTAAAATGATGTGTAATTATATTGGGCTAGTCCAAGATGACTAGGGATTTCTTGGAGATATAGTTCAATAGGATGTTTTGAACTAAGTTAAATTTCCATGGTTATCATTCTAATTTGTCTAGTTACAACCTCTTCATAAACATTGTTAGATGATCAACCCATTTTATTAAAAGAGGAACCTTAACTATATCTATTGGATGGATTTAAATTTGAGGTACTCTATGAGAAATATTAAATTATCATGAACAAAACTAGGTTAAAATTTGATAAATTATAAAAAAAAATCACATTTTTATTCATTTAGATAACTTTTCATGAGTGTCTCTACTCATCTCCCTTATCCCTGGTAGTTTTTTCCTATTGAATGTGTTTCTAAAAGATTATCATTCCTAGGTTGTTATTTTATATCAAAAGTGAAGTAGATGGTGGACTGACCTTGAGTAGAATGATTGGTGATAGAGATTCAAAATGTTTATGTTTTCCAAATCAATTTAATCGATTAATTGTGTTTTTGGTGTTTAAATTTACAATAATTATAAAGATTTTAATTCAATATAATTTTATATTAAATCTAATTTTTTTTTAATATTTAAACTAAAATGAAATATTTGGGTAAAAATTTAATTAAATATTCTTGTTTTTATTTTCTTATATTTTTCGAATAATAATATGATTTTTTTATGTGTGAAAGCCTCAATTTAACTAGTACCTTATGGCTACACTAGTATTTATTATGGATCATTTATTCCTTTTTCATAAGAATGAATTCCCCATTTCATATAAATCAATTGTATCCCAAAAAAATCTAATAAGAAGAAGGTTCATTTTACCCATTAGAATAAATCATGGTTAATAAATGTTCTTCATAATCATTAATGTACCCTGCATAAGGATAAAATTTTTTAATTCTATAAGTCTGACAGCATGGTAGATATAAAACATTATTCTTTTATATATAGGTTATCTAACCCTCATTAAAAATTTATTTTCAACTCATACATACTAAAGTTCAGTAAAATGAGGATAACTGAGAGTCTTTTTTAATGTTAATCTCTCTATATCAACAAGCTTTAGCCAAAGGAGATGAGCCAAGTGTGTTTGTTTACTTCATGAAGGTGATCTAAGTGATATCAAAGCCTCAGCATATTTAATTTAAGAACACTATACATTTCATTATGAATAACTATGAGTCCTCTATCATTGGATTGAGACTAGCTCAAGATTATGATGTGAAGATGTTGAGGTTATATCATCGGTGATCACTACTACTAATGAAGATGCATCAATTCTGATTCACAACGATAAATATTAATGAACATATCTATATTTCCTAATGGTAATTAATGTTGAATAATTGAATGAGGAATTACAGCTTATCCAAGGCTTATTAAATAGGTTGAGTTGAATGTGATGAAGTAAGTTAATGAAGAATAGACTGTTTGGTTGTTATTTTTGTTTGAATGTAGGTATCTGGTTTGAAGAAAGGTATGGGTCTTGTTGGTTCCCAATTTTAAGACTATGAATCCAATTCAATACTCAAATTAGGTTTTTGTTGAAATTACTCAATGCGTTTCTCCCAATTTATGAAATATGATGGAGATTTTATATAGAGTTGTTGTGCTTAGGCGTGATCTCCCAAGTTCAAGGAAGAATTATACATACACATTTCATGATTTTTAACTAATCAAATTAAGAATATGGATTTTTGATTTGGATTTGTTTTTTGAATCCCTGGTTAATGACATAACCAATCATGGTCCAGTTTATAATGATGTAAGAAGAAGATACTGATGCTGAAATATATTGAAGAATAAGAGGTTGTCAATAACTAAGGAATGTGTTCAGGCATGTGGAGATTTTTTGGGGTCATCTTGGTTCTGGGAGGTGTGCTTGAATTTTTTGTGATCACTAATAGATGAATATTAAATTCAGTGGAAAAAATAAGAATAATTGAAAAGTGAATATGGGTTATATCTGGTTTTCAATTATAGGCTTGTAATACCATTATGTGGGCATGGGTGGACCTCAAAAAATTATCATAGAACAAGATTGTGCTGATACCAACATTATTTTAAGGTTCTTTTATCCAAATGCATGTGTACCATATTAATTATTTGGGAGTAAAATATTATGGTCACATGACTATTGGTAAAATAGTGATAAAATGATAAGTTTGGTTCTTCATCCTTTTTCAAAGGGTCATTGAAGAAATTATATATATATATATATATGTGTGGGGGATTCATGTAATGACCCGGAATTTTATCAATGAGATTTCTCTTTTTACGTCATAAAACAAATACATCACATTGAGAACCCAATAGAAAATTTATTATCATAAATGAATAATGATACATTAGTTAGTCAATTAACCAATTATAATTCATAATATTAGATTAGGATGATAAATAAAAAATAAGAAAATAAGGATTGGATGTTTTGGATCTTCTTGATCCACTAGAATAACCACACTCATGAAAAAATATGTATAAATATAACATAATGTTAATACTAAAATATTCATTGTGAAATAATATATATAACCTTAAGAGAAAATATAAGAGAATGAAATAATAGATATTTATATAAATTAATGAACCAATCTGAACATTATAAATCTAACTGTTGGAATAGTAATATGGCCATTGGTAATAGTATTTTGGCTATTAGAATAGTTTCCATACCTATGAAAGTAAAAAATTAAATTTATGTATCTTATAAATAAAAAAATTACATATTTATATCATGGTAAAAGAAAGTAAATGTTTGAAAAAGGATAAATTAGGTGTTAGTATTTCTCTAAAATCTTAATGTTTATTTACAATTTTATAATTAATATAATGATTTAAAATAAAATTTATTTTCATAAAATAAGTAAATAAAGTAATTTTATTTTGTATTATTATTGTAATATAATTTTATGTGACCATCATTAATTTTGTCAAAGGGTCAAAAAATAGATTATAATATTAAAATCAATATTTTATGAATAAATGATGATTTTATTTATTAATTAAATTTTTTCTAATTAGAAAATTATTTCTATTAAATGTATTCTATTTTTCAAATCCATAAGTCAAAAAATAGTTAGGCTTATGTTTTAGAATTTTTCTAAAATAGTTTATTTTTTTGTGAATTGTGAAATATAGTAATTTATGGAATTTAACAATATAAGCCAAATAACTGAATTCTTTAGCCATAGATGATATAACCCCAAATTGGTTAGAAATTACCTTAAAATTTTACTTTATTTATTCATAATAATCAACACTATTATTATTCATTAGTAAAAATAAAAAACTAACGAATAAAATAATCACAAACAGCTTTATCCCCCACTATAAAAACCATCCCTCGTAAAACCTTATCCTAACACCTTCTAAGAATTATATAATTCAAGTATTCTACCCAATTAACATACCAAGACTCTCTCCCATGTTTTATATATACTAAAAAAATACCAATTCTAATTTCCTTAAGGATCCTTCAAGGAGGTGATATTCAAGAGGTAACTTTCCCAAACCATCTATTTTAATTTCATTTCTTTTTCAACCTTATCCTAAACTACTTAATTTATCAAATCATAATAACTCTAGTATCATGTATATAATAGAATTTTATATTTAAAATGTATAATATTATGTCCACCTCTTTTCTTATATCCTATTATTCAAAGAAACTAAATCGTTGTCCAAATTATAGCGGTTTACCATCACCATGGATAATGATATTTTGTTTTATAGTAACGCTATCAAGGATAGTTATAAAACCATTATTATGGTTTAAATAGATTCTAATATGAATATTATTACTTTTTTTATTCTCTGGAACAAATATAAGGATATAAAATGTAATAAAATGAAACTAGTTCAGGATGATCAAAGTACCGCAAAAATAAAATAAACATTTATCGCTAATATTTTATCAAATGAATCATCATAATACCAAAAAATGAGATATGGGACCATTTAAACTTATAAAAGTTCATTAGTACTATATAATTTCACTTCTATATAAATATTCATATTTTTCATGAGATTCAATAATTATATACAAGTAAATCGATCATGAAAGTTTGAAAACAAATGCTCTGGAAATGATTATGTTGAATTTATAACTTATCAAAATGAGCATAATTAAACTTAATAAAATTATAATGAATAAAATAAATTCATAATATTTTATGAATTATTTGACTAATTAATATAATTTGATTATCCATGACATTAAATGTGGGTACAGAACGCTTTCGGTCATTAGGTAATGGATCTCTCTGAACCTCCATTTTTCCTTTGGCTTAGGATTTCTCTCTCTTTACCCCAATGTATTTATTCATTATTCTAATATATTTATCCTAAATTATGTTTATATATTCAAAAAATGTTTATATATCTAAATTAATCTTCTTTTTAGGGATAAATACATGTTATAAAAGGTTCCCCTCTCAATTCCTTTCAATAAGAAAACTCTATTAAAGAGAACATCTTTATTTCCTGTGAATTTTCAAGTGTTCTCCATAAAATGATTTAAACCCCCAATTTCATTATAAAATCTATAATTTTATTATAAAAAATAAAAATAGTTTATATCGAGTTTTATAGAAATAATTATCATTTTCCCACTTTAAAAACACATCATTCTTTTCCCAAAAACAATGCTTAAGTGAAACATTTATATAGTTACCTAGCCGCTAATTTTCATGATTTCACTTCAGTTGGACTTCATGATACATTCTTACATTTACTTTATAAATTTACAAAAATTATTTAATTCCTTATTTTATAGATACCATTCTGATACACCCTTTGGTTATGCATTAGGATAATATTATGACACTATAAGAAAAGTTTTGAGTAAAAGTAATTTTTTAATTTGGTGGCAGTTTAAACAGCTGCTACATGGTTCTGAAATGATTTCAAAAAACCACCGCAAAATCTGGTGAAAGTATCCAATATTTTTTGGTTTCTTTTATTTATTGACTATTTCTATTAAGCATTATAAAAATCGTATTTAGTGGTGGTTATTTTACTTTTAGCAATAGTTTTCAAGCAAAAAAATAATGACGATTTTGTGGCAGTTTTAACCGTCGCAAAAAAACCATTATCTTCTAGAGGTGGTTTTAACCACCATGAATAAAAATATCCCATATCTAGAAGTGGTTTAAACCACCACTAAATTTTTATTTACATAAACAAATTTTAACTATATATTTTACAACCCTGAAACTACCCTGAAAAAAAAACAATTCAAACCAACTGTATCGCCTATTAGTAGGGAAAAAATCCCTATAAAAACACAAAAAATCATACATATAAACAAATATGGAATTAAAAAACAATTATATTAATTTACATCCAAAAATAAATGGTTTAAACTCTATTTCACAAATGATACATCAACAAACCCTCTCATTCCATATTAGTCGAAGACATCAAAAAGACAACTAATCATTTCCAGATGAACTCTGCTTGTCACCCTCTCCATCTCCATCTCCATCTCCATATCCATCTCTACATCCTACCAAAATCACATATAAGAAAATTATATTGAAAAATAAATAGTGTTGTATATTTATATTTAAACTTAAAACCAATAAATGTTAGTGAAATAAATGATTTTGAAGTCTTGTGATTTACCTTCTCACCACCAGTCATCGATACAATATCACGGGGGACAGCTCTTGTCATCTTTGGATATAAATAAATAAATTCTTTTTTTAAATAAATTCATTTTGAAAATATTAGAATTTAATAACATAATGACATCCAATTAAATCATAATGTATTAAAATTTCCTTTATCTATGAATCAAATACTTAATTTTTTCAATATGAAGTTATATGCCTCCAATCATCATACGTTATTAGAAGGGTAATTGGCTTCACTATCAACTGGCCTAGAATCTGGCCAAATAATCTCATAGATTCATTCTTAGAGAACCCATAGAATTCAAATGGGACAAATATCATGAGTCCTTTCTGATTCCATACATCTTATGTTTTCATATTTTTTTCTATAGTAGCATTGTTTCCATATTTTATGAAAATTAGTTAATAGTATAAGAAATTTTAATAACTTTATTCATATTAAAATTTGTACCTATAAAATCCACCCTCAAATATCCCCATGAAGTACCAGGAGCATTCTTTTACCTCACTGCTGAGGCTATTGAGGCCTTTGAATAGGGAGGAGTCAGCTGAGCTGCTAATACGATACAGATGGAGGGTGTGAGAGACGGTGTAAGGGAAAGTGGATGGTGTCTTAGATACTATAGGGAGGGAGAAAATGGATCATGATATGTTTTTACTTTTGATGGAATGTCAACTGAGGGTCTACTGGTATCAATATAATGCTTCCTCCTTGGTATTCCTTTCAATAAATCAAATAAAATTAACTTTAGAACATATATTTCAAGAATATAATATAGAAAATAAAAATTAGAAATGATAAAAAAATGAACAATACTAATAAAAAAAATATACGTAACTATAATAATGAATTACTACACAAATGACATGAGTGGTTGATAAATGAGTGGATGACTATACATGTGATCATTTTCTCCTTCAATCATGTCATTTTTCTATTCCATCATTACTTCATCTACTTAATTTACCCTTACAGGACTAATATTTTCAATATCATGATAGAAAAATAAGTATGTTTCTTTTTGTTGATGGGATTCAATGTCAAAGGTCAAATATTCTACTTCATCAACCATATCAAACAAGCATCTTTTTTTTATGTGAGTAACTACACTCCATTATTCACCTGCGAAATCTTCAACATAATATATCATTTTTCATGTGATGATAAGTTATATAAATCATGTAATTCAAGGTCACCAATATCAGTCAAATGAGAGAGGTTAACATAATTAAATATCATGGAATCTATTTTAACACCCCTGATAAAATCGAAACAATTAAATTTGAATAATACAACTGAAAAATTCACATGGTAGTTTAATTTGATAATATCATTAAACTTTACGTAGTATCCCACTTCATAAAACATAAATATACCACTTTTTTGTGTTTTCAAACCGTCTAATTGATCAAATGTATGATATTTAAATCCATTCACATTGTAAGTGTCGAATTTTATAGCCTGTTTTAGAGGACCTTAAGCAAGAAGCTTCCAATATTATGAAAACTCAACTCAATTTTCAGTATTAATGATCAATAAAAAGTAAGATAAATTATTAAATTTAAAAAATGTATATATAAAATTAATATCTATATTTATTAAAATATTTATGAACTTATATGTCATCTAAACTATTATACAATCTCTTTATTAATATATTTTGTTATAAATTTCTCAATTCATATTCAGCCTCTCATTCGTCTATTTGTTTGTATACTCAACACTTCAATAAATTGATACTGAAGTTCACTATTCAGAAGCACATATCTATGGGCCTATGATAATTCCATTTCTCTCAGTGAAACATTTTACCTCCTCCCAACCGATCAGCTAATAGCAATAAATATTTTTTATTTCCCATGTAGTTTAGATTGATTTGATGTGTCTTCAAAATGTCCAACTCGATTGAATATTGTCTCAATATATTCAAAGTAACTAGAACAAAAGGTAATACACTCATCTTCCAAATACCCTTCATAAATAAAACCTTTAGTTTAAGGATTATTTTTTATGTATGATTTAAAATTCCTAAGATATCTATCAAATAAAAGAAAAAAACATAATTGTGTATTTAATTAAGTGACAATAATTGTTTACATAAATGAAAAAGATATAAAAAAGAACCTCTCAATTAGATACATCCATTGATGATGCATGGGGCCTCCAAATTTAGCTTCCTCAACAAAATGCACAGTTAAATACATAATTACAGTAAACAAAAAAGGAGAAAATATCATCTCCATTGCACAAAGTCTCAAAACAAATCTCTCCTGAAGTTTTCAAGATCAAATGGTTTTAGAGTTTTCTCATATAGTTTTCGGAAGAATGTGAAAATTTTGAGTTCAACTGTAGTATCCTTTTCGAGTAATAATGTACACAATGCCATTGGTAGTAACTGTTGTAAAAAAATATGTTAGTTGTGAATTTTTAAGCCATTTAACATATGATGATTTAAGTCAATACACCATGAGATGTTACTTTAATACCCATCATATGATTGCACATGTTTTAAAATTTTAAGGAATGCATATTTATCCCTATTTTTCATTGCAAAAATTGTCGGAGCATACTTTCCATTCTCATCTGGTACGAGATCACACTTTATGTTCATTTCTTGTAAGTTTTTTTGAGCATTGAGATGATCCTTCAATTTTCTATGCTCCTTAAGCAATGTGAATATCATATTTTCACAAAAATTCTTCTAAATATGTATCACATCAAGATTATTCCACAACAAATTAAATTCTCAATATAAAGGTTTTAAGAATATAATTTTTTTCTTCCATTGTTGGATTTTGATTTCACATGAATATGAACATCAAACTTGTTTCCCACTATCAATTAAATGATTCAATTTCCAAAATTATGTTTCAACATTTCTAATTTGGGACAATAATTCATAACATGTTAATAGCATTAGAGGTTGTCTACGATCAATAGAACTATTGAATTTTGACATATTAAACCAAAATCAATGAGACGCATCAATAAATATTCAATGAAACCGGAATCACCATTTTCTAATGTGATGTAGTTTTTTGGTATAAAAATCAAATATACAAAAAGGATAATCCAAACCCATGTAAGTGTTCCCAACAGATAAATTCTCAAGTCTAGGGATGTCACTAATGGTCCACATTTGATCACCATGCATTTTGACCATTGTTATTGAATTAAAGGATGAAAGTATACATCAATATAATTTCTAGGAATTTTTTTTCTATAAATAATCATTAAAATGATAAAAAATAATTTTCATACATATCCACAGAGGCAGATTCTAATGGATCAAAACAATAGTCCAAATGTTATAAGTAGTCGTCAAAGACCCAAATGGGTTGAATCCATCAGCAGTCAGTCCTAGTCAAACATTACTAGGGTAGGATGAGAAATATTGATGTAATGAATCAAATTTCTTCTACAATTTTGAATCTTTTAGATGTCGCATTAACCTATAATTGTTATTCTCTACCAAATGACACTTCATGTATTCAATGGTTTTTAATGACATGAATAAAATTTTCAATCAAGGCTTTAAAGGAAAGTAATGTAAAACCAATTCAGGTGTGATCCTTTTCTTTTATCATGGTATTTTTTTGATTTAGACTTCAAACATCAGCCATTGACTACCATCTAAAAGAAGAAAATTTTTTTAATCCTATCTGCTTGAATTCTCTCCCCAATAAATCATACAATCCTTGATACATGCATGTGTTTTTATTATTATTTATACCAAGTTGGTTAAAAACATTTTTAATATCATAAAAATACTCAAAGATCTTTTATTTAGAGAATGCATCACACAAAAAATCCAATATCATAGACATCACCTTATTTGTAATTCCATATAGGCATTTGATATGGTAAAACATCATTAGAAAATAATGTTTTGAATATTTCAAACATCCACTATACAGCTCTTTATTCCCATCATAAACTAAAACATGAAATGTATTTGTCTAATCATTGGATTTTTATCTTACATTATTCTCTATAGAATCAAGAGGAGGATCAATGATATGTTACAATCTTTATATAGTTGTCCAATAGTCTCAAAAACAATACTTGTGATGTTTTTATTTATAGAACCCTCAACTAGTCATTCTAATATATTTTTATATTTATGTTGGGGTCTTTAAATGCTGAATTCATCAGTTATAAGGTTTTTCATTTCATTCTCCATTTTCGGCGAAGTTGGGATCTCATTCTATTGATTAACATCAGTGATCAAACTTTCTATAATGTTTGATTATCCATGAAAAATCCCGAACAAATATTTAGTAGGGAATTTATACAATATAAGGTGTTTATAAACTTAATTTCTCTTTAACCATCTTCAAAATTTACATTTAGGACATGTACATCTTATTCTCCCATCAACGGATAGATTAGAAATTTCAAAATCTAAAAACTCCTCCAAACCCTTAGCATATTGAGGTGTGTTCCTCAGTAATGTGATATGTCTTTTATCCATATCACAATGTGCCTAGACTTTATTAAAAAAAATTAAAACACATATGTATTAAAAATTAGTAATATATATAAATTAAAAGGAAAAAAAACAACCCATGTAGTTATAAGAAGATTCATATAAGTACTAAAAAAGTAAAAGTAAGAAAAAGAAATCAATCATATATAGTATTTCTAGGGGTGGTCTAAGATATTCTGTTTATGTATGTCCTATTCAATTTTTCCTTATTTACATATGGTACATCTCAAACCAACTATATTTGTTTTAAAATTACCTAACAGATGTGACATAAAACCAACACTAATAATGTTAGAGATGTGACATAAAAACAAGACTGATAATGTTTCTTTTATAATCATTATTGAAACGTGTGGTATTGACCAATGTCTCTCTCAAAAGCAACCTTCATAATTTCATATGTCGCTATCGTAACATACATTTACAATAATAATTGAACAGATGATGTTATATTTTGATTCAATCATTAATATGAATAGATAATTTCTATAATTCATAAATTCAACCATAATATCCAATTAAACACAATTTATAGAGGTGGGTGTTTGTATCCAAATATATGGATATATGGAAGGATTAGGAATATTGGATGTTTAATGAATTGTTGTCTTATAAATAGGACTCTTAGGAACTGATCACCAAGTAACTTGACTGGAAACAAATTCCTTCTTTACAATCTCATCCCACATGTTTTTGAAGATCTCGTCACTTTTCAATATTGTAAAGAAGTCTGAAGTCTATTTTTAGAGATTAGAGATCATTATATCTCCAATGTAAATTTTCTCTATGGTTTTTTATTTTTCATTTCGGTCGATCTATAGCTGAAATATATTTTATTGATTCTATTGGGATAAAGAGTGTTAAAAATACCCCAAGATTTCAAAAAATGGTATCAAACTAATGTAAAATTAAAATATATTCATATTTTTAACATTGTGGTGGTTTCATGTACCACTAAAAGAACCAAAAAATCATATTATACCATCCTAAAATGATGAATAAGGGAATAAATATCGTAATGTGAATCATTATAATGTAGCATGGTTCTCGAGCTTATTTTTCACACATATTCTCATAATACACTATTTCAAATTATTAATACATAATAGTAAAACTCATAACTATATATATCTCAAGTTTTTATTGTGGGAAGTTTATGTCATTAGTATGATGTTAATAAAATAATTGAATTATCAATTCTACTATTAGTTCACATCCATTGTCAATATTTTTTTAATAATCATTTACTTGTTTCGTATAACTCATCAATGTTTCATCACTAGTTTTCATTCCAAATAAGGACTTAAAATGATTTTATCTCTTTGAATTACTGGATTATATAAATTATTTTAATTATACACATAGTTTCAAATTCAACTAGAGTCACCTCATTCATCATGATTTTTATAGAAACATTGAGCTACTAGAACATGCACATATATCTAAATATTCTATTAGTTAATTAATTGACTTAGGAGTTCCAAATACTCAATACCCAACTTCCAAGAAATTATTATTAATTTCATATTTTCATCAATACACTTTCATATCACAAGTTTATTGATAAGAAATATAACACAAACACATTGTGAGATCAACACTCATATTAGTGATCACTCAACACATCACCACAAAACCCAAATCATTTCATTGTATATGACCAAGATGATGTGGATGGTGAAAAAATATTCTCACCCAAATAAGTATGAGTGAAATATAAACTAAAAAAATCACATTTAATTAAATATGACAATAATAAAATTGAAAACAAATAACAAAAAATGATTTTATATTGATAAATAAAATTAAGAATAAAAAAGGTTCTTCTTTCCCTTCCCCAAACATCAAAAGGTTTTTATCCATCCATGTGAAGGGTTACATTGATATTCTAGGAATATTGACAAAAAATAAAACACAAACATAATCCGTAATCTAAACTCATATCAGTGTTCACTCAATAATTCACCATAAAACCCTAATCATTACATTGTATATGACCAATATAAAGTAGGAAGAGACAAACCTATCAAAAAAACCTGATGGGGAGAAGGGGGATAGTATAATGGGGTGTGAAGTTGATGGAGACCGATTAGGTAACCAGCGGTGATGGGGAGAAGGTGACTGGTGTGAGAGGGTTTGAAGGGGATGGCGACAGAGTAGGTAGCTAGTGGAGAGGGGGAGAAGGGGGCTGGTGCAAGGGGGTCAGGTTTGTTGGTGTCGGGGGAAGCAGGGGGATGGGTCTCTGGTTCATGGGGTTGGGGTGATAGGGGCAGAGAGGCATCTGGTGGTGATGAGGATAAGGGTACCAGCAATGATGTGGGGTCTCGGTCTAAGGAGGGTTATGGGGTTTCATTGGGTTGGGGTATTCTAGGGAGTTGGGTTTGGTGGTGGTGGAAGAAGTGTCATGGGGTGAAAAAAAAGATTTTAGTGGCAGCTTTTAAAAAACTACCACTATATTTTTACATTTTTTAGCATCATTTTATTAAATTTTCATTAATTACTAATTTTTATATTGTGTGAAACCCATTTATTTCCATGGTTAACCCTTATGATTATTACTTGTGTTTGATTTCTTTATGTGGAACCCATAGCATGAACATGTTATGATGGGTCTGCCTAGACAGTGATCAAATGCATTCGGTAATGTTTAGTCTCACATATGTACTATAAGGGATTAGAGAGTAAACCTAATACATTATGGGTTGTTTTCCACTAAGTCATATTGTCTTAGAAGTTATCCTTGACCCATATTTCTGACATGATATATGTTGTTTCCACATTCCTATATTTCCCTAATCATATGACTCCATGTTATATATGTCATTCTACCATTTGTTTATTCTTAATCCATTCCTTTTATGTTATCATTTTATGCCTTCTAACTCATGTGATGTGCTTTGTTCCCATTTTTATTTACATACTGGGATTTTTAGCTCATCCATTTTCTCTATGTATACACCAGGTTATCCTATAGAGATGTAGGATCTAAAAGGAAGTTAAGAGCTCATTATGAAGACTAATAATATGATGGTTTATTATATTTTCAGGTTTTCTTATTATGTACCTAGTCCTCATAATACACTAGACTTTTGATCCTTGGATTGTGTTTCATTGTTTATTATTATTGGAATCATGTAATATTATGTGTAAGAGTCTAGGGTCACTATAATTCATGAGTTCCTCCTTTTTTATTGGAGAATAGATATAGATGTAGTGACATGAATAATAGTTTGATCAAGATTATGAAATTAAAGTACGACTAAACTTGAATCAATAAATAATATTCCTCTTATATTTTTATTTTTCGTTATTTCTATTATTTTTAATAATAATTTATTGTTATTTATTTTTTTGAAAATGAAACATGGATAATATTTATTGGATAATATTATTGAGATAGTTATTCTACTTACATAATTCATGTCCTTCCTGCTGAAAGTCACTCTCAACCAAGAATCATTTCTAGTTCAATGTCTAAAAAATAAATAACCAATCAAAATTTATCACTGTAGAATTCAATTTAAACTACATAATCATATTAGAGAAAAACCTATAAGTGAAATTCTAATAATAGTAACACACCATGATCCAATTAAGATTTGAATATCGTGAGAACTGATTTCATTAATACTACAAATGGGTGAGTTAGGTGGTTGAATAACCATTGGATTCATTCATTTACATGTTGACTAGCTAACAATGTTGGTTAGCCTCTTCATCTTAGTGATAGTGTATTTCTCATAGTGCATGAATGTAGTAAACTACTTTCAAACCATAGAATAAAATTACCTTATATAATTATTCATCATTTCTTTCTGGATTATGGCATGTTTACTACCTTGGATTGGTTCACTTTCATGTTATCATTGTTTTATAATTTCTATCATTTTAATTTTTTCATCACCATTTTTTTTCTTGATTTTTTATTATTTTATTCATCGTGCACCCACAACTACACCTACATTGTGAAATAAACTCCTTTCATTCTACTACACTTATAATGATCCAAAACTTTTATACATTAATATTACCTAAAAATAGAATAAATTCACTACAAAATATAAAAAATCCACAATATTAATGTATAGGTATAGTGTATTTAGAAAATGGAAAACATAAACAACTAGTTCATGAGACATATTCATTGTCTCCCACTTATTTTGTCATAACAAGTCTCATTTCTAAAATATATTACTTAATAACATTCTTCATAACCTAAGGAAAAGGAACATTTAAAAGGGTGATATCAGATACTTAGTAAGGGTAAAAAATTTACATATCAACCGTATCATAATGATAAGGCATAAGAATACAACATTTGAAAATCTTATCCCACATATGGAAGACTGTGATATCATGCCATGGGATAAATCATAAAAGTTTATAATAATTAATGAATGTAATACCAAAATTCATAACATAATACATGAAATTTTTTGGCATAAACATACGTATGTAAAATTATTTCATATTAGTCAAGTCATGTTTCCAAAACCATCATAGCGGACAAAGTCTATTACTGAACTGAGTTCACACCGCATTCCTGCCCTGTACTACTGAACTATGATCATTTCCTATTACATTCAAGTATATACCATGATATATAATGCATTGGAAGGATATATAGACACCACCCATATCATAATTAAATTATTCTTACAAAGTCATAAATCATTCATCATAGCATAACCCAGAGAATAAAATGGTTTCCTGAAACATCATTCCATCATAACCCATATAAAAAAATGGATTTCATAAATATAATTCCATCATAAACATAATAAAATCATGGTGTTAATAGTTATTTATACACAAGCCTATTCAAATAAATTCATCTTATATGGAAACTGATTTTGATAAAACACTTGAAATTAATTCTCAAGGAAAATATCATTTCTTCTTCAAAAATGTTTTCCATTCTCAAAAATACTACAAAATTTTAAAATAAAATAATTTATTTGAAAATAAACATGAAATATTATAAATAAATATTCATGGAAATACAATTTTATGAAAACATAAAAACTCATCATGTCGTATAAGTTAAAAGAAAACATTTGTCTCCTAATTATTTCAGATAAGTCAAAAAGTACCTCATATTGAATAACGACAAAAGACTCATTTCATACCATTTAATAAACATTAATCAATGGGTAAAACATGAATTAAGAAATTATATAATAATAGAAATAATATTACATATTTATGAAACATGGTTACAGATGATAAATATACCCCAGTAAATTCTTATGTATAAACAATATCGGATAAAAATGAGATTACAAAATTTTCCCTTATCTTATATCGAATTTCATTTGTATATATGTAAACCTTATTTATATTGATTTAAATAATTTCATCGACTTATTTAATAAACATATTAATTTTTATGATATCATATATGATCATATTATTATCCATTTCTTATTTACATTATTACTCATCCATCAGGTGTCAATTTCTTTATTTTCTTACGCATGTTTTGTCAGATAAGTTATTATTCCTCTTCTTAGGTTATAGTAATCTAATTTAAATAATTATATTAGTATAATATATACGATATATATTCATTCCATACATTTATATAATCCTGCTTTAATTATGGTCCTGTAGAAAGAATGGCATCGCATCATGGAGATGGTGGGTCATACGTATGCATGAGAAATGATATCATTCCCATAATTTTTGAATGGTATTGAATTGGATTTTTTATAATATTATGGAATAAATATCATGTTATAATAATAATATATAGTTATTATTTACATCATTATACCCATTCAAGTAAGGTGGTGGTGAAAAATATATTACACCATGTCGTGGAGATGGTAAGTTGTACATACGCACGTATGGTGATTTCATTTTTTGTATGATAGATACAAGGTGGACTATGGTTGTTTAATAATCATAATATCATTTAATTATATAATTGATATTTGAGTTATTAATTTAAAATGAAACAACTCATGAATAGGATGTATAATATAAAATAAGTTTGAAAGAATCAGAAGAGGATATTGCCTCTTCTTCGACGTACTCTCAATAGATATCCTCTTAAATCCCTAGCGTTGGTATTTGAATAAGACAAAAACCAATATAATGTAAATAAAGAGGTTTATAAGGGAAAATTTTAGGGGATTTATGATCATTAAGACTCATATTTAAGTGAATAGTTGAGGGAGGAGGTTCCCTTTAATAATTGTTTTTGAGGGGCACTTTTTGTATCTTCAAAAATATTAATTTATAATAAAATAAAACCCCATATAAAACCACCAAAAATTTCACAATTTAAAATATTATAAGTGATATTGGTTTAATATCATCAAAAAATAGATTTCAGGCAAGTTTTTCTATAAATTTAAACCTTATTATTTTAATTAACACTAAGTTGTTCTATTTAATTTTTAACTAGGGTAACGAATATTTCAATATTAAAAGGGAGGAATATTTACTTATTTGATATAAATTAGACCATAAATAAATAACTTATAACTTTTTAAATCATATAATAAATATTTTATATATTTTTAAAAATGTTTTATATTTTTTAAATAATTTAATAATACATTATTTTGATAAATAATCAATGGTGTTAATTTTGAAACTATTCAATTCATTGAATTATAAAAATATTAATATAACACTTTAACTTAGAAAAGGTTATTTTATTATATTAATAAGTGGTTTAGGTCTTCTATAAATTTCATTGGACATTTTAATTGCCCAAATTATATTTATTTTAATATTTTTAATAACATTTGTTTTGTATTTAACTTAATAATATAACTACTGCAACAGTTTGTGTAGTTATTTAATACACATATTTGTTGAATAAAAATTAAATAAATACTATCATGAATAAAAATATACTAAATTTAAGAATAATACTTATAGTAAAATATATATTATTGAAAATACATCATTAAAAATGTTATACTTTTTAAAATATGAATGTGACAATTTTAACATCACTTTAAATAAAAAAATATAAGTGTCTTAATCTCTTCTTTAAGGATCCAAATGGAAAATAACTCAACCCTCGTATGGTTGTGGTCGATATATACTAAAAAATAATATTTGGTCAAATTTGTTGGTCTTTTAATGGTTATTATTATTTTAATAATTATTATTTTATTTATTTCTATTTTCTTAAATAATGTTTGCATCATTAAAGTATAATTATTTAAAGTAATTATTTATTTTCTAAAAATTAAAAATAAATTTTAATGATAACGAAAAAAACCATATTTCAAATGGGTATTTATAATTTAATTTATCTTATGTATCGCCTTATATTAAAAATGATAAAGTAATTAAAATTTTAGTAAGACGTATTTAACATTTCATTAAATAAAATAGGTTAAATGTCCTAATCTCATCCAAGTGGCTTCCAAAAGACACCATTCAAAACAAAGGGTGATTTAGATTGAAACAAACTCATATAATTATGGTAGGAAATGTGTTTTGGTAATTTCATAATATTATTTTTACCCTAAATTATCTGATTTACCATTTTACCGTATTAATAAAAATTATCGATGTTACTATTCATAATGTCCAAAACTAAAAGTAAGACATTCACATAATTTGGAATTAATGATTCCAAATATAGAATCCTTTTTTCAAAATTCAAATACATAAGTTTCAATAATTAATTTAAAATTAATCTTGTTGTCAGAAATAGAGAACGAGTTTTAACAATTAAATCATTGTAAAAGTTTGAAGTGTTTCTACATATGAATTCAATGTAAGATTAATTCTAATGACATACATTATATTTAATAATAAAAATATATTATATTTATACTTTAAAATAAATCAATATTAAAATTTATCAATATAAATTATTTTGATGAAAAAAGTTGTTTTCAATTAAAATTTAGTGTATTTTTACTATTCACCAAAGCTCGAAAGTTATCAAAAATATCTAAAAATAATCCGAAGTAAATTTTTATATCCCACGAACAAATTAAATGTTTATTTCTTTATATAAAATTTATTAATGTGTCAAAATATTAAATCAAAATGGGTTCTCCATTAAATAGTGGAAAATTTCCCTTTTAAAAAATATAGGTTTTTATACATCAAATAGTGTTTATTCATACCCTATGAAAAAAATATCAATTAGATGAATACAAAAAATGTTTTATTATGTATATAAAATATATATTTAATTAATTTAATTTACTAATGGTAATTCACTCAATTTATTAATACAAAAATACAAATATATAATTGATTTATATTTTTTATAAATAGATGGTAGCCAATGAACTCACCATATATTTTCATACTTTAGTTCTATTTATTCCCTCTAAACTAATGGATAGGTTAATATGGTAATTTTATATTAAGGTCTTCTCATGGTTCATTTAAACTCACAATTTGAATTCAAGCTAATAAAGAATTAAAATTATTTAAATAAAATATTTCATAAAAACATCCTGGTTTTACATTCTACCCCCCATAAACAAAAATTTTCCCTCAAAATTTTTCATTTGGAAACAAACATATGAGGATACATTTACCTTATCACATCCTCAAGTTCTCATGTAGATTTCTCAAATTTTTGGTTCCACCATAAAACATTTATCAAACGAGTGGTATTGTTTCGTAGAACTTTTTCACTATGGTCAAGAATATCTATCGATTGTTCTTTATAAGAAAGATATTTATCCAGTGGTATGACTTCTGAGTTTAGTACATGTGAAAGATTAGTTATGTACTTTCTCAAGAGATATACATGGAACACATCAAAAACTTTATAGTGATTTGGTGGTAGTTCCAATCAGTAATCTACCTTCTCAACATGATCCAGAATTATAAAAGAACTCATATACCTATGGCTAAACTTTCCCTTATTTCCAAATATCATTACTATCTTACTGGGAGATATTCATAGAAACACCTCATAACCCACTTCAAACTCTAGAAATTTTCTTCAATTTTTATAATTATTTTTTTTTCGACACTCAGCTACTCTTATGTGTTGTTAAAGAGATCTGAAATTTTCTTTCATTTCATCAACAAGATCAGGTCCTAATAGCTTTCTTTCCCTAACTTCATCCTAGTATGTTGGAGTTCTGCACTTCTTTCTATGGATTCATTTATAAGTATCCTTCTGAATATTGGAGTGAAAGCTATTGTTGTAAGAAAAATCCACTAAAGGTAGGTTTTGATCTTAAAAACCTTTGAAATTCAAAAATAAATCTCTTAACATGTCTTCTAAAGTTTAAATTATCCTCTCAGACTAACCGTCTATCTGGGGATGATAAGTATTTTTGAAACTAAACTCGGTATTTAGAGCCTACTGATGAATTCACTATAACATCAAGGTAAACCTCTGACCCCGATCTGATATAATGGAGAGTTGTACTCCATGATTTTTTACCACTTTCTTTACATATATCCTGGAAATATGATCAAGATAGAAATATTATCTAATAGTAATGAAGGGTTATGACCTCGTAAGGCAATCAAATATAACCCATATAGCATTATGGCCCTTAGATATTTTGGTATGTTGACACCAAAGTCTACAGTGATGTTTTCCCATTTTCATTGTTGTATAGGTAATGGTAATAACATCCCTTTAGACTTCTTTCTCTTAGCATTCTGAAAAACCAAACATCATGAGACATATTCAGTAGCATCACTTTTTATTCCATCTCACCAGAAATACTCTTCCTGGTCCCTGAAATCTTTGTGCTTCCAGGATGAATAGATAATGAAGAACTATAAGCCTCATCCAATAACTCTTTCTTTAATTCTGGTATGAGAGGAACACAAACCCAATTACTGAACCATATTATTTCATCACAATCAAGGATTAATTTTGGAGAATTTCTCACCTTATTTTATAGCTCTACATATTCCCTCTATTCCCCATTAATCTTCACTTTTATAGATGGTTGAACATTCATTGGATAAAGATATTATTTCTACCATTCCTTTAAAATTTCAGGATACATCCTTTGAAAATTTATAAAAAATGGATATTTTGTGATCCTCATAATGGATAGGCTAGTATGGCCCTTTTGACTCAAAGAATCTGGTACCTTGTTTTCTTTCCTAGGGTGATAATGTATTGAGTAGTTATAATCTTTAATTAAATCTGACCATCTTCTCTGGTGCATATTTAACTCCTTTTGTGTGAAATTATACTTTAAAATTTTATGATTAGTATAAATATCACAGCTTTCACCATAAAGATAATTCATCCATATCTTTACTGAAAATATTACCACAACTAACTCCAAATCATGAGTTGGGTAATTTTCCTCATGGATTTTCTATTTTCGCAAGGAATAAGCTATCAACATATCATTTTGCAAGAGAACACAAACCAGTCCCTTCTTGGATGTATTACTATAGATTTCAAACCTTTTTACACTAAGAAATTGTAAGCATAAGTGTACTGGCTAACCTTCTTTTTAGGTATTTGAAATTTTCTTCACATTTCTCTGTCCACACGAAATTAACTCACTTCTAGGTCAAAATTATGAGTTGATTATATAATCATGAAAAATATTTCACAAAACATCGATAATATTCATCCAACCCATGAAAACTTTGGATTTTAGTTACCTTTTTTGGTATTGGAAAGTATTCAATAACTTCTATTTTTTCAAGATCCATAGATATCCCCTCTCTTGCGATTATATGACCCAATAATGAAACTCTCTAAATCCAAAATTCACCCTAGGTAAATTTTTCAAAAATATTATCTTTCTAAGGGTCTTCAGTACAATTATCAAGTGATATTCCTGATCTTACTTTCCCTTTGAATATAAAATAATATCATCTATAAAGACTACCAAAACTAATAAAGACAGTCTCTAAAGAATCTATTCATTATATACACGAAGATAGTGGGTGAATTAGTAATAAAAAAATATGCCTCTATAAATTCATAGTGTCTATACCTTGTATAGAATGTCATCTTTGGTATATCATCTTTATTAACCCTTATTAGATGATATCCTGAATTAATATCGGTCTTGTAAAAGTATCAATCTCCTCATAGTTGGTAAAATAAGACATCAATGTGGGGAAGATGATATTTTTTATTGGTAGTGATCTTCTTAAGATCTTGACAATCAATACAGAGTCTCATTGATCCATATTTCTTCTTAACAAATAAAACAAGTGCACCCTAATTTGATGCACTAGGGAATATGAATTACTTGTAAAGATTTTCTTGGAGTTTCTTTTTCAATTACAGTAACTCAATTGGGGCCATTCTATAGGGTTTCTTTGACATAGGCATAGCACCCAATATGAGTTCTATTGAAAATTCAACCTAACAATTCAGTGGAATACTGTAAATTATTCTATAAAGACATCATAAAACTCCATTACAATGGGTGTATTCGTAAATGATAGTTTCTCCCAAATAATTTGAGGTATATAACCTTCATTTATTGGAATCAAGTCCCATAACATGGAAAAAAATTACTGGAAGGTTATATTCATCTTTGAATCGATTGATGATCATAGATTGATCCAGAATATGAAATGTGACTTATATTCCATATAAATTGATATGAGATCTATATAGAGAAATCCAATACATGTAAAGAATCACATAAAATTCCACAATAGGTAGGATCACATTATTTTTAGGAAGCACTTCCCCACAAACATCAACTGGAGAATAATTATAAACTTTTGATGCTACTTTTGTTCTATTAGGATTTATCATAGCTAACTCAACATCTAATTCTTGAGTTAATATGGTGTTACCCTTAGAAAATTATTCAGAAATAAAAAATTGGTTGGATCCAAAATCAAATAAAACATTTGATACTTCAGAGTGGATGGTAATTTTACCTTTCACCACTTCATTATCATACTCCACATCACCGATAGTGATCTCATGTGACTTTTATTTTTCTTTGGACTTAATAGTCTACTGACATGTATTATCATTAATAGCCCTTGGATTAGTTAATATATTGGTATAATGACTCGTTTCCTTTCACTTGTAACATTGAGGTGTAGGAGGTTCATTCTATGTAGCTTTTCCTCTATTCTCATAAGTAGATATATTTTTTCCATCACCTCAGAATTCAACTACCTGATGACCTTTTTTTATAAACTTAAAAATTTTACCTGTCCTGTTAAGAAAAATTACATTATGTTTATTTACACACATTGAGAATAAATTAAAAATCATCTTCTTTATGGTGTGGTCTTTTTAATTCCCCTTTATTTCCATTTTCCTATTCTTATCAAACTCAAAGGACTGATGGGTTACTCCAATATCCATATCAACCTTGATAGAACATTGAATGATTTCATTATAGATATTGATGTCCTTTATGGGTAATTCCTTTTGGAGACAAGGTCTTAAGCCACTAATAATCAATCAATTTTACTCCTAGGTTGGATAATAATTCCATAAGCAAACCTTGAAAGTCTTGTAAAATTTTCTTCATAAGTACCAATGGATTAATTATCTTTTTTCTTAATTTCAAGGAACTTCATATCATATTTTTATGAAGAATATCAGAAAATTACTTATTGAAAAATAAGTTCTTGAACTCATCCCATTCCATGGATTCAATTTCATCTCTTTTCCTTTTATTTCTGAAAATGTTCCACCACTAATCAGAATCACCGTCAAAATGATAGATTATTAAGCTGACTTTATCATGTTCTAAACATTTAAGAACTAAAAATATCTTTTTAGTGGTATAGATCAACTGTTTAGGCACTAATGTTTTAGAAGACCCATTGAAATAAGGTGGATTCTACCTCATGAAGGACTCAAGAGAATGTTGTTTCGTCCTTTTCTCATTTGGAAGTCCTATATGATTCATATCTTGAGAAATTTGTGTGAGTGTAGATATAATATTTTTAATTCCATCTCTCAAAACATTTGGTTTCTTAGTAGTACAATCATTTCATTTCTCACCACATTCAAAATTAACATGGTTCCTCTGAGTTCAATCCATTGACTAAAACTAAGAAGCATAATATGAGAAACACTAATCATAATTGGAAAATTACATAATCATGAATAAAATTTCAATTTAGAACACTTTACGTTTTATCCTAAGTTATTCATTATCCTTTATAAAACAATAGGATTTTAACATATACTTCTACATATACTTTGGGTTTTTACTAAGGTTTTCTTATCCTAGTCTCCAAAGGATAACTATACATTTCCTCTGATACCAACTATAATGATCCATACATTACATACATTAATATTACCTTAAAATTGAATAATATTCATTACAATATATAACAAATCCATTATAGGACTATATATGTATAGTGTCATTAGAAACTAGGAAACATAAACAATTTTTTCATAGTACAACTTCATTATCTCTGACTTATTTCATCATAACTAGACCCTTTTTGAAATATCTTACTTAATACACTTCTTCATGAACTGGATAAAAAAAATATAAAAGGGTGAGATCGTATGATAAGTAAGGGTAAATAAGTGATATTTCAATCAAATCATAATCATAATACATAAGAACATAACTTTTGAAAATGATATCCTACATATGAAAGATCGTGATATCATGCCATGGGATAAATCATAAAAGTTCATAAGTATCAATGAATGTATTCCCAAAATTCATAACATAAGAAATGAAATTTTGTGGCATGAACATAAGCATATAAATTAATTTCATATTAGTCAAGGCTTATTACCAATACCATCATGGTGGAAAAAGTCCATTATTGAACCGATTTCACTCCTCATTCCAAACATGTACTACTGAATCGAGATCATTTCCCATTCCAGCCATGTATATATCCTGAGATATAAATCTTTACCTAATACATTGGAGGGAGATATAGGTCTCACACAGTTTTAAAATAACATAATTTTTTTGAAAAAATACATGAAATATTATAAATTAATATTCATATAAATATGGTGTTACAAAAACATAAAAACCAATCATGCCTTATAAGTTAAAAGAAAACATTCTTCTCGTACTTTTGTTGGATAAGTCAAAAAGTGCCTCATATCGAATAATGACAAAATATTCATCTCATGCCATTTAATAAAAATTCACCAATGGGTAAAATTGAATTTAAAAAAATTGTATAAGAATAGAAATAATATTATATATTTTCAAAATATGGATATGGATGATAAATATACCCTAGTAAATACTTACATATAAACAATCTTAGATAATAATGAGATTGCAAAATTATCCCTTACCTTATGTCTGATTTACATTGTATGTTTATAAACCTCCAATATAATGATTTAAATAATTTCATTGAATTTTTTCAGAATAATTCTCATTTTTATGATATTATGTATGATCATATTATCATCCATTTGTTAGTAACATTATTACTCGTCCATCTGGTGTCAACTTCTTTATTTTATTACGCATGTTTTTTTAGAGAAGTTATTATTACTCTTCCAAGGTTCTACTTATATCATTTATATAATTATATTAGTATAATATATATCATATTTATTCATTCCATTCATTTATATAATCATGGTTTAATTAATATAATTTATAATGATTCGCCTCGCATTGTGAAGACGGTAGGTCGTATGTACGTACGAGCAGCGACATCATTCCCATAATTGTTGAACTGAATTGAAGTGTATGTTTCATAATATTTCATAATATATATCATATAATAATAATAATATATAATTATTATTTATGTATTTATAAAAATACAAGTATGGTGGTGGTGAAAAACATATTACACCACGGTGTGGAGACGTTAAGTCGTACGTACGAACACGTGGTGATTTCATTTTTTGTAGGATGAATAAAAGGTTTAATATGGTTTTTTAATAATAATAATAACATTTTAGTATATAATTGATACTATAGTTATTAAATTATAATGAAACAACTCTTTGAGATGAAGTATTGGAAGAAAGAAGTTTGAAAGAATCAGTAGAGAAGATTATCTCTTCTTCGACATGCTAACTCTAAATCTCCTCTAAAATCACTAGATTTAGTTTTTAAAGAATCCAAGTACCTATATAAAATGACTTGGGAAGTTGATAAATAAAAAGGGTTGGGTATGGTCGATCTTTTAGTCTCAAAGTGAAGTAAAGAGGTGAGAGAGTAGGTTCCTTTTTATAATTGAGGTGATGAGCATTTTTGAGATCTCTAAAAATATTAATTTATAATAAAATAAAACCCCAACAAAAAACCCCCCATAATGTCTCAATTTTGAATATGAGATGATATATGGTTTTAATTTCATCAACCAATATATTTTAGACATTTTTTCAGTCAATTTAAACCCTATCATTTTAATTAACACTCGATTATTCTATTTAATTTTTAACTAGGGTAACAAATATTTCAATATTAAAAAGGTGCAATATTTACTTATTTGATGAAAATTATACCATAAATAAATACCTCAGAATATTTTTGACTATATAATAATTTTTATATATTTTTTTAAAAAAATATGTTTTTAAAATAATTTAATACAACATTATTTTGATAAACAATCAAAAGGGTCAATTTTGACACTATTCAATTTGTTAATTTTTAAAAATATTATGATAAAAAGTTAACTTCACAAAAAATTATTCTATTATATTACTAAGAGGTAATTTTTTTCTATAAAATTAATTGTATAGACTAAAACCCATATTATACTTATTTTAATATTTTTTAATAACATTTATTTTATATTTCTCTTAATAAAATAACTACTACATCGGTTTCATGTAATTATTTAATACACTTATTTTTTGAATATAAATTGAAAATAAAATACTATGATGAATATATATATACTAGATTTCAGAATAATACATACAGTCGAATATATATTATATAAAATCCATCATTAAAAATGTTATACTTTTAAAACATGAATGTGAAAAGTTTATCAAAACATTAAATAAAATAATATAAGGGTCATAATATCTTCTATAAGGTTTAAAATGGTTAATAACTCAACATTTATAAGTTTATGGTCTATATATACTCTAAAAATAAGATTTAGTCAAGTTTTTGTTCCATTTAATGGTTATTATCAGTTTAATAGTTATTATTTTTTTGATTTCTCATCACCTAAATAATTTTTGCATCATTAAAGTATAAGTCTTTAATGTAATTATTTATTTACTAAAAATTAAAATTAAATTATAATGATAAAGAAAACAAATATCTTTAAAATGATTATTTATAATAGAATTTATCTTCTTTATAACCTTATATTAAAAATTATATAGTTATTAAAATTTGAGTAAGACATATTTAACTTTTCATTATATAAAATAAATTAAATGTCTTAATCACATCCAAGTGGCCTCCAATGGACAAAATTTAGTCCCAAGGATGCATTAGGTAGAAAAAAACTTTTCAAATGATATTATAACATGTATTATGGTAATTTCATAATATTATATTTACCCTTAATTACCCAATTAACCATTTTAGAGTATTAATAAAAATTATTGGAGTTTCTATTCATAGTGCCCAAAAATAAATTTAACCAATTTACATAATTTATAATTACTGATTATAAATATGGAATCCATTTTTCAAAATTCAAAAAATTGAAATTTTACTGATTAATTTAAAATTAATCTCGTTTTTGGAAAGAGAGAGTGGGTTTTGAAAGTTAAAACATTGCAAAAGATTGAAAAGTTTTTACATCTTAATTCAATGTAAAATTAATGAAAATGAAATAAATTATATTGAATGATAAAAATATATTCTATTTATACTTAAAACCATTAAATGTTATAATTTAACCGTATTAATTATTTTGATGAAAATATTTGTTTCCAATTCAAATTTAGTGTATTTTTACTATTTATCAAAACATAAAAGTTATCAGAAAATATCAAAAAATAATCCAAAGTAAATTTGTATATCCTTTTTCCAAATAACATGTTTATTTTTTCATATAAAACTTATTTATGTGTCAAAATATTAATTTAAAATGGGTTCAGGATTAAAAGGCAGAAAATTACCCTTTTGAAAAATATACGTTTTTATACATAAAATAGGGTTTATTCTTATCCTATGAAAAAAATATCTATTAGATGAATATAAAAAAATTATTACGTATATTATAGTTTTATTTAATTATTTTCATTCACTAATAGTAATTTACTCAATTTATTAATAATATATATATATATATAATTGATTTATATTTTTAATAAATAAATGGTAGCCAATGAACACACCATATGTAGTATAAGTTAGTTATATTTATTCACACTAACCTAATGAATAAGATAAAATGGTCATTTTATACTAACGGAATCTTGAGGTTTGTTTAAACTCATGATTACATGTAATTCATGATTTTGAAGAATTAAAATTATTTAAAGAAAATATTTCATAAAAACATTCACGTGTTACAACACTAGTTTAAGTAGGGGAAATAAATAAATAATTTTTCAATTCCTCAATGATCATGTCAATTTTTTTGTGTTGTTTTTGGGAAATTAATGTTTGACGATATAGATAAACAATAAAAAATCAAAAAAAATATTATATCTATTCTAAAAATGGAAGGCTTCATTTTTTGTACTAAAAATATTTGAATTCTATTTTTGTATGTACACAATATAGACTTAAAATTATTTATATCTTAATAACTGTAAGATTTAAAATAATAAAAAAGATATTAAAGAAGAAAATAATAAAATATAAAATCTTATAGACATCATACATATCGATAATAGGTTGAATTATCCCCCTTGAATCATTCAAAATAATCATAAATTTTTTAGTTTGAGGGAGTTCTAAAATCCTCAATAGTCAATACACCCATATTGAATTTGGGTACTATAAAGATCCAATAAATATGAGCTAAAATTCTCATATCATTCACTACATACTAAATTCATTGGAATTCCAAATGTGGAGTCATATTTTGTTCATTATGGATTTTTATAACATAGTACAACGGTTACCGATCCAGGGATTATGTGAAAATGAACTGAAATTCAGAGTGTTCACTTTTCTTCTAAAGGGAAATTCTAGGAACTCATTTCTAACTACTTATGATAAATATCTTTGAGACATGGTAACATGTCTATGATTCTTTTTTTGTAGAATCATAAACCAAGAGACTAAAGGGAGAACTCAAAAACCAAAATCTCCAGTTTTAACAAGAGGATGCAGTGGCTTTTCATGAAGCATGAGATTGGTTTTAGCACTTGCTCAGTTAATATTCATATCACCAGATACCTCTACCAATCACCTCATATGAATTTTTTATTATGTAATTTCACCATTAGGGTTGAAATTGGTTGAAAATACAATTATAATAGTAAGTTCATTTTTTTAAAAGATCAAATTTTAGGATAACTCTTTATTACTTTGTTCCTTAACTCAAAACACATATATTCTAGGAGATTAAGAGATAATATAGGTTATTTCATCACTACTTAGTGGATGGAATATTATTGAAATCATAATAAAATGAACGCTAATTTATGTCCCCCATGGATCAGAATTCTAGACTAATTTCCAATCAAATTAGTTTTCAAAATCACACTCAATCCATTAGGGAAAAATTATCAAAATGGGTCGTGTTTGGTAACTCTAGTAACTGATCACTAAGTTTTGATATGACAATCCAATACTTTGAAAATACTAATTTTTCAGTTATGGTATTCTGATATCATCTAGAAAATAACCATTTTTTAATAATTATAACAATTCTATAGAAATTATCATAATTTATTATAAATGAAGATATGTGTGTTGAGAATTTATTTCCTTAATTTACAACAATAGTACCAACCATAATTTCAAAACTAAAATAATGCTCAATCTTTTTATTATATTGAGTAACTAAGTGGTTTGTTTCAAAACATAATAGGAATACTTGAATCACAAAAAGACCAATATGATTTAAAAATGTCCCAAACTGAATATAGAATGTTTAATTTAGATCAATTATTTGGGAATATGGCTAGAGACATGACTTATAGAGATAAAATTAAGTTATAATCCCCAAAAAAAGAATCATAAGGATAATTTAATGTTTTAAACCGCCCATAATTGTTTAAAAACTCATCTTGAAACTGAAAACCAACTAGGTCTTCTAAAACTGAAATTATAGATAATTATAAAATATAAAATTTGGGTGAAATTGAATCATTAAATCCGGAAATCGATGTTGTATCTTATTTAAAACTGATATCCCATGGGGTTTCATTAATTCCCTATGATGAAAATAAAATTTAATAATTTATCAAAAACATAGATGAATGCAATTATTCTAATTAAATATAGACATTAGTGAGTCTAATGTCAAATTCAAAACACAGTGAAAGTATAATTTTAAAAATTTAAGATAATTATTTATTTAATTTTATTTAAATAATTTTTGGGATGTAAGAAGATTGGGTTTTTCAAAATATTTGTAAAAACATGCCATGGTTTTGTAGATTTAGGGTTCGAATACTAATAATTTTAGAAATTAAATAGGTTTTTCATGATTTTTTTTGGATTAGAGATTATGTAGATCCTTGTTATTGGTATCACCTTCTTAACACAGTAATCCAACATTTCACAAGGCCATATACTTTAATGAATTGTTGGATTAAGTAGCTAAAATCCAATTTTAAGCTTAATTTCACTAATTCATTCAATGGACATGCCTAATTTAGGTTAATTATTTGAAAAAATTAAAAATTTATCTTCCATATTCTTATATAAACCATCATTCAAGAGAAAAATTAATGTAATGTAAATTAAATTGGTTTATGAAAATCCAAATTATGAAAATAATAATAATAATAATAATAATAATAACAATCCAGTGAACCTTCCCCATTTATCTATATCACCCAACATATATCATAAGTTACCTCCCTCATAATATACATGAGATCATGATAGGTAAGGATAAAATAAAGCATTGAATAAAAGATAAATCATATAATAACTAGTGAAGGACACTACAATGGAGGACATCTCCTCAAGCTTTAAAGACTAATTATATGATGATCTTGAGATGAACCTTGGCCATCATTTTACAGGCATCAAGGGTGCTCAGGTTGAATTTAATTCTTCACTGATTTGGTCCATAAAATACCCCAATGTAAATCTCGATGGTGAATGGCTATTCAGGGTCAAATGGAATAATATTCCATCGAATTCCACATTTCTTTGTAATTTAATGTGTCTATATAGCATAGGTCACAACATGTCACAGATTGTTAGGCGATTAATTCTGAGTCTACTCCCCTTAGGATATGTTTCTTTATGCCTTCACATTATTTAATTATTTTTTTAATTCCCACCTCATTAATAGGACATTCATGACATGAATTATGTATTTTTAATGTTTTCATCTTTATTTCATCTTGATTCATCAGTTTCAATTTTTGAGAAAATCCCATTTACATCCTACATCATATAATTACTTCTCACAATGTCAATATTTATCCATTTGGATGTGTTTCTTGTTTCCCATAAATAATTTTATCCTTACATAGATGAAAAAATCATTAAACCACAAATAATGAATTAAAAAAAATAAATTAAAAAAATAAATTAAAAATTAATGTATTTTAATATCAAAATGGAGTTAATGAAAAATAGCTATCAAAACCCTCCACAAATTAATTTATTATTTCCCTAAATAATGAAATCACAACATACTCAAATAAAAAATCTCATTTCCATACATTAAATGAAAGGTCAATAAAATAAATTTATTAAATGGGGAATTAAATATTCAAGAACAACATAGGAATAATTTATCTAATCCTCATTTTCAAAAAAAAAATAATTTTGTATTTTATTTTTCTTCTTTTAAATAACCATGAATCTTTATCCTTCCATTAATATTTTTCAATTTATTATAAATATTAATTTAGTGTTAAATTTACCACATTTCAATTATTTTCACTTCTCCTTAAAGAAAAAATATAAATTGAGTTTCTACTTTCTCCTTGAATCATTATCATTACTATAAGCTTGAAATGTATCTACATTATCCATACCATAGAAACAAAATCAAATATAATGATGTGTAATTCACCATTAGATTCAAATGACTCTGAGGTTTAGGTTAGGTGGGTAAATTATTTTAAAAGAGTAATGATTAAATAAGAATTTAACCTATACTATTATTTTAATGATAATCAAAAATAGATCAATAGAAATATCCACTACAAAAGATATGTCAACCATCTCCCAGTACCTCAAATCAGGCCCGTAACTAATTAAGTATAATAAATTAATCACCCACTTCTATCTTTTCATTTTCTTCCTTTCTCTTTTTTTCAAACATTATTCTTGGTAAAACTCTCACATCCAATACCCAAATAAAATTGATCACCTCAGAAAAAAAAAATATAATTATAACAAGATCACCAGTCAAGAAATGGTGATTTTTTAATTACCTAAGTCACAAATAAATTTTTCAAAAAAAATCAAGATGTAATTTCAAATAATATAATGGATGAAAATCCTGAACTTTTATCCAAATATCATAATAAATTTCCCTCACACTTGTCCATTTCTATACACTTGTCCCTTACACCATGGAACCATCTCCCCCACACTCATTCTTGGTAATCATGATAAATATTGAGAGTATGTTGGGAAAGGATACAATAATCCTATAGTGTGAATCGTCCTTAAAAAATTTGTTCATGGATTTTATAGGATTATAAATTACTAATGTGAAGGTGGGTCCATGGATAAAGGGATAATAAAAAATATGACTCAATCATATTAAATGTGACTTTGTATAATAAAAACATTACGAAGATTAAAATCATGTTATATAAGTTCTGATTACTGAGTTTCACACAATAAATATTCTTAATAAAAGAATGGAAAATTTTAGGCTCATAAAATGTATTATGAAAGAAAAAAATGGCTTGAAAAATTAATTATGTAAATATATACAAATAACAAAATCAATGAATAGAAATACCATTAATTTTAATCATGTAAATACTCAAAAACATTTCATTTTAAAAAAACAACATGTTCCCCTAAATCATGATTTGTCAACTCCAAAACCACTTATTATCTCTATTAACTATTTCTACTATTTTTTCCATTCAAATTTATTAGAAATGAAAATCAAAATATGGCATCAAAAATTATCCTATATATATTTTGTCTCCTATATCAGTTGATAAATGAAACAAATTAAATCTATGTCATCATTTCGATTGTTAAAATCTCTAAAAACTAATTTAAATTTTTTGATAATATAGAAGAAAAATAAATTTTAAAATGAATACTCCTCCTTTCATTGAATATCTTGGGTTGGGGTTAAACATATTCTAATTACACCAGGTTTAATACATGAATGGTTTTTTTATGACAAGAATTTGAATTTCATAATGTGAATTGAGATCTCATGATGTAACATCCCAGGTAAATGGAGAATAAGATATATTCATGCTTATTAATATTTTTGAATTAAATATTAATTTAACTTTAAATGGGTTGCTATGTTCGATAGCATACTCGATACGCAACAATGGGTTTCTTTGAAATCATATGTTGCACACTAATAATATAATATTATTATTTTAAATGGAAGTAAACTCCTAGTCGTTGTATTAGTGGGAATGAAAAAAACTAACTATAATATTATTATACATGTTTGTAAAATTTAATTACATTTATCCAATAAAAGTTAGAGGCTAAAAATGTGAATGAATCTAATTTTAAGCATAATTTACATTAAAAGGTCGATTTACCGCCTTTTAATAGAGAACCCTCTTTAAATATAATTTTGGTCACTTTAATACATTCTATTTTACCAAATAAAATCTTTCTTTATAATGGGGACATCAGAATTTACTTTGTGTAAATTTTTGGAATTTTTCCGATAAAGTTCAATTTTTTAATGAATAGTGAAAATATTGTATTTTAATTCCAAACTGCGTTTTAATCTTATTTATTTATATAGATATATTATCTTTTTAGTTGGTTCTAAATTTTAATTAGAATATATTTTTTCCATTTAATCCAATTTTGTTAATTATAATTAATTTCACTTTGAAATTGGACATAAACAAGTGTCAATCTTTTGATAGTTATTATTTCTTAAAAACACGCTATTTGTTTTAACCACGGAAATTAATTTTAAAATTAATTAATTCTAATTTTATGTTTTTAATTTTTAAAAATAAACAACATTTTTTAATTTGGAATATCGAATATAGATTAGGCTGAATTTTTGGTATTTTTCTGAAAAACATCAATTTATGATGAATAGTGAAACCACTTAGTAGTAGTAAAAAAACTGACTTTTTCCTTTAAATGAAATTTTTCCACTTCTGTGAATTGAATTTCAAAAATTTTACATACATGGTTTTTATTAGTAAGTAAAATTTGGTTCAATAAGATCAAAATAATTTTTTGTGAATAGTAACTTTTGACTTTTATTTACCGTAGTTAAAGGTAAATAGAGTAATTCAAGGTAATAAGAATATGCTAATAATACAAAATTACCTAAACTCTTGTAGTAACCTTATTGTATGATTCATGTATAACCATGAGAATCTTTTGGGATTATTTTGGGATCCCATGGAGCCACTTATGAATGATAATGACACTTTAGATAAATTAAATTAATGTAAAGGAAAAAATGACATAAAGAAAATATTTTAGTAAATTAATTTCTATATGGTGTAATATAAGTCATAATTTAGACTATAAATATTCTTTATAAAGATAAAAATATTTCCTACATGATAGTATTTTTTTATAATTTTTAGACAACGAATAAATTAAATTATTTCTGACACAATAATGATGCAGTGTTTACCTCATTAATAAATGATTTAAATAAATAAGATTATAATTATTAAAATATTATCCAAAACCTGTACAATTCTTATTGGGTGATTTTATTTCGACGATGAGTCATCTTATCTTCGCCTCTAATTATTTTTGGACCTTTAGAAACCAAATATCATTATATAATAAAATAATATTTTCACACTTTCCAAAAGAGCCCCTCCTCTCCCTTATAAAAGGAGACCACTTCTAACCAATTCCTAACACCTATAAAGCCTTTAGGCTCGTCCAACCTCTTCCCAATTAAGCTCCATATATCCCTCTATTCCACCTAGAAGCCTTACCTTAGGTATAAGGCACTTCAAGAAGTCCTTTTGGTTCAAACCAAAGGAAGTTACCCAAATTAAAGGTGACGGTTTCTCATAACTTCTTTTCTTTTTTTTATCCAACCACTAAACTATTTTTATTACATTGATTTATAACAACACTAGTATCCTCAATATACTAGGATGTTGTTATGAGAATTATTCTAACTACACTTACACACTCCTCCATCTAATTGGTGAAGAACATACTGTTTCTATGGATGGCAAACTAACTCCTCTTGAGACGATGATTTTTTGATTATCTCCTACCTCCTATCATGGTGGCCATTAATGTGACACTATATTTATATATGATATATATTATGTTTATGTTTTCTTTATGCTTCTATATTTTTCTTTTATGGAATACCTTTATGGTTTCCATAATGGGTAAACACGATAATTTCATTTGAGGAAGTGCGGACTACCGCCCTCAACGTGATATGACTCACTAATACCATATGTGGGATGTATAAAGGATGTGGTTAATTATATTGTATTATATTATACTGGAATTATAATATACCTATGTATCATTATGTTTTAATTCCATTAAAATAATAAATATAAATGGAAGTAGCGTTTATGCGTATGTACGGCTTACCGTCTCCATTAATGGTGAATTTCATTTCCTACCTCCAAATGTTATGTACTATTATAAATACATGTATATACTTGATATATATGATATATATGATATCTAAATCATGAATATAATTCTTTATATAATGAACTTTTGACCATGTGAACAACATGTAACTATATGGTGTTCATTTGTAACTCAAGTACAAAATATCGACAAAACGACCATTATTAACTTGAATGATTACATAATGTTTATAACATGGTAATAAGTGATATAAAAGAAATAATAAAATTTAAAAAGGTTCTTAAGAAATTATAAATTAACTTTTTATTATTATTCAGGAGATTAAAGAATGATCGAGTCAAGTCGGACACGAGGTGAGGGACTTTGTATCAATCTCCTTTCATGGAGGCATATTTTGTTTTAATACATGACTTTCTTTTATACTCTGTATAAAAACCATTGAATTTTCAAAGGTAATATTTTTCTACGAATAATTTTACTAAATGAAAAAAATGAATGTTTCTTTTAACGTAAGCGGTCACAACAACCTTTCCACCACCACGACTATTATTTGCTCTTTGGCTTCCTTAATATGTCGTAATGTTTTTTTTCAAGGAAAATAAATACCATATACTCTTATATGTATTTTGGTATTGAAAATGGTTTTGATAATGGATTTGTTATGTAAATATATTTAAGTGATATATTTTTATTGAAATGTGGAAATGTTTTCTTTCTTTTATACTTGTTTTATATGTTATGATTTCATAATGGTACTTGGACATTTGACGGGTGGTTACGTGATAAACCAAATAATGGGTGGTACTATGATAAATCAGGACATTTGGTTACATTATAACCTATAATTCATTGGGTATGTAAGTTGGTAATATGGCTATTTCATTTAGTGATATGTGTGGAAGTCGACTGTATGGTTATTCCATTTAATTATGTTTCTGTCCCAAGTTAACTTTATTTGTTATGTGTTCGTTATATAAGTTTTATGGTAATCTTTTGGTTACAAAAGGGTAAGTAGTGATGTTTTATTCATTGAAGATTATTTAATACTTTATAAAGGTAAAAAAAATTACTTATGTTAAAGTATTCATGGTTTACTTTTTGTTTTGAAAATAAACTAATAGTTTTCCTTAATTGTGTATCCCTTACTGAGCTTTTTATGCACATCCCAAGTTTTTGAAATGTTTTTCACAGGAATTAAAGAAGATTAGAGTCGAGGATGGGATCAAGGAAAATTCATGCTATCTTAAACATGGAACTTGACATGAATCTTTTTTTATGAGTTTTTGTTTTGTGAAAAAAATGGAAACCGAGTTGAAGTTTCTACTTTGTAATTTTTGAAAAGAAATGTAATAGTTATGATCTAATTCTCTAAAACGCTAAACTAAAAAAAATCCTCAATGTGAATTATTAAATTAATTCAAGATTATGTATGTTTTAAGGATGTTTCCTTACAGTTGGTATCATAGGTCGGTTTAGATAAATTTAGGAGTTAGGGAATCATTAAATAAATGTTCATAAATTAATTTATGGTAATATTGAAATGATATAGCATTTACATATTATCATTTTTCTTCACCTAAGATATTTCTATGATCATAATGGTTTTTCGCAGAGGAAACCTGGCAGCTATGTTGGGACAACATCAGGAGGAATACAACCTTCCAAATCAGCAACCTGAGATGGTCGGAATCAAAATTGAACAGTTTGTTGCAGTGATGGCTCAGTTGACTTAGGTGATAAATGGTGGTTGTGTTTAGAGATGATATTTTTCTATAATCTAAAGTTAAAGGTAAATAAGAGCATGAAATTCATTTAAGGGTTGTCTTGAAAACCTTAAATGAAAATAAACTGTATGGTAAATTCAGCAAGTGTGAGTTTTGGTTACAACAAATTTCTTTCCTTGGTCACATTTTTTCTAAAAATGGCATAACTATTGAACCTTCTAAAACAAAAGTTATTGAAGAATTTCCAAGACCCAAAAATACAATCGAGATCCATAGTTTTCTTAGTTTGGCAGGTTATTAATAGAGTTTTGTTGAGAATTTATCATGGTTATCTAGTGCAATGACTTTGTTAACTTGAAAAGGTGTAAAGTTCATCTGGAAAAAAGAATGTGATGATTGTTTTCAGGAATTGAAAAGAAGATTGGTGAATGCTCCAGTTTTGGAACTGCCTTCCATAAATGGTGAGTTTTTTATTTACAGTGATGCTTCATTGGAAGGACTTGCATGTGTCCTTATTCAGAATGATCAGGTAATTGTTATGCTTCACGTTAGTTGAAACCTCATGAGTTAAATTACCCTACACATGATTTAGAATTATCTACTGTTGTTTTTGCTTTAAAAATTTATAGGCATCATTTGTATGGAGTAAAATGTAAAATATATACTGACCACAATAGTTTAAAGTATATATTCACTCAAAAATAATTGACCATGAGACAGAGGAGATGGCTGGAATTATTCAAGGATTATGATTGCACGATCCATTACCATCCGGGAAAAGAAAATAAAGTGGTTGATGCTTTGAATCTAAAATTTAATGTCTTATTAAACATGATACATTTGGAATGAGATCCTTTGGTTTTTGATTTGATGAACTTTGGAATAGATGTTTTTGGTGAAAGAAATTCTTCTATTTTGTTTCAGGTGTCAGTGAAATCATCTCTATCAGACAGAATAAAGCAAGCATAGAAAGAAGATAGTGAGTTTAAGAAAAATATATAGGTTGTTTAGAAGGGTAAGTTTCTTGATTTTAACGTTGATAATGATTGTGTTTTGAGGTTTGGGAAGAGATTATGTGTGCCTTGTGATTCACAGTTGAAGAATGAGTTGTTATGTGATGCTCATAGTTCTTCGTTTTCAGTTCATCCTGGTAGTACTAAGATATAAATAGATCTTCAGTAGTATTACTGATGGGATGGAATGAAAAGAGATATTGTTGATTTTACTGTGAAGGGTTTGAATTTTTAGTTTGTTAAATCAGAGTGGCAGTTACTGAAAGGGATTCTTCAGTCATTACCGATTCCAGATTGAAAATGGGAAAATATATTCATGGACTTTGTTGTGGGATTATCGAAGACATCTCGAGGTAATAATGCAGTGTGGGTTATAGTTGATCAATTGACTAAATCTGCTCATTTCCATCCTATTTGAGATACTTTGTCTCTAGATCAACTTGCTCAGATATATATTGAAGAGATAGTCAATTTGCATGGTGTTCCCCTCTACAATGTATCTGATCATGATCCCAGGTTTACTTCTAACTTTTTGAAAGGCCTTTAGAAGTCATTGGGTACTAAATTAAATTTTAGTACAGCTTTTCATCCTTAATCAGATGGATAGTCAGAATGAACAATTCAGACCTTGGAGGATATGCTACATGCATGTTCACTGGATTACCAGGGAACTTGGGACCAACATATTTCTTTTGTTGAATTTTCTTATAATAACAGTTTTCATTCCAATATATAGATGGATCCATTTGAGGCATTATATGGAAAGCATTGTCGAACTCCATATTTTTGGGATGAAGTAGGTGAAAGGAATCTGATGGGACCAGAATTGGTAGAATAGATGGTGGAGAAAGTTCAGTTGATTCAGAAGCACATGAGAAAAGCTCAGAGTAGACAGAAAAGTTGTGCAGATAACAGGGGGAAGGATATTTCTTTTGAGGTAGGTGATCATGTCTTTCTCATAGTTTATCCATCGATAAGTGTGATGCATTTTGGTATGAAGGGAATGTTGAGCCTGAGGTTCATTGGACTATATGAAATCCTGGAGAAAGATGGATTAGTTTTCTACAGAGTGTCTTTACCTCCAAGATTATCCCAGCTACACAATTTTTTTCATGTTTCGATGTTGAGAGAGTATATTCCAGATTTATCTCATGTTTTGAGCCCAGAGGTAGTTCAGTTGAAAGAGAATCTCTCTTATGAAGAACAACCAGTCTAGATTATTGAATGAAGATATAAAGTGTTGTGGAATAAGGTAATTCATCAGGTAAAGGTTTTGTGTAAAAACCATATGGTTGAAGAGGCAACATGGAAATCTGAAAATTCTATGAGGGATAAATACCCCCACTTATTTTGATAAGTGAATAAAAATTGTGAGGACGTAATTTCAAAAAGGGGGGAAGGATGTAACATCCCAGGTAAATGAATAATATGAGATTTTCATACTTATTAAATTTTTTTAATTAAATATTGATTTTACTTTAAAAGGGTTTCTATGTTTGATAGCGTACCCAATACGCAACAACAGGTTTCTTTGAAATCTTACGTTTCACACTAATAATATAATATTATTATTTTAAATGGAAGATAACTCCTTGTCGTTGTATTGGAGGGAATTATCAAAACTAACTACAATATGATTATACATGTTTGTTAAATGTATTTACATTTATCCAATAGAATTTAGAGGCTTAAAATGTGAATGAATCTAATTTTAAGCATAATTTACATTAAAAGGTTGATTTACCACCTTTTAATGGAGAACCCTCTTTCAATATAGTTTTGGTCACTTAAATACATTCTATTTGAACAAATAAAATCTTTCTTTATAATGGGGACATCAAATTTTACTTTGTGTAAATTTTTGGAATTTTTCGGATAAAGTTCATTTTTTTAATGAATAGTGAAAATATTGTATTTTAATTCAAAAATGTCTTTTAATATAATTTATTTATATAGTTAAATTATCTTTTTAATTTGTTTTAAAGTGTAATTAGAATATATTTTTACCATTTAATCCAATGTTGGTCATTGTAATTAATTTCACATTGAAATTTGACATAAACAAGTGTTAATCTTTTGATAGTTATTGTTTCTTAAAAACACGCTATTTGTTTTAACAACGGGAATTAATTTTAAAATTAATTAATGCCACTTTTATGTATTAAATTTGAAAAAATTAACATCATTTTTGAATTATAAATATCAAATATATCTTAGGCTTAATTTTTTGTATTTTTTTGACAAAACATCAATTTTTTATGAATAGTGAAACCACTTAGTAGTAGTTAAAAAAACTGACTTTTTCATTTAAATGAAATTTTACCACTTCTGTGAATTGAATTTTGAAAATACAACAAACATGGTTTTTATTATTATGTAAAATGTTGTTCAATAAGATGAAAATATTTTTTTGTGAATAGTAACTTTTGACGTTTATTTACCGCAGTTAAAGGTAAATAGGGTAATTCAAGGTAAAAAGAATATGATAATAATACAAAATTACCTTAACATGTAACGTCCTGGTTCCAGAAGCCACCCATGGGTGCCCCATACCCGGTACGTCACATGGACTCAGGCGCATTTCCATGAACGACATAGGCTACCGACTAGTAGCGAGGGTCTTGGGTGTGATAGTGGGGAAACTATGCCCTCATTGGCAGAGTACACAGCAGAAGTACACAAATACATACAACAGTGAAAGAAGTAAATACCAACAATAGTAACAGCAGAAGACTAATAAATAAACAACTAGAGAAAAATATAAATATGATGTATGATTCAAATGCATCTAGGAAAGCAGCGAAACAAGTCACAGTGCTGAATACAGTACTAAACCCAAGTACAAAAGGAAAACAAATAAAAAATCCTCAACATCGCAAGCCTCAGCTTGGTCTCATGCTCTCCATATCTAATGCAATCAAGAACCTGAAGTAGAAGGGCGCTTTCCCTTATCTATACCTACAACAATATATTATTTTTAGGCCCAAAATCATGACCCAAATAGGGTGCGAGACCAAAATCCCAATAGGAAACCACCCAAATATATGTGCCTAACAGTCAGTGAATATATGGAAGATAAAAGTATAGGAAACAGTAAATAGGAAAGTACTTAGCAGCAAGAAATCCACAGTTTCTAGAATAAAATTTATAAATAAGAAAGTATCCACTCAAGAAAGTAGAACAAATAGGTAACCCTCTGGGTAGTTCTCATATCCTAAACCCTATGGTTCAACATAAAAGTACTAGAAACCCTCTGGGAGGCACACACAATATCACCCCTATGGTTCAGCTAAAGAATAGACTCTCTAGGGAAGCACTAATCGTCAATTCCGCCTATAGTCTTGTATCGTACTAAAGGTACTCTGGTGAAGCACTCAACATCTCATTCCCCATGTGGCCCACGTTGAGGAACTACAGACACTCTGAGGAAGCACTCAACGTCAATTACCCTTGTGGTCTCGCATCATATGATAAAGACACTCTGGAGAAGCCCATACGTCAATTCTCTCTAAGGTCTACTATACTAGGTTCCCACAGCCCTGTGTAAAGTCAGCAAGTATCGCATTGCGTAATGGAAAAAGTAACTTAAAGAACTACTTGGATAGCATTATATAGAATCTCAGCATGGAAGAACAATAGTCACACCATCCTACCACTAGGCATGGAACTGGAAAATAGAATAATAGGAAAAACTAGACCAAACGGACATAAACAGGCAGAACATGCATGGGAAAAACATCCAAAGCACAGTAAAATTACACTATTCACAAACAATAACCTTTACTCAGGCATATAAGAAAATAAGGAAAACAACAAGGGAAAAATAGGAAACATTCAATACCCCATTCAAGGGTATTGGTGGAATTTGCACAAAATACTCAAAGACATTCTACAGAAAGGCACGAACCACATACCTTGATGTTATGAGATCGATATACTTGAACCACAGGGATTGAATCGTATTAGAATGTAAAAGATCTAAAAAATGTCTAAAACCTTCAAACAATGATAACATGGAAAAGAGAAGGAATTGGGAAATAAGGTTCCAACAGAAGAGAGAACTCACCGATGTGGTTCCAACGCAATTGAAGGGGTTTGATTCGGAGTACGGACGATCACTCGAGGGTTCGTTGAAGATTTTCGGTCGTTTGGGATCTCTCGGCTGAATGAGACCTAAAAGAGGGTGTTTCTGGCGATTAGACATGACCCCGGTGCTTTTAATGAAAAACAAAAAAATACATGGTGTGTAATTTTGGAGTACATGGCGTGAACTTTCCTTTTTCGTACTCCGCTTTATGTGTCCTCCACCTCACCCCACATGACCATGTGTGTGGCCAGGACACGGCTAGCACACAGTCTCGTGTGGCAACGAAGTACAAGGCGTGTACACATAAAGTACATGGTGTGTACATCAAAAATTCCCAGAAACTCATCTTTTCTCAAAAACTCCAGAAAAGGTAAAAACATACCTGAAAAAAAGATCTGGGTTCTTACAAACTTCCCCCCTTAAATAAATCTGTCTTCGAATTTCCCTAGTGCGGCATAGAAGAAGAAACCCCGAACAACTCCAGCCACTATGCTCGCACATCGGCCTCTCTCTCCCAAGTCTTGTCCTGTACCTACCCATGTAGCCATAGAACTCATACTAGATGAACAGACCGTCCACATATAACCTTCATACTGCGATCGACAATCCGGGTAGGATGCTCCTCAAACAATGCATCCACTTCGGGCTCAACCTCCTCAGGTTAAAAAACATGAGATGGGTTTGAAAAGTAACGTCTGAGCTGAGAAACATGGAATACGTCATGCCTAGCCTGGTACCTCTGAGTTAACTGCAACCGATAGGCAACCAGATCAACTCTCTCCAACACCTCAAACGGACCAACATACTGTGGTGAAAGCTTACCCTGTCTCTGAATCCTCTTGTGTCCCAACCTCGGTGTGACATGCAGGAAAACTTGATCCCCATCCTTGAACTCCATAGGTCGTCTCTGTTGATCAGAATAAGACTTCTGATGAGAGTGTGTAGTAGCCATCCTCTTCCGAATCAACTCTATCTGCTATGATGTCTCCTGAACAAGATGAGGTCCCAGCAAAGCTTCCTCTCTAACCTCTATCCAACACAAGGGTTATCAGCATGGCCTAACATACAAATCCTCACAAGGTTCCATCTGAATAGTTTCTTGAAAGCTATTATTGTAGGAAAACTCCACAAGAGGTATATGCTTCTCCCAAGAACCTCCAAAATCCAGAATGCATGCTCAGAGCATATCCTCAAGCACAATCGTATGCTCGGACTGGATATCTGTATGGGGATGGTATGTTGTACTCAAAATTACCTATGTTCCCAAAGCCTTTTGAAGCCCCTTCCAGACCCAACAAGTAAAACGTGCATCCCTGTCTGAAACAATGGAGCGTAGAATGCCATTTAGATGAAAAATCTCTCAGATGTACAACTGTCCCAGCTCATCAACACTAAAGGTCTCCTTGATCATAAAAAAGTGAGAAACCTTCGTAAGCCTGTCAATGACAACCCAAACAGCATCATTCCCATGAGGTGATCTCAGCAACCCTGTCACGAAGTCCATTGAGACATTTTTCCACTTTCACTCCAGAATGGGTAACTACAGTAAAAGACCTGCTGGTCACTGGTGTTTCGTCTTCACCTACTGACAAGTAGAACATCTCATGGCAAAACCAGCAACATCTCTCTTCATACCTAGCCACTAATACTAGCGGTGTAGATCATGATACATCTTGGTGACACCAGAATGAACTTCCATAACTGAGGAATGAAAATCCCGCATCATCTCCTCACATTTGTCTACTGGCACCCATACACATCCCTGGAAAAGCAAGATCTCATCCTCACCTACTATCCATCCAGGAATAGGGTCCCATCCTAACACACTTTCCCATAGGACTAGGCCTTTAGAATCTGATAGATTCCTCATTCGAACTCGATCAAGAAGTGTAGAGGTAACAGATACAGAAGATAGAAAAGTCTGCTCCTATCTGTTGTGCACATCCAAATGCATCTCAGTGAATAGAGCCATAAGCTGCCACTCATTGTTGGCCTCTTGAACTGCATGTATCTGAGTCCTCCTGCTCAACGTATCAGCCATTGTGTTGCCTTTCCCAGGTGTATAGGAAAGCTCAAAGTCAAAGGACTTTAGGTACTCAACCCACCTGCACTGTCTCAAATTCAGACCACATTGAGTGAAGATGTAATTCAGACTTTTTTTGGTTAGTGAAAACCAAAAAATTATCTCCCATAAGATAATGTCTCCAACAGATTAAGGCATCAACAACAGTTGTCAACTCCAGATCATGCGTCGGGTAGTTCTTCTCATGTGGCCTCAACTGCCGAGGCTCGTGCGTGACGACTCCATCTCCCTACATAAGCACAATTCCCATCCCGATACCTGATGCATCAAAATAAACAGTGTAGCTCTTGCCTGGCTCTGGAAAGACTAGTATCAGTGCTGAAGTCAACCTCCCTTTCAGCTCTTGAAAGTCTGACTCACAAGAATTTGACCATAATAACTTCCCACCCTTCTTGGTCAAACCCATCAGCGGTGCTGCTAAGTGTGAAAAGTCTTGTATGAAGCGTATGTAGTATCCAGCCAGCCCTAGAAAACTCCACACCTCATAGATGTTCTTCAGATGCTCCCAGGAAACTACTTCTCTCACTTTCTCTGGGTCTACTAATACTTATGTCTCTGAGATAACATGACCCAAGAAGTGAATCTAATCCATCCAAAAGTGGAATTTTGAGATCTTAGCATATAACTGATTCTCTCTAATTGTACTCAGAATGATCTCAAGATGGGTAGCATGGTCGTTTAGAGTTTGAGAGTACACCAAGATATCATCCATGAAGACCACCACGAAAGATTCTAAGTATAGATGGGACACTCGGTTCATCAGTGCCATGAAAACTGCTCGCATGTTCATGAGGCTGAACGGCATAACCATATACTCGTATAGACCATACCTACTCCAGAATGTTGTAAGAGGTATATCATATGGTCTAACTCACAAATGATGATAACCGGAACTCAAATCGATCTTTGAGAATACCCGGGATCCTCAAAGCTGATCAAAGGGGTCATCAATCCTAGGAAAGAGATATTGGTTCTTGACTATCAACTGGTTTAGCTTCCGATACTCTACACATAGCCTAAGGGTGTTGTCTGCCTTCTTTGCAAATAGGACAGGCTAACCCCAAGGAGAAATATTGGGTGAGATGAAACCCTTTTCCTGCAACTCCTCAAACTGCTTCTTAAGCTCTTGCAACTCAGGTGTAGCCATCCTATAAGGAGGAATGGGCACCGGTACCTCACCTGGAATGAGCTCAATCGAGAATTCTACCTCACACACTGGAGGAAAACCTGAAAAGTCCTCTGGAAATACATCCCTGTAATGATCCACCACTGGAGGAAAGTCTAACTGTGAAGTACCCTAGTCATCCAGATATAGACTAGAAATCTGAGTTGTAACTCCACCTAGCCCATGATGCTTGTGTCCTTCTCTACTCGCCTGGACATCCCACTCGCCCTTATGAAGAAAAGATCCACCCCCTAGTGATATGAAACTAACCCTGTGGAGATAACAGTCGACAACTTCTTGGAAGGGAACTGGCCAGCCCATTCTGATAATGACATCATACCATGTCATCTCTAGGACCTAGAGATTCCATAGAAAGTGATACCCAGACACCTCTAGAGGGAACTCCTTGCACCGACGTACACTAGTCATCCTAGTCCGCAATGGTGTCTCTAGAGTCAAAGTATCGGTAGAGGAAAAGATGCAGATCCCAAGGATCTCCACAATAGAAATATAGATAAATCTATGGGAATCCCCTATATTGAAAAGAGCAGAAGATAAAACTAATGCTACTAAGATCGAACCTCGAACTGTAGAGGGTCTGGGATCCTGCTTCTTCTGGGTCTGCTCCACTGCAAAATCATGACTAGTACCACAGCCCTGTGACCCTGCCTGACTGCTCTGATCTGATCCACCCTAATGTTGCTGAAAGAATAGTGACGTACCCCCACGTCCTCGACCTCCACCTCGGCCTGAACAGCCGAAAGAACTCCACTTCCCAGACTGGTGAGAAACTGGTGGTGCTTCTCCTGAATGAGGAGTCATGGATGAACTGTTGTCACCAGCTACTGGTGGGAAAACCTGAGAGAAGCACTGAAGGTGACCCATCTTTCCATAATATGGGCACTCCACTGGGTCTCTATGGAACTACGGCCTCGTATACCCAGCCCTTCCACACTAGTAGCATACCACCTGGATACCTGATGATGTGTCTCACTGCCTCGGATCACCATGCGTAGAATCCCTATGGCTCTTCCTACTGTCATCTGGTGAAGCACTAACTCTAGAAGCGGAACCACCCAGGCTCTTAGCTTTGGAATCTCTCATATTTTGCTCTGCAATCAGTGCCTGGTTGACGATGGAAGCAATGGAAGTCATCTTGAAGATATTCACCTGTGAGCGGATCTCTTGTCTGAGACCATCCTCAAACATCCTTTCCAAGAACATCCCATATCCTCCCTAGAGGGGTGTGAAACACTGAAGCTTGGTGAAATGAGAGGAATACTCCATAACAGAAAGATTACCCTGCTCTAGGCTCATGAACTCTCGGGCTTGGTCGGCCCTCAGGGTCTCTGGATAGAAGTAGTCATAAAAGACGCACTGAAACTCCTCCCACGCCATAACCTACTAATGACCCTCCTGTGAGATCACCTCCCACCACCTATTGGCAGAGTCTCATATCATGTAGGTAGCGAGCTTGACCCGCCTCTCTAGAGGAGTCTCTAGATGCTTATAGATTGTCATCATGGCTTCTAGTCATGATTTTGTAGCCTGAGTTCCTCCTTTCCCTGAGAAGGATGGAGGATGTTGCTACTGGAAAACCCGCGTCAAGTCGTCCATAGTCGAGGTAGGAGGCGGAGCTCCCTGGAAGGTTTGCATCATCCCCAAAAAGGCTTCCCTAAACTGTGCATTGGTGCCTATAACCGATATCACTGTTGGTGCCAAGGCTGGCACAATAAGAGGATTTGCGAGAAGTCCCTGATCAGCCATATCAGGCATCTGATCACCGCCTGGAAAATGGCGTGCAACCGGAGGACGTATCGGTGCAATGACTCTACAAGGTCAAATGCACACTTTGAATCACATTATCAGGGACTAAAAACAATGAGTGTAAGAAAGGTACAGGGGAAATAAATCATTCAAAAATTTACAAAATATGACAACACAGCGTGTATAAAGACTACATGGTATGTTCCCTTAATTCATTTACATGGACATGTACTTTGTCTAAAACTAGTCTTGTAAAACCCGAAACACACAGTGTGTTATCCTAACACACGGCATGTACTTGAATCCTCTTCTCCTGCCCGAGTCCTTCTACATGGTTAAGCCAAACGGATCTCCTAAGACAAAACTACACAGTGTGTTCAAGGTAGACACGGCGTGTACTCAACAAGCTTCACATGGCCCGTGTTGTTAGTGACACGGCCTGTGTACCCAAGTCACACTACACAACATGTTCCAGAAGGACACGCATGTACTAAGAAGTCCTAACAGATAGTGTGGTTAGCTATACGGCTGGCTATATGGCTGACACTACACGGCGTGTTCCAGGTGGAAACGACGTGTATGAGAAAGGATGACACTGACTTGTGTTGTTAGTGACACATCCGGTTACACGGTTCACTACAAAACAACGTGTAAGTACCATACATGGAGTGTTCTTGTAAGATTTTTCATAACCCCATGTCCCTACCCACATAGTCAGTGACACGGTTAAAAACCACACGGCGTGTATTCATAAAGTACAGGCCGTGTATTCTAGGTTTTTTCAGGCAGTAGCCTCAGAAACTGCTCCGGATCCCAGAAAACGTAGAAAACCAACGTTAAGGTGACAAATTCCGATCCACGAGGGCCCATACTTCCCACGAATAAAATCTTGGCATCTTATACAAGTTATAACAAGGAAAACAAGCAATGATCCACCAAATTTCCATCCATGAGGGCCCATAACACCTCAAGAACAAAATTTGTTCGTCCATCTAAGCAAAGTACTATACAAACAAATTCCCTATCACCCATAAGTGATTCTATCAAAGCATATATCACAACATAATGCATAATATACACAACGTCTATCACAAAAACATGAAATCGCTATTGTATCCTAGATGGCATGGCAAGAATTCATGGAATGTGATTTCTAACAAGTGCCTATATGATGCATGAGATGGAATACCCTCATCTCATCGGGTTGTGACAGAAATAGAACAACAATAATAACAATGGTAACAGCACAAAGCATGTGAATCACCCAACGGTGAAATCAAATCAACTGTAAAATTTCAAACCAGTAAAATTACTATAATTGAGGTAGTATGGCTTTTCCCTATACATGGGTTAGCTACTCCTAGGCACAGCTTATTACCAAGTACCTATTCCATCCTATCCCTGGATATAGGCTCCAAATAGTAAGTCAAGAGAAAATAAACACCTTTGATACGACTTTATAACATCCCGGTTCCGGAAGCCACCCAGGGGCGCCCCGTACCCAGTATGTCACATGGCGTCAAGCGCATTTCCCCGAATGCCAGAGGATACTAACTAGTAGAGAGGGTCTTTGGTGAGATAGTGGGGAAACTATGCCCTCATTGGAAGAGTACACAGCATAAGTACACAAATACATACGACAGTGGAAATAATAAATACCAACAACAGTAACAGTGGAATACTGATAAATAAAAAACTAGAGAAAAATATATATATGATGCATCATACAAATGCATCTAGGAAAGCAGGAAAACAAGTCACAATGCTGAATACAGTACTAAACCCAAGTACAAAAGGAAAACCGATAAACAACTCCTCGGCATCACAGGCCTCAGTCTGGTCCCATGCTCTCCAGATCTAGTGCAATCAAGAACCTGAAGTAGAAGTTAGCTTGACCTCATTTATAACTGCAACAATATAATCTATTTGGGCCCAAAAGCATGACCTAAACATGGTGTGAGACAAAAATCCCATCAGGAAACCACTCGAAGATCTGTTCCTAACAGTCATTGAATATATGGCAGGTAAAAGTACAGAAAATAGTAAACATGAAAGTACTCAGTAGCAAGAAATCCACAGTTTCTAGCATAAAAATTACAAACAAGAAAGCAGTCACTCAACCAAGTAGAACAAATTGGTATCCCTCTGGGTAGTTCTCACATCCTAAGCCCTATGGATCGACCAAAAATTACTAGCAACCCTCTGGTAGGAATACACAGTCTCACCCCTCTGTTTCAGCTAAAGAATAGACTCTCTGGAGAAGCACACACCTTCAATTCCCCCTATAGTCTCATATCGTACTAAAGGTGCTCTAGGGAAGCACTCAACGTCTCATTACCCCTGTGGCCCACATCGAGGAACTACAGACACTCTGAGGAAGAAATCAATGACAATTCCCTATGTGGTCTCGCATGGTATTATAAAGACACCCTGGATAGGCCCTTACGTCCATTCTCCCTATGGTCTACTACACTAGGTTCCCATAGCCCTGTGTAAAGTTAGAAAGTATTGAATCATGTAATGGCCAATGTAACTTAAGGAACTACTTGGCTATCATTCTACAACATCTCATCATGGAAGAACAATAGTCACACCATCCTACAACTAGGCATAGAACTGGAAAATAGCCTAATAGGAAAAACTAGACCAAACGGTCATAAACAGGCTGAACATGCATGGAAAAAACATCCAAATCACAGTAAAATTACCATATTCACAAAAAATAATCTCTACTCAGGTATATAAGAAAATTAGGCAAACAACAACATCAACACAGGAAACACGCAATACCCCATTCAAGGTTATTGTTGGAATTTTAACAAAATACTCAAAGAATTTCTACATAAAGGCACAAACCACCTACCTTGATGTTAAGAGATTGATATACTTGAACCACGGGGCTTCAATCAACTTATAACGTCGAAGATCTACAAAATCCTATAAAACATTCAACCCATGATTACCTGGAAAAGAGAAGGAATTGGAAAATGAGGTTCCAGCAGAAGAGAGAACTCACCGATGCGGTTACAACGCAATCGACGGGGTTCGATTCGGAGGACAGATGATCACTCGAGGGTTTGTTGAAGATCCACAGCCGTTCAGAAGCTCTCTACTGAACGAGACCTAAAAGGAGGTTTTTCTAGCGATTACACACGACCCTGGTGCATTTAATGAAAAAAACAAAATACACGGCGTGTACTTTTGGAGTACCCGGCATGTACTTTCCTTTTTCGTACTCCGCTTTAAGCGGCCTCCACCTCACCCCACACAACCGTGTGTGTGTTCGGGACACGTCTAGAACACGACCTCATGTGGATACAAAGTACACGGTGTGTACTCATAAAGTACATGGTGTGTACTTCAAAAATTTCCAAAAACTCCTCTTTTCCCAAAAACTCCAGAAAAGGTAAAAACATACCTGAAAATAAGATCTAGGTTCTTATATAACACTTGTCCTAACCTTATTGGATGAGTCATGGAAGACCATATTGATCTTTTGGGTCAATTTTGGGACCCCAGGGAGCCACTTATGAAAGATAATGACACTTTAGATTAATTAATTAATGTAAAGGAAAAAATTACATAAAGAAATATTTTAGTAAATTAATTTTTATATGGTGTTATATAAGTCATATTTTTTACTATAAATATTATTTAGAAAGAAAAAAAGATTTCATACATGATAGTATTTTTTTAATTTTTATAAATCGAATAAATTAAATTATTAATGACACAATAATGATGCAGTGTTTACCTCCTTAATAAATTATTTAAATAAATAAGATTATAATGATTAAAATATTATTCAAAACCTATCCAATTCATATTTAGTGATTTTATTTCAACCATGAGTCATCTTATCTTCGACTCTAATGATTTTGGGACCTTTATAAACCAAATATCATTATATAATAAAATAATATTTTCACATTTTCCTAAAGATCCCCTCCTCTCCATTATAAAAGGAGATCACTTCTAACCAATTCCTTACACCTCTCAAGTCTTTAGGATCGTCCAAACTCTTCCAAATTAAGCTCCATATATCACTCTCTTCCACTTAGAAGCCTTACCTTAGGCAGAAGTCACTTAAAGAAGTACTTTTGGTTCAAACCAAAGGAAGTTACCCCAATTAAAGGTAACCATTTCTCTTAACTTCTTTTCTTTTATTTTACATCTCCAACCCCCAAAATATTTTTATTCCTTTATTTAATAACAAAAATAGTATCTTAAATATACTAGGATATTTTTATGAGATTTATTCGAACTATACTTACACACACCTCCATCTAATGGGTGAAGAACGTACTGTTTCAGTGGATTGAAAACTAACGCCTCACAAGACGATGATTGTTCGATTATCTCCTACCTCCTATCATGGTGGCCATTAAGATGACACTATATTTATATATGATATATTTTATTTTTATGTTTTCTTTATGCTTCTGTATTTTTCTTTTATGGAATACCTTTATGGTTTCCATAATGGGTAGACGTGAAAATTTCATTTGAGGAAGTGCGAACTACCGCCCCCTCAAAGTGATATGACTCATTAATGCCATATGTGGGATGTATAAAGGATGGATTTAATTATATTATATGATATTATACAAGAATTAAAATATACCCATGTATCAATATTTTTTAATTCCATTAAAATAATAAATAAAAATAGAAGTAGCGTTCATGCGTAAGTACGACTTACCGTCTCAATGAACAGTGCATTTCATTTCTTACCTCGAAATGTTATGTTCTATTATAAATACATGTATATACTAGATATATATGATATATATGATATCTAAATCTTGAATATAATTCTGGATATAATGAAATTTTGACCATGTGAACAACTTTTAACTATATGGTGTTCATTTGTGACTCAAATACAAAATATCAACAAAACAACCATTATTAACAAGAATGATTACATAATGTTTATAACATCGTAATAAGTGATATAAGAGGAATAAAAAACTTGAAAAAGGTTCTTAATCAAGTCGAAATTAACTTTTTTTTATTATTCAGGAGATTAAATAATTACCAAGTCAAGTCGGACACGAGGTAAGGGACTTCGCCTCAATCTCCTTCCATTGAGGCATATATTTTTTTAATACACGAATTTCTTTTATACGCTGTATAAAAACCCTTGACTTTTCAAAGGTAATATTTTTCTACGAATCGTTTTACTAAATGAAAAAAAAGAATGTTTCTTTTAACATAAGTGGTGACAATGGCCTTTCCATCGCCGTGAGTATTATTTTCTCCTTGGCATCCTTAACAATCCGTAATGTTTTTTTTCAAAGAAAATAAATACCATATACTCTTTTATGTATTTTGGTATTTAAAATGGTTTTGAAAATAGATTTGTTATGTCAATATATTTAAGTGATATATTGTGATTGAAATGTGGAAATTTTTTCTTTCCTTTATATTTGTTTTATGTGTTATGATTTTATAATGGTACTTGGACATTTGACGGGTGGTTATGTGATAAACCAAATAATGGGTGGTGCCGTCATAAACCAGGATGTGTGGTTATGTTATAACCTCCAATGCATTGGGTATGGAAGTCAGCCGTATGGATATTCTATTTAGTGATATTTGTGGAAGTCGATCGTATGTTTATTTCATTTAAGTATGTTTATGTCCTTAGTTACCTTTATATGTTATGTGTTCTTTATATGGGTTTTATTGTAATATTTTGGTTACAAAAGGGTAAGTAGTGATATTTTATTCAGTTAAGACTATTTACTACTTCATAAATGTGAAAATTATTACTTATGATAAAGTATTCATGGTTTACTTGTTGTTTTGAAAAAAAAAACTAATAGTTTTCCTTTTTTGTTTATCCCTTACTAATATTTTTATGCTCATCCCAAGTTTTTGAAATGTTTTTCATAGGTCTTAAAGAAGATTATGGTCAAGGATGGGATCAAGGAAAAGTCATGCTATCTTAAACATGGAACTATACATGACTCTTTTTTTCAAGAGTTTTTGTTTTGTGAAAAAAAAATGGTAACTGAGTAGAAGTTTCTACTTTGTAATTTTTGAAAAGAAATGTAATAGTTATGACCTAATTCTCTAAAACTCTAAACCTGAAAAGATCCTCAATGTGAATTATTAACTTAATTTAAGATTATGTATGTTTTAATGTTGGGTCCTTACACATGATGTGTGATGTTCATATATCTTATTATCAATCTTCCTTATAATTCCTTACAATATCTAAAAAATCAAAATAAAATTGTAATAGAATAGAGAATTTCAATAAAATTTTAAACAATAGGGAGAGATTCCCTAAACATAAAAAGAGAAAATTAAAATTCATAAAAACATAGGTTTCCTTTAGGAAGTTATTTTATTTAATATAGTTGGATCAAACACGCCATTTTAGATCTGGTGATTGGTGATTGTAATGGTTGTACCTGGTCTTGATCCATAAATAGCCTCATTTGTGACCTGTCTACATAGGTTAGTCCCTTCCCTTATTCTAAAAATATATTCATTTGTGACCTGTCTACATAGGTTAGTCCCTTCCCTTATTCTAAAAATATATTAATTCTCCCTATGGGCATCACCTGATGAACCTCCATCAGAAAAATCTACATATTCTTCCTTAATCCTAAAAAACTAAATGTAAGACTATGTATCATCTATACCACTTGTCCCTTTTCAATATTGTCAGAAACATTTTTTTCTCTATTTTTATTGGTATCATCCCTAACCTTACCTTCATTTTGTTTAAATTCTACACTTTCAATGTCCTCTTGTATAAAATTAACAACCTATGGATTTTAATTAACTATAGAAATATCTTTAACTTTGGTATATTGTTTTATTCATAGTCATAATCTTGATTCACATCAATATTTTTCACAGCCCAATGGATTTTGAAACCATCCTATAATATACCTACACTCAAACATAGTTCTCTACATTATATGTCTATAAGTGGTCACCTAGTATTCAATAATGGTTCTCCTAATATGAGTGAGGTCCTATATTCCTCCCTGTCTAGTACTAAGTGATCTACTAAAATTGGAATTTCTAGAATTTGACTATGGTATGTTTAATAGCCCATCAGGGGTATTTTACCAACAAATGTTCTAGTTGGAGTCTAACTTTGGTGTTACTAATAATCTCTAAACAAATGATTTTGAATGTATTTTATGCATTGATGTTGAAACTGGAACCTAGAAAATACAATGAACTCTCAATTTTGTAAGACCCATTATTTATAGAAAATGAAAAGATACCTGTCTCTTTTTTCCTTTTCAATAAGACTTTCAGAACAAATTTGAGTAGTCCCAAGTGAGTGGTATGGTGTCAATCTCTTCCTTCATTCCCTTGTGGGACACTAGATCTTTCATAAAATTACTGTATGTTAATATATTGGTGAGAGAATTTCAAATAGAGATTATAATAACTAATTTTTTAAAATCTTAAAAAAATTTACCTTTTTGTGCAACATTTTTTCCTTTTACTAGCGGATCAAGAAAATGTTTCCCCGATGTATATAGTGTTGGTTCTTGTCTATATTCTTTAGCATCTAATTTATATTTTCCAAATCTTTAGCATCCTTTCCAAACTTCCATTATTGGTGTCTCTCGTTTGGTTCAAGGTTTTCTTTAGTGTCTCTTACACCTATTAGTGTTATAGATTTTAGATTTCCTTTTGGGAGTTCTTTAGGTAATATTGGTAAAACTCCTCTTGACCTCTCTCTAAGTTTCTCAGTAATTTTTCTAACATTAAACACCATTTTTTATCATGAGACCTTTTTGTTAATTGAGTATTCTTTATTCTTTTTTATCATTAACCTTTGGTATTTTAAGTAAGAAGTAATTTCCTTAATATAAGCTTTAGTGATTATCATAAATATTTCTAAGGTCTATTCATTTGTGTGAAATTCAAACATTAGGAATGGTCTTTACAAAACATAAAAATATGATGCTCTCTTCTGATACCCTTTCCCTTGTTTTTGTTGGGGCATCCAACCCAAAATTTGATATTGATGGTTATTGTCAATGTAATTTACTTGTTCTGTATATATACCTTGGGGTTGTTTTTGTTTTCCCATCATGTTATCTATCCTCTTTATGATATATTTCGTTTACACCTAAATCAATTCCTTATTGATGACAATGTAGATGCCTCATTATTGGGTACATTTTCCATTCCACTTGAATTTTTTTCTTATCATTTAATCTAAAAGAATACATATCTCTTTAGTAGAATTCATCATTAATGATCCACTATACACAATAAAAACTATTGACCTATTACCATGGGAAACACCTTTTTATAATGTTTTTATTTATAGCCAAATCTCTAGGTCGTTATCCATCCATTTCCTAATTAAATCCAAAATTTTCTCCCCTGTGATGTAAAAAGACTCATCCTCAAATTATATAAACTTTAAAATATTTAATTGAATTTACATTGACTTGGAAGAAATAATGAAGTGAGAAAATACTTTCCCAACTCATCCCATCTAGTGATAGAATGGGCTGGTAAGATCTTAATCCATTCATGAGCTCAATACCCTATGTGTCTCAAAACCTTTTTAAACATAATTATCCTAAAATATTTTATGGTCATTTTTAATTTTAGGTAATTACTTTCACAAATTTAAGAGTTATTTTCCATAGTTATAGGTCAATCCTCACACCAGAGAAAAAGTAAAGGAATAAAATTTCAATAGGTTTGTAGAACGCAAAACATGAATAAAATAAGAATCAAAATCTATATCACCTTCTCCATTAATCTATATTTCCTAGAAAATATAGGGATTTACCCCATCATGTTATTCATTAGGGAGTGAGATGGAATGATAAATTAAATGAGTTCATAAATGAAAAAGGAAAAGATGTACTATTGAAGGGATCTACAACACAACACATCAACCCATGATTTGACCTCATAAAGGTTCATGTTTTCGATTTAATTCTCCATAAATGTTGTTTTTTAATTCTTACCATGTTAATCCTGATTGTGCATGACTATTTATGTCAAATGGAGTATGATTCCATCTAATTCCATATATATCATCCATAAACTGAGTATATATAACATAGGTCAAAGTGTGATATATAGTGCCAATCCATGAATACTCATACATCACACCTTGTCCTCATGTCATGATTTCTGTCAATTTACACATCATGAATAGGGAATTTAGGATGTGATTTATAAATTTAAAGTGTCATAAATAATGTTTCAACATGTTTATTCATAATCAAGTCTTAATAACATCCCATAGAAATCTAACAATGTGGAAATCCTTCTCATGATGAAAATATTGATCTTTTTGGATCTTTATTCTTGATTCCCATTAATCAATGTATCCTTCCATATATGAAAAAATAATTGAATATAAAATAAATAATTATCAATTTAAATCCCAAAATTAATATATTTTATTATTAAAAATACATCAAGGAAATATAGATATCAATAACCATTTTTTCTCGTAAAAACAAGATCAAAAATTGCTGGATGTTATGAAAAATAATTCGAATAAAAATATTGAGGGATAACCTGAGTAAATGAACATAATTCTGGGAAATCTATCATCAAACACTCTATTCTTTAAAAAATAATGAAAAACAATCATAAACCGTATCTTCTAAAATTCATTGATTTGTTAAGGAATATCCATATTAATATACATTTTCTTTAATCATTGGATCAAATACCATCATACAGTAAATCATTAAAAAAATTATTTCAAAAAAAATACATTTTAGGAGTTTATTACGTATAATTTAATAAAGTGGATTTTTTTTCCAAAAAAATTACAACTTAAACATAGTGATAAAAATAGATATTTCATCCCGTGTACGTTAGGAAATAGTATATAGATAAACTACCTTTGTGGCCATGGTTCTAGCATTAACTTTATCCCTTACTCACTGTTTTTATAGTTGAAACTATTATACCTTCATCTCACATTAGTAGTATTATAGTTTTCTGATACATCTATCACTCACCCTCTTGGGATATTTGATGATTTAAATATTGAAATATGAAATCTATATTTTACTACTTATTTTATGATTTTAGACATGTGGTGTGATAAGGAATTCCCAATAATTCATGGTAATCCATTCAATACTACTAGTAGAGAAGTTATAACTATTGTTAAAGTTATGTTAATAATCAATTTATATGAGAAACGTAAGGAGTTTAATTTCATTCAGATATGTAAGGTATAACCACAATATAGAAATTTTCCTTGATATAGGTTGCATAATATTATAGGTATTGTTAATGAGGACGGTGAATAATTTTATTGGATGAATGAATATTTTAGTATTCATCTATAAACCTATTAGACAATAATGGTAATTAGTTATAGTATTGTTATAGAACCATTTGATTATTATAACGGTTATTTATTCGATAATATTGATAAAGTTTTTTAAAAAAATCATTGACTAAGTATTAAAGTTGAGAGTGAGTAGCTATATAATCTATAAATAAGTTAAGAAGAGGATTTGTTTAGTTTTAATTCATTTCTAGGAATTATATTAAAGATCGTAGGTATCCTAAACCCGATAGTCTACCATAAAGCTAAGAAGTGGAACATTTAGAGATTGAACCACTTCTATATCACTTAAAATATTCATTTCATTATGAGAATTATTAATTTATTATCATAATATAGCTTTAGTTAGGAATAAATAAATTTTAAAAGTTGTTTATTATGTCTAATAATTATAAAATGTCTATATTTTGGACCATAGATGACATAAATGGAATCATCCATTCATTTTTCATGCATAAAATCCCAATGGTTCCTTTTATTAATCAATGGTATGAGAGACAACGTGAACTTAATAAAAACTGAGATGAGGTTATTGAATAATAGATTATAGAATTTCTAGATGTGAGAATTATTTTTCTCATTTCCATTATCTCTATGTTTATCTCATTTAATATGGTTCATAAAAAAGGAGGATTTACAATCCTTACCATTGAAAAAAAATGATCAAATTCTGACAAGAACATTGAATAAGTGGAGAGTTTGTATTGACTATAAGAAACTTAACATGGCCACAAGGAATGATCATTTTCATTTAAAATTATTGGACTAAATTCCTAATAGAAAATTTGGGAATGATATTTTTTATTTTATGGATTTCTATTTTAGATACATCTAGATTCAAGTAGACATGAAGTATTGAGAAAAAATATTTTTTTCATGCCCCATTGGGATAATTTCATACTATTAAATTCAATGTAGCTTTTTTGGTTTCCTAAAAAACCTATAAAGTTGTATGTTGGATATATTTTAAAATATGGTTTATAGAATAATTTAAGTGTTTATGGAAGACTTTGTAATATTTTAAACACATTTGACAATTATTTAAGAAATATGGAATCTATAGTGGAGGGATATTAAGAGACCAATCTTATTCTTAATTGGGAATATAGAAATTTATGGTCCCAGAAGATATTTTTTATGGTCATAAGTTATAAAATATATGGATAGAAATAAATAATGATATGATTTAAGTGATTCTAAATCTACCTTTTCCTAAAAATAATAACCATGTTAGAAGCTTTTTAGGAGAAGTCAACTTATACTGGAGGTTCATAAAAGATTTTTGTAAAATCAAAAAGGATAATTTTTTACCAACTTTTCAAGGATTTGCCCTATTTTTTATGAAAAATGTTTTGATTATTTCAATATTCTAAATGAATAATTAATATCAATAACTTTTTTCACTTATCCATACTAGAAACTTTGTTTTGGGATAATGTGTGAGGCCAATGATTTTTTAATAGGGGTAGTTTTACAAAAGAGGAATGAAGAGAGACTACATGTAGTGTATTATTCTATTTACTTTTAAATGATTACCAAAATAATAACACCAAGAAAAAGGAGTTGATGTATTTGTACATTCTCTAGGTAAGTTTAGAGAATATTATATAGGATCCCAAGTCATAATTTTCACTAACAATTCAATCCTTATATTATTACTAAAAAGTAAGGAGTATAAACCATGACTTGTGAGAAAATTTCATTTATAAAAAGAGTTTGATGTTCAAATTATAGATAACAAAGAGATAAAATTTTGGTGGATGACCACCTCTCTTGGCTTCCCAAAAAAAATGATGGCCCTTGAGAGATAGATTCATTTTTCATAGATGAAACCCCACTTTTAATTATAGTTAACAAAATTATTGGGTATATATATTTTACTAATCTCCTTACTATAGGAGTTATCCTTAGTGGTCTCACACAAAAAAATATAAAAAAATTCATTTCAGAGTTAAAATGATGATTTTGGGATGGACCATTATTTTTAGAAGATGTTTGGATGGTATCCTAGATAGGTTTGTGCCTGAGGAAAAGTTGTTTTGAAAATATGAGAGCTATCAATCTTCACCATTAGAAGAAAACCATGAAGGGAAATAACTTCTCAAAAATCTTTTCAATTTTTTTTATTTCCATACAATTTTCAAGGATTCTAAGAGCTTAGTTGTGAGTTGTGAAAAGTGCCTAAGGCTAGGAAACGTACGTAGAAAAAAAATAGCTACCAAAAATGGAATTTAAGAGGTTTAGATTTTTTATTTGTGGGGATATACATTATTGGATCATTTTTATCACAACATAGTAATAAATTTATTTTAGTAGTTGTTTACTATGTTTGTAAATGGCTTGATGCCAAGGAAATTTCTATTAATCAACCAAATAGTGTTTTAAAATTCATTAAAAATAGAATATTTTCTAGATTTAAGGTACCCAAGGACTTCATCAATGACAATGGTACTAATTTTAACAATTTTAATTTCAAATATTTGATTGAAAAAATATGGATATGTCCATTATATTGGAACTATATACTAACCATAATCTTGGGGCCAAGATGAAGTTTTAAGTTGAGGTAATTACTATATTATAGAGAGAACTATGTGTATTTCAAGGAAATATTAGTCATTAAAGTTAGATGAGGTTCTTTTAGTCTCTAGTACTGCCTTTAAAACTCATATTAGAATGTATCATTAAGGGTTTCTCTTTATAAAATCTTTCCATTTACCTGTAGAGTTTCAATACAAGTTCATCTATGTAGTGAAGACATGAAAATTTGATTTTAAATTCGTAGGTGAGAGAAAATATTATATCTATATGATCTCGATGATATTAAAAGGGAATACTATGAGAATTATATGATATACAAGGAAAGAACAAATATTTTTCAATCATATATTATTTAGAATATAGACTTATGTTTGTTCAAAGAGTGTTTATTTAAATTGAAAATAGATTCATTTCTCTAGAAATATCAAATCCAAGGGGTTTGGGCCTTTCACTATCTTGAGATCTCTAGTCAGTGGGGTTGTAAGGCTAGTAAGTGGAGAGAATATACCTTTCATAGTTAATGAACGGGGGATAAAAAAATATTTTGAATGGAATATGAGGGTATTCATAGTAGTTTCTAGTTTTGAATCTTGAGTTTGTTTAGAGTCTGAAATAAAACATTAAATTCGTTTGTTTATAGGATTGAACCCATTTTAATCATTGTTTTTTTTTCATTGTTTAGAATAAGAAAAAAAACCTATGTTCTAATAGTCGTGTTCTCCATATTTTTTTTAAATTTTAAACACATTCTGTAACTTAATGGTACATAATTAAATTTGTTTTTAATCAAAAAAAGAGCTACATGATGAATAAACCTAAACCACACATCCGTCAAACTCAAAAATTAGTTTTCCATACTATCATGATTAATTTGTTGGAATTTTATTTTAATTTATTTCAATATATAGATATTATGTCAATTAAAACCAAGGGTATTTCACCTTAATAAAACAAGTAATGTGTCTTCTATTGATATTAAAAGATAATTCCTACTTTTATTTGAGGATTTGTTTCTTTAAATATTATACCTTATTCTAATTAATTCATTTTCAATGAAATTGATTCATTCTTCTTAATAGTTTTCTAATTAGATACAATTGTACATAATTAGTTATATTTTTCTTAAATATATCTTTTTCATGAAACTAAGGGTGAGATAATTTATCCACCATTTCATGTATAATTAAGTTTAAATATAGGTTAAAAGGTTGAAACTTATTGAATAAATTATTCAGATTTTCTAATTTTCTAATTTTTATTTATAATATGTTTGTTCTATGTAGAATATGGATGAGAATTATGAACTCTATTTTGTTAAATTTTATTAATTTGATGAAATATTATTTTTGAATTTCATTGTTACCATTGCACATGATTTCCTAACAATTGTTACTCCAAATCATCTTATAAATTAAAATATAAAAATTGTTTCCTATAAATTCAAGTAAAAAATTGGGGACAATGCTTAGTTTTATATGGGGGGTAGGGGTATTAATAATGTGGGAAATTTGATTTCATTGAATATCATGTAAAAATACACCAAAATGTTTTCCAAATTGATTATTTTATTGAACCAAAATTAATTTTAAGAAGATTATTTTTTTTTCAAAATTTGAAACTTTGTTTCTAAATTATGTTATTAATATTTTCTATATAAGAATTGATTCAGTCAAGTAAATTAATTTTATTGATATTTTGAAAATATTATCCCTTAGTAAAAAAATATAGTATGTTTTCAAATTCCCATTAAATTTAAACTTTTTTATTATAGTTAAACTCATAATATTTTCATTCAAATGGTATAAAAAATAAATTCCTAATCCTCAATGATAAATTTTTATTTATTTGGGAACTGTTATATGGGTTAATCATGTTTTTCAATAAATTATTTAATATTTTTCGCTTTTAATTTGTCTAACTATGTTATTCTGTTAATTATCTATCTCTTTTCACCAATTAAAAGAAGAGTAATTGTAAGGAATGATTGATTTCAATGTTATGTGGGTTCAAATCCATTGAAAATTTTCAAATTTGCTCAATTTTTTCAAACATGGAACCAAATTGTTTTCAAATATTTTCTTTTCAATAGAGAAACAATATTTTCTTATTTAGAGAGTCTATGTGGGAAAACACTTAATGTAATTAACTCTTATTGGGGAATTGGTTAGTAATTATTGAGTTTAATTTTATTAAACTAAATATGGATAATTTATTTCATGAGTACAACAAATGAGTTAAGTATTGGGGAATTTTATATAGCATTAATATGATACAATTAATCCATACCATTTTAGTAGACTAATTATTTTTGTGGTGTTTGAATTTACTTTACTTCCCAATATATTACTTCATGGTAATTTTGGGTCAAATCGATAATTCTTTGAATAGGTTTATTAAAATGGATATTTTGGGTGTGAAATTGATTAACTATTATTGTTTTAATTTTCATATATTTTGAGAATAGTCCATTGATAGTTTTTTATGTGCATAAACGTCAATTTACTAATTAATCTAAGAGGTCCTACAATGTCATGTATTGTTCATTTTTTTTCCTTTTTTGTAAGCATGAATCCCTCCTTACATGTACCTTAATTATATCCTATATAAATTTCAATGTTTCTTTAGGGTAATTTTTCTCATTGATATACATCATGGATGATAAATTTTCGACATAAACATCAAAGATACACACATAAGGTTAAGGTTCCTATAGTATGTATGCATGCCAATATAGTGTATATGAAACATTAATATCTTGCATATCATTCATCCAACCCTCTTTGAAATTCAAAGGTCAACTAATGCATCCTCAAGTTAAATTGAATGTAGATGACTGATAGTCTCTATTAAAACCACTAGCTCTTCATTAGTAAGATTGAGGAAAAGGATATTATCTATGTGTGTTCGAGTGCTTCATGAAGTATATATTACCAAGATTGAAGCTTCACCAAGTTCAACTAAAGACCACTATTTTATATCATTGTGAAGAACCATGAGAAACTTATTTTTATATTAAGGATGGTTGAAGATTATGATTAAAAGATACCTAGGCTATATCATTAGTGTTCACACCTTCAAATAAGATGACTCTATTTCCTAGTCACACCTTTATATATTCATGAACATATCTACATGTCCTAATTAAAATGGATGTTGATTAATTGATTGAGGAAAATGATCGCAGCCAATGATTTTTGAAGAAGATGAATTGATTATTAACAAATATTCTAATGAGTAATTGATCACTAGTTTATTATTATTAATGATTTTAAGATATCTAATTTTAAGAAAGGTGGGGTATTAAAGGCTCCCAATTTTACTGTTGTGAGGTGGATTAAATGTACACATTAAGTGTTAGAGGAAACGTATTAGGGGGGTTCCTCCCAATTGAAAAAGAATGATTGTGGTTAAAAATAGATGTTTCAAGGTTTGGTTTTGTCATCCAAGTCTGAGGAAAAAAACTGACACATATCAAGACTATTTAATGGATATAATTAAGAATATTGATTAAAAATCAAGAGTTGTTAGTTGAAACTAAGAATAATGATACCATCGAAATCAAACCTAATGAATCTGAAGTTGGGATAATACAATGATTATAAAACCGATTTAAGAATATGATTCCATTAGTGATTTGGTATGTGGTTAGAGCACAAAGAAAATTACTAGGATCATCTCAGGACTAGTAGTTTTTCATAATGAATCCATGGTCACCAGTCAATAATTCTTGAATTCATTGGATGAAATAAGAATAATTGTAGAGCTAGTATATTTTGTACCTAGTATTCAATTACTAGTTGGGTGGCCCATTATGAGAGGACTGGTGCTCCCCAAAATAATATTCATATTAAGAGAGTGGATCAAGACCACCGTAGTTCTCAGTTCCTTTTTGACTTAGATACACATGCAACACATTAATTTTTTGAGAGGGAAATATTGATGCCATGTGACTTTTTGGTCCCATTAGATAGCGCATGAGGGGGGGTCAATTGATCTTCCAATAAAAATTTATATTTAAAAAAAATATCTTTTACTTTATAAAGAATCACGCTTAACTAAAATAGTATAAATATATAATTTTATATTTTCAAAATGTTTCTCAAAGGCATGTACTCAACCCTAGTAAAACAATTTTAAAACCACTTTAGCCTTTTAAAAAGTTTATTTACATCAAACACAATATATAAAACACTTATTAAATTTAACTATTAGAGTATTTTTTACAAAATAATTTTAAATTGATATACTAATTATAAAATATTTCAATAAAAAATAAATAACACCTAGAAGAAGTAAATAAAAAAGGTTTATTCTCAGGTTGACACTTAATCCTCTCCACTTTACAACCACCTACTTTCCAGGTTATCACCAAGCCTCTTCCTCAGTTTCTTTTGGAGTAAAAATAATTATGAAAAACTGAAAAGTTTCTAAATAATCTTCTATTGTTTGTGGAGGAATTTTCTTAAAAAATGAAAATTAAGAACAAGAATATAATGAAAGTAAAAGTGACCTGATAAAGGGAATGAATTTTAGAGATATATGATATAGATTAATCCCTTCACCTGTTTCACTTGATCATTCATGATATCATATTGTCTTTAAATATATACTTAAAATTTCATAAGATGAGAATGATGTAATTTATCTGATCTAATAGATTTTTTTGAGAAAAATAGTGTATTTGGATTCTTAAGAAATAGTGTAACTATTTGCGTATTTTTTACTCAGTGTTACATAGTCTTATTCATAATCAACTATTTTAAAAGGAGATATTGATTCCAAATGATCCATTTGAAAATTATCATTACGAATTCTCCTACTTGATGAGAATTATGCAAGAAATGATTATTCTGAATCTATATTTAATGATTCCATTTAATTCTTTCAGGTTTCTTGTTATAATATATTACCAAAATATAATTTTGTCCATACATGGTCACATTGAATCATTCTAGTTCATACATCATAATAGATTCTATACATATAAAATTATTCATTCTGGTTATTCAATCTCTTACTATGAACTCAAGGATGCACTTAAGCATAGAAAAGTTCTGATTTTTTACACAGTCTCTTAAATTAATTTTGTAGTCAATCCAATTCTTTTTTATATTAACCAATCTCATGTGGTATCTTCATATCAACATGTTGTAGCATCGAGTCATATGGAATCCCTAACAGTTTTCGAAAATTTTAAATGGTTAGTTGACATTATATTTATATAAATTTCCATAGCATATGGATTCTCTTTCTACCCTAGAGGTAGCTCTAACACTAAGAAAGAATTTAGATTGATCATTGCAAAGATAAAATGTGTGGTCTCTCTGATGGTCTTGTGATTTCTTGAGTACTTTGTTAGATTCTAGTCACAATCGACCATGTCATCATATGGTCAATGAATTTGTCATGTGGTCACATTAGTACTTAGTAAATTTTAGTTCATCCCCAGATTCATTTATATTGTTAATGTAAATTATCCATGCAGTCGATCCATAGCTTTGTGTTTATTTCATGACTCACGAGTATAAAAAGTATTTATAGCATCAGTTTTTTCATTTCATTTATTTATAACCAATAAGAAAAATCCATGTTGATTTCTTTATCACATAATTTATTATATAACCAACGTGATTATGTATGAAATATTGCTTTATCAGGTTGGTTATATAATTGCCGATGAGATAAATAGGATTTTTCATGACTCTATATAACAACTAATGTGGTAAAGCAGTGAAAACTACATTTTCACATCAATTATCATATAACTGATATCAAAATCTACTTTATCACATCGGTTATATAATAATTGAAGTTATATAACATTTAAAATTTAATGAATCATCTGTTTTAATCATTTTAGTGTTATTTATTCTCCTGTACATAGACTCATTTCTCTCACACAGAAGCCTAAACCAACTTTTTTTATCCCACGGACTCCAATCCCGAATTTCCATCCTTATACATCCTCATATTTTTATGATAATTATTGTGAATTCAATTTACACATCTCTCAAGGTAAGAATCACACATCAAACCTCTCTCTCATTTTTTCAATGGCATGGAAGACCTAACTCTTTATATTTTTCAATTTTGAGGACTGTACTCTCACATTCCCATCTTCATTAACACTATTGTTTTTTTGGTCTCATCATTTCACCACAAAATATAAATATGATCATCTTAAATCTTAAATTACCATCATTATTTACCTTAGTTATGTGTCGATTTAATTATAAAGGTATGTGGAATAAATTATATTATGATGTTCAATGTTAGATCATAAATTTTCCCATTATTTCTTAATGTTTTGGTGTTTTTACGATATGGAAATGTGCTTTCCCTGAATTTTTTCACTAATTTTTATATTATATCAAATATTAAATTTCTAAATTTAATCTCTTATTTTTTCCTATTTATATGATGTTTTTGAATCACTCATTTCTTATTCATAAACTTCCATGTATATGGATAAATTTTAATTAGTGTTATTTATTTATTAGTTAATTATTAATCTTAAAATTTAATATATAAACATACATTTCAATTTTCATGCATTTCAATATACAATATCATATAAGTAGTTTATATGCATATCGACACTTTTCTTCCAATGTGATTATATTTTAGTATTAAAAAAATTATATATTAAATATATAGTATTTATATTTTGAGTTACTTTAAATATAATTTTGACATTATTAGTTAATAAAAAATAAAAAATATCAATTTTTTTCCTTTAAATATCATTGTTATATTATGATAGAATGGTAATTAATAGTGACTGAGAGCTTTACCTGAATCATGTTTTCAAAAATTAACATTAAGTAACATTATTATATATGTCTTAATGAAATATCTAGATACATATGTAGAATAAATGGATAATTGGAACTGTATACAAAATTATTCTTAAATTACTATGCCTCTTATGAATGATATCAGATTATGATTGACATCCTAGTTGAGATTTGGGTTAGAGTAAAAACCTTTAGATTCTTATCTAAATAATTTTTTTAAGTAAATACTTATTTTATGAATATATTGTGAGGTTCAAGGATATCATAATTCATGAAATTAAAAAAAAATCATCACCTTAGTCCTTATAATATTGAAAAATTAATTAAAACCCATCAATAAATTACCTTATACTATGGGTACAATCAACCCTCATATTCTAAAGATGAACACCAATAATTGATTCCAAAAAAATTATACCATCACCAAGGATTCGAAATTACTTCCACTACACACATCATACCAAAGCACTATAACTAAATGGTTTGATAGAATACAATATCCCACGATTCAATATCCACTACCAAAACACTATAACTAAATGGTTTGATAGAATAAAATATCCCATGATTCAATATCTTATTTTAAATAACATCGAGTACCACTCCCCATTTAATTTTGAAACAAATGATCACTTTATTTAGAATTCAAAAAATAAAAATAATAACTCTCCCAATATTATATGGACTACGGTGAATCCAATATTTTGAATTTCATGGACTATGATATCCTTGAACCTTAAAAAGTATTCATAAAATTAGCATATTATTCAAAACATTATTTAGATAATAATAAAAAGAAGATATGTTAAATATCATATAATTTTTCATGTTTTAAATCCATGTTATAGCCCTTATATTTGGCATGGTGAAACAAGGTGGAATTTTGGATCTATTAATGATAATTCCTTACAAGATTATAACTCTGATCAAATTGAAAAAAATGATTCAATATATTTAAGTACAGGTAATTGAGAAACAACTTATAACTGAGGGTATATATGGTGATGCTGAAAACCCACTATATTTAGGTTGTATGGATTTTATGGTTTTATCTATGGTGTTAATATTGATTAACTTGAAAGAGAAACATGGATGGTGTGATAAGAGTTTTATAGAGTTTCTATAATTTTTAAAATATATTCTTCCTAAATACAATAATATTCTATATTCACATTATAAAGGGAAGAATGTACTATGCCTGATGGGATTAGTGTACAAAAAAATACATGTCTGGCCAAATGAATGTGTGATATATAGGAAGGAATATGAATTTTTTTCAAGGTGTCCTAAATATGGGATGTCATGGTATATGTTGAAAGAAAAAATCACATGATGACTTAGAAATTACAGATACCCCTTCCAAGGAATTTTGGTATCTTCCTATAATTACCCATTTGAAACATTTATTTCAAAATTCAAATAATGAGAAAAGGTTAATATGGAATGCAGATGAGAAGATATGTTATAGAAATTTATGGCATCCATCTAATTTTCCACAGTCGAATAAAATTGATGTGCAACTTTCTATATTCTAAAAGGAATTTAGAAATCTCACACTTAGACTGTTAATGGATGGAATGCATCTATATCAAATCCTTTTTAGTATAAATAGTTCATGGCCTATTTTATTTGTAATTTAAAACTTATCTCCGGGATTTTTTATGAATCAAAAATATGTCATGTTGAGTTTAATGATCACTGTACCAGAACTGCCCAGGAATGATATTGATGTTTTCTTGTAACCATTAATTGATGATTTGAAGCTTTTATGAGAGGGTTGTATTATGGTGTATTATTCTTATAAAATGGAATATTTTCAGCTGCATGCAATTATTATATACACTATACATGACTTCCCAATATATGGAAATTTGACAGGATATAGTGTTAAGGGGAATAAATATTGACCAATTTGTTTTACAATGGACTTCAAATTATCAATTTCATCGTGGGAGAAAAATAGATTTCGTGGTAATAAAAAGTTTGTGTCTATAGATAACTCTTATAAAAGATTGAAAAAATAATTCAATGGATCATAATAATTTGATATTTCTTTAAAAACTTTATCCACTGATCATTATTTTTAGAGGATGAAAAACATTGATGTGATGTTTGTAAAGACACCTAAATCTGGTAATTATATAAATATTTGGAATAAATATTCAATTTTCATGAGCTAACATATTAGAGATATCAGGAGGTCAAATATAACATTGATGTTATACACATAGAGATGAATATTTATGAAATACTTATTAAAACATTATTATATATTAGATGAAATACTAATTATGGATTGAATGCAATATTGTACTTACTCTCAATGGGAATACAATTGGGGTTAGATCCCACACCTAATGTAAAGTGAGCATTCTAGCCCTGGGCTTGTGAAAGACTATCCAAGATGAAGAAAAGTAGATTTTTTAGTGTCTTTGTGATATGAAAGTGCATTAGGTTTTTTCCTAAAATATAAAAACTTTTGTTTCTTTAAAGGATTTGAAGTTGACATGTATGAAATCTCAGGATTGTCCTTTCATGGTGAAAAAACTCTTACTAGTTGCAATGCATGGAATATTTCCCATCTGTATCAGAATGATTAGCATGAAGGTATGTTATTTTTTAAATTCTATTTGTAATAATGTTATTAATTTTAATTCTTTGAAAAATTTAGAGAAAAAATATATTTCTATACTTTTTCAATAAGAAACTTATTTTCCTCCAACTTTTTTTGATGTCATGGTGCATTTAAAAGTTCCTTTAGAGTGACAAATAAATATTTTTAGACATGTATATCTATGTTGTATGTATCCATTTGAAAGTTATATAAAGATATTGAAGGGGTATGTTAAGAATACATATCTACAAAAATCCTTGATTGTTTAGAATTATATTTTTGAGGTGGTTTTAGAGTTTTTTTAAATATACTTGTCTATAGTGGAGAAGATTTTTTTCCTACATCTCATTATGAATGAGTTAATTATAGGGAAAGAGGATGTGTGGATTTAATGTTAAATAATTGATATGGGAATATATAGATAATTTACATTTATACATCTTGAATAAAATAGATGAATCTCAACCATATATATCATTTCATATTAATGTGTTTAAACAATGTTACCAAAAGAAGAAATATATGTGGATTTTTAATGATCATAACAAAAATAATCTTTATATTTTAAAGAGACCATGTTTGGTTGATTATATAAATTAGAAAAATTGAGATGGTTAGTTGGTTGTCCAATTTTAAATTTGATAACGTGGTCTAAGTATGACATTAATGGATATACATTTCATACCAAAGATCAAGACAACATATGTGAAGTTCAGAATAGTAGTATATTGGTTTTCATAAAAGAAATTCATTTTTCGATTTCCAAATACAAAAACTCAATCTCTGCATCAAGTTCATGTTATGGAGTCATTGAATAAATATGGGTGGTTTATTATATTAAACTTCAAGTTCTAATGTTTAACTATAAATGCTTTATCAATTATAATAATATCAAACACGATGAATTTGGAATAACACTAGTTAATCTGAATATATTTGAATACAAATATGATCCTTTTATAATGGAAACACATAAAAACAAATTTTATATATTCTTGATCAATCAAATATGCAATGGTCTGTTGTTTTATAAGGAAACAAATAGAATTTTGGTGATGATAAACTTGATGAATATTCTGATTTATGTGAGATCACTACTTCTATGGAAATAGTAATAGATAATATTGATGATCATATTGTATACATGGTTTGTGTCATATGGAACGATCATGAAAAATTTAATTTGGGATAAAATCCTTTAGTACAATCATAATATTATAGGTAACATATGTTTATTTCTCATTTACATTTTAAAATTTCATAAAATTTAAGATATTTAAATTTTATTTTCTTTATTAAAACACATATTTTAATTAATATATTAATTTGTTTGTTTATATTAGTTTATTTTTGTTTATTTTACCATTTTTATCCCAATGTAAATTATCAATTAATTTGTTTTTTTTTAAACGGATATTTTAAAAATAATTTGTTAAATAAAATCAAAAATATTTTCTAAGATTATATTCAAAAAAATATTCTTTTAGTGTAAAAAAAGATTTATTAGGTTGGACCATTTTTACTATTCCCATAACATTTTTGGATTTGTTTTCATTATTTTATATATCATTTCTTATATCATTAATTTCATTATAATTTTAGTTAAATATAATAAATATGATTAAAATTTTCTTAAGTTTATATTAGTTAACTTTTTTGTTTGATAATATTTCATTTTTTATTTACATTAGTTTTTAATAGTTGAATTTTTATATTCTTATACTAATCATTTGTTTTTTATTTATATAATAATGAAAGATCAATCATGTAATCCATAATATAATTATAGAGATGATCTTACTCATATCTCTAGGGAGTAATGTACACATGATTCTATTGATGAGCCTCATCCATCATTGCAAGAGACATTTTCATCCATAGGTCTAAAGAAGTCTTTGATGGTCGGTAAGTTCGGAAGCAAATATTTTCTAAATTTATCATTATCTCATAGCCAGGACCAATGGATATTGATTAAATTTTATGATAATACAATTCCAGGGGGTCTAAATTCAAAACAATTCAAGACTTTTATAGTAGTGTAGGATAAAATTAAATTTAGTATTTTGATTGATGATTGGAGAAGTGTTGAAAAATTGAAAATACCTTACTTGTGGGAGACCATTTTGGTAAGATTGTTTTTTATTATTTTACTAATGTTGAAATGTTTATAGTTATATATGTTTTACCCTTTCTTATCAGAATACAAATGATATACCTGGTACTGGGTGAGTAATGAGGAACTTTTTTCACTGGATTCTAGGAGATTGAGGGATTTCAAATCAACAATCACACCAGATTTAATTTTAAAGAATATGAAACATCATAATCCATATTATATATATCCATTTATAGATGAAGATACATGTAATCAATTTTTTGAAAGTAGAAGATGAGAAGAATTTTTGGTATGTGTAATATTACCTTTTAGAATTTATTCTTATATTAATAATTTTATTAATTATTTATTAAGTATTTTTTAATGATTTATTTATCTTTAATTTATAGAAATCAAGGAGATCTCATTAGAATGTCAAATCTAGAAATTTATTCCATCATACTTTATCTCTGGGAGGGTATATATTTTCAGAAGAACAAATTATGGATGAAATTTATCAAAAATTTGATAGCAGAGTCTTTGAGACCTATAGAGGTTGACACTCTCCCCCCCCCCACTAGACATGAAAAATGGAAGAGGACTTGGTTGAGAAATAAAGTATAATATATTATAAAAGAGTCAAGGGTTATATTTGAGAGGATTGTAAGATGTTAAATTTATTCATTTATTTATGTGAATTTAATTTTTATATATTACGATTCATTGCATATTTTTTAAAATATTTTAGATGGGATTCTCTTGTGGAGAATATCACACATGGGGTAATTATAGATGAGGGTAGGAAGGGTATTTTTTCTATATCATTGGGAATTCCCGAACACCTGGGTTGTGTACGAGGATAACTAGTAAGTGTATTAGGGAAAAAGGATTTTTCAAGTTATTCATTCCTAAATAGAGGATATTTATTAAAAAAAATCTTTGGAAGTTGAAGTTCCATATATTCATGCAATGATGGAGTATTGGATCAATGCTTTTGTACCATCGATGTTTGCAGACATCCAAGGATAGTTTCACACTTCCGATCACACTCCTCCTCCTCTGCCAATAGCTCCCACTCCTCCTACTTATCTGACTCCTCTACCTTAACCTATTGACCCCACTCTTTCTTATCCAACCCCTACACACCCTCCTCCATAGATTCCCATTTATTATGAGTTATATATTGATGGTCCCTAGAATATCATTTCATATGGGATGATATTTTATATCCGTGATATTATTCATCATCAATAGATAGATATAGAACATCATAGGGTCATTGTATAGGATATTATAGAAATATCAGCAAGAATACCATGTCCTAAAAATGATGTGAGTATAGTTGGACAATGTATCATCCATTTTTTATTTTGTCCATCTAGAGTTGTTTAACATTTTACAATAAAGGTATGTGTATATTTTATCTTTTATTTCTTTTTTATATAAAATTTGATTTATCATTTTACTATATATATATATATATATATCTATCTAATTGTTTATATTAATACATTAAAGGTAAATTAATATTGTATAGACAACAAAAAATATAAAGTGTAACTTTAAACATAGTTTCTACAAGTCTTGACAGGTTGTAAACATATTCAAATTTTTTATTTGATGTGCATGAGATTCCAATTGAAGCTAGTGTTTGTGGGTGTGCAATGACTGTGGAACTTTTGAAAAGTGATATCATGGAGATTATAGCTAGAGATTATTTGGGTATAAACATGATGTAATTGTTTTCCATGTAAGTCAATTAATAAAAAATTTATGTTCGTTTAATTTATTGAAAATTTATACTTATATTTTTTTATTATATATATTTATACAATTTTTAATGAGTATGAATAGATAGATTTATATGGATTTATGGACCCATGATTTATTTCACCTATAGCGAGGACAATGATTGATGTAGAAAAAATAGTTTATATTGCTGAAAGATTTAGAAGAATGAAATTATTCAATGTTGTATATTTTCTTATCTTCAATAGTATGAAACAAATATCTTAAAATGTGTTCTATATCTATTAATATAATAACAACTAACATTAAATTTTCTTTTATATCAATTTCCATTTGATGTGGGGTGTTTTTTTCATAGGATATGGAACTTTACTAGGTATTCTCTATCCATAGTGAAGTGTGAGAAAATTTAAAGAATGTATTAGAAATATGAGTTTGAATATTTTTATAATTTTTTATATTATAATGAAATTTAAATTTATATATTCATATTATTTTCAAATAGGGTATGGAATTTATTTCAAGAGGCCATAAGAAAGAAGATCTCCAAAATCAAATATATAAAATAAAATTGAAATTTTCATTTATAATTACAGTATTTTGGATATATTAATTAAAAAAATTATTTTTTATTGAAAAAATATTTCAAATAGAATTGTAATAAACAAGGAAGAATAAAGGGGTGTGGGTATATTATTTTAATATTTATGTATTAAATAATTAAAACCATGACAGTTATGAAGTTACACCAAGTTAGAGTTCTTTATAAACTTTTCATTAATATTTCTTTCATTTTATTTAGAATACATGGTAAATGATTTCCTTTTAATTTGTATCTTCTTTATGACCCTCAGGCTTATAGTGAATAGGATCTGAGACACTAGAAAATTGAATGAGTGAATCATTTCACAAGTTTTATTAGATTTAATTTTATTTGTTCTATATATTTTAAACTATAAATTTCAAATTTTATGTGTATTTTTATGGTTGTTTTGCTACTTTTATTTTTGTTATTTTTTTTCTCTTGCCTACTGTGGAGTGGAGGAATCCCAATAAAATTATTAAAAAAATATGATTTTCATATAGTATATTGGTATCTAATGTAAAAAACCAATTATTATTGGTATTTCATGTCGGTTATCAAATAACTGACATGATAAAACTTTTATCATGTCTATTTTTTTGAAAACTCGATGTGATATAATGTTTTTCACACTGGTTTTTGGTTAATGATGAGGAAATCCCAAACATATATTTATTTACAAATTCAGTTTTTTAAACTGATTTTTAAAAAAAATTAGACAATTATGTTCAATAACATCGCCTAATAACCGATGTGAAAAGGAATTTTCTTCACTAGTGACTTAGTGAAATTTCTATAATTTCCATAAAAATATTAGACTTGTATATAAAAATTAAATTTATTAAAAATAAAATAAAAAAGTTTTTTTATTAATGAAAGGAATTATTATACTAATCTAATAGTATGCCTCTTTTTATGACCACAAATCATGGAATTTATAAATCCATGAAATTATACAAAATAAATTTCCATCCACCTATCATTTATCCCCCTTTTAGGATTATTAAAAATAAGGGAATGGAGATTAAAAAATCTAAATGTATAAATTTAAATGAGACAGAATAAATGAATAATGAGAAGATATATATCATGAAATACTCACAAATATATTTAATTTTGTATCAATGTGTCTAATAAGAATCTAGGTTATCCATGTATCGAATGGTGTAAGTATCATTATAAGTGTTTCTTTTATCCTTTGATGAAGAAAGAGAAGTTGAAGTGATTGGATTATGAATAGATAATACTCTAGTAATCACAATTAAATTAGAAAGAGTTTGGATATTGTGGTAGGCCTCGGGAAGGATTTGACCAAATGGTTTTGTAGGAGGTGTGATAGGAGATATATTGGTAGCTGTAGAAGCTAGTATAAGAGAAGAAGAGATGTTGGGTACAAGAAAATATAGCTCTATAAGAACTGGATCATTATCAACATACATATAGGGATATAAGATCCTGGTAATATTGGACCCAACCCTATACCCATTCTCTATAGTCTACAAAAAATAATCCTTTTTTGAAACAAATAGATCTAAGAGAGGATTCAGAATCATCATCTTTTCAACTATAGACATGAATGCTTGATTTAAAGGAATAATTTTAATATCTCTATCCAAATTTTAAAATTGGGTCATTAAATCTTCCTCATCAAAAATTATATCGAGATAATACTTGATTACCCCATTGATAGTAACTTTTTCCATTGTTTTCTTAAATAATTCTTCATGAATGATATCGAAGAGCTTTTTACTGTGGTTAGCAAGGTCAATTTTCATTAGATTTTTTGGATCCTTAAAACAATCCAAAAAAATTAGATTTTCTCTTGATAAATCCTTTTAATAATATTTTATTCTATGGAAACAATTTAAGTAAGAGATACAATAGTAGTCGTATGAGTTCTAGATGAATTGGTGATAACAGAGAGAGATCTATGGTGAAACTTTATTAACTTTTCTATTAATGATTCATGTATATCTCCCATCTATGCTCTAAATCCTTCAAAATAATGAAAAATATGATCTATTATTATAAATAACATTTGTTTAATATGATCTAAAACACTTTAAATGGTGAAGGAACTATCTTTATTCCTACCAAAGTCTCTAACACATCCCAAAAAAGTTTCTTTCAAAACTTGTAACAGATAATCCTCCAACTGAGTAAGGTTATCTATTACAATCATAGGAGTTATAACATAAGTATAAGGTTTAGGGGAAGTATAGATATATGTTGTGTCATAGAACACTAATTTAAAATTTCTCAACATGTATACTTTATTTTCCTAGGATACATACTTAGGATCCTCAATATTTTGAATAGAGGTATCAAAATATTAAATAATCACAATGTCAGTTCAAGGATATTATCCATATATTGGATCTCCTTGGGAGTGGTTATCTGAATCATGAAAAGGGGAAGAATTTATAGTTTTTCCTTGAGTTATAGATCCAAAAATATCTTATAGAACATTATCTATAAAAAAATTTAATGGCCTTGTTATTGATTAATTTTGAGAGTAAAGAGACTTCTCATCTTTATCTAGAGAATTTAGTACAATTATAATAGCATGCCCAATAGGTTTGGTTGAACTTTAACAATTATCATCATATCTTTCATTACTATATGTAGAAAAATATATATATGAGTTATTTTAGGAGACTAATATTATATGGGAGGTGTTGAATCAAAGATAGGTGATCCCACAATCGCAAATATATGAGGAATGTATATAAATGGATGATCAATGATATAACTATCTGATTCATTTTCATATTTTCCAAATGTAAAAGATATATGGGTACTCTCCCCCTCAATATGTACTAATCCTTTCTCCAAAGATTCTACAACTTTTAGAATTTATGGATATTTTTTAATATCTAGACCAAGAGATCGGCCAATGGAATCCTCAAATGAATTTTTATTGTATTCATTAATTTCAACAACACCTACTAATTTACTTTCATTATATGAATAATCAACTTCAACTATCTGGTCTAAGTCCATGTCAGGATCCACTATATCCTTTGGACTCGTAGGGTTCTTTATATGAATATAATTCTTACAATGATTACCTTAATCTATAATCCATATCTTACTCTATGGGTTCCAACTAATTTTCATCCTATTATATGTTTTTTGGTTGAGACAAATACAACCTAAAAGTAATGAATTTTTTACTCCCTTAAGAATAATTCTCTTATATTAGAGTAAAGCTAAAATTATCCCAAGATAAAGAAGATTATTAAATCTCAAATAATTATTACTTAACTATTTATTGACCATAAACAAAAATCTTTATTGATTAAACTAAATCCCAGGTAAAATAAATATTTAAATAATAGGTATTGATGCATAATATTACAAAAATTACCATTTATATGAAAATTATTATGTTGTATAAACATTAGTAACATTCCACACTCATATATTAATTCAATATCGCTTAGATTTAGACATGTTCTATAAAAAATTTAATTTTTACAAATCATTTTTAATTTTAAAATGAAAATGAATTAATGAATATGATCCTAATTTATCTTCATACTAACCCAGATGTGGTACTTATAGTCTCCCAGGAAATAGTATTGAAGAAAAAAAATCATTACCATTAAAAATAGATCAAATGATATCTAACTATTCCCTGGTTTGAAAAATCATATTCAAATAAAATCCCCTTACTAATAAAAGATATTAAATTCAATTATGATACATAGAATAGTAAGTAAATACTTCCCAAATATAATATCTCCACACTAGAGAATTGTTGGGTAAGAATTACTCAACATCAAATTCATTTTATAGAACAACTTCACACGACAAAGTATGATGCTTCATAATATTCTTAGTCCCATTCGTGACACCCTTCAATCTTATAGAAGCGCTGAAACAATTAAGAGTGTATTCATTGAAATAAAACATCATATCAACTAATATTAACAATGATTTAAAGGATTAAAGTCTATGGTTTTGTAATAGAAGTGACAAAAATGGATAAGCTTATGTTTTAGGAAGTGTGGATCGATCCAGATTCCTTTTCAGACATATAAAATAAAATAATTTAGGGATTTTCTATAGTAACATAAAGAAAATAATAAAATATTAAAAAATAAAATAAAACACACATGGAAACATGAAAAAGGTAATGTTATAATGGTTTAAAAATAAAGGAAGATAAGTGAAATCAAATAAAAGGTTAATATAATTGACTATATGTGAAAATTTTCAATATTCCTCATAATGTAACCTAAAAAAAATATAATCAAAAAAATTATATTACCATAGAAGAAAATAAATAAATTACTTATCTAACTTAATTAGATAAATAAAATAAAATAAATTTATCTAATCATAAGGATTACGAATAATTAATCATCTCAAATTCATGTATAATATAATTAAATAACTCATCATTCATAATCTTAGTGAAAATATAATATTTTTTATGTTTAGTTAAAATGAATACAAGGGTGATATACCATTTAAAAAAATGAATTAAAAACTGATATCTTATATCAGTGTGTTAGGTCCTAGAATAAGATATATGATTCTTAGAAATTTTAATTGAACTTCTGTTTTCAAAATTTATAGGGACATGTATGAATTGAAAACCATAGTCTAGAAATGTGTGTTCTATCCATATAATATTTTCACAAAAATTTCCTAAATATCCTTATTCATCTTCAGTAGTAGATAAAACTACATAATTATACTTTTTACTACACCATGATACTAAAGATTTTCCCAAGAAGTTATATGTTCTAGAAGATATTTTCCAACTAACTTACATCCACTAAAATTAGTGTAAAAATAGCTAATTAAATCAAAATAATATCCTATAGAGTAGAAAATTCAGGAGTTGGTTTTACTTTTAGTGTATATAAAAAGTATATTCACAATAATTAATTAAAATTACTTAGTATTTTCTTCAAAATTATCACATATACACACAATAAAATTAATGTCCAACCACCTAGATATTAAGTATAGTGAATTCTCAATCAAACCTCTATAAATAGTTTGGTCAATAGGGTTCCCAGTTCCATCATGATACAATTTATAGGTGGTTATAATTGGAGTATCACTTTTTTTTGAGTTATCCATATGAAGAAGTTTTAAAATATCATTAGTGCATTTTGTTTTGTTTAAAATAGGACCTTTATTATTTTTAAAGATTTAAAAACCAAGTATGAAATTTTTTCTCCGGTCATACTAATTTAAAATTCATTTTTCATAATTGTTTTAAATTTAGTGAATAAAAAATTTATTTAATAACTAAAAGTAATACCATAAATATATACTTGTGAAATAAAAAAATTAATTTTTTTTGATAAATACGATAGTATCAACAAAAAATTAATTAAAATGATTTGAATTAATGAAAGTGTTGATCCTGTAATACCAAAATCCGGGGGGTAGTTTTAAACAATAAAGTATTTTTTAAATTTAAAAAGAGTATTTGGAAAATGGGGATTTGAAAATATTTTGGATTTTTTTGAAAAAAACATTATCAATAAAATAACCATTTATAAAATCCATATTTACATCCTTTTGATATAATTTTAAATTTTTATGTACTGCATAAGAAAGAAATATTTTAATTTATTCCAGACTAGCTATAGTGTAAATGGTTTCCTCATAGTCAATTCCTTCTTCTTAACTATAACCTTGTTCCACTAATATATATTTATTTCTAATAATACTTCAATATTCATAAACCTTGTTTCTATATACCCTTTTAGTGATAATGGTAAAATAGTATTTTGGTCTCTTAACTAGTTATTATACTCTATTCCTTTCTAATTGATTTATTTATTATTGCATACCGATCACCCAGTGTTCATCACCGATTGCCTCATTAATTTTCATAGGATCAATATGTGAAAATGAAGTCTTGATGTTTAACCTAATTTCTAAGAGATTCTCATGTTTGAGTTCATTTTCCTAGATCACTAACAGCATCATCAAAAGGATGGTCTCTAGGGGTTCTAATAGTTCTAGGTATGGAGGTACTAAATTCATCTCAGTTTTCCTAAAGGTCAAGTTCCTCTTAATAGTATTTGTAGGAGTAGGTTTAATGTAAAGTAATATCATGGCCATTGATATTTGTTGTTTTATTAATATTTTAATTTTTCATATTATTGTTTAGTTTTTATAAGGAAACTTTATGTTCATGTGGATTTGTCTCATCAAATGTGTCATAAATATATTCTTCCACAATTGTTTTCTTTAATTGAATAATTTTTAGGATTTACTATATGTAGAATAACTAAGGAAAATTTCTTCATCATTCTTATATGAAAAATTATCTAGATTATCCTATGTATTTAGATTGTAAAATTTACAACAACAAAAATTGAGATAATTTATCTTAGGCATTATCCCACTCTATAATTCATATGGATTATTCATTAAATGTGTTATTAATAATATTTAATTAATTACATAGTAATTTTTACTTATATATTCAACTAAAAAATAGACTGGTAAGTAATATTCACTAGGCATGGTCCAAGATATGTCTTAAAGGGTCTTATTTCTTATTTCAACTACCACATTCTTTTGAAAAGTTCAAGTAAAACAGAAGTTATGATTATAGCCCTGTTTTTTGAATAAGAATTCAAAATCTTGACATTAAATTTCATGACCAAGATCCCTTCTCAATCTCTTTATGGTATTTCAACTAATGTTATCTATAAATTTTGAATACTTTTCAAAATATATATAATCTTAAATTTTGTGAGCTAAGAAATATACCCATATAAACCTTGAATAATGATCAAAAATTACATAATAATAGTGTTTTTAAAATAAACATGAAACTATATACGTTCCAAACAAGTCCATTTGAACAAATATTAGTTGTTGAGATGTAGAAACCTATTTCATCACACTGAAAGAAAATTATGTATATTTCACATTTGAAAGGGATTTCACACTTTTCATTTTTGGGAAATCTAGTTTAGGTAGAACCTTGAATAAACCATTTTTTACTAGATTTATATGGGATTATTATTACATTGGAATAATATCATATTCTAAAGATATTATTCATATTTAAATTCATTTAAACAAAAAATATTTTGGGAAAGTAAATAATTTAAATAAATTTCCTAAAAATTGAAATTCCTTAAATAAGTAAATACTAAATTAAACTTAGAAACATAAATATTACATGAATTATTATCATGTATGAAATTAAACCCATCATAAAATAATTTATATATTCTTAGAAGATTATATATTATGTTTTCAATAACAGAATTATAAATTAAATTGGTTTTAGAATTACAAACATGGCTAAGACCAATAATTTTTCCCTTTTCATTGTCAACAGAGGTGAAATGGTAACCATACTCTCTGGTAAAACATTATAAATTTGATAAGATCCCTATAATAGGTCTAGAACTCTGAAAATATAGATATCATAACTTATTATTAGAAAATTTCTAGTAGGGTTCCTATAATCATCCAAATACTCACACAATTATGTTCACATGTATGTTTGGGTCTAAAAGGGTTGGTAATTAAATATTTAGGGATCCACATCTATTTGATGGATTTATTTTCATATTTATGAATTCATTACAAGTATTTAGAAAAACAATCACATTTGGTTAAAACTAGATTCCTCGATATTTAGATTTTCCAACTATAATATTTACTATAGATTTATTAATAGCATTTGAGCTAGGAAAAAAATTGTGTTCATAATATTTTCTTTTATGTCTTGGCAGATAACCTCAACCAACTCTTAGTTTAGTTCTATCTTTACTTCCTAAAATATTATTGCGATTCTCATTTCTTATTAAAGAAATTCAATATCTTTCATTATTTTCTCATTTATTAAATTTAAGTCATTATTTTCCTTGAGAAGCATTTTGTTCTTCTCATTTTCAATAAAAATATCATAATTAACAATAATATATAAAACATTCTATTTCACCACATTCTTATATTTATCATTTTCCTCATTAATGTTTTTTTCAATCATATTAAAATATTCAAATATATATTCACTAGACATATGATTTTTCTACAGATTTTAATTTTCTGAGAGATTTGAAATAATATTCAATACCTCATGTTTAATTCACATAAATCAAAAAAAAAATTAATTCTCATAGCAATAATATATGGATAGTTTTGAATCACTTAGACTATCCACTAATGCAATCTATGTTACCTTCATAAATTTCTTTTGTTTCATTCTTTGGTCTTCATATTTTCTTTTACATTAATTTTGGATAATCAATATAGAAGTTTTCATTTCTATTAAACTCATTATAAGTAACTTATCCAAAGATATCATTTCCTTTCAATTTCTTTTTTATAAAAATTTATTTGAAATTTGTTTTCCTAATGAACATATTCTTTATGTAAAATATCTTGAATCTTCAATCCAAATGGGATGTTTCCAAATAACTATAATATTCATAATAAATTCCACTAGTTCCCTCTTATTTTATTACTACTTTATCATTTGACTAAGCAACATTGAATGTAATTGTCTTTTTGAGATCAATATCTTCACCGTTCACTTCAATATCTTACTTAAACAACATTAGTTTTCTTATAATCTCTTTTATCGGTATCTTTCTCACATAACATGATTCATGAATGGATTAGGAGGTGCATATCCATTTTTTAGGTATGCTTTATAGAATCCTTTTTTACATTGGAATTTACTTCAATAGTTTTCCCAATTTCATGCATTATCTTTGAAATACCATTAAACAAGAGATATATATGAGATATTGACTCATCAAGCACTATATAAAATGTATCATACTTTATAGTATATGCATGTGAATGTATTTCTTTGATATTAGATGTGTGATCATGATACATAGATAAGGTATCCCTAATTTCATAAGTTGTATCACATGTAGGTATGGTATTAAATTTATATTCTCCTAGCGCACAATATAAAGAATTTATTTCTTTGAAATTAAAATCATAAGAATCAATAGTTTCATAACTCTTGTCATCTTTGGGATCCTTAAATTTTTTATACTCATATTCAATAATAGACCAAATATCAAATCACATACTTTCAATAGGTATTTCTATTTTAATATTTCATTAAGAATAATTAGTGTTATTAAATTATGGAGGTCTATTAGTTGCAGTTCACTCAAGTCTCATATTATCCATAATGATTGAGATTTTAAGTAAATATAAAGGTATATCTTTTGGTTAAAACTTGTTCACAATTCAAACTGGATAAAAATAAGAAATCATTAAACTTATCTGATATAAAATGTTGGTATTGGTGTAGATCTCCAGAGGGGGTTAATTGAGTTTTGAATAAAATTTTCTATTTAAAAACAAAATCCCTTAATTTTTAAAATAGAATTGTTAACTTAAAGAATATAAATATATATTTTGATATTTTGTAAAGGTTTCTCAAAGGATCGATCACAACCGAGTTAAAAAAATAAAAAAAACACTTTATCTTTTGAAAAAACAATTAACATCTCAAACAATATATGAAACACTAATTGAAACTAACTATAAGAGTATTATTTTACTAAAGAGTTTCGTAAAGATAAAAAAATTATAAAAGAGAGTAAAAAACTAAATAAAACACAATGGAAACAAATGAAATATGTTGAGTATCAAGTTTTGACCTAATCCTTTCCATTTGATAGTAAACTGGTACCAAGAAAATTTTTTAAACAATACATAGATCCACAACCTAGATCGAGTATTCCAATTAAATCACCACACAAGGATATCTAGGATATCTCCAATTCCCATTCACAGTTTTCATGGGAGTACAAATATGAATTAAAAAAGGTAATATTATCTCAGTATTATTCTATGATCTATATAATCCTATTCTTAAAAAATTAAAAATACAAACAAGAACATCTCAAGGTAAAAAAGTGATCAGAGAAAGATAAATAATTCTATAGGTGTATGATAACACTCTATCTCTTGATCAATATTTTCTTGATCATAAGTGACATCATATTATCTACAAATTTATAATTAGAATTTAATAAGATTTATATGAAAAAAAATCTCAAATTTATTATATTATTATGTGAAAAAATACTATTGAGATTCTTGAGAAACAGAGTAACTGCTTGTGTATTTCACCCTTAGAACAACATAGTCTTCTCTATAATTGTAATGCCCATTCCCATCTAAAACGGAGTCGTTGCATTACTAAGAACATTGTAATGGTTAGAAGGAATGAAAATTCATAAGGAAAGATCAGTTTAGTATTCTTGAAAAAACTATATACATAGATGTAACTCAAAATTACATTGGAAAAGGTTACAAAATACGATACATAACAAAAACTGAAGACTGCATCCACAAGAACTCAATAAATGATCTCCTCTTCATCACCTATTAAAAGTAAACAATGAATTGGGTGATATAAAATGATAAGTAAGGGTTAAAAATAGTAAAATAATGAATCATTAATAACCGAATTGTAAATAATTTTACATAATCAAAATGGCATGGTGAATAAATGAAAAACTCAGACCATTAATAAACTGAGAATGAAACTGCATCCATAGATTTTTTCATCGTGAAAAACTCAAGGATAGTAATAAGTGATAATGGATAAAGAGAATTATTATTAATTGGATGTCATGTATATGTAACATGATACCATAATACCGTAAAATTTTTTAGTTTTATGGGTAGAAACCCGTCTGATTTTTAGAAAAAAAGCTCGAAGGGTTTGTCACCAACTGATTTGTCTCATGAGACCTACGGATGCATAGAGGGGATATAGTGGTCCCCACACACATATGCATCTAAATATTTATTTATAAATATATCCAACACAATAGAAACATGAATTTACATTATCCATAGAGAATAGAGTATACTGATTCATCAATATTTCCACAGTCAAAACAATATTCATAATAAATACCACAAGTAAAATGGTATACGTCTTAGAAAATAATCATATCCATGATATGAGAATACGGATATTTAAATGGAATATAATTTAAATTGAAAATTGATCTAAAATGGGAATTAGGTACACCACATAAGAAAGAATAGGTGCACAAAACTAAGCAAGTCACAATGAAGTGAAAATTGAGACAAAGCTCATTACCACATTGTAATCAATTGTGTCCTATGAAAAAAAATTAATATCAACCAAATTAATCACAGAATACCATGAATATAAATATAATCATGATAATATATATCAAATGTTATTACAACTATACCACATATAAGAAATAAGAGGCAATCAATGGAAATCCCACATAATTGAAAGTGATATGAGAAAACCCCTTACAAACAATTCGGCATGGTAACGAGTGTTCTTGAGAGGGCTTAATGAGAAGTAAAAAGGGTAACCCATTATTTATATATCATAATGGAATTATGGTGGAGGTTCAAAAAAATAACCCATCATTAGGCATTAAAAATAAAAGATCACAACATAGGGGAGATTCTTGAACAAAAGTGAGAGAGAGGATTCATTACCTTATGCTTAAAGGTGTTCTTGATTGTTCTTAACGACCTGAATAATCAAATTTAGATTCATTAATTAATAATTATATAACCTAATCAAAATGTAATTGGTATTTTATTCCCTTATTAGGTTCATTAATGGCCTTTTTGATGGTGTAAGAGATTCAATTTTATTGTTGTTGTATCATTTCTTCTTTGGTTTTCATGATCTGTTAACTTGTATTCATGAATGGATGTTTTTTTGAAATATGGTTAAACATCAAGAATTGTTAAAATAAATTATTAGTGAAATTAAAGAGATACAAATGATCTTATAATTATTCTGGTTATATACCATGAGGATGGCTCATTCAATGAGTTAAAAACAAACGCTTGGATTTGTCTTGGCGGTTTTGTGCATAATGAACTTGTTTTGTGTTATTATTCCATATTATGAATGTGTAAGGATTATAGAACATTAAGAAAGATAAAATAAATATATTATGAACTTTTTATACCATTTAAAAGGCTTCATGACCAGTTTTTAAGATAGTAATGCAAATTTAAAACCCGTCTTCCTTGAGTGTGATAAATTAACACATCTCAGACAGGGTTTGCATTTATTGTATAAAAGGAGGGGAAGAGGGAGATTGTGATGAAATATTCCATTAGCATAATGAAAATATAGTGCATGTAAGTTACTGTAATTATCATGGGATTTGGATGAGGGGAGGTGAGAATGGAGAACAAAATAATGGAACTTTGTTAATGAAATTGAAAGAAAATAGAAGAAAGGTTCACCTCTTGAGTACTCCTCCTTGAGAATATCCTTAAGGCCTTTGTTTTTGTCTTTTTGGTTAGACCATATGGCCTTGTACGTGGGGATATGGCTTGGGAAAATTATTTGTCATAATTTAGGCAAGTCTTGAAGCTTAAGTGGTGTGGGAGGAAGAGGGGGTGAGGGGTGGTTTATATAGTGGAGGGGAGAGGAGTTTTCTTAATCTTATAATCATTAATTTATTATTTCCTCAAAAGATAAAGAATAGTAAGTATTCCATGACCAAGAACAGTAATAATTGCATCTGACTTAGAACCAATTGGGATTACATCATCAGATCATCATCAATGACTCAATAAATCCCTTATTTATCATTTATCGTAAATTATCGCATTTTACTATTCATCAAAAATTCAAGTATTTCAGAAAAATCCCAAAAATTCACTTTAAGCATTTTTTAATGTGTATAATCCAAAAATGAATTCCATTTTTTAAAAAATAATTTTATAAAGATTATTATTTTAATATTTAATTAAAATCATTATTTAATCAAAAAATATAAACAATTAAATTAGTCATCTTCCTTTTTAAGGTGCCTAAATTTATTTATACATTCATGGGTGTGGATACCATTCATAAGATTCATATTAATATTCATAAGGGTAAGTTACTATTCATAAGGTTAGGCTGTTATTCATAAGGTTATGTTACTATTCACCAAAAATTAAGTTAATTCCATCAGACTCTAAATATCATCATAAACACAACCGTGTATGTTAGATTTCAAAAATTCAAAACACACAAGTGGAAAATTTATGTTCAATGGCTAGGATATGATTATCTCCTAAATAACCAAGTTTTGTTTCAAATAAACTCAGAGCTTTATTAAATATAGGCTATGACTCGAATGTATTTAAGAGAAACATACCATAAAATGTTTTGGGTGCTACATTATTCCCTCCTTCAGAAATTTCATCCTCAAAATTTTTCATTTATAAATCCCACCAGAAGGATGTGGGTGGTTCTTCTTCAAAACATCCTCAGGTTCCCATGTTTCTTCCTCCATATTCTAGTTTTTTTAAAGAAACTTTACTAGACAAGTTGTCTGATTTCTCAATACCTGCTCCCTTGTGTCAAGAATCCCGATAGGCTTTTCACAGTATGACAAATTAGGTTCTAGTCCTATTTCTTCATAGGTGAGTACATGAGTTGGGTCTGGAATGTATTTCTTCAACAATGAAACATGGAACACATCATGAACTTTGGAGAGACATTTAGGCATTTCTAAAGAGTAAGATACATCTCTTATTCTTTCCAAAATTTCAAATGGTCTGATGTACCTGGGGCTCAATTTCCCTTTCTTACCAGACCTTAAGACACCCTTCCATGGAGATGCTTCCAGAAAGACATGATCTACCACTTGGAATTCCAAATACTTTCTTCAGTTGTAAACATAACTCTTCTACCTACTTTGGGATGCTTTAATATGGGCTTGGATTTTCCTCTCCTTTGTTGTGTTCTCTTCAATATGTTCTGGGCCAATAAGTTTCATCTCACCAACTTCATCCCAAAAAGTTGGATTTCAACATCTCTTTCCATATAATGCTTCATATGGAGCCATTTGAATACTAGAATGGAAACTATTATTGTAGGAAAATTCCACCAAAGGAAATTATTGATCCCACATACCTTGGAAGTCAAGAGAGCATGATATCATCATGTCTTCCAGAATTTGAATAGTCCTTTCAGACACTCTGTCAGTTTGGGGGTGATAAGTAGTACTCATATGAAGCTCAGTATTCAAATACTTCTGGAGACTTATCCAGAATTTTTATGTAAACCAAGGATCTCGATCAGACACAATAGATATAGGTGAACCATGAAGTCTTACAACTTCATTAATATAAAGTCTTTATAGGCGCACAAGTGGTAAATCTTCTCTTATTGGAAGGAAATGTGCTGATTTTGTGATACGGTCAACAATTACACATATTGCATCATTCCTTCTTGGTGTCCTCAGTAGTCCGGTGACAAAATCCATCATAATTTTATCCCACTTACACATAGTAATAGGTAGAGGTTGCATCACTCCTCTAGGATGTTGTCTTTATGCATTCACTTTTTGACAAACTAGACACCTTGACACGTAGTCAGTAATTTCCTGCTTCATATTATCCCACCAGAAATATTCCTTCAAACTTTATACATCTTTCTGCTACCCAGATGTATAGAGAAATTTGAGCTATGAGAATAGTCAAATAGTTCTCTTTTTAGCTCAGTTGATGATGGAACACATAAGCTCTTCCCAAACTTCATAACTCCATCCTCATACACGAAGTCTTCCAATCCCCATCCTTAACAGAAATAATTTTCTTATGTAGATTATTATCGTCATATTAAGATATTTTTATCTTCTCTAGTAAAGATGGTTTAGAAATCATTTGAAAGAGGAAATATTTTTCCCCTTATTTAACAATTCTCATATCCGTCATTAGTATATCCATGAATATAGGATCTCTCTCAATCCTAATTTTCATCAGAAGTCCATGATCATTCCTACTTAATGCATCTTCCACCTTATTTTTCTTTCCTGGGTGGTAGTGTATTGAACAATAATAATCTTTGAGTAACTTGATCCATCTCATTTGCCTCGTGTTGAGTTATTTTTGTGTGAAAATGTATTTCAATCTCTTTTGGTCCGTATAAATATCACATCTATATCCGTAGATATAATGTCTCAATATTTTCAGAGAAAATATTATTGTTTATAAATCAAGATCATGAGTTGGATAATTTTTCTCATAAGTCTTCAATTGTCTCGATGCATAAGCAATAACTTTATCGTTTTGTGTAAGGATGCAACCCGGTCCATTCTTTAATGCATCGCTGTATATTAAAAATCCATCACTTCCAGATGGAAGAGTCAAAATTGAAGTATTGACCAATATTCTTTTCAATTCGTTGAAGAATTCTATACATTATTTTGTCCACACAAACTTAACTCCTTTACATGTGGTCTTGGTTAACGGGTTAACCAGTCAATCAAGATTCTGAATGAAATGTCGATAGTAACCTAATAAGACAATAAAATTGTGTACCTCCGTTATGTTTGATGGCATGGGCCAATCCTGGATTTCCTTTGTCTTTGCAGGATCAACTAGGATTTCATCCTTAGATACAATATGTCCTAGAAAAGAAACTGATTGAATCCAAAATTCTCACTTGCTAAACTTCCCATATAATTCATTACTTCTAAGAGTTTTTAGAATAATCCACAAGTGATCCTACTGATCTTCATAGATTTTTGAGTATACCAGAATATCATCAATGAATACCACAACAAAGTTATCAAGATATTCCTTGAAAACTCTATTCATCAAAATTCATGAAAATAGATGGTGCATTCATTAGTCCAAAAGGCATCACTGTAAACTCATAGTTCTTATACCTGGTCTGAAATGTTGTCTTCAAAATATCTTCCTTCCTCATACTCAGCTGATGATATCCATATTTAAGTGAAATCATTTTAAAGTATTGATCTCCATGAAGTTGATAAAATAAATCATCAATATGAGGTAGAGGATACTTATTCTTTATGGTAAAAGCATTGATTTTCCAGTAATCAATTCTTACCCTCATGGATCCATCTTTCTTCTTGACAAAGAGGACAGGGGCTCCCTATGGGGAAACACTAGGTCAAACAAATCCCTTTTCACTAAATTCCTCATGTTTTTTATTTAGCTCCACTAATTCCATGGTGTCCATTCTATAGGAAGTCTTTGATATAGGTTTTGAACCAGGAATTAAGTCGATGGAAAACTCAATTTCCCTCTCTGGAGGATGTCTAGGTAAATCCTCTAGAAATACATCAATGTGTTCTTGCACTATATTCACATATTCAATTTGAAGATTTCTTTCCTCACCCAAAGATATTGGGTTCTCTTACTCTCCAAGAATTTCATTCAATAGAGCAACAGGGAGAGGATCTAGATAAGAATTGGGTAGCAAGGTCTCTACTCTAAGAATAAGATGTTCTACACCATTTTCAAAAATTGTAACTTCCTTTTTATTGAAACAAATCTTCACATCATAGTTTGATAGCCAATTCATACTGATAATTATTTCAAAGTTAGTCATTGGTATAATGATAAGATTACCAACGAAATCACGTTTATGTGACATAAGGGGGACTAGTTGACATGCCTTTGTTGCAATGATGCATCCCCTATGAGTTTTGACTTATAACTCCTTTATTAAATCAAATTGGAAATGTCTAATTTTCTTAGAAAACTAGGAAGATATAAATGAATGTGATGATCCAGAATTCAATAAAGTGTTGTCTAAGTTTGAGGAAACAATTAAAGTACCTAGTACCACACCATTAGGATCTTGAAATTCCACAGTTGTAATTGCATAAGCTCTCCCTTTCTCTATTGGATTTTTATGAGGCATGTTTCATTGGAGATTAGGAAACTCATTTTAATAGTGTCCCATATCTCTATAATTATAGCATTGAACATCATCAAGTTGTTTCTTCCCCTTGCATTAATGAGATAGATTACCCTTTTATTTACACTTATAGAAAACTCCCATTCCTTCCAAGAGATTCTCGAGATGATTATTTCCATAGTTCTCACATAATAGGAATTTTTTCATTCCCTTGTTCTTATTTGGAGCTTTACCTTTCCCATGGTTATCAGAAAACCTATTCTTATCTTGGTTTCCCTTGAGAAAATTGGATCTAGCAAATTTCTTCTTTGTTTTTATGGCACTTGATACAATTTCATCATATGATGAAAATGTTTGAGAAGACAGTGCCCTTCAAAGACTTGTCTTAAGAACTTCAAAGAAATGATCAATCTTGTCTGAAAGGTCACGTATGTAATCTACAGCATACCTTGCATGCCTTTTGAAGGTATCCTCATAATCTACAACACTGTCTTCTTCCCTTTGCTTTAAACTAAGAAATTTCCTCTTCATTTCATTTCGTTGCTCACGAGAGAAATATTTTTCAAAGAATATTTCCTTAAAAGTCCTCCATTCCATATTTTCTATTTCTTCTTCCTCTATGGTATTCTAAATCAAGGACCACCATTGATCCGCGTCGCCCTTGAGACAATATACTACCAGCACACCTTTTCATTTTCATTGCATCTTAATGTCATGAATATCTTTTCAAGGGACTTGATCCACTACTCAGAAACCACTGTATTAGTAGTCCCATAGAAATATGGGGGATTATGCCGCATGAAACAATCCAACATAGGTGTGGAATGGTTAATTGTTACAACCTGAGTAAGTTGTCCCAATATGGTCATGATCTGATCTTCTCTAACATTGACTGTGTTGACTTTCTCAGTGGGGAGATCCCTACATTGACCGTGAGTATTGATTCCCCTTATTCCATTAGACTTCATTTCTAAATAATGGCACACACTAGATTATGGTATGAATCATACTGTATAATCTTAACTTAGAAAAATACTTATCATAAATTGAGATCTTACACATGGCTAATCCCATAATCAGAAAAATGGTTTCTTTGAGAAATAATTTACATTTCAATCATTCATAATGGCTTGAAAAGAAAATATGAATTATCCTAAGCATATCCCCTTGGAGTTTAGTAACCAAGAGTACAGTAAGGCCTATTTTTGTGTACCAAGATACCCTCGGTCGAGCCCGAAACACCTTACTGGAGAATTTACTCATGGGTACATCTATGCCAAAGCCACTTCTACTAGCTCGTATCTAGACAGGGATGTATTTTCTAGAAATATTCACATAATCTATTCCTTACCAAAATACTAGGACGTTCTTGTACGTTCATCCTCAAATACTACATTAGGGCTTTGTTCCCTAATCTACAATTTCTAATCTAGTTTCCTTGTTTGCTACTAAACTTCCTTTGATACCAACTGTAATGCCCCAACCCCTCTAAACTCGAGTCGGTGTATTACAAAGTACATTGGCATGGTTAGAATGAATGAAAATACCAAAGGAACAATTAGTTGAGTGGTCTTGAATAAACTAGATACATAGATGTAACTCAAGATTATATTGGAAAAGGTTACAAAATATGATACATAACAAAAACTAAAGACTGCATCCACAAGAACTCAATAAATGATATCCTCTTCATCACCTATTCAATGTAAATAATGAAAGGGGTGAGAAAAATGCTCGGTAAGGGTTAAAAATAGCCGAATCATGAATCAATAATAACCAAATTGTAAAAAAAATTACATAATCAAAATGGAATGGTGAATAAATGAAAAACTCACACCATTAATAAAATGAGAATGAAACTGCATCCATAGATTTTTTCATAGTGAAAACCTCATGGATAGTAATAACTGATAATGAATAAAGAGAATTATTATTAATTTTATTTCATGTATCTATCACATGATACCATGATACCATAAAAACGATTTAGGTCTATGGGTAGAAACTCGTCTGATTTTTGGAAACAAACTCAAAGGGTTTGTCGCCAACTGATTTGTCTCATGAGACCTACTGATGCATAAAAGGGATATAGCAGGCCCCACCCACCTCTGAATCCAAATAATTATTTATAAATTGATTCAACACATGATCAACATGAATTTACATTATTTGTATAGAATAGAGGATACAGATTCATCAATATTACCATAGTCAAAACAGCATTCAAAATAAATACCGTAAGTAAAATGGTATATGGCTTAGACAATAATCATATCCATGATATGAGAATATGGATATTTAAATTGAATATATTTTCAATTGAAAATTGATCTCAAATGGGCATTAGGTACACCACACAAGAAAGAGTAATGCACAATACTAAGTAAGTCACAATGAAGTGAAAATTGAGACAATGCTTGTTACCACATTGTAATTAATTGAGTCATATGACCAAAAGTTAATAAACACCAAATTAATCACATAATACCATGAATATAAATATAATCATGATAATATATATTAAATGGAAGTACAACTATTCCAAATATAAGAAATAATATTCAAACAATGGCAATCCCACAGAATTGAAAGTAAGATGAGAAAACCCCTTACAAACATTTCGGCATGGTAACGAGTATTCTTGAGAGGGGTTAATGAGAGGTAAAGTGGTATTCCATTATTTATTTAACATAAGGGAAGTATGTGGGTGGTTAAAAAACATACCCCATCATTAGGAATTAAAAATAAAAGAACACAATATACGGGAGATTCTTGAACAAAAATGAGAGAGAGGATCCCTTACCTTATGCTTGAAGTTGTTCTTGATTGTTCTTAACGACCTAAATAATCAAATTTAACTTCATTAATTAATAATTAAATAACATAATCAATGCTTAATTGATATTTTATGACCTTATTATGTTCATTAATGTCCTTTTTTATGGTTTAATTTATTCAATTTTATTGTTTATGTAGCATTTCTTCTTTGGTTTTCATGATCCGTTTACTTGTATTCATGAATGGATGTTTGTTTGAAATACGGTTAAACATCCAAAATAGTTAATATATATTATCAGTGACATTAAAGAGATATAAATTATCTTATAATTATTTTGGTCATATTCAATGAGGATGACTCATTCGATGAGTTAAAAATAAACGCTTGGATTTGGCTTGGCGGTTTTGTGCACAATAAACTTGTTTTGTATTATTATTCCATATTATGAATGTGTAAGGATTCCGAACATTAATTATAATAAAATACATATATTATGACCTGTTTCAACCATTTAAAAGGTTTCATGACCATTATTTAATATATTAATGAAATTTGAAAACTCGTCTTCCTTAAGTATGATAAATTAACACATCCTAGACGGTGTTTGCATTTATTTTATAAAAGGAGGGTAAAAAGAGAGATTATCAAGAAATATTCCATTAGAACAATGAAAATAAAGTACATTTAAGGTACTGGAATTATCATAGCATTTTGATGAGGGGATGTGATAATGGATAACAAAATAATGGAACTTTTTAAAATAAATTGAAAGAAAGGAGAAGAAAGATTCACCTCTCGAGTACTCCTCCTTGAGAATCTCCTTAATGCCTTTGTTTTCAGCCTTTTGATGAGACCAGAAATTCTTGGACATTGGGAGAGGGCTTGGGAAGAGTATTTGGCAGAATTTAGGAAATTATTGAAGCTTGAGTGGTGTGGGAGGAAGAGGGGGTGAGGAGTGGTTTATATAGTGGATGGGAGAAGAGTTTTCTTAATATTATAATCATTAGTTTATTATTTCTTCACAAGAAAAGGAATAGTAAGTATTCCATGACCAATAATAGTAATAAATTCATGTTAATTTGAATCAATTGGGATTACATCAGTAGATCATCATTAATGACTCAATAAATCCCTTATTTATCATTTATCGTAAATTATCGCATTTTACTATTAATCAAAAATTCATGTATTTCAGAAAAATCCAAAAAACTAACCTTAACCATTTTTCAATGTGTATAATTCTAAAATGATGTCCATTTTTCAGAAATAATTTTCTAAATATAATTAATTTAATATTTAATTGAAATTGTTATTTAATCGAAAAATATAAACACTTAAATTATTCATCTTTATTTTTAAGGTCCCTAAATTTATGTATACATTCATGGATGTGGATACCATTCATAAGAGTCATATTACTATTTATAAGGGTAAGTTACTATTTATAAGTGTATGTTACTATTCACCAAAAATTAAGTTAAGTCCATAAGCCTCTATATATCATCCTAAACACAACTGTGTATGTCAGATTTTCAAAATTCAAAACACACATGTGGAAAATTTAAGTTCAAGGGATAGGTTATGACTAGCTCTTAAATGACCAAGTGTTGTTTCAAATAAACTCAGTTCTTTAAGAAATATAGGCTATGACTCGAATGTATTTAAGAGAAACATATAATAAAATGTATGGGGTGCTAAAATAGTCACATCTTCTAAAATGATATCTTCATTGAAAAAGATACTTAGGGAAATAATCATTTTGTATTCTGGCACATGGCACAAAATCCTAGAGTAATATATATTATAACTCTGTATTTAATTATTTCATTTAATTCTTATAAGTTATAGGTCAGAATATATTACTAAAATATAATCTGAGTCATAAACAGTCTCTTTGAATTATTCCATGTCAGAATTCATGATATATTAAACACGTATAAAATTACTTCATCTAACTATGTGGTCACTTTCTTTACACCTGTGGCATCTTTGATACATATAAAGGTTCTGACTTCCTAGAATAGTTGTAACTGATCATGTGGTTGATCCATTAATTTTTAGGTATTCAATTATCCCATATGATTTCATCACGTTAAAATGACGTAGCTTGAAGTCATATGGTCCCTTTAATAGTTTTTCAAAATTTTAAATGGTTGTTTGAATTTTCCTTCATAGAAAATATCATATAATTTCTTCGATCATTTTGGTCTTGTGGTAGCTTTAATAAATTGTGATAGTTTCAAAAAATAATCAATAAGATTTAATTGTTGTCCTCTCTTGTTGGTCTTGTGGTTACTTGGTTTCTTTTTTATATTTCTAGGATGGTTGATTGGGTGAGAACATGGATGATGCATTTATCATGGGTGACCACATGGATAGTGTAAGGTATTTATGCGGTTGATCTATAGTTTTTTGGTCATTTATAGACATAGATAAATATCCATAATTTACAGAAAATATATATATAAATTTCATAAAATTAGAAATTTATTAGAAAAAAAAATAAACCAGATTTTCCAATATTAAAACAATTAATTTATGGACTAATCCAAAATGAGTTTTTTTTTTGAAAGAGAGAAAAAATTTCATGTGTGGTGTTTCCACTAGTTTCAAGGGGGTTGTGAGTAGATTACATATTAGTCTTATAAATATTTTGGGGGTATTGGCGAGTTTTGAATTTTTTCTTATATAATGGAGACAAACCCATTGATATAGAGATTAGTTCTATCAAGAGTGTGATATTGATGGAAGATAGAACCTGAATCAATGATGAAGATTCCTTATAACTTCCTATTATATCTTTATTCAATAGTTTTTAATATAATTTTATTTTAAAAAAAATCTAAAAATGATACTTGGATAAACATCATTGAGGAATAATATTGAACTTCTTATTATTTTTACATCATTAATGTCACTCTTTCTAAAATTTATTTTCATCCTAAATTATTTAGCAACATAATTTCTAAAACATTGAGATTCAATGATAATAAATATTAGTTGAATTCAATTTAAGCTACTTAATAATATATGAAAAAACCTAGAAAATGAACTACTCATGAGAGTTGCACAATAGGATCAAAATAAAATTTGAATCTGGTGAGAATTGATTTCATCAATTTTGTGAATGAGCGAGTTCTATTCTTAAAGAACTGTAGGATTCATTAACTCATGGGTTGACCTGCTTAAAATATTAGAAATTCTATTTATCTCTATTCTAGTATAATTTTCCTAGTTCATGAATGAAGTATGAAAATTTAAAACTAGCTATTCAAATTACTCTATCTTATTAATTAGTTCTCATGACTTACATGTGGCCTATTTCCTTCCATGAATTTTTTGAACTCAATTTTATCATAGTATAATCATTTATCTAGTTTCATTATATACATAACTTTTTTTGTTTTCAATTTTATTATGATTTTATTATTTTATTCTTTGTGTGATCACAATTATGCCTTATTTATGGGATCTAATCCTTCCTTTTTTACTACAATAGTTTATGTAGTTGAAATAAATAAATAAATTTTCATGTCCTAAATGATCTTTTCAACCACTTACAAATTTATTTTCTAAAGAATAAAATCATCTTTTAGAAAAATTCTCCAAACACATAGTATAACATACATGTCATGGATTAAATAGTTTATTTATTACATATTAATATTAAAATTAAAAAAATCTTAATAAAATTTATTTAATAAATTTTATCAATATATTATTAAGATAATATAGTGTTTAAGAGGATAGTATGAGTATGCCTGGACGTACAGAAGTTCAAATTTGACAAATAAAAGACTATATTGGTCAAAATTCGAAGTGAATTTCACTTAATATCATATTTGAGTTTAGGTTATGTTGGAAAAGAGTAATTTAAAGGCTTTCTTTTGGTTACCATAATAAAGTGAATATAAATTTATCCTATAGGATGTTAGGATGTTTTGGTAAGTCAAAATGGAAATAGTAACTTTATTTACCAATAGATCTTATGGAAAATTATTTATAGAACATTTTTTAAGAAATGTGATTATATACTATGATTTTATTATATTTAGAAAATATAAATTAACATAACAAAATTTGATATTGTGGAGTTAAGGAGGTTTATGATTTTCAAGGGTTTGAACTTTAATAATGTGATTCCTAGTTACCACAAATATTCAAACTAGCTTTATTCATAGATGTTACTCAATAATTATTTTAGTGGGAGGGTTTTATATGATGTAAAGATAGATATGTGATAATAATTTAATATATAATTAATGAGTTTAACAGATTCCCTAAAATTTTAGCATACATAAGTTTGATCTGGTAGTATATAACATGTATATTTTTTACAAGTAATTATGTGTTGTTTTGTTAAGTATTATTAGTAGAGTTTAATAATATAAAATGTATTATCTTATAGAAAATGAAATATTAACTTTATTATTCTTTCATATTTGTTTCATAATTTATATATTTAAATATATTTCATTAAATTAAATTAAAATTGTCCTCTAAATGTATGGATTTGAGTTACCCCTAACCAATGTTCATCCTAGATTTCTATAGGTTATGATGATATGTTATGGTTAATGTGAGTATAATTATTGTATCACTATAAAAATTATGATCATGGGTCACAAAACATATTTTTAAACTAGATGGACAATGAAATATAACACATGGAGTGGTATACACTATTTATTTGGTAGAATAGGGGTCCATGGATAATATTTGGATTTATAATTAATTATTATTGGTGAAATACCTACCATGAGAAACTCTATACATATATTACCTTCTTATAAAATCCTTGATGCTTAGCTAATCATGAGGTGGTTGGGTATGTTAGTGATCACATCATCAGTTAGAGATCAACTATTTTGGGATTTGAACTCATAGATGGAAATTATGTAACTAAGTCCCTTGATTTAGATAGAGTAAGGAAGAAATTGATTGTACTAAGACAGTACATATAATATGTCTATCTATTTGGGAAAGGGACATGTGATGTGAACATCCATAATAATTAATCACACGTGATGTATTCATCATCCTAGTAAGTTTATACCTGTACAATCAAGAATATATGAGTTGGATATATATATATATATATATATAATTGACATACTTTGTATCTTGTGGTCACTCGATTCAATGGATAAAGTGATTGCATGAGAATGCATGCATTTATTTGATGTAGCTTGTGTACATAGTTTTAAAGTTACATGTCTTTGATTGAGATCACACCTGATTCCATTATATCTTGATAAGTAATGAAGCCTTGTAGGAGGCCACTATATTCTTATAATTATGGATCAAATGATTTATATTTTTTAAAATACTATAATGGCTTGTGGGGTCACACTTTTTGGTTGAATGAATAGGAATTGAGTTGAATTAAATATGTTCTCTATAAGTGTTTTAGAGTTTATCCAAAAGTGTTTTGGATGTGTATTCACAAGATTTAACATATTATGTGATACAAAGTGATGTTGAAGATATATTTCTAAAAGTGTTTTGGAAAATATCCCAATGAAGTTTAGGGTATAATTTTACGTATTATTATATAAGATACAATATAAGGTGAAATTAAAGTAGTTTTTTGAGACTTTAGTGCAAGTAAAATATTTAAGGATATATACACTAAATCCCATACACATATGATGTATAACGGTTATATAATTCATGATGATTGGGTAAATCATAAGGCATCAAATAATGTTCTCATTCCAATGTCTTATCCAATCATATTAAATGATTAGGAAATATCATTTGGAATACTATTATAAGGTATGATGTATACTTATATCCAATGATCATGAGAGCTAAATGATAATAGTTATCATTCATGAATATTCTATGTTTTTCTTCTATTAAAAGGATATTTTCCATGAGATGAAATATGTTGGAGTGTTAGAATAGCCAAGGGTTAGAACTGATGCATTTATAAAATTATAATTTATGAGTTAATGCATGTTCACTTAAGGATTATCCTTGAGGGTTTTATTGTAACACCCCAATCTTCCACGGTATGTTTCCCTTTGAAAAATGTAGTAGCTTGCATTGTACGCAACATGGAGTTTTAACAAACCACGACCAATCAAACTAGCCATTATGAATAGTAATACCCACTTTTTGAAATGTTATAAATTTTATTTTTCAAAATGGAATTCATTTTTTAATTTGTAATATCTAAATTATCTTAGAGTGAATTTTTTTTATTTTTCTAGAAACATTCCATTTTTTATGAATAGTGAAAAACACTGCATTATTATTTTAAACCGGCTTTTTATTTATATAATTAGTTATATTATTTTAGTTTATTTTAGGTAAAAATAGATACATAATACCTATATATTTTCAATTTAATTTATTGTAGTAATTTTATAACAAGTTTAGATATATAAAATTTTATTGAACTTTTTACTGTCGTTTACCCACCTCCTAAGTGCATTTGCAAATTTTAATAAAACCTAATTTTTCTACTACTATGACTTGAATATAAAAAATCCCAGAGACGCGGTTAATATCATTATGTAAAATTTTGTTCAATAAGATGAAAATAATTTTTGGTGAATAGTAACTTTGACTTTTATTTAACACAGTTAAAAGTAAATAGGGTAATTAAGGGTAAAAATGATATCATAATTACCCTAACACATGTCCTAATTATATTGGATATGTATATTTAGACCAAAAAACCTTAGGAATAAAATATTACCCCCTTTGGTCCCCTTGGATTAGATTTGGACATTTATTATTATTTTATTTAAAGAAGAGTTAAAAGAGTTAAATTCAATGTTTAATAACTAAAATATTTTTAATATATGGTTACACACAATATAAATTCAACTATAAATATTCAATAGAAATATAAAAATATTTCCTACATAATGATATTTTATTTATAATTTTTAGACATTAAATAATTTAATTTATTTATGACACAATGATGATGTAGTAATTACCTTATTAATGAAATATTAAAATATTTGATATTATAAATATCCAAATTAATGTAATTTGAGAATTTTGATGAATTAAACTAATTTTAGAGGTCAATATTACATGTTAGGATTTATTAAATAATATTTTCCGAAGTAATCATGTTGTTATGATTTTCACAAAAACCAAATACTAAATAGTGTCAAAATTGACATAATTGAGTTTTTAAAAAAATACTATATTATTAATTTATATAATATTTTTAAAAATATAAGGATAGGCTAAAATACTTATATAATCTTATATTTATTAATAATGAACCACATGGGGTTCATTTGTCTTGTTATAGTAAGTTTATTAACCATGTAATATAAAAATACAAAAAAACATGGTAAATGTCAAACTATTTAACAAAGAGTTAAATATTAAAGATAAGGTTAATACGGTGACATAAACATGTCTAAAACCTATTGGTTGAGGGTTTTTCGACCCATACCCACCTTATCCTGTAAATAAATCATGTTTGAGCCATTATAAACAGAAAATTATTTTATTATAATATAATATTTCAAGATTTTCCTAATGTGACCTTCACCTCTCTTATTAAAGGGTACTTCCCCTTATATTAATTTCACACCTCCAAATCCATTTAGATCGTCCAAACCCTACCAAAATATCCTCCCAACTTTCCTCCATTCACCCTGGAGGCCTTAATTTGGTCATAAATCCAACCTATGGTGCCCTTTTGGTCAAATCGAAAAAAAGAACCCGAAGAAGAGGTAAATATTTCATCACCTCATTCAAGTTATTTTCTTCGTCCACTTCCTGTTTATTTGTTGTTTTCATTATAAAATAATAAATTTAGTATCTTATATATAATTTGATGTTATTATAAAGATTTTACAACCATATTCATTGTTCTATCTATCATATGAATGGAAAAGTCACCATACGTGCGTAGACACGGCTTGTCATCTCCACGTCGTGGTGTAGTTTGTTATTCAAACATTTAATTATTTGGATGGTTATAATAATGAGTATAACTGATGTAAATAATAAATATAACATTTTAATAATTCGTTATATATGATATACCATCCAATTACATATGATTTCACCCTCAATATAATGATATTGTCGCTCATGCGTACGTACGGATTACCTCTCCACGAACGCAATGAGATTCATTCCCCATCATAATCATTCAAGAATAATTATTATTTTATGATTAAAAATAATTTTTATGAACATAATATAATTCTTTATATTAATCAAATACATCCTATTCATAACAATCATGACTTACGTAACCAGTCATATAAAGGAAAACGAATCAGTTAACACCCGAAACGATGATACTACAAAAATATTATTAACAAAGAAATATTATAAGATAATATATGATATCATATTTATGTATATGATTCTTGTATAATTTAATAAAAATGTTTTAACGATTATACAGGAGGTTATAATACCATCTACTAAGGAAAAGTTTAAGGTAAGGGTTAATTTCACAATCTCTTTATTATCCGAGGTTGTTTTTATATAAGTATCTACTAGGACCTCTTTATCATCCATATCCATGTTTCTTAAAAATGTATTTTGAAACATTTTTACTATTTACTAGAATATTGGTTAAATTCATTTATACCCTTGTTTTACTTTTTATAAAATGGTTTGAAAGGAATCTTTCCATCGTTTTCCAACCAAGGTACTTTATGACCTTTTTGACAAAATTAAGGTAAGAGTGTCTTTTTTTTAACTTATATGGTAGGTGTGGATATTTTCTTCTGTTATATCACCGTTGAGGCTTCCCATACAATCTTATAAGAATATTTTCAAAATAAATGTTTTCTTTTATAATTATATGACTTTTAAATTATTTAAAAATAGAAAGAGATATTTCTATACAAAAAGTTTTGATTTCATCTATGTCAACATCCTTTGATGGATTTTAAGCTTTTTTGAAGTTGATTTATTATGATACAAATCATTCATATTGTATTGAAGGTTTTGTGATATGTTTGACTATGGATGTGTTATTTTTACACCATTCTTGGTTTATGGATAAATTATTGACATTTTAATATGATAGTTTTAATACGAATGTTTATTTTAATTTTAAACCTTTTCATATGAGGAATTCATAGAACTTAGTATGTGATAGGTGGAGCCCGATATAGCTCCCTGATGAATTGGTAGGTCTCATGAGACAAACTAGTGTCTTGTACCAAGGCCTTGAAAAAATCTTATTTGTATTCTTGGCACAAGGCCTTGATTATGTGGTTATGAAGTCTGGCATTATGAATTATATAATTATGAAAGTGGCTATTGATATTGCATATGATTATTAAACTAGTAGAATATCCATGGGAATAAGTAAATAGAAATATTTGATTTTATCTTTTCTATATTATACTGAAGTTTAAGTTTAAAAGGCTTTTGTTTTAGTCTTATACATTGACTTAATTTTTTATGCTTATTTATGAAAGTTTCCACTATATTGTTATCCTTACTCAGCATATGAGCTCACCCCTTTCTATGTATTATTTTTCAAGGATGTGAATAAATATTTTATGTTTGACCTGTAGGAATAGTCTAAGGATATAAGTGTGCTCAATGGGGACAAAATGTTGTTGATGTTTTTATTTCATGATGTAATGTAAAAATTATGAATGTATATAGTACTTCCAAAGTTACTAAACTGATCGGTATTTTGGGACATGATTCCGTGTATCATGTCAATGTTATGTAATAATGCACTAACTCTAGGTAATTGGGGTCGGGGAATTATAGTTGGTATCAGAGGAAGTTTAGTACAAACCTTGGAAACTAGATTTATATAAACTCTGATTAGAGCACATTACCCTAAGATAGACTTTGAGGATTGGTATAGAAGAACTTCCTAGAATCTTGGTAATGTATAGATTTTTTGTATTTTACAAGAAAAACATCTATGGATGGATACGAGCAGGTAGAGGATGCTCTGGTATAGATGTACCTCGGAGTGAAAAATCTGACAAGATGTTTCAGGCTTGGCCCGAGGTATCCTGGTACACGACAACGGGCCTTGCAACACTCTTGGTTATGACACTCCTGGGGTATATGCATATAATAATTCACATTTACTTTACAAACCATTATAAAGGATTTATGAGTATATACCTCCTCAAAGAAAACATTTTTTTATGATTATGGATTATATCCATAAATTGTTCTATTGATGTTAAATTTTTTACCAGTTTGAAATTATGTATTGTGATTCATGAACTAGTCTAGTGTATGCCATTGTTTAGAAATGGTGCCTAGTGGAGGGAATAAAAACTATATCAATGCATGTAATCCATGTAGGGATTCCACTCCTACTCAAGATAATTATAGTGGAGATGCTAATGCAACTGGTGCTGATCAGCTTATCACCATATTGGGACAACTCACTTAGTTTATGAATAACAACTTTACCCATACGGAGCATCCTGATCCACAATTTGGAGGATCTATGTTAGACCGATTCATGAGGAAAAAAACACCAACATTCAATGGGAGTACAAATCCATTAGTAGCTGAGAAATGGATAAAATCCTTAGAGAAAATATGTCATGCTTTGGGGAGTAGAGAAATGTAGAAAGTCATCATGGAAGTTTATCACCTCACGGGAGATGTAGATCAATAGTGGTCATTAATCCAAAACATAAAGGAAGATAAAGAAGTATTGAACATGTAATGGAGGGAGTTTAAAGATATTTTCTTATAAAAATACATTCCTAATTACCATCAAGTTGATATGGAAAGACAATTTCTGAGTCTAAGGTAAAAGGAGGATGAGAATGTCGCAAAGTATGAGGCTAACTTTAAAAGGTTAGAAAGGCATGATACAGATTATATACATAACCCAAGAAGTAATATTGATCGTTTCATTAATGGGTTGAAACCATTTCTTCATCTATCATTAGTCTCGCAATCTTTCTCATCGTATGAAGATATTTTATCATGTGCTATCAAGACAGAAAATGTATTCTCTAAGTCTTACAACTTTAAAGAAAATACAGAGAAGAAGAGATATCTTGAACACTATTGAAAAGAAAATAAGGAAACAGGGAATAAGGGAAGAGTCTAATTTCCACCCTATGATAATTATGGAAGGAGGCACCCCAGTGTCTGTCTTGAAGGAAAAGGATTAAGCTACAAATGTGGAAGGAAAGACCGTCTTTCTGGTGATTGTAAGGGAAAAAATTAAGATACCAATGTTCAAGGCTACAATTGCAGGGAGATGGGACATTATGAAAATGAATTTCCTAAGATTTAGAGAAACTTGCCTCAGAAAAGGCCAAGGGATCAAGTCCAAGCTTATGCGATCACTAATGCTAAGGTTGAATCTCTAAAAGAAGTGGTGGTGGGTAATTTAATTATTTCCACAAATTTAGCCAATGATTTCTTTGATTCTGGACCATCTCATTTTTTCATATCTTCCCAATTTTCTAATAAAATTAGATATTTTCAATTTGAATTAACAAGGGAGTTGTCAGCCAAAACTCCTAAGGGAATTATCATCACAACAAAGTTTTGTGAATCAGTTCCCATTAGGGAATATAAATGTTCTTTATATTCTAATATCATCATCATACCCATGATTGAATTTGATATAATCTTCAGAATGGATTGGCTTTCAGACCATGATGAAAAAAATTATTTTAAGAAGAAGGAGGTTGAAATTTTTTATGATGATAAAGAGTACCTTATCTTTAGAGACGAAATGTCACCGATTGATTCTTATCTAGATCCATCCCCAGTAGCTCTACTAAATTCAATTATTGGGGAGGAAGATAATGAAATAATTATGGGTGAGGAAAATAATGTTCGAATAGAGGATGAACCTATTGTGCAAGAATATGTTGATGTGTTTCCAGAGGATTTACCTGGATATCCTCGAGAATGATAAATTGAGTTTTCCATTGATTTAATTCCTACTTCAAGGCCCATATCGAAGACCCCTTATAGAATGGCCACTGTGGAATTAGTGGAACTAAAGAAACCATGAGAGGAATTGAGTAATAACGGATTTATTCTCCCTAGTTTTTCTCCATGAGGAGCCCATGTCCTTTTTGTTAAGAAGAAAGACAGATATATGAGGTTGTGCATTGACTACAGGGAGATCAATGATATAACAATAAATAACAAGTATTCCCTACCTATCATTGATGATTTATTCAACCAACTTCATGGAGCTCAATATTTTTCAAAGATTGAACTTCGATCTGGATATCATTAGTTGTGTGTGAAGAAGGAATAAATTCCAAAAACAGCATTTCGGGCCAGGTATGGGCATTACGAGTTTACAGTAATGCCTTTTGGATTGACTAATTCACCCTCTGTCTTCATGGATTTAATGAATAGAGTTTTCAAGGAATATCTTGATGAATTTTTAGTGGTGTTTATTGATGATATCTTGGTATACTCAAAAATCTACAAAGATCATGAAAATCAACTGAACACTATTCTAAAAACCCTTAGAAGAGATGAATTATATGGGAAGGTTAGCAAGTGTGAATTCTAGATTTAATAGATTTCTTTTCTTGGACATATTGTCTCTAAGGATGTAATCTCTGTTGATCCTTCAAAGACCAAGGAAATCCATGAATGGATAGTACTGATGAGTATAACTGAGGTACACAGTTTTGTTAGTTTAGCAAGTTATTATCGATGTTTCGTCCAAAACGTTTTCCGATTGGATAACCCATTAACCAATATCACACGTAAAGGGGTTAAATTTGTTTGAAAAAAAGAGTGTGAAGAATGTTTTGAATATTTGAAGAGAATATTAGTCAATGCTCCTATCTTGACTCAACCATTAGAAAATGATGTGTTTGTTATTTATAGTGATGCTTCAAAGAAAGGACTTGGTTGTGTCCTTATGAAGAATGATAGAGTTATTGCCTATGCACTACAACAGCTAAAAATTCATGATCAAAACTATCCCACCCATGATCTTGAGTTACCAGCTATAATCTTTTATCTGATGATATGGAGACACTATCTATATGGTGAAAATGTGTGATTTATACTTATCACAAGAGTTTGAAGTATATTTTCTCACAAAAATAACTCAACATGAGGCAAAGGAGATGTCTTGAAGTACTCAAAGATTATTATTACACAATACACTACCACCCAGGGAAGGTAAATAAGGTAGTATATTCTTTGAGAAGAAAAGATCATGGAGTTTTGAACAAGATGAGAGTTGAAAGGGATCCTATTTTCATTGATCTAATAAATATTGATATGGGAATAAACATGGAAGGTGAAACATCAATACTTTTTCGAATGGTTTCCAAACCATCTTTTCTAGAAAGGATAAAAAATTCTCTGACTAATGATGAGGAGTTTCAAAAAATATTAAATCTATAAATGATAGGATATTGAGTGACTTCGTATATGAAGATGGAATTTTGAAATTTGGGAATAGAATTTGTGTTACTGATATACCTGATCTAAAAAGGTAATTGTTGGATGATGCTCATAGCTCCAATTTCTCTATACACCCTGGGAGAACCAAGATGTTTAGAGATTTGAAGGGACATTTTTTTTGGGACAACATGAAGAGGGATATTGCTGATTTTGTGTCAAGATGGATGGTTTTTCAACAAGTGAAAGTTGGCAGGTAATATCCTGGAAGAGTCATGCAACCTCTTCACATACCTAAGTGTAAATGGGAAAATATTACTATGGACTTTCTCATGGGGATACCAAAGACTCCTAGAAGGAATGATGCAATATGGGTTATTGTTAATCGTCTTACCAAGTCATCACATTTTCTTGATATAAGAGAAGATTTAATACTTGAACGTCTATCAAGACTATATATTAATGAAGTTGTAAGACTCCATGGTGTACCCCAATCGATTGTTTCTAATCGTGATCCCCATTTTACATCATGATTTTGGAAAAATATTCAGAAGGCCTTGGATACTGAACTTCATCTGAGCACTGCCTACCACCCTCAAACTAATGGACAGTCCAAACGGACTATTCAAACCTTAGAAGACATGTTGATATCTTGCTCACTTGACTTTCAAGGTATGTGGGATCAATATTTACCTCTATTAGAATTTTCCTATAACAATAGCTTCCATTCAAGTATTCATATGGCACTATATGAAGCATTATATGGAAAGATATGTCGCACACCAACTTGTTGGGATGATGTTGGTGAAAGAAAACCCGTAGGCCTATAACCTATTGAGGAAACAGTGAAAAAGGTGAAGATTGTCTAAACCCACATCAAAGCAGCTCAAAGTAGGAAAAAGAGTTATGCTGATAATCAGAGGAAGGATTTGGAATTTCATGTAAGAGATCATGTATTCTTGAATGTATCTCTATGGAAGGGTGTATTACAATTTGGTAAGAAGGGTAAATTGAGTCCCAGGTACATTGAACCTTTGGAAATTCTAGAACGAATTAGAGTTTTGGCTTATCATTTGGCAATTCCTCCAAGTCTCTCCAAAGTTCATGATGTGTTCCACGTATCACTGTTGAGAAAATACATGTCTCACCCAACGCATGTACTCACCTATGAGGAAATTGAACTAGAACCTGATCTATCTTATTTTGAAGAGCCTGTCAAAATAATTGATATCAGAGAACAACTGTTGAGAAACTGGACGACTCTTCTGGTAAAAGTTCTATGGAGAAACCATAAGTTGGAAGAGGCAACGTGGTAACCCGAGGGATTTATGATGAAGAACCACCCAAATATTTTTATATAGTACTATTTAAGAAATTTCAAGGATGAAATTATTTTAAGGAGGGGAGAATGTAACACCCTAATCATCCATGATACGTTTCCCTTTGAATAATGTAATAAATTGCATTTTACGCAACTTGGAGTTTTAACCCACCATGACCAATCAAACTAGCCGTTATGAATAGTAATACTCACTTTTTCAAATTTTATAAATTTTATTTTTCAAAATGGACTTCATTTTTTAATTCTAAATATTGAAATTAGCTTAGGGTAAATTTTTGGTATTTTTCTAAAAACTTTCAATTTTTGATGAATAGTGAAAAACACTACATTATTGTTTAAAACCGACTTTTTATTTAAATAATTAGTTATATTATTTTAATTTATTTTTGGTAAAAATAGATACAAAATACCTATATATTTTCAATGTAATTCATTGGAGTAATTTTATAATAAGTATATATATATAAAATTTTATTGAACTTTTTACTGTCTTTTACCCACCTCCTAGGAGCATTTGAAAATTTGCATAAAACATAATTTTTCCTCTTCTGTGAGTTGAATATATAAAATCCTAGAGAAATTGCTAATATCATTAAGTAAAATTTGGTTCAATAAGATGAAAATAAGTTTTGGTGAATAGTAACTTTTTACTTTTATTTACCACGGTTAAAAGTAAATAGGGTAATTAAGGGTAAAAATGATATCATAATTACCATAACACATGTCATAATTCTATTGGATAAGTATAATTATAAAAAAAACAACCTTATAAATAAAATATGACCCCCTTTGGTAATCTTGGATTATATTTGGACATTTATTATTATTTTATTTAAAGAAGAGTTAAAAGAGATAAATTCAATGTTTAATAACTAAACAATTTTTAATATATGGTTAAACACAATATAAATTAAATTATAAATATTCATTATAAAGAAAAAAATATTTCCTACATAATTATAGTTTATTTATCATTTTTAGGCATTAAATAATTAAATTTATTTATGGAACAATGATGATTTAGAAATTACCTTATTAATTAAATGTTTAAATATTTGATATTATAAATATACAAATAAATGTAATTTGAGACTTATGATGAATTAAACTATTTATATAGGTTAATATGACATGTTATAATTTATTAAATAATTTTTTTTCAAAGTAATCGTGTTCTTATGTTTTCCAAAAAAACCAAATATTAAATAGTTGCAAAATTGACATAATCGAGTTTTTAAAACAAATACTATATTATTAATTGATATAATATTCCTAAAAATATAAGGTTTGGAAAAAATACTTAGATAAGGTAATATATATTAATAATGAACCACATGGGGTTCACTTGGCTAGTTATAGTAAGTTTAATAACCATATAATATAAAAATACAAAGAGACATTGTAAATGTCAAACTATTTAACTAAGAGTCAAATCTAAAAGATAAGGTTAATATGGTGACCTAAACATTTCTAAAACCTATTGGTTGAGTGGGTTTCGACCCATAACTACCCTATACTATAAATAAATCATTTTGGAGCCCTTATATGCTTAAAATTATTTTATTATAAAATAATATTTTAAGATTTCCCTAAAGTGACCCTCACCTCTCTTATAAAAGGGTACTTCCCCTTCTCTTAATTTCACACCTCCAAATCCATTTTTCTGAGCAAAACACTTCCCAAATATCCTCCAAACGTTTCTTCCTTTATCCTAGAGGACTTATTTTTATCATCAATCCAACCTAACGATCCCTTTTGATCAAATTAAAAGGAAGAACCTGAAGAAGAGGTAAATATTTCATCACCTCTTTCAAGATCTTTTCTTCTTCAACTTCCTTTTTCTTTGTTGTTTATATTATAAAATAATAACTCTAGTATCTTATATAGACTTTGATGTTATTATAAAAATGGTACAACCATATTCATTTTTTTATCCATCATATGAATGACAATGTCACCATACATGTGTATGTACGGCTTACCGTCTCCATATCGTGGTGTAGTTTGTTATTCAAAAACTTCATTATTTGGATGGGTATAATAATGAGTATTAATGATGAAGATAATAAATATAAAATGTTAATTATTTTTTATATATGATATATCATCCAATTACATATGATTTCACTATCAATATAATGATATTTTCACTCGTGCGTACGTACGGATTACCGTCTCCACGAACGCGGTGAGATTCATTCCCCATCGTAATCATTCAAGAATAATTTTTATTTTATGATTTAAAATAATGTTTATGAATATAATATAATGGTGTATATTAATCAAATACATCCTATACATAACAAACATGACTTACATAACCAATCATATAAAGGAAAAGGAATCAGTTAACAAACGAAACAATGATACTACTCAAATATTATTAACAAAGCAATATTATAAGATCATATATGATATAATATTTATGTATATGATTCTTTTATAATTTAATAACAATGTTTTAACTATTATACATGAGTTTATAATACCATTGAATAAGGTAAAGTATAAGGTAAGGGTTAATTTCACAATCTCTTTATTATCCAAGGTTGTTTTTACATAAGTATCTACTGGTACCGCATTATCATCCACATCCTTGTTTTTTAAAAATGTATTTCAAAAAAATACTATTTAATATATTATGGGTTAAAGTAATTTATACCGTTGTTTGACTATTTAAAAAATGTTTTTAAAGGAATCATTCCGTTATTTTCCAAACATGGTATTTTATGAACTTTTCGACAAAATTAAGGTAAGAATGTCTTTTTTTAACTTATACGGCAGGTGTGGATATTTTCTGCAGTTATATCATTGTCAAAGATTCCCATACAATCTTATAAGAATATTTTTAAAATAATTTTTTCTTTTATAATTATATGAATTTTAAATGATTTCAAAATATAAAGATATATTTCTCTACAAAAAGTTTTGATTTCATCTATGTTAACATCCCTTGATGGATTTTAAGCTTGTTTGAAGTTGATTTATTATGATAAAAATATTCTATATTGTATTGAAGGTTCGGTGATATTTTTCACTATGGATGTATTTTTTTTACACCATTCATGGTTTATAGATAAAGTATTGAAATTTTTTATGCTAGTTTTAATATGAATGTTTATGTTATGTTTAATCCTTTTCATGTGAGGAATTAATTGGACTTAATAAGTGATGGGTGGAGCATAATATAGCTCTTCGATGCATTGGTAGGTCTCATGAGACAAACTAGTGTCTTGGCACAAGGTCTTGACAAAATATTATTTGTAGTATTGGTACAAGGCCTTGACTATGTGGTTATGAAGTTTGGCATTATGCATTCCATAATTATGAAAGAGGCTATTGGTATTATATGTGATTATTAGACTAGTAGAATATCAATGGGAATAATTAAATGGAATTATTTGATTTTATCTTTTCTATAGTATGCTGAATTTTATGTTTAGAAGGCTTTTTTAGTCTTATACATTGCCTTAAATGTTTATGCTTATTTTTGAAAGTTTCTTCTATATTGTTATCCTTACTGAGCATCTAAACTCACCCCTTTATATGTTTTATTTTTTCTAGGATGTGAAGAAATATTTTATGGTTGACCTGTAGGGATTTGATAAGGATATAAGTGTGGTCAATTGGGATAAAGTATTGTTGATTTTTTTATTTCATGATGTAATGTAAAACTTATAAATGTATCTAGTACTTCCAAGGCTACTAAAATGATTGATCTTTCGGGAAATTATTCCTTGTATCATTCCAATGTTATGTAATAATGCATTGACTCTGGGTAATTGGGGTCAGGGACTTAAACTTATAATGTGGAATTAACAATGAGATAGTGATTATTCAATATTTCTCAATCCTTACCTAAATCTCTCCTTCCTATAGCTCTCTTCTCCTGCCTCCTTTTCACTATAAGGCACTATCATATTAAGAACAATGGAAGAATCGTAACCGTATGATGGGTGATTCAGTACAACATATAGATACCTATAGAAGAGGTTTGTCATTTGGATGCCTCTATTTTGATCTTCATCATGTAAATGATATGAATAAAATTAGAGTATCTATATTTTTTGAAAGGTATAGAATTTTTTCTTTTTAAATTATGCATGATTTTGGTTTTTTATATGTTTAATATTTTTTTGGGACTCTTTATTTTTTCTTTAGTGTTTAAAATGTTTCATGATATATTTTAAATCCTATAAATATATGCATGTAATTATATAACCAAATATATAAATATAAGACAATACATATTCAACAATTTGATAAAAAATTAGGTGATTGTCTTTGGGTAATAATGATAATGGATGTGACTTGATTTATTGACCGTATATGATGAGTATATTACAATCATTAAATGTTGTGAAAAGAAACCATGGATGAAAATATTCCTACAAGATTTAGGTAAGAGTAAAGAAATTTATATTCTATTATATTTTAAGATTATAATTTTCTTATAATGGTACCCAATATTTAACCCATGTTCCTAATATAGGGGAATTTTATATCACTCGATTAATAATGTCATATAATATAAGTTTCATTAGTATCTCTTGTTGTGGGTGTTTTGTGTAGGGATTGAGGGTTTGTTATTAATTTCTCTACTGATTGGAATAATATTTGATCCCTCTTGGATTCTTTTTGTGGTTGTCTTGTAATTTCATATTCTAAATGAATGATTTTTTTCTTTTTCCCAAAAAAGACAATTCGTAAAATTTTATGATCATTTTTTTAATAAAAGAGAATATGAATGTATAAAAAGAGAATAAACGAATATATGACCCAACATACCTCCAATAGAACCCCTCTTGGACCTATAGGGAATATAGGAGTGACCAAATAATATCAACACTAATAATCAATAGGTTTTTGACTACTACTGAGGGTTTAATCACACAACATGGGAGGTATTACCATCATAAATCCTAGGAATGATATGAAAATCCTCTAATAAACACTAAAACAAGTAAATAACTATAATCCCAATAATTCACATGTAATGTTATATTAGTCAATAAGATAACAACATCAAGATAAATACTAAGAACAACTCTAACATATTGACTCTAGCACTTATCAATCTCAATATCCTGATCAATTAATATCAATATCAGTCACCAGTTTTACCATATAAATCATTAAAATCATTATATATAATAAGGGGTGAGAATATAAGTATACTCAATTGGTTCCTCTCTAAAAACACTAATAAAAATTTGGATGAATAATATTAAATCTTCATGAAATAAGTAATGAAAACAACTAATTTTCTATTCTATGGTCAACTACTACCTACCGTTACAAAGGATTAGTCATTAAATCTAAACAAAATTATAGTAATATAATAATCGGGGAAATATATAAAGAAATTCACAACACACCTATATCCCTATAAATATAATCATATTCAAATCCTAAAAACATACTTATTTTTTCTTATCCCTTCCATATCCATATAACCACAACCACATACTGTTTCCTAGCTGAAACTACATAAATACATTACATTCAAAAAATAATTCCACATCACAATCACATATCATATATCATAACAAAACAACCATTGCCACATTACCTCATCATCAACACATCACTACCACATTACTACATTACTCCTCTGTCAATACCACTCCAATTAACTATAATACTATTTGAAAATAAATTTAGATAGGGGAGTAAATATCCATCAATATCACTCATATCATAGATATTGGGGGTACACTTGGTACCCAAAATATCTTGAGTACATTGATCACATTACCCAACTTAGGTGGTGGTGTGTATAAAATTATAAAAAAGATAATATATATATATTAATAATTGAGATATAACCTTGGTTCCACTTTTATATCATACACATATACAACCAGAAACCGTCACTACAATTTCATTGTCGCACACCAACACTTTATGCCACCTCTAACCACATAACAATAATCACCAATATAACAACACAATACCACTTCTTCATAACAAATCATTTTCTACCTATTTCATATTAAATTAAAAATTTCTACTTCCATCATTTTCCAATATCATAAAATTCATTAGCCACATAATAATTTCCAAAAAACTGCCATTTCACATTAACCACTTCCTCTTTCACATTACTCAAATAACTTTTTAGATACTTCATTTTATCCACATTAATTAACTAATTCCATCACTTTTTTTAAATTTAATCCCATTACCATTAAATTTAAAAATTCATAAATTTTTTTTATCATACTTCCCCATTCCCATTAGTATATGACACACTGACCACATCAATCATACCACACAACTCCACAAAAAAAATACTTAACATCCTGAATTATCTCCTCTTCCATTTATAAAATGTAGAACCATACCAAAATATTATAAGCACATTAAGACTCCAAAACAATAACCACAAATAACCTATTACTATTCATTATAAGTAACCTATGAAAATAACCTCTATAAAAAACTATTCCTAAATAACTACCCTTATCATTACATGGAAACAACATAAACTAACCACAACAGAAAACAAAACAACCTCTTAAATCATAATTCATTACTTGTTTTTCAATTCGGTATCAAGAAGAAAATATTGAATAATAATTGAATTGTATATTCCATTTAAATTAATTATTTTATTTTAATTACATATCCCAATAAAATCATGTTCCAATATATTAAAAATAATAATCTTATATCAAATTAATATACTAAGAAAATCAATAAAGTAAATATATATCAATAATAAGAAAAAACATGTAAAAAATAGTTGATACCAATCCCTCATTGTATTTATTCCAATTCTGTATCTTTATTATTCCAATTACATCTCTTTAACTTAATAAAATCAAATCATGGTAATTTTATGTCAACATAGTTGATAAATAGAATGAATCTAAATTACCTACCTCAAACAGAGCATCATCAAAACAATTCTAAGATAAGAGAATAAAATCAACATAAAATTCAAGAAAACTTATAATGAATCTATATCAATAAAGAAAACATCAATCCTACATTTAATATTCTTCTATAAATATCAAAAATATAACACCACTCTTAGTCATAGCATCTGAAAATAATGAAAAAGATAAAGAATAAGAGAAAGGGGGAAAGGGAACCAGGATAAAACATAATCAATCACATTAATACAAGGGATTTATATACACCAAGGGTATCAAATACCACCAAAACCATATCTCCAAAACACCTAGGTTATTAGAGGATTCAAAAAATAAATAAACTAGGGGATAAAGTGATTCCATTATTTTCTTTGAAGACTTTTTTAACTGTTTAATTATAAATTTAAATTTTTTTAATAGTTTTTCTTATGTTATTAGTGTTAGGTTAAAAAATTTGTGATTTATATTTCCATAATTAATTTGAAGTAAAAGAGTTTAAAAAGTTAAATTCGTAATATTTCTCATACCATTACGGATGACATAGGACCTTCCAAAAGATAAAATGTCTTCTAACTATATGAATGAGAGTTTTTAAAGTGATTTTAAGGGTAATAAATTGTTTTCAGGTGCGACGTAATGGTATTCGATAGTTTTCTTATGCTGTGTTATGGAAAATTCAGTTACTGCGTAAAGGTAACCTTGGGTTTTCAAGAGTTTCGTAATGGTAAAATTGTTTTTCTTAAGGATATGTTAGGATAAATAAGTCACTTTATAAGGGTCACTTAACACATATGTAGAGTTTCCTAAGGCTATAAATGGGTCACCAAAACACCGTTTTTATGTTTTTACCACTACTGCTACATTGTAGGGACACCATGGAAGTTTAAGAGAGAACATAGAGGCAATGGAGAATTTTAACCTGCTATGCTAAAGGCTTTTCAAAGGTGTCATAGTGATCCTAGAGTTTGAACCATTAAAAGATATTTCACCATGGATTGACTTTCTACACTATAGCTCAATGTTTCCCATATTAATATTTATGAATCTATGGAATTGGGATGTATAATACTATAGAGGTACAAAAAATGGATGTGCTACATTTGTGAGGATTAAGATGATGAGGCTGAGGAGGATATTGTTACTCTATATCCATGTAGAGGGAAGCCTAGGGAGGAAGAGTTTCATATAAATAGTTTCATCCACACCATAGAGGGGTTTTTTATTGAAACATCAAACAAATGATATCTTTAGCATACCCTCGATCTTCACCCCATGTCCTAGTGAGAAATAAGGAAACATATGCAATGAGCCCAATATATATAGAAGTGGATAAAAACACCCCCTAAAATCAAGTATTTACAACTTAAATTGATATAAAAATATTTTAATAAAAGGAAAGGTGAATGAATATAGATGGTTAGATATTTTTTTAAAAAAATAGTTGGGTGTTGAAACACACTTAGGTCAAACAACAGAGTGGAGTTTTAGATTGTTTTTGTAGTTTAATTTTTCTTTTCCCTTGTAACTCATGTATATTTTTAATTAAAGTATTTGTTTCTATCTCTCTATATTACTCTTCTCTACTATGATCTCTTACACTCTCAATGATGAGTGACTGTCCTAAGGCTTGGTCTTGGGGGAGGATTTCACGGTGTTCCTCAAAAAATTCACTTCAATTTTTTATTTTTTTTATTTTGTTTGTCGTGTGGGAAAGATAACTGATTAAGATATGTGTGGAAATCATTCACCACTTTTTTATATTCCTCTCAAAATAATTCTATTATATAAATGACATTAATTAACACCTTTATTTGGGAAAAAATGTATACTATAGAGTTGAGTTTATTTAAGGGATGAAACAACATATGATGGAGTCGGTTCTTGGAAGGTGACACACTCTTGATTAAGGTGTGTCATCAACCTTGAATATTAGAGGAGGTAATGTTTGGTATTTTTAAGAATTATCTTAATTATTCTAAATTTTACACTCATATATTAAGGCTAAAAGTTAAAGATGGAATTATAAAATAGAATTTAGGTAATATTAATGGATAATGAAGAAACTTGATTATCTGGCATTTGGACCAAGATATTTCTTTTTTTTACTTGAATTATTTCTATTTACATTTCATATGGATGTCAGTTTTACATTTTCACTCACATTATATTTACCCATATTTTCCATTGTTCTATAAAATAATGAAGACACTAAAAATAATATAAGTGAATGAGGGTAATGTGTGATATACTATTAATCTCATCAAGTGAGATGACTTTATTTAGACATTATGCTGTATTAAGGAATAAATTATAGCTATTGTACCACCCTATAATAGAAATGTAAAAACATGGTGTTGTTTCCATTGAGTCAAGTGATTGATCATTTTTCTTTTTTTCTTTTTGTGAATAGATTTCCTTTTTTTAAATAAAATCACCTATGATGCATTCAAACTACAATAATTATGCATCGGTAAATTAATCACAAGTGAAAGGACATGTGCTTCAAAATTTTGATGAAGACCTATAAAAAAGGGTTGATGATATCACTATTTTGGTCAGACATATACTAAAATGATATATTACAGGTATCTCATTATAAGAACTGATGGACATGCATAGTGAAGTCAAAACCGATTATCAAAGACTAAAGGATAATGGGGAAGGAATGTCCCCACTAATATTTCTTGTATTTGAACCTAAGGAGGCCTAGAAAGAAATGTCTAAATATCCATTCATCTGTGATCAACCATTACTGGAGGAGATTCATGAAGAATATTGGCCTATTGATATAGTTATGGGACATCAAAAGTTCATGGATGAATTTTAGTGTGAATTTGAAGTGCAACATGATCTCCCTATCTATAAAATTGTATAAATAACACATTTGTATCTCTCTCTTGATATGGAAGAAGATACCACCCAAGAGGTGGAGTTTGGAAATGGAATATAGGATCCTCGCTAATTTCCTTAATCTACTACCACTCAACTCCAAGATACACTTTCCATGGAAGAATTAATTATAGACAAACTAAATCCTGGAGATAGTCTTTTCTTGACCTCATTACATTATAATTTTAATGAAACTAAATTGTGTTTCACCAATCATTATTTTTGAATTTTTATATTTAGAAAAATATTTTTTTACCTTGGTGGATGAAGAAGAAAAATTATATGCACCTAAAGGGGAATATATGGATCTCCCTAACCATATTGAACATTTATTAGAGGAATACAATGAGGAGATACATTTTCCTTTTATTGAGGATACTAAGTCACATGCTACTCACATTAAAAGGGAATAATTTCATATTGATTCATCATGTTTTAGTTTTGTTCAAGTAAAATTATATTCTAACATTACATTTGATTATTCCATTTATGTGGTGTAACTCCTTATATTTTATGAAATATTTTTTTTAAATAAACTCAATTACTTCGATATATTGTGTTATATGCAACACTAAGTTTTAATGAACCATGATATACTATTAAATTATTATTTAATGTGATAGTTTTCACCAAGTCATTTCAATGGAAATAATTAATAGTATTAACTAAATTATTAAAATTTATGGTTTACATGTACATATAATTAATTATTTGGATAAAAATTAATTATAACCAAAAATAAAAACCTATTGCAAATAAAGGAAATGATTTTCTGAAAAACTATTTTTATGTGTGAAAGGTGTTTGTATATTAATACATTAAATTAAGCACTATTGGAGAATGATTTTAAGGATGTTTATAAATTATATATTAAATAAATAAAAATTTATAATTCATTTAATGTGTTTTCTAGGAAAGAGATAAGAATATATCTACTTTTATTTATAAAAACTGTTTTTTTCTAAAAAGTGGTTTCATCATGTTTTGAAAACTTATTTTAAAATAGTTTTTTTCATAAATTATAAAATCTATTTGAAAAACTAAACTTCTTTTTTTAAATTATCATATCAAAATCTTCTTAGGTTTTATTTTTTGTAATTTTTGGAAAAGATTAAATTTGTTATGAATGGTGAAAAATAATGATTTAAATAAAAAAGTGTCATCAATTTTAATTAATTTAAAAACATACATTTTTTTAAATGGTTTTAAAAGTAACCTTATTTCAATAAAATTTATATCATTATTTATGAATTTATGTTTAATTTATGTATAATGACTTTTTATACTTAAGAAAAAAAATTCATTGGACACCCTCTTTTTCATCTAGATTCAGGGTTTAATTATAAATTAAATTATACCACATAAAAAGAATCAATTTGGTAAAATTAATTATAGAGTTGGAGTCACCGTGATTAATATTATTTAATATTTTCATCTTAATTTTTGGTCATAATGTATAGAAAAAATAGTTAAAGTTTTTAACCAAGTAAAAGAGTGTAAATTAAGTTAACTTAGGATAAAACTAAGTGATAATGCCACAAATTTTCATCCTCAATATTATTTTATTAAGGTATTTCTACCCTTATCACCTTAGGCTTTATGTTTAGGAGTTTTTTGGTCACTTTTTGATACAAGTGGCCTATATAATAATTTATATAATGAAGAAGACAAAATGTCACCCTATTGTTCTTAAATATCAATTACGTGTTTAAATAGGGGAAAATCAAGTTATGAAAAAATATTTATGGGCATTTTTAGAATAATGAAATTATTTTATTGATTTTAATTTATTTTTCATTTTTATTAGTTATATAATTACCTTAAATTCTTACGCAACACTGATGTAGTAATTATTTAATTAATAGGAAAAAATGGACATAAAAATATTAACAAAAATATAAATTGAATGAATTATTGTGTTCTATTAGTTTTTAAGAACAAAATAATATATTATACAAGTTTGAACATAGTTTATTTAAATTCCATATTTACCTTTTATATTTTTAAAGTCAAATAAAAAGAATAGTTTCAAAATTGATATTAATATTATTTTATAAAAAATAATGATTTGTTAAATTATTTAAATTCCATAAAATCATATCTTCATCCAATTGATTTAATATTTATAAATTTATCAATCATAGTCTATTCATTGACTAATTTTTATTTTATAATAACTATTTGACCATTAAATAGTGAACACTTTTTTACCATGGTTACGGTTTAAACGGAGTTTTCTAAGATTATGTTAAAATTATATTTTCACACACATAGGATTTAAATTTTATAAATTTGATTTCATATTTAAAGATAGTTTTTTAAAATTATATAATATCCCTTATTTTATTTTTAGTCTTAAATGATAAATTGCCTAAGTAGAAAGATTAGTTACTATGGTGAAAATTAAGTTGATAAATATGTGTATCCTTAGAGGTAAAAAGAATAACATGTTTAAAACATTTTTATTTTTTTCATGGTAGATGTGAGGATAGACCATAATTACCCTCCACTCTATTATTTATTTATTTTATCCATTTCAATATGAAAATTAATTTATATTAATTTAATTTATTGATAAATCCCAAGAGATTCGCTCTCATCCCTTTTAAAGGGGAACCTCTTATCCTCTACTCATAATAATTCAAAATCCTTTTGGTTCATCTAATCCCTATCCATATCACATAAAAACTTCATTATTCATAAAATATAGTCCCTGTTTTTATTAGAAAATACTCCTAGAAATTCTTTTGGTGTAAACCTAATTAGGTTGTTCAAAGAGGAGGTATTGTTCATAACTACGATTTTTTGTTTTATTTCTTCATCCACCTCCTTCAAATATTATTAAAACATGATGATATAATAATCTTAGTATATTGAATAAAATTATACATTATTATGTAAATTTAATGACCTATATCCATACCATCTTCCTTAAAATGGAAAACTAAACCATCAATTTTTTGTATGGCGTACTACCGCCCTACGAAGCGATTTGATTCATTTTTCACATACGCATTACATGGAAGGTAATAAGTATCTATTTAATGGGTATATGTGATATATATGACATAATAATTATTCTTTAAATTTTAATTATTATTTAACTTTTTTTATTCTATTCATCAAAAAAGATGAAATGGTATTCATGCGTATGTACGGTCTACCATCTCTTTGAATGATACAAATCATTTTTCTATCTCCAACTTTTATGAATGATTTTAATTTGTATATAACGAAAATATATTGTATTTATTTCATTAATAAAATTCATTATATTATGTAACTATGATCAACATACAAGGATCAAAACTACTAAACTGAAATTCTCAAGGAAAACGAAACATTGAACCCCGAGAAATGCATATTTTTATAAAGAATTATTAATAAAATGGTGTTGAAACATAATAATGAGATTATATATGATATTAAAATAATTTATATGACTCTTTAAGTTATGTATAGAAAAATTAAATACATTATACATGATTCTAAAGTTCTTTTGAATAAAGATAAACTTGAAGGGATTTTTATCTCACTTTTAATACTATAAGACACGTGTAATATTCACCAATTGTTTCTTTTTTGTTGTTTATATACTTTCCATGAATTTATTTTATAATCAATTTCATGAAAATTATTTGGATTTAAATATCCATTTTAGGATCTCTCTTTCAAGAGGTTTATGATTCAAAATATACCAAAGTAGTTAGGCTTTTATGTTACAATCTCATGGTTTATCAGGATTGTTTATGATTAAGATTCTAATAATGAAATTTCATGATATACCTCAAAATAATTATAATTAATTTTATTTACCTCAATTTATGTCTTGAGAATATTTTTTTTTTCTTATATTTTTCACTATTTATGTACTCAAGAGACCGAAATAATGTTTTTAAGGAGAATCAACAATATTTTTCTCCCTGGTCGAAAACAATTTTCCTTCTATATCTATGTTTTCTAAAAAATGATTCAATAAATATTTTCATATTCTCTAAATGATTATTTAAACTCATTTTTACCCATGATTTATTGTTACAAATTTTTTTAAATAGATTCTTCTAATAATTTTTTGAATGAGGGACTTTTGACTTTTTTACCAAAAATGAGTAAGAAAAATTTTTTTAAACATGTACGACATGAGCGGAATTACCTTATATCATGACCAATTAATTATTTAAAGAATAATTTATATTTTTCCAGTGTTATTTTAAAATAAAATGATTTTGACTATATTTTTTGAATTTTAAAAAAGATTTTTTTCATAGTGGAATAGTTTTTTTCTCAAGAATGTTTTATTAGTATTTCTATTCATCAAAAATAACAAACTTAGATGTTAGTTATGTTTTACTAGGGATGCAATACAATAGTAAAATCCTTATTTTTTCATTGGATTGTTTATTATTATGATTATGAGATGTTTATGAAGCTTTTTTATTTTCCACAGTTTATTCTATTGGGAAATTTTGTGATGTTTATAAAAATTGGTTCTTTTCTAAGGGTTATGATTATGATCAATGTATGTGGTATATATGAAATTATTTTTATAGTTTTTTCCATTAAATCCCTAAAATTCATCGGGTGATGATGGATAAATCCTTTGTTAATTATGTTATGCATGAATCTGATTTCATGTTCACAATGTTATGTGCGGACCTACTTTCATGTCCATAAGGTTGTGTGTAGACCTTATTTAATCTCAATAAGGATATTAATGGACCTTATTTCATATCCATTAGGTTATGTGAGGACCTAGATTTCATTTCCATAATTTTATTCATGTACCTGGATTTCATGTCCATACGGATATGCATGGTCCTAGTTTCATTTTTAAATTTTTATGTGAGGTTCTATTTTCATGTTCTTTACTTAATAAGTAAACCCGATTCAATATAAACATGTTCAAAATGTTATAAGTTTATGTTTATTCCAAAAAACATTATCTTATGTCAATTTTTTTCTCTCATGGCTCATGTTCTTTGAATAATTTAACATTCATGTCTTATGAACTATTATGATTTGTTCCATGACTCAGGATTTTGATCTATGATATACAGGGTCTTGATATAAAATGTTAATATTATAATTTTATACCCTTATGATCATGTTATATTTAATTAATCATTTAAATATCCTTTTTTAACCCTCAATGAGCATCTAAGATCACCCATTCTTATGTTTCTTTTACCTAGGATATGAATAAATGTTTTAACTAGGGAATGTCTAAGAAGAGTGTTATATTTGGAGATCTATTTGGGGGATGTTAAAGATCATTCAGCAAATAAGATGATTTTATATCTAGTATCTAAAGACACTAAATTTTTAGAATCCATATGTTTGTATATAATTAATTAATTGAATATTAATATAAAAAGATGTAATATTTAGGTATGAAAATCTTTGGTGTCTATAGTAGGTATCATAGAAGATTTAGTCAACCATTGGAGATTATGATAAGAAAAATTTGGTAAAAACCTAATGATAAGAGTATGTATAAGATAATATCCTATATTTTTTCTATGTGAGATATTATATGATTCTCCTAGAAATATCTTCATATCTGGATACTACAAGTGGATGTGGATCTAATACAGTTCTACAAAAGGGTAATAACTCTGAAAAGGTTGGATTGGGATTTGACTTCATCGTAACCTAGAGTATGATATATAGTCCGTGTTGAACACTTGGTTTTATACTCCTTAGGAATATGGTTTGGTTAATCTATATTTTCATTATGAACCATTGTGAAGGATTTGAGTAAATAATTATCATATAAGACCTTGGTTAATCCAAAGTTGTCATATATTTCAAAGATAATGTCATGATTTACACATCCTATAAATAATTTTTCATTATCATGTGGTTTCCCACTATGATCATTATTTCTCATGCTATTAATTTTTTTCAGTCAAAGGTCAGAGCCATAAGTAAATGGAACATTGAATTCGATGGAAAATGTGGTCATGAGAATCCAAATGGGTTGATGACTAGATTGAGGGATATTTTGATTATTCCTAGTCAATTATCATGATATATTATTAACAACATTCACCTTAACCAGCACTTGAACTCACCAAAGAAAATAATGATAGTGTTTTATGAGATATTTAGTGGTGAATACCATGGAGGGAAGAATATTCAGATTCTTATATGTATTGAATGTGGGGAGAATCACACAAGTGGATGTCTAAAAGGAACTAGAAGATTATTTATGTGTGGAAACTAAGGTAATCAAATGAGTAATTTCTAAGGAAAATTGAAGAGTTCTATGGGGGGATATGATGTTATTCCTAAGGTTACATTTATAGTCCAATGTATTATGTGCGGGGAATGTGGACATTATCCAAATTATTTCCCAAATCCAAGAGATAACTTTTAGACCAAGGAAGGTTGTAAGTTATTACAATTGTTAAAGTGTAATGATTTAAGTTTTTATGTATTAGGATATGAGATTTATATTAAAGAAGTATTTTAATCAATGGTAATCTAGTTAAATGAAACATGAAACATATAAGGATTTTTCTTTAGTAGTTTTCATTTATGGATTTTAAATCATATGTTGAATGATTCTGAAAACCAAAAAAAAAGTTATTTTTACATAAGGTGATATTTTTGAAGGGTAAAAAATTAAAGGAATTATAACCCTTAATAGGTACATGATGTTGAAATAACAATGATATAAATATATGTTTTATTTTTATGGGATATTATAGATAACTTTTGACCTATTTAGTGATTTGATGACAAACCGGTTTATGTTATCTTTGATAGATTTCATAGTATTTTTGGATTTATGGGATATATTAAATTATCTTTGATTTATTTAAGGAATGTGGAGGGAGATAATTTTTGTAATTATTCATGTTTTCATTATGGTTTTTTTGGTATTTCTGATTATTACATTGTTTTAGGATATTATATGATTAAGTTATTCACATATTTGGTGTGTGATTTTAATATATATTTTATATTATTTGGAAGGTTATTGTAAAGTTGATTTCTGAAATTTAGCAACCTACATTCAAAATTAATGGATTTAAATATTGTTCAAACATATTTTTGATTATCCTTAGTGTTAATCATTTTTTGAATGTATTAAGTGGAGCATTGGGTGTTATTGTTGTCTTTTTACAGATTAATGTATTATATCTATATTTTATAACGTTTTTTTACCATTTTTGTTTTTTAAAATATTTATTATGGATATTATAATATATTACAAGTGAATTTTAGTGCATCAGGCATGCAAAATTCATTTTTAATATCCATTTTTTGGGTGATAGATAAATTGTAAATTGATTAAAGCACAACCAAAGGTTAAAATTATGCTTATAAAGTTAAAATAAATCATGTATGTAAACTTTATTGTGATCTCTATCATGACAGTAAAAGAATAACTCAAAATAGGAAATGGATCTTGAGATACAAGCATTATTCTTTTACCTTCATTTTTTAGGAATCAAAAGACTTTTAACTCATCATAGATCTATGGTTTTGATGTCATTTCCTTTCTCTTAATCATTCTCTCTCTCACTCACTCGTAGTATTTGGGAGTTAGTTTTCAATTCAATTTCCACATTTTAACTTCCTATAAATTTTCTCCATATCTGGTAACTCAATTATATTGTATTCCATGCATCCTTTTTGTTTTTTGTTTTCCCTTTTTAAATAATTTTTTGTTATTCCTTTGGACAATGTGGATTTCAACAACAGAGTCTTAAACTATTAAACCTTTGATCACAGAGACAAATTGTGCTGGTGTAATTTATTTAAATGTGGGAGAATAAAACACCATGATATTTTATGCATTATTATTTTTCAAATAAATTGAATTTCATTTATATCTTGTGTTTCACAAAACATAGAGTTTAAACAAACTGTGATATAATATTAAAATATTATTTTAATATAGCAGTTGTTGCCTATCCATTGGAATTGTAGTTATGAATATGATTAACTAAATTATAAAATTTTATGTTTTACATATATAAAAAATCAAACCTATGGTTATCTATTAATTTTAAATGAAAATAAAAACTAATTGAAAAGAAAGTAAATGTCTTTCTGAAAAAAAAAATTTATACATACAGGGTTATTTTTTCTTAATAAATTTAAATATTCACTATTTGTGAATTATTTTAGTGAAAATTATATATTATATATTTATTAATATTCTTTATCATTCATTTAATATGTTTTATAGGCATGGAATAAGAATAAATATAGTTTTATGCTTAAAATTGTATTTTTTTTCTAAAAAATGGTTTTTTTGTGTTTTGCACACTAATTTTATAATAGTTTTTTCCCCATTATGAAATTTATTTTAATAAATGAAATTAATTTTTTAAATCATCATGTCAAAATTATCGTAGATTTAATTTTTGGGAATTTTTTGAAAAGATTAAATTTTGATGAATAGTAAAAATAATGATTTCTATCAAAAAGTGTCATTTCATGTAAAGAATTTTAAAAGTTATATTTATTTAAATGGTTTTAAAAGTAAAACTATTTTATTCTATTTTAGGAAATTATAATCAATTTTATTTTGAGTGATTCTTATAAATATTTTTTATACTTAAGAAAACTTTTTCTTTGGAAAACTATCATTTCATTGCAAATTTGGGTTTAATTTTAAATTAAATTATTCCATTTATAGAAATTGAATTTCATAAAATGGATTTAATTTTTTGAAATCGAATATATAATATTATTTAATGTGTTCAACTTAATTTATGGTCATAATGAAAAATAAAAACAAAAAAAAATTATGGCCATGGTAAAAATGGTCACCTCATTTCATCTTCTATTCACACTTAAAAATCCTTTTGGATAATCCAATAACTACCCAAATACATTCCTTACTTCCTTTCCCATAAACTATAGTTCCTAGTTCGATTAGAAAACCCTCATAGGAAGGCTTTCAGTGCAACCCTACAAATGTTATTTGAAGAGGTGGTGTTGTTCTTAACAGATATTTTTTTTATTTCTTATTCCACATCCTTCAAATCATATTAAACCATGTTGATATAATAAAATCATTATATTTTATATTATCAAGTTTTATTATTTAATGATAATGACCTATATCTATCTCCTCTTCCATTAAATGGAAAATGAAACCATCGATCCTGTGTACGACAGACTACCACCTCACGAAGAGATGTGATTCATTTTTCACATAATCCTTACATGGAAATAAATAAGGATAAATTTAATGAATATTATATATATATATATGACATAAAAATTATTCTATAATCATGAATTATTATTTACCCTTATTTTTTCTATCCATCTAAAAATAATAATACATCATTCATGTGTATGTACAACCTACTGTCTCTATGAATAGTCTAATTCATTTTTTCTATCTCCAAATTTTATGTATAATTTCAATATGTATATAATAAAAATATATGGTATTTATACCATGATTAAAATTTTGGATATAATTTAATTATGAAAAATTTACAAGGATTAGAACTACCAAACCGAAATTCTCCTGAAAATATAGAGTAAACCCTAAGAAATATTGAATATGATAAAGAGTTAGTAATAAAAGGATATTAAAATATTATAATGATATAATTTGTGATATTAAAATTATATATATGAATCTATAATTTAATTATAATAAATTAAAATTTATTATACATGACTATAGAGTTCTTTCGATGAAAGATAAACTCGAGGTAATGGATTTTTATCTGACTTTTATTACTGTGAGACAGATGCCATATTCACCACTTCATTCTTCTATATGGTGAATATAATTCCCATGAATGTATTTTATGATTCATATCATGAAAAATATGTGGATTTACATATACATTTGAGTATATATCGTTCATGAGGTTTACAATGATACTTAAGTAGTAAGGGTTTTATGTTACAGTCTCATTATTTATCGGTATTGTCTATCATTAATTTTCCAATGATGAAATTTCATGATATATGTCTCAATAATTCTCCTGAATTTTCTTATCCTATGGTACTTCTTTTTAATATATAATTTCCTTTCATTTTCCTCTCTTTAAGTACACTAGGTACCGATAGAATATTTTTAAGAAAAAATGACTTTATCTCTATCTTCGTTCGAAAAACCATTTTCCTTTATATCCATGTTTTCTAAAAATATGTTTTAAAGATTTATTTAATATTATCCTATGATTTTTTAAAGTCATTTTTACCTATGACTTCATTTTCAAAAAAAATTAAAAGTATTATTTTTGTTTTTTGAATGAGAGCCTTTTGACAATTTTTTACCTAAAATGTGAAAGGTATCTTTATTTTTATGTGTATGACATGAACATAGTTTTCTGCGATCATGAACAATCAATTATTTAAAACTTAATTTATAAATTTAAAAGAATATTTTCAAATAAAAAGATTTTGACAATATTTTGTGAATTTTGGAATATATATTTTCAATGCGTAAATTTAATTTTCCTTAAAAACAATAATGATATTTTGTTGTTATTTATATCCATCAATGATAATAAGAATTAGTGTTTCTTATGTTTTAGTGGGGATATGATCTAATGGTACCATACTTATTAATTCTTTGGATGGTTTATGATTATGATGATGACATGTTTATAAAACCTATTTATTTTCCATGGTTTTTTTCTCTAATGAAATGTTGAAATATTTATGAAACTCGTTTATTATTACAAGGGTTATGATTATGATGAATGTTCTTAGAATTTATATGAAATGGTTGTCACATTTGAGTCAGTTAATTCCTTATAATGCATTTTGTAATGATGAATAACTCATTATTTAATTAATTTATATGTCAACATGATTTCATGTTTACAACATTATGTTTGGACTTGATTTCATTTCCATAATTTTAAGTGTGGACCTACTTTCATGTCCATAATATTATGAATGTACTTTATTTCATTACCATAAGGTTATATGGGGACCTAGATTTCATTTCCATAAGTTTATGTATAGACTTGGCTTTTATTTCCACAATTTTACACATAGACATGGTTTCATGTCCATAAGGTTATGTGAGGGCCTTATTTAATTTCCGTAACTTATTGAGTGAACATATATCAATATAAAAATGTTAAAAATGTTATAATATTAGATGTGTACTAAAAATCTATTTCTTATGTCAGTGTTATTCTCCCACGGCAAATGATCTTTGATTTTTTTTAGATTCATTCCTTATGAACTATTATGACATATTCCATGAATCAATACTTTGATCTATGATATGAATGGTTTTGTTATAAAATGATAAGATCATGCTCTTATACCCTTATGGTCATGTTATGTTTAAGTGATCACTAATACATCCTTTGTGGACCCTTATTAAGCATATAACCTCTCCCTTTCTTATGTTACCATTCCACATGTTATGAATAATTACTTTAAGTAGCTCATGTCTAAGAATAGTAATATAGTGGAAGATATTTGTTGGATATATTGAAAATTATTAATGAAAAAAAGAAGATTGGGTATCAAGTCTCCAGATAAACTAAACCATTATAGTCCTTGGGAATTTATATATTTGATTAATTGATTATTCTACTAAAAAGTTCTAATAATTATATATGAAAATCTAGGGTCTTTATATGAAACATACCTTATGAAATAACTAGAGAGTGATGAATTTGTTGTGAAAGTGAAAACCAAGAAATATGATGACTCGTATTTTCTCCTACCCCTACCATGAAAATTATACATCTTTGCTAAGGGGTGTATTTTATGGACTCTTTCTATGTTGTCCTTAGAAATACATAATATGGAATGTATGTTTCAAATAATAATTTTTGGTGGTTCAAATAAATAAATCCGTGCACCATCAGACTTTGGATGACGGCTGGTATTACCATTTTGTCGGTAGGCAAAACCTTGGGTCCACTAAGGGCATCAAAACAAGACTTATCTTTCTTATCTTTAATTTTTTTTCTATGAAATTTTATTTCTTTATTAGGAATTCAATTTATGAATATATTAGCATGTATCCCAACTCCTCATTCTTTTTGGGATTTAATGACTTGGTCCTTACTCTTTGATGGTTGATTTTCTTTTGTAGGTCCATAATTATAATGGCACAGGGATGCCCCAAAATAGCAACAAGGATGAGTACAAGAGATTCATTATCAAGGTAGTCCACCTTTATATTCATTATATATATTAGGTACTTGGGGGTAAAATTACATTCAAACACATGCACACCGAAATAGTAATACATCAAATATATGATTGAACAAAGTCACATTTAATATGGCTGAGGAATTTTTTTAAGCCCTTATCCTTGATACCACCTATTACATTAATTCTTATTTATCCTATAAATTCATGAATGTCCTTATTAGGAATGAGTTGTATTACAATAAAATATTCCACATTCCTACCCTACACTATGAATTGAGCATGATATTTTAAAGTTTATGTGTTGGGGTGAGGGAGTTCATGGTGGAAGGCATGCACTATGTGGAAAGGAAAAAGTGTAGGGGTAGACTTTTGGGAATTGGGAAAGGATTGGAACTACCAAACCGAAATTCTCCTGAAAATCGAAAGAGTGAAGCCCAAGAAATATTTAATATGATAAAGAGTTATTAATAAAAGTATATTGAAATATTATAAAGGTATCATTTGTGATATTAAAATTATATATATGAATCTATAATTTAATTATAATAAATTAAAATTTATTATATATGACTCTAGAGTTCTGTCAATGAAAGATAAACTCGAGGTAATGGATTTTCATCTCACTTTTATTACTGTGAGACACATGCCATATTCACCACTTGATTCTTTTATGTGGTGAATATAATTCCCATGAATGTATTTTATGATTCATATAATGAAAAATATGTGGATTTACGTATCCATTTGAGTATATGTCTTTCATGGGGTTTACGATTCAAAAGATACCGAAGTAGTAAGGGTTTTATGTAATAGTCTCATTATTTATCGGGAGTGTATATCATTAATTTTCCAATGATGAAATTTCATGATCTACATCTCAAGAATTCTCTTAAATTTTCTTATCATCTATTACTTCTTTTTAATGCATATTTTACTTTCATTTTCCTCTATTTAAGTACACTAGGTACTGAAAGAATGTTTTTAAGAAAAAATAACTTTATTTCTATCTTCGTTCAAAAAAAAATTTTATTTCATATCCATGATTTCTACAAAAGATGTTTTAATGATTTTTTTAATATTATCCTATGATTTTTTAAAGTCGTTTTTACCCATGACTTAATTTTCAAAAAAAATTAAAAGGATTATTTTTTTTGTTTTCTGAATGAGGGCCTTTTGACTATTTTTTACCTTAAATGTAAAAGGAATCTATATTTTGATGTGTATAACCTGAACATAATTTTACATCATCATGAACACTCAATTATTTAAAACATACTTTATAAATTTACAAGGATATTTTCAAAGAAAAATATTTTGACAATATTTTGTGAATTTTGGAAAATATATTTTCAATGCGGAAAGTTCACTTTCCTCAAAAAAAAATTAATTATATATTGTTTTTATTTATATCCATAAATGATAATAAGCATTAGTGTTTCTTATGTTTTAGTGGGGATATGATCCAATGGTACCATACTTATTCATTATTTGGATGGTTTATGATTATGATGATGACATGTTTATGAAACCTGTTTATTTTCCATGGGTTATGATCTAATGAAATGTTGAAATGTTTATGAAACCCATTTCTTATTACAAGGGTTATGATTGGGATGAATGTTTTCAGAATTTATATAAAATTATTGTCACGTTTGAGTCTGTTAATTCCTTCCAATGCATTCGGTAAATATGGATAACTCATTATTTAATTATTTTATGTTTCAACATGATTTCATGTTCACAACTTTATATGTGTATTTGATTTCATGTCCATAATGTTATGTGTGGACCTAATTTCATGTCCATAATATTATGAATGAACTTGATTTCATATCCATAACGTTATGTGGGGACCTGGATTCCATTTCCATAATTTTTTGTATAGACTTGGCTTTTATGTCCACAATTTTATGCATGTATATGGTTTTATGTCCATAAGGTTATGTGAGGGAATTATTTAATGTCCTTAACTTATTGAGTGAACATATTTCTATCAAAACATGTTCAAAATGTAATAATCATATGTGTATACTGCAAATCTATCTTATGTCAATGTTATTCTCCCATGGAAAATGTTCTTTGATTTTTTTTAGATTCATGCCTTACAAACTATTATGACTTATTCCATAAATCAATACTTTGATCTATGATATTAAGGGTTTTGTTATAAAATGATAAAATCATGCTATTATACCCTTATGGTCATGTTATGTTTAAGTGATCACTAATACGTCCTTTGTGGACCATTATTAAGCATCTAACCTCTCCCTTTCTTATGTTTCCATTCCCCATGTTATGAGGAATTATTTTAAGTAGGTCATGTCTAAGAAGAGTACTATAGTAGAAGATCTTTGTAAGAGATATTGAAAATTATTAATGAAAAAAAGAAGATTGGGTATCAAGTTTCCAGAGAAACTTAACCGTTATGGTCTTTGGGAATGTATATATTTAATGAATTGATTATTCCACTAAAAAGTTCTAATAATTATATAGGAAAATATAGGTTCTTTATATGAAACTTACCTTAAAAAGAACTGGAGAGTGAAGAAGTGGTTGTGAAAGTGAAAACCAAGAAATTGGATGACTCTTATTTTCTCTTACCCACACCATGAAAATTATACATCTTTGCTAACAGGTGTATTTTATGGAATATTACCACGGTGTCCTTAGAGACACGTAATATAGAATGTATGTTTCAAATAATAATTTTTGGTGGTTCAAATAAATAAATTTGTGCACCATCAGACTTTGGATGACGGCTGCTATTACCATTTTGTCAACAGGCAAAACCTTGGGTCCACTAAGGGAATCAAAATAAGACTAATATTTCTTGTATTTAATTTGTTTTCTATGAAATTTTATTTATTTATTAGGAATTAAATTTAAGAATATATTATCATGTATCCCAACTCCTCATTCTTTTTGGGATTTAATGACATGGTACTTACACTTTGATGGTTGATTTTCTTTTGTAGGTCCATGATGATAATGGCACAAGGAAGCCCCAAAACAACAACAAGGACGAGGACAATAGAATCATTGTCAGGGGATTCCACCCCTATATTCATTATATATATTAGGTACTTGGGGGGTACAATTAAATTCAAACACATACACACCAAAATAGTAACATGTCATATCTATGATTGAACAAAGTCACATTTAATATGACTGAGGAATTTTTTTATTAATCCCTTATCCTTGAGACCACTTGTTACATTAATCCTTATTTATCTTGTAAATTCATGAATGACCTTATTAGGAATGAGTTACATTACAATAAAATATTCCCCATTCCAACCCTACACTATGAATTGTCCATGATATTTTAAAGTTGATGTGTGGGGGTAAGGGAGGTCATGGAGGAAGGGATTCACTATGTTGAAAGGAAAAAAGAGTAGGGGTATACTTTTGGTAATTGGGAAAGGATCATATTCATTCATTTCATTTCATTGTGACACCTCTTACAATAAATAGAAAAAAAATAAAAAATGGGAGAAAGAAAAAATGGGCAGTGACTTAGGTGAATAAAAAATCACCATTACCAGACAGATGATTTTCTCATACGAGGATAAGTGGTGGATGTGATATTTGTTCCAATAACAATATTCTTGAGAAAAAGTATATAATTTGGAAAAAAACATTAAAAATAATTGAAAGTAGAGAAAATTCAAAATGGTGAAAGTCATTCATTATTCATTCATTATTTATGGCCTTTACTTTAGGATTTAAAAGTGGGTGTTATCGCATTTTAATGAGAGATTTTAATTGTACATTAATTTTAATATAATTCTTTATGATTTACATATAAACCTTCTCTATGAGCCTTAAATTTTTTAAACATCAACACTTGCTATCGATAATCCTCAGAGTCATTGAAACCTTAATTGGAAATTCTTCATGATTTCATGTGATATTTGTCCCTGCAATTTGAAGAATGTAGATCCTTTGAAAGTTTATGGAAAGAGGCATATACTCAGGGTATGAGAATAAATCAACTTGAATTTATACCATGAGTGATGAGAGAAGAAAATAATTAAGAGTTATGTAAGTCACAAATATCCATTTTTGATAATAATAAATTGAGAAACATGAATATAAGAATGGATAAGATTCACATTTCCAAAGGTAAAATGTAAAATACATGGGTTGATTGTTTCTTTATAGATTGTGAAGTAGAATTAGTATTATATGTCATTCATGTAAACTTGGATTTCTAATTGATAATTGTTTGATTCCATTTCAATGATGTTTTAATATTGGTAACATGTTGTTCCTCTTTAATTTATTGTTGAGATTCAATTCTTGAAGACAAGCATATTTCAAGTATGAGGGTATCTGATGACTTTATTTTTCATGAATTTTTTTAACATTTTAATTGTGAATTTCAATGTTCATTAATTACTGTTCCAAAGTAATTAGTGTTTAATTAAAATGGAGTTGATTTAAATTTCAAGAATTAATTTGGAGTAAAGGTGGTGAAAAAGATAAGTTTCGAAGTTTTTTCGTACCCTTATGCATGGTGGAGGGCCTTTGTAAATTCAAAATGTATTCTACCCATATAAAAGAGATTTATTCAAGTGTTGTGTAAGGTAAAACATTATTTTTAGGTACTAAGTAAGGGTAACTGATAGTTTTCATGTGTCATGTAAATGTAAGGCAACAGCTGCATCAAGGTAATCCTAGGTTTCTAAGAGCTTTGTAAAGGTAATCTTGTTTTTCTTTAGGATACATAAGGGTAAAATAGTCACTATGTAAGGGTCTCTTAGCCCATACAGAAGGGTAACTCATAGTTTCCTATGACTACGTAAGGGTCTCCGAACCACTATTTCTACATCATTACGTTCATTGTAATGTTGTAGATACACCATGGAATCTAAAGAGATAACTCATAGACACAGGAGAATATTCACCCACTATGGAACAGAACTCACCATTACGTCATAGTGATCCCTGTGGATGAACCATAAGAGGAGCTGGTATAGTGGACCGACATACTACACTAGGGCTCACATTAGCCTGAGTTTGGAGATATAAAGTTTTTCCATAGGGTTTTCATGACGTTGTAGAGGTATATAAAATGGTAGTGGAATGTTTATGTGGAAGAAGAATCTGTGACTGAGGAGGAGATGACTACATTGTAGCCATGCAGATCTATACAGAGGAAATCCTATAGAGGAAGAGCAACACCATATTATTTCTATCCATTCCACAAAAGGGTTTTTTTTCTGAAAATTAAATCACCTGATATCTTCAGGATACCCATGGTCTTCTCCCTGAGTCCAAAGGAGAAATAATCAAACATATGCATAGAGCCTCGCCTACACACAAGGAGGTCAAAAACACTCCCAAAAATCAATGATACCCAACATAAATTGTGATACAAATAAATTTGAATAAAAGGAAAGATGAATGAATATAGATGGGCTGAACATTTGCCTATAAATATATGAGTGTTGTGCCATCCTGAAATCAAATGACCGGGTGTATTTTTAATTCATTGTTGTCATTTAGTTGTTATTTTTTTCATGTAACTCAAGCATACTTATTTTAGAGTCTTTCTTTCTATATATATCTCTCTCTATCAATCTCTCCCTCTCTATCTCTCTATTCTCTACCATGATCTCTTAAACCCTCTGTGATCAGTGACTTGACCAAGGATTTCCTTTGGGGGAGGTTTTTGTGGTGTTCCTAAATTCTTAGACATCAATTCATTATATTTTTATTCTATTTGCAGTGAGGGAAATTGTAGTGATTGAGATGGATGTGGTGATCGTTCACCACTCTTTTGCAGGCCTCTCAACCTCATTATATTCCTTAAAAACATTATTTACCTCTCTTCCCTTGGATAAATATTTTCAAATGATTGATTTCTGATTATTCAAGGGATGAAATGAAATACTATGGACCCAAGTTTTGGAAGGTTCCGTAGTATTGATTGAGGTGTGTCATCAGAATTGACTATTGGAGGAGGTGAGGTTTGGTGTGTCGAAGAAGCCCCATTAGTATGCTAAATTTCACAATCAAAAGTTAAGGATAGTTGTTTATAAATGAATTATCAAATAGAATTTAGGAAATATTAAGGGATAATGAAGGAACTCGAGTAACCAAGCCTATTACAAAGACCTTTCTTTTCTAACTTTCATTCATTTTGTTTTCATTGTATTTTCATGTTATTTTTTGTTTTTCATTCCCATTCTCTTTCCCCATCTTTTCCTTTGTTTTTCTAAAATAATAAGAAGAATAAAAATACAATAATTGAATGAGGATATTGTGTTATCAACTATAAAGCTCCTAAAATAAGATGACCCTTTTCAGCCACTATGTGGCACTATGAAAAAAAATTTAGCTATTGCACTACTATTTCAGACGCTTTCGTCGGGGCGCGCGCATCCGTCTATGGAGGACGCGCAGTTGTTTCCCCATATTCCCGCTTTCCAAAGGAGGGTGGCATCTATTCCCTATTCAGGGACGTTTGCTCCTTGATTGAAATAGGATGATGAGATGTCAGTTCTTCCTTCCGCGGATTCCTCCTCGGAACTCATCACCTAGTCCGAGTCTCCATTATAGATTAAGTTGTGGTTTGTGAAACTCGTTCCCAATGCCATATCTTTGTGGACGCCAGTTAATTACACTACTTCCATCAGGAGATTCCATGGGGTCTTGACATGGTAGCAACCTTCGGTCGGAGTAGACGGTAACATCAGACATGTCGGGGCATCTCTAGATGCGTGGACATTGGAGAACCTGTATTCTTTCTCATAAGAGGGCATCCCAATGGTGAAGAACCTGAGGCATCCAACGTCGTATGCAGGGAATCATATGCCATAGGCATGTTTCTGAGGTTTTCCTCAGCTTCCCATTTCATCACGGGGTATGCCGTGATTTTAACGTCTTGCAGAGACGGTATGAGAGTGATCAGAACGTCCCATAGAGAGGGATCAGATTGGTACATCCCAAGGAGGGAACAACTGGAAGATATAAGGATCAGAACACCCAATGAGGACGGATCTGAGGTGGTGCGCCCCATGGAGGGGAAATTTCACACCGCAATGGCTGATCTGAACACCAGTGAGGGAGGATCAGGGAGAGTGCACCCTAGAATGGGGGACATCAAGGTTTACAATTGGCTGGGATTGAACCTTGTAAAGGTTTCCTACGTACCCTGTGTAGACGACAGGGATCAAAACCCACGTAGATTGAAGGGGTGATGAATTGGGGTGTACACAAAGGACAATGACTCGGAGACATGATGGGGCTTACGTGTGGATTGTGGCCTAAGTACTGTTAGGAGCAGCAAGGAGGTGGATGTCATGTTCCCACTAGGATGTGGCGGCCCAGGTGAGAATCAGGATGGATGGTGGAGAGTTGAATGGAGTGGAGGGGGAATGAGATGGGACCGTCGTGAAGGTGACGGTAATGTTGGTCTTAAGCCTCGAAGAGACTTCCTACGTATCGTCGTGGAAGGGAATCAAAGTTCGCGTAGTTCGGTGGGACGATGGGACACTTGAGGAGGTGGCCCGTGAGAATGGATGCATGGATGGGACTCGGAGGATGTAGAACCTCCGAGTTGGTGCATGATCTTCCCGGAACACATGGGATTGAGGGATAGATCAGGACGAGATATGGGTGTTGGGCTTGAACCTCATGGAGGATTCCTACGTATCCCTGTGGCAGGGAACCAAAGTCCACGTAGTTCATCTGATGACGGCTTACCGTCGATTGGGGACTTCAACGGCTTACCGCCGAATAAGGTTTACAACGGCTTACCACTGAATGGGGGAACAATGGTTTACCACTGATTGAGGTCACAAGGGCTTACCGCTGGATGGGGTCGAACCGACGTGAATGTGGATCTGAGCGACCGGGTGTTGGGCTTGAACCTCAGGGAGGATTCCTACATACCTTGCCTTGGCAAGGATCAAAGACCTCGTAGTTCAGGTGGAATGTGGGGCTTACACTCTAGGCTACCCATGGTGTTGGTGAACCGACGCGAAGGGGTCGGAACGACCAGGTGTTGGGATTGAACATTAGAAAGGATTTCTACGTACCTTTACTTGGAAAGGATCAAAGTCCACGTAGTTTAGGTGGGTCGGCGTGGGGCTTACACTCTAGGCTGCCCAGGGTGTTGGTGAACCGACGTGAAGATGGTCGGAACGACTGAGTGTTGGGCTTAAACCTTAGGGAGGCTTCCTACGTACCTTTCCTTAACAAGGATCAAAGACCTCGTAGTTCAAGTATGGGTGTGAGGCTTACACTCTAGGATGCCTAGGTGCTGCTATGGAGAGGTAATGGTGGATGGGGCTTACGTAAGGAAGTTGCTTGTGTGCCACTATGGAGCGGCAATGGTTCATGGGGCTTACGCAAGGAAGCTACCCGGGTGCCGCTATGGAGCAGCAATGGTGGACGGGGCTTACGCAAGGAAGCTGCCCGGGTGTCGCCATGAAGCGGCAATGGTGGACGGGTATTACGCAATGAAGATGTATGGGTGCCACTATGGAGCGGCAATGGTGGACGGGGGTTATGCGATGAAGGTGCCCGTGTGCCGCTATGGAGCAGCAATGCTTAATGGGGCTTACGCAAGGAAGCTGCCCACGTGCCGCTATGGAGTGGCAATGGTGGATGGGGATTACGCAAGGAAGCTGCTCGGGTGCCTCTATGGAGCGGAAATGGTGAATGGGGCTTACGCATGGAAGTTACCCAGGTGCCGCTATGGAGCGGCAATGGTGGATGGGGCTTACGCAAAGAAGTTGCTCGTGAGCCGCTATGGAGCGACAATGGTGGACGGGGCTTACACGAGAAAGATGCTTGTGTGCCGCTATGGAGCGGTAATGATGGATGGGGCTTACGCAAGGAAGTTGCCCCGGTGCCCCTATGGAACGACAATGGTGGATGGGGCTTACGCAAAGAAGCTTCCCAGGTGCTGCTATAGAGCATCAATGGTGAATGAGGCTTACACATGGAAGCTGCCCGGGTGCTGCTATGGAGCAAAAATAGTGATCGGGGCTTACGCAAGGAAGTTGCCCGTAATGTCTTCCTCATGTCTGGCCATGAGGACATCCCAACCCACCGGTGGGTTGAGGCCTTTTCCTTTGCGCTAGTGCACAAGAGGGATAAAACCAAGGGCATTGGAATCAGTCTGAACAGGGAGATGAAAAGTGTGAATTACATGCCCAAAATTCAGAACGTAATGAGAGTGGCATGGCGATAGAGGATAACTGTTTACCGTGTTTGAAACACAGCATCCATATAGCATTAGCCTGAAATGGGGACAATCAAATGAGGGTCGACTGTTGACTGTGTTCGAAACACAGGACCTGACTCATAGTGTTGTCCAAAGTCTTACGGGGTGTTGGCCCAGGACAATAGGTGAGCCGATGCGGCATGGGACCAGGCCGTTAGGGGGTCCCTTTAGATATAGAAGTGGATAGAGATCCGAATGAAGGACACACAAAGCGTGAGGTGGAGTGATGGATTGTTTGAACGGATTTCAACGCTCTTGAAATTACACCAATGTAATCATGGCATTAGGCATCTCATGCTTGGAGCATAAGGCATCTCTTATTTAGAGCAAGAGGCATCATATGATTATCACATAGGGAGTGCTACAGTTTATAGTCGTGTAGAGAGGAATGTTGGAATCTAATGCTTGGAGCATAAGACATCTCTTGATTAGAGCAAGAGACATCCTATATTTGGAACATAGGGAGTACTACAGTTTATAGTCATATATAGAGGATTGTCGACATCTCGTGCTTGGAGCATAAGGCATCTCTTGATTAGAGCAAGAGGCATCCTATGTTTGGAACATAAGGATTACTACAGTTTAAAGTCATGTAGATAGGACTATTGGCATCTCGTGCTTGGAGCATAAGGCATCTCTTGTTTGGAACAATAGGCGTCCTATGATTGTCACATAGGGAGTACTGCCGTTTATAGTCATGTAGAGAGGACTATTGGCATCTCATGCTTGGAACATAAGTCATCTATTGTTTGGAGCAAGAGGCATCCTATGATTGTCACATAGGGAGTACTACAGTTTATAGTCATGTACAGAGGACTATTAGGCATAAGGCGCCAAATAATGGATGGTGTTGGGACTTACGCAAGGGCGGCCATTTCTGGTTCAACCTGACATAAGAGTCAGGTGATGGGGTTCAGATGAGGTGCTTGAGGAATGGTTTAACTCAAGGTACTTGAGGGGATTGATGACGAGAATCTCAACTCACGACATAGGAATGGAACCAAGAGAAATATGTTCAGTCAAGGTGTTTCATGGTGTGTGGAGGAGTATCTCAAATCATGGCATTCCATAAGTGGAAGGTGGGTGCACAATGGAAATCCTGATGTCCTCGTCCGAAAAGATCACGGTGCGACTCTCCATATTTCATGGGGGTCAATAACGGTAGTGAAGGGACTTACTCGGAGGGCTGGGACTACAGGCCGGTAGTGACCACGAGCGGGGGTGCGGGGGCGCAGCCCCCGCGGTATGGACTAGCGAGCGCAGGCCTGGGCATTGTTTCGCGTAAGATGACTTATGCACAGGATGGGCTGCGCCCAAGATTGGACTGTGCGGCATAGGTGCATGCAAGATTCAGCGCCCTAGTACTGTTGCACGCAAGATTGAAGACTTGCGTGGAAGAATGTAGACTTACGTGCAAGATTGAAAGTGTTGCGCGCAAGTGCGGAATCTTGAACGCACATGACTTCGGCAGAAAATATTCCAGGGGAGGATCAAACCACTATGGGCCCGCGCGAAAGCGGACCCATATGGGACCTGTCGCGAAAGATTTCCCATGGAGGGTTCCATTCTTCCGCGCGGGTGAGGAAGAGGCGGTCTAATGCGCAGCAGAGCGGCGGACGACCTCCGGAGAGCTCCCTTGAGGGGTGGGGGCTGCCCTTGTATTTATCGACGAACCCGAGGGAGGTTGCGCGTAAGATTCAGGGCGCGGAAGAGATCTTACACGCACCTTGCGGCGAGTGTGCGCGCAAAGGGTTTGTGGCGCGCAAAACGGCGATGAACGACGCGTCGGGCGCGGAAAGGGGGGCCGGGCGCCCAAAGCCAGCTTTGATGTTGCCTTGGGTATGTAAGAAGCTTGCGCGCGGATGCTAATCTTGCGCGTGGATGGTAATCTTGCGTGCACCGCTCAAAACTTGCGCGCACCTTCATTGAACGTTTTCCGGGTGGCTTGGGCGGAAGATGACTTCTCATTGGTCGCGTAAAAGGTTTGCGCGACATGTTGCGCGCAAGATTTTACTGTTGCATGCAAGATTCCATACTTGACCGCAAAACATCCATTCTTGCGCGCAAGATTTCACTTCTTACGCGCAAAATCGTGCTTTGCCCCAAAATCGTCCCGGATGGCCATTTCCAGCAGCCTGACTTCGAATGACCACAACTTTTGATCTGTAACTTCGTTTGGGCTCCACGACCAATCAAATCGAAGATTGCGGAACGAGCTACGCTCTGAGATCATTTATGGGAGAATTTGAAAAATTTTGGGGATGCGTTTTTTGGTGTCAACAACTACCCTATGACAGGTGTGTAAGAGAGACACTTCAGATTTATAATAAAACTTTGAGGGAGTACACCACAACATGGTGGGATAAACCCACATTATGGTTTAGATTGAAAAATACATATCTAAAAATGATGGCCTTCAAAATCCAATTGAGAGCCATGAGGCCTTTTAATAAGCAATGGGAGACCTGGGCACAAAGATTAGTCTGTAATTGCCTCCATGCCCAGGTGGGATGGGATGTCTCTAATTAACCACTGATTTGCATACATGAATCTGGCACATAGGGGTGTTAGTGTGTATTCTGAGAACAAGGTGCAGGAGGAGGCATGGACATCCCCTAGGAGACCTAAGTTAAGTGAGTAGGAAAAATACAGAGACCAGGGAGATGTGCTATGAGCATGCACATGGGCTTTGACACTATTAATGGCTCCCATTACTAGGATTTTTTCCCACATGACAAAAGTCATCATTCTTTGCAAAACGGATCACCCCCCCCCCCAGCACTTCTTAGAATTGGATCTAATTAGCAAGAAGGTCGAATTTTGAGGTACATATTACTCGGGTGTGATTGTTGCATCAAAATAGGTCTCACGCACTCAGGTCCAACGGTCAGTGTGTTGTGTGGGCTAGTACCTTGGCATGCGATGGCACCTGGGCATGGGAAACGGATCCTCAACAAATAGTGGGGGGCTATTTCACTTTCAAGAATTGTTGTGAATTGAGAAAAATGTTAGCCTTCTCACTCTTTTTTCTCAAGTCACATGATTGAGATGTAATTCAACTTCACGAAAAAATAAATTTACAAACCTATACTAGTATACTATAGAATGGTCAAACCCAAGAGAAGGAATGGGACATGATATGTGCAACGGATGACACAAGAAATTTATAGTAGAAAAACATCAAAAATGAAATAGGGAGAAAGAGAGTTCTTCTCTTTTCAAGGCTAGATCTCCACTCCCCGATCCATCTCCACTTTGTTGAAACATGGCTCATGCCTCCATCTCCTGCCGCGCTCTGCTCTGGAGTTGTTTGTCCAGAATTATGTTGGTTGATCTATCGATACCCCCTCAATCCTCCAATTCCCTATTTTTAAAGAAGTTTTCCACCGCCTTCGCCTTATTGAGTCACCATCTCAAGCCGGTCGCAGCAAAATGGACGAACTGTAATTTTTCCTTCCACAATCACCTGCTTCCTGTGTAACCTGCGTGAACTCCCGGAGATCCTTCGCTCTCAACTACAGCTTGCGTCCACATTAATCAGAAACAGGAATTCCCACCTTCTTCCCAAATACCTCCGTAGAACTCATCACCCACTTTGAGCTGGTCGCCATTTTCTACCAGTTTGGGTTGGCCTTCGTCAACAAATAGCCAAAACCAAACCTAACGCATTTCATCTAGTAGTTGGCGTGCATCCTTCTTCGATCAAACAATCGTAGCACTTAGGTAAAACGAGGTCCCCTCCATCTTGCTTCGATCGGACCTGCATATGGAGCAAATCCAGCGAGCGCTAGAATATTCATCTTTCATCGACTTCATTGGTTTCGTGAAATCCTTTAGATCGGACGAAGCTCACCTCCAATCATCTTCAAGCGTTGTATGTTCCTCGTAGTTTATTAGTAAAATCAGTTGGCAAACACTGGTTCTTCATTCCTCCAGTCATCAAGAAATCATCCTCGACATGCTATATTCGATCTCAATTTTGATTAATTCCAGAAAAGAACTTGTGTCGCCCGCCAACAGATGATATATTGAAATAAGTTACACATATCAAAACATTTATCAATTTAAAATGTAAAATAATTCACAACAAATTTGATCAAAGAACATCCAAATTTGAAAAAAAAAGATCCCACTAATTGATATATTGAAAGAATTAATCCCTAGAAAAATATTTCAAAACACTTTTAACCACTTTGAAAAATTAACCTCCAATTAAGATTTACTCCAAAACATACTATCTATTTGTTCTATAAATATTGAAATATAAAAAAAACAACCTTTAAAAAATTAATAACAAAAATTCTAAAATTTAATAAAAATATTATAGTAATTGAATTTCCAAAACAAAATGTTAAAGATTCAGAAAATTAAAGGATTTTGTCGCATGTATTAAAAATAAATCATATCAGATTCCTCCATACTAAAAACCATTGCTTGTGCTTGAGAAAACAGTCAATCATAATCAGTTGAACCTAAATAATGCAAGTCTTGCAAAGATTAAAATCTAATCAAAAAGTTCAAAAACAATTATGATTGTTATTCTTTACTTTCAAAGTTTGAAAAAAAAATTCTAAGAGAGCAATGTAATGATATTCCTTGTTGGAGTCCATGGTAAAAAAAATCACACTAAGAGGAAAACTGGTCCACATTTCAGATAAAATTTAACAACCATAGAAAATGAGAAATTGAAATTTGAAAGCATCTATTTTGAAAAAAAAGATGTTTTAGATGAGTTCTCGATGAAATATAGTTTATCACATTAGAAGACTCCTCCCCCGCACTTAAAATCTAACATTGTCTCCAATGTTGTACCACATGATGGATGAATCATTTTAAGACCGTTTAAGTTTAAGATTGACTTGCAGTTCAGTAGTTCAAAAGTATCTATTAATGAGTCCGAAATACAGTTCAAAAGATCACGTTTCCACCTTTTCAAAACAGTCTTCCAAAATAGATTTTGAATTGTACAAGACTTCTTTTTGTATACTATGAAGAAATATTTTCAATACAGCTCTAAAATACATAAATGAACTACTTGGGAATCATAGAGCATTTTAAATGCTATAGAATTCAAAATTAAATGTAATCATTGAAAAAGTTACTCCCCTCATTGTTGAAGCTTTGTTTCCTTGTTGCTCAATCAAATTGATCACTCTACTTGATACTCTACTTGGTTTGTTCATCCAAAGAACCATCGATGAAAAATTTATTTCAATGCTCTAGTTGTTTTAATTACAAAACATAGAGGGATTGAGCAGGAGGGTGTATCCACCTAAAAAGGATAATGAATTTTTATTTGAATGTAAAACAAATAAGTAGACAGATAAAATAAAGACAAACAAGCATTCATTGGTTTATTATTTCATGGGTTTCCTACCATGTAGTGCTCGGTTAACAAGTCCCCAGTCAGACTCTCCTCAACATCTAACTGTAGTCCGATGGAGGTAATGGTTTCCTAAGTAAGAGCCAACACATGTGTTTCATCCCTTTTTTAAGATATTGAAAAAATTAAAGGGCACCTAGACATTCAAATCAACTCTCTACTTTCTCAACGATTGAAAACCTCCCTTGGAAACACCCATTAACATCAAGGGATTGCTCAAAGAAGTCTCCAAGTGGGAAAAAGTGAACTTTTGAAAATTTTCCCAAATTAATGGCTTCAAAATGTTTAAACACATATAAAAATGGAGGAACACCCTCATGCTCTCACTAGTGCAGAAAATTCATTTTCATGTCGTTTTTTGTCTTTTTAATGTATCTTGGTACACAACGTTATTATAGCTGACATTGTAAATAAGTTTTTGATGTCGGTTAATAAAAACTGATGTTGTAAATAAATCATTGTATGAGTTTCTCATGTCAGTTATTTGATAACCGACATGAAAACCCCATCTATATTGGTTTTTCACATCGGTGATCAAATTACCAATGTGAAAAACCGTTCTACATTTGTTTTTCATGTCAGTTATCAAATAAACGACGTGAAAAACCCATCTACATTGATTTTCATTCCAGTTATCAAATAACCGAGATGAAACCCCAATTTTTTTAAAATAATTTTCTTTTCAATATTCCTCTCCAAAAGAGAAAAGAACAAAAACAGTAGAAAAATGAGCAGAAACCAAGCAGAAAACAAGTAGAAATAGTAGTAGAACAACCGACAAAACACACTAACAATTAAAACTTTCATGTTTACAATATATACACAAGTAATCTAAAATCTAATAAAACCTGTGAAATTATTCTCCCATTCAATATGTAAGTGTCTTAGCTCCTATGCGCTATAAGGGTGAGGATCATCAAAAAGCTTCAAATCAAAAGGAAAACATTTTACATGTATTCTGAATAAATAAAATTAAGGAAAAGTTTATAAAGAAATCAAACCTTCTCAAAACATCATAACAGTCCCAGTTGAAATTATTTCATACATAAATATTAAAACACAGTATCCACATTCCTTTACAACTTCTTGTTTATGAAAATGATGTTTAAAATAAATTTTCAATTCAAAACAACATTTTTTATATTATATATCCAAAATTTAGTAATTGTAAATGAAAAATCACCTTTGCTTTTACATATTTGATCTTAGCAGTCTTCTTTATTGTGGTCTCTCGAAAAAAATTATATGCCCTATTTGAAATGAGTATGAATAAAATAAATTTAAAATTGATTATAATACAAACAAGTTTTAAAAAAATCAAACTTACATGTCAAATACATTCATAAAATTTTGTCATACTACACCATTTATAGAGGATTGCCAGTAAAGTTCCTTCTCCCTTGAAAAAAAACACCAAATATCCAATGACCACTGATATAAAAAAATTAATGTTAGTGGTTATCATGTTAAGAGATATATATCACTTTGTGAGAAATATGTTTCATACTCTTGAAGATAAAGAAACATTCAACACTAAATAATTGCATTCTTTTGAAATCTTTCAACAATATAAACCATTTTTTTACTTTAGTCATTGTCCTTGCTATATGTGAAATATACTGGGGGTCTATAAATCTATATTCACCTATATTTTCGTGCTCCTTACAAGTTTTATAATGATACCTAATACACAACAAACATAAGTATAAATTTTCAATAAATTAAATGTATAGAGATATTTATGTTAATACTTACATGAAAAATATTTTTATCGTGCTCATTCCCAACTGATCTCCAGTTACAAGCTCCATGATATCATTTTTCAAATGCGCCATAGTCAATTTACAATCACAAATTCCATCTTCAATTGGGATCTCATAAACACCCAACAACAAATTTGAATATGTTGAAAATTTATCAAGATTAGTAGAATTTGTATCTAAAGTTATAACACTTTTTATTTTTGTTTTCTATACAATATTTCTTTACCTTTAAAGTAGTCCTATCAAAAAATACATAAATATATAAACATTATAATGTTAAAACAAATTTAATAAAAAAAATTAAATAAAAAATAAAATATACACATACCTCTAAGGTAATATATTGAATAAGTATAAATAGAAAAACTAAAAAGAAAATGATACTTTATCAAGTTGTACTCACCTCATCTATAGGTAATGGTATTCCAGTTGATCTATCTATAATATTCTATATAGTGACCCAATGATGTTCTATCTCTATATATTGATGATGAATGGTATCACCAATATAAAATATCATCCCATATGCAATAATATGATGTTGGGGATCATCGATATATAACTCATAATAATTGGGAAGTTGTCGAGGAGGGGTGTTGGAGTAGGATAAGAAGCGGGGTCTATAGGACGAGGCGAAAGAGTGGGAGATGCTGGAAGGGTTGGAGGGCTGGGATCAGTAGTCTGAAAATTTCTTTCCTTGTCTGAAAACATCGACTGTAATGATGATCTGATCCTGTCCTACATCGTCACATGAATATCCTGAACTTTAACTTCAAAAGATTCTATTTTTTTATAAACAACATCCATTGAAGAAGCTTCAGAATGTGGAAAATATTTTTTCACCGATACACCTGCCGGGTATCCTCATACATGAATCGAGTGTTTGGGATTTCCCAATGCCGTAATTAAAATATCCTTCATAACCTTACCTTTCAAGGCCCCCTGTGTGCTTGACTACTCAAGAGAATCCTATCTAAAATATTGGAAAAAATTCATAATTAATCACAATATATAATGAATTGATTTATCTTAAATAAATAAATAAACTAAATATCTTATAGTCCTCTCGTCTACAACCCTATAATCTTCCATAATATACTGTCCTTTTTTTCTCATTTGATCCATTTTCATTTCTAGCAGGGAGGAGGGTCAACCTCTGTAGAGACTGAAGACTCAACTCTCATTTTTTGAAAATTTTCAACTATCATTATTTCTTCCAATAACTTATACCCTCCCCAACATAAAATACGAGGATATACATTTCTAGATTGGATCTCCTAATGAGATCTCCTCAATTTCTATAAATTAAGAATAAAAAATCATTAATAATACCATTAATAAAAAAACTTCTAAACGTTAACACTGCACTTACCAAAAACACTTCTCATCTTCCACTTTCAAAAAATTTCTTCCATGTATCTTCATCTATAAATGGATATATATATATATATATTAAATTTATTATGATATTTTCTATTTCCAAAACTGAAATATGATGTGAGGGTTGATTTAAAATCCCTCCATCTCCAAGAAGCCAATGATAAACATTTCTTCCTTACTCCTCCAGTATCAGGTATATCATATTCCATCTAATAAGAAGGGTGAAAACATATTTTACTATATAAATTTCAAGATAAGTAAAATAATAATAAATCTTCTTACCAAAAAAGTCTCCCACAAGTGATATATTTTCACTTGGTCAACAATTATCTAATAATCAATCAAAATATTAAATTTTATTTTTAGATTTCACTTCTTTAAAATTCTAGAATTGTTTAGAATTTGGACCTCTTAGAATATCATTATCATCAAAATCTACTGGTATCCTCTGGTCCTGGCTATGGGAAACTAATAGTTTTAGTAAATGTGCACAACCATATTTACCAACCCTCAAACTCTTCTTTGGATCTGTGTAAGTAGATGTCTCTTGTAAATAAGGATTAGGCTCATCAATAAGAGCATGTGTACATTCCAGCCCATAGTTAATAGTATGATCATCTCCAAAAGTATGTGGTTAATTAGATGATTGATATGTCATTATCCTAGAAATCATTGAAACAAACCATTAGAATACAAAAATACAAATTCAAATATTACATAATAATGAAAAAATTAATTGAAAAATTATCACAAAAAAAGTAAACTAAACTAAACATAAAAAAATTTTATTCAATTTTTTTTTATATTTAACTAAAATGCTAAAAAAATTAATGAGAGATGAAATGACATAAATAAATGAAAAGAAATCCAAAAATGATGTCTGAATAGTAAAAATTCTCCAACCTAATAAATATTTTTTTACACCAAAATGAATATTTTTTTAATATACTCACATACAATATTTTTTTATTTTTATTTAAAAATTGGATTAAAAATATGTGTTTTACAAAAAAATTCATTAATAAATATGTTACACAATGGTAAACATTGTAAACTAAACAAAAATAAACTCATATAAACATACAATTTAACTTATTAGTTATAATATGTGTTTTAATAAAGAAAATAAAATTAAAATATTTAACAATTTATGAAATATAGAAGATTAAATGAGAAATAAAAGTATGTTACATGTAATATTATGAATATACTAAAGGATTTTTTTCCCAAATTTTATCATCATGATCATTTCGTATCGCACAAACCATTTCTATAACATGCTCATCAATATTGTTTCTTAATATTTACATGGACATAGGGATCTCACATAAATAGGTATATTCTTCAATTTTATCATCACCAACATACTTTTTTTCCTTTTAAAACAATATACCACTTCATATTGGATTGACCAAGAGCACATAATTTTTTTTTCATGTGTTTCCATTGTAAAAGGATCAACTATCTATTCGAATCTATTCAGATTAACTAGTGTCATTCCAAATCCATCATGTCTGACACTGTTGTTACCAAAAAACCATTTTCAATTAAATACTAGAACTTGAAATTTAATGAATCAACCTCTCATATTTCTTCAATTACTCAATTATATAAACTCTATGTGGAGATTGGGTTTTTTTCCTTTCGCACTCGAAAAATTCATTGCTTCTTCGAACACAAGTACACTACTATTATGAATTTCACTTCTATTGTCATAATCTTTCATATGAAATGCATAGCCAATAATGTCACACTTGGAAAATGTTATCAAATTTAAACTTGGACCATCCAATAACCATCTCAATGTTTCTTATGCATCTAATCTATAAAGAACAACTTATTTAAACCATGAAAAAGAAGTCTTGTTATGTTCATTCAAAATCCACATATCTTTATCATTTTGATAACATTGTTTAAACACATTAATATGAAATTTTATATATGGATGATCATCATATATTCTATTCAAGATGTATAAATGTACCTTCCTTATCTATTCGCCGGTTAAAGATTTTACTTTCAATCTTTGGATCTCCTTTCCCCCGTAATTAACTCATTCATGGAAATATGTAGGAAAACCATTGTGCTCCACTACAGACAAGTATCTTGTACAAAAATCCGCAACCTCCATGGAAATATACTTCTCAATAATGAATTCATTAAGTCGATATGGATTATTAACATACCCCTTCAATATCTTCATATAAAATTCAAAAGGATACATCTAGTGTTGATATACAGGCCTGAAAAGCTTTATTTCTCACACCAAATAAACCATTAAATGCACCATGATATCAAAAAAAGATGGAGGAAAATACATTTCCCGTTGAAACATTATAGAAACTAATTCATTATCTGAACTGTTCAAAGAATTTAGATTAATCACCTCATTAATAATTGAATTTAGATAATAACACACCTTCATGATAGTCATTATAACATGGCTAGGCAATATTCCTTACAATAAAACTGGTAGGAGTTGTTATATCATTATGTGATGATAATGAGATTTCATACATGTCAATTTCAAATCTTTTAAAGATTTTTTTTCACATTTTAAGAATAACCTTGTTTAACTTTGATATCATGAAGACACTGAAAAAAGATAATTTCCTCTCTCTTTGATAATGTATAAAAAGATGGGGGAATAAATTTTCACTTTCCATTAAGAGTGGGAGTTAAATTCCAACATATTCACATTGAGAGTAAGTCCAATCTCACATTAAACATATCTTTATTCTTTCCATTATTATATAACAATATTACAATCAAGATTAAACATATATTCCTCTCCAAATTTATGAAATAAACATTATTCTTGACCTCATGATATCTCCAATATGGTAGCTCAAAAAATATTTACTATTTCTTATGAATATTTCTTTATTTATAAGATTTATATACCTTTTGAATATCACATCAATGTTTTCACCCTCTCAAAAAACAAATCAGTGGATAAAGGTTTTGGAGTAATATAAAATTCTTGTGATCCATTGAATGAATTTTTTTAATCTTCTATAAGAGTGATGAATATACAAATTTTTTTTGATGACCCATGTATGTTATTTTTCTCCCATGATGCAGTTGATAATATGAAGTATGTTGTTCCAAAATTGGACAAGATTTATTCCCCTTAACATTGTATCCATAAAAATTTACATATGTTGGGAAGACATTTATAGTGAACATAATCATTTAATTCATTTGAAAATATTTTATTTTATAATAATCATACACCTTAATACCATACTCTCATAAAATTTAGAAATCAACAATTAATGGTGAAAATAAAACATCAATATCATCTTTGAGTTGTTTTGGTATAGATATCATTAAACTCAACATGAAATATTTTCACATCATACAAAATTTAGTAGATAAGTTGTAAATTACCAATAAAACTATCCATGAACTATGTGCGCTACTAAGGATTAAAAATATATTTATTCTATCTACACACAGTCAAAGTATGATATTTATAACTTCATTTAAGAATGTAGAAAAATGTTGATCAATTTTCCTTCACGGTGGAGAATCTATTGGATGCTCTAATTTTCCATCACATATTCACTCATCTGTATTCCGTATTAACCTTTTTCCATCATTTGAATTTTTAAATAAATGTTTCAAATGAGAAATTACAGGAATACACCAAAAAGACTTCACAAGGGTCTCTATAACTACTAAATCTACTTGTGTTTTTTCTTTTAACCTATGATATGATGTCCTACATTTAGAACCCCTTGACAAAAATTCATACTTCTTCCAATATAGCACACAATCATTTGAGAAGAAATGTATTTTTTTACCCCAATCCCATTGGGAATGGTATTTTCTTTATTTTATAATGTGAATCTAGATGATCATTATATTTATGAAGAATATATTTCATCAATTTTAGCTACTCTATAAAACCCTTGTCACTCCATCCATGTTTTTCTTTCAAGTTAATCAATCTTAACACCTTCGATAAAACCATAAATTCCATAAAATCTAGGTACAATGGTTTTTCATCATCACCATATCGACACTCAATTGTCTGTTCTATCTCAATTTCCTCCACTTCAATATCAAGAATCATTTTTTTTAATTTGATCAGAGTTATCATCTTGAAAAGCATCCTCATCAATAGATCCAATGTTCTACCCAGTTTCACCATGCCAATTCCAAGAGTTGTAACTCAGATTAAAAGCATGAAAAATTAAATGTTTTTTATCACTCTTCTTTTTAACTTATTCATATTTAAACATTTCATACATGTAATAAAAAACATGTCATTGTTTGGAAAATTTCATTTAGAAAATTCCAAAAATGTATCAACACATTCCTCATTTCCATCACTTATTCGCAGTTTTGTATTCCAAATTTGACTCATTACTATCTTTAACAAATATCAAAAATAAATACCTTGTAAAAATAATATAGTGGTGCAAAAACTGAGTAATAGGTGGAAATAATAGAGTATTTCAATGGTAATCAAGAAGACACAGTTGTTGTATAATTTATCTGTAAAATGTTTCTATGACTTTCACTAATAGTAAATATACTATTTAAATATTTAATAACATTGTAAATGAAATTAAATTTTCTTTGGAATGCTTATAAAACAATTAAATTGAAAATAAATTATATTTATATCAAAGATATCATAATTTTAAAGTAATTTTATTAAAATTTTCAAAATATACACGTAGAAAAGTATAATTATAAATTATAGAAAATAATGGAATATAAGTGTACCTATTTTTGGTAAATCATAAAAATAAATTCATGGATGTAATTTAAAATATAATTTTTTTTTAGAAAATTCTCTCAATTTTCATTTTCTTTTGAACGAAATTAAATGGAACTTGAGATTTATTATTATTGACTAGAATCTAAATCAAGTTCGCATTTTACATTTTGATTTGAATCATTATTATAAAAATATTTAAAATATTTTTTCACATGAAAACTCCCAAAATAAATATAAGAAAAATTAATGAATACAATAATATAAACATATAGTAGAGTTCAAAAACGTGATGATGAATTTGTAATAGTGTACAAATATATATATATATATATGTGTGTGTGTGTTTGTACAAAATTAATATTATTTATTATTTATTATTGGTGTATTATGAAAATTGTTCAAATCATATTACCTAATGTGTATTCTATGAAAACATGTTTTATTGGAATGTAGCACACCAATAACCCACAATTTAAGTATTTATCATACTTTATTTAATATAATAAGAAACAAAATTTATGCGGAGAAAAATGTATTAAGTGTGAATACCATGTGATGAATGTGTAATTCCATGAAAATATAACATAGAAAAACTCTACCTATGTACCGGGATAATCCTTTAAATTTAAAATTTAATGTAACCTAAATTATGACCGGGGATAGGCAGTGCATAAATCTCTATTATCATTTGTATCAAAGGGGTTAATTAGTCCAAATAGAGTCAAACCATAACATATAACTATTAGAATATAACAAATACATTTAAAGGAACCAATTGACAATTCCTATTGTTTATTCACCAATAATGTCAAAATTATATTGAAATTAACTCATAATGTGATGATTTTATATTTAATATATTATTTTTCAAGATAAGAATATTCTCAAACAACAAAAAAAGTATTGATATACATATACACTACTTATATGATATTGTATATTGAAATGTATGCAAATTTAAATGGTTGTAAATATTACATTTTAAGATTACTAAGTCACTAATAAATGCATAATTGTAACATCATGCCCCATCCCATTGGCTTGAGAGGGCGGAGGAATGCTACTTGGCCTTAAGCGATGTTCCCAGGGTGCCAAAGGATGGAAATAAATTCCAAGAGATTCATGAATTATTGGGGAACAATTTTCCCTTAAGATAAAATCAACCAACCAAATATTCCATTACCAAAAAAGCTACACGATGCATGTCAACAAAACAATCCAACCCTTACATTACCAAAAGACTACAAAACTAATTCATAACAATTTCCAAATACCAATGAAACCAAACCCAAAATCAGAGTACCAATCGGAAGACTACCCAACAGGACCCCGAGGAACTAGGAAACCATCCAAATATCCACACCAAGGTCCATGCTCCTAGCACCACAACAATACCAAAACATGATGTCAAACTGCTAGCAAAATGAGATGCTTTACCCTTACCTGTGTACCAAAATAAAATATCTATAAAAGCACCCATGTTCCAAAGCAAGGGTGAGTAATTATACTCAATAGGATTTCCCCAAATCACATCCCTACACATGACACTAGGATAACATAGTTATAAAATTTATATAATTTTTTTTATATAAACAGTAAATAGTCCAACAATTACAAATAATCCAAACACACCCTTACCAATCCACCTTACCCAAAATATGCATCCCAAGGGGAATCCAAAAAACCATGCCATAAGATACTTCACTATTTGAAATTATCACAACAAATTGAATCATTCAAATATACACACAATAAGAAAACCAAAATGGTGAAGCTTTCATCCAACCCATTCACTACATTTCAAACTAGTGGTGATTCCTGACCACTATACATAATGGTGGCTCTTCCATCCACTATCCATCACCTTTTAAAGTGAGGCTTCCCACCCACATCCATATAATCAACACAAGCCATAACACTTAATCAAAAAACAATTATAAATCACAAATTCTACATAATAAGCACAAAACCATATCCAACACATGCCAATTCACTTCAATAAATCACCCATTTATTGAAGACACATTCTACCATTTTCAGTGCCAAACCACATTTCAATAAAACCACCTTATTAATAAAAAAAATTAAAAAATCATTTTAATAATCCAGCCCAAGCAAACAATTTTAAAATCTATGTTTTAAAATCACACAACAAATCCCCTCTTTCAATAATATCCCAATTCACCCAAAAATCCCCAAATCTTCACCCAATTGGTTTCCACCAAGATTTGTCACATCATATTCAAAATTAATTTTAAGCAAAAAAAATTAATTACAACCAAAACCACAAGTTATAACAAATTGGAGTTGATAGAGAAGCCACCTACCTTTAGGGTTATAGAAAAATTGACCCACAAGAAAGCACACCATAAATCCGGACAAACACTCCACCAAAACCACTCTAGGTCCTCTTCCATAACATAAAAAAGCCCTACAATCAATAAATTAGGAAACCAAAACCCTATATCTACATGAAACAAATTTAGATCTAGAAAATCAAGAGAGAGGGATGAGTATATATATAGAAAACTACAAAACCACCAAGAGAGAAGACTTACCTGAGATGAACCACCTTCAAACCACTAATAAACCCCTTGAAATCCCTTCCAATATGAGTGGGAGATCCCCTCAAATCCTTGAGAACTGAAAATCCCAAGTGAGGCTCAAGTGGGATAAGGTTTTTAGTGAAATATGTAAAGCTCGAGAGAACTCGGATTTAGAAATACCTTCTTTAAGTGGCCACATGGTAAACCCGTATGGTTTGGAAAACCGTGTGCTAACCATGCACACACCACTACCTCAAGAGAAGGGGTCCCACATTGTTGTCTCGCATGGTTTGGAAAAATGTGTGCAGACCGTCTGAAGCCCACTTTCATCCCCTACACGGTTACCTAGAGAACCAGAATGGTTTTCCCCAATCGTGCTCAAACCAGGTGCCCTTAGAAAAGCCTCAAAACTTTTTCAAAGCCATTCCAAACTCTCCCAACCTCCTACCAACTCATCCTAAGTACTTTAAACCCATAAAAGGCATAAAAAAGCCTACATACCTCATACCAGGGGTTCTACATTCTCCCAACCATTATATTTTTTGTCCTCAGAAAGTAGAGAACCATCTCGTTGCCGAAAGAGATCGGGCCATTGCTCAACCATCTCTTTCTGCCACTCCCAAGTCTCCTCCTGAATTTGACAATACAACCATAAATACCCAACTAAACCAATGCTTTTACCATGTAAAGCTTTCTCTTTCCTATCCACAATCTTCAATGGCACGCACACCGAAGAAGCATCTAGTTCTAGCTCAACATGATCCCAAATAATCACATGGTCACAATCCGACTGATACTTTTTCAATTACGACACATGAAACACATTTTGAACCACACTAAACCGTGGTGGAAAATCCAACCGATAAACCACCTATCCAATATGATCAAGTATCTCAAAAGGCCCAATATACCTAAGAGGTAAGTTAGCATTCTTTCCAAACCGACAATGTCCCAACCTAGGAGAGATTCTCAAAAACACATGGTCACCCACCTCAAAAGACAACGATCATTAACGATGATCCACATACAATTTTTTACAGCCTTGAGTTATATCCATCCTCTTTCTGATTAACATGATTTTATCTCTAGTCTCTGGGACAAGACTCGGTCTAATCATCAAAGTCTCACCCGTTTCCATGAAACATAGTGGAGAATGATAGAGATTACCATACAATTCATAAAACAGAGCCATATGTATGAAAGCATGAAAACTATTATTATAGGATAACTCTACCAACGGAAAGTGCTCCTCCCACAAACCACCAAAATCCATCACAGAAGCCCTTTGTATATCCACTAAAGTTTTTATCGTCCTCTCAGATTGGCCATCCATATGAGGATTATACACAATGCTCATCATGAACTGTGTCCCCAGGGCTTACTGCAAGGATTTCCATAAACAAGATGTGATCCTCGGATCTCTATCTGATACAATCAAAATTGTAACACCATTCCTCTTTAACACTTCTCAAGTATAGATTTTGGATAGATATTACACCCTATGAGATTAATGAATCAGTATTAAATGGGCTGACTTTGTGGGCTGATCCATAATCACCCATATGGCATCGTATTTCTTGAATATTTTCAGGAGACATGTCCCAAAATCCATCACTATTTTTCCCACCTCCACACCAGAATAGGAAAATATTGAAACATTCTTACTAGCCGCTGATGCTCTTCCTTGACGTGATGACAAGTCAAGCATCTCAAAAAAAACTTGTCCACATGTCTTTTCATGCCATCCCACCAAAAATGTACCTTTAATGCCTTATACATCTTCTGAATTCCAGGATGGACATTCCACCTAGAATGATGATAATCTCTGAGATGTTCCTCTTGATAACCCAATGGTACTTCCATCCGATTCTGAAAACACATGAATTAATTCTCATTCAGTTCCTATCCCTCAATGGTCTCCCCACCATTGAGTTTCGACCTCATCACCATACACTCATAATCAGATTCATGTGCCTCTTTAACCAAACCAACCGAGTCAGGAACTAATGAAACTGGATATAAGACCACTCTGTCACCCTATTCCTCACATTACAACTATATTTAGTCTATGACTGACATCAACTTCCACAGATCTGATTCCTGTTTTACCAGCTGAGTATATTATTTTCTACTTAATGCATCTACCACTAAGTTTCCCTTACCCGGCGTGTACATTATGTCAAAATCAAAAATTTGGAGATATTTTATCCATAAAATTTTCATAAAGTTAAAATATCTATGTGAGAAAATATGATTTAAACTATTGTGATCGATAATCACTGTGACTTTCTCACTGAATAGATAATGACGCCACATTTTTAAAGCATAAACCAATGCTACCAACTTCAAATCATGTGTTGGGTAGTTCTTCTCATAAAACCTCAACTACCCCAATCCATATGCAACCAAATGACCCCCCTACATGAGAAAACACCCAAACCCTAATCTTGATGCGTCACAATACACCACATACCCTTTTCCTGGTTCAGCTAATTTTGGTGCTGATGTAAGGAGACCCTTTGGCTCTTCAAATCATTTTTGACACTGGTCATCCCATTGAAATGGGATATTCTTCCTTGTCAAATATTTCATCAGTGAATACAATCTTGAGAAATCATGATCAAAACGTCGATAATACCCAACTAGACCAAGGAATCTCCATATATTAAAAAAAATTCTTTGGTGGTTTCAATGAGATAAAATTGTCTATCTTTTTTGGATCAACTGAAACACCTCTATCAGAAATAACATGGACAAGGAAATGAACCTCGTATATCCAAAAGTCAACCTTTGACAAAGTGTCATACAACTAATGATCCCTCAAGATCCCCAACATTATCGCAAAGTTCTGCTCATGCTCTACCCTTTTCCTCGAATACACCAGTATATCATCAAAAAATATCACCACAAAATAATCCATAAATATCTAAAATATCCAATTCATCAATGCCATGAACACTACTTGTGAATTCATTAGACTGAAGGGCATAACCACATACTCGTAATGTCCATATCTACTTCTAAAAGATATTTTAGAAATACCCTCATTCCATACCCTCCATCCATCTAAATCAATTTTTTATTCAAATAAAAACAATAAATATAACCCAGGGGTCTTTGGGATTTAAGAATTTATGAAATAGTGAAAGCCAAGGGAATCCCCTATAAGTAAATTAACACACTGTAGTTTCAAACTATTGATAGGGAGAAGACTAGTGGTGATGGATATATGGACTTCCAAGGAAGCCCAGTGATCTGAAACAGTCTTACCCTCGTTCCAAGTGTGAGATTCATGGATATAGGATCCATGAATGGAACTATATTTCATAAATATGTAATAAATAGACCAAGGTGGGATCCTTTACCAAGAATGGAGTCATGGAGAATCCTAGAATTAGTCTCTGCATGGGTTAGCTCCAGATTCTCCTACATGTATAGGGATAGCCCCATGAGCATGGACTTGGCCTTAGCCAAGAGAGAAGTACCATTTCCAATGAAGGATGTGAAATCTATAACCATATCCCCTAGGTCCACGAACAAATCCCCCTCCTTTCATCACCCCGTAGCGTAGGACCCATCAGTGTTCATCTTGAAACAGAATACATGGTGTTTCCAAAACACACAGTTCCCCTACCGAATGACCCGAGAGGGCAGAGCCAAATGGACACTAACCTGAAGTAGATTGAAAGAGGGGTCCTCCTACCATTCCATGATAAGAGAAGCTAATTTAATCAGAAGGAAATTATTCCATTCTATGTTGGACCTTAACAACGTAACAGAGCCATGAAACCTTGATTGGTTTCTGGCTTGCCACAAGCTCCAACATCCTGCACTAAAGATCACCGAAAAAACCATTCTATCATTCTAAGAACTATCCATGCCTTATAACCAACTCTCCACAAAATTAGTGTCATTATATTTGTGAGAATAAAGTTCCAAGGAACCACAAAAGTAGGACCAAACCACATGAGCCCAATCCACCTCGAAAAATAATTTGTTTGTACTCTCTTCCCACCTATTGTTGTAGTAAGGACACCTAGAGGCCAAGCATATTCCCAGCATTCTAATGTTATTCATATGTAGGCAAAGAATATTTCCTGATGCACCATGTGAGAAAGTTGAACTTCACTGGAATCTTATGGCTCTACCGTACACCATTCCACCCCTCCTGAAGACCTTTCTTAGAAAACAGCCTATAAAAATCTCAGAAGGAGAAGACCCCCAATGCAGAAGGAGTAAAAACACATTTGTCCAGATCATCATTAAACTCAATGGTATCAAGAAGGTCCTATTGGTCCTCATCTAGAATTACCTTGGTAAAACTGGGTTTTTGACACAATTCTTTAACCAAGATCAGCGGGGCAGGGCAACCAAGGAAAGCTAAAACAGATCCCACCTAATTTATGTTCTAGAAGAGGAGATCCCCAATGCCAACAATCCATCGTGAGTTAAGTTGAATAGTTTGGTACAAGGGGTAAACAATCTCTCAAAGAGGAGATGAATAACCATGGGCGGCCTCCGCACTCCTGCCGTAGAGAAATGACATGGACTTACCCCATAATGATCTGTCCTTAAGAACTTCCCAGGTGAGCTTGTCGTGCATGCAATGAATCATGCTTTATAGGCTCTTTACTTTTAATCCTTCCATCCTATATGGGCCTTGACAACATACCCCACGAATCCTAGTGTCTCTTACCTTACGATTTAGCATCCCAACCAAAGCTATATAGGATTTTATCGATGTTTTTAATCACACATTGGGGGACGTTGGAAGAATCCAATGCATGTATAGGAATGAAAGAAAATACACTATTCACCAGAGCTATATGACCCCCAAAAGATAGAAACTTATTTTTCTAGTTTAGGACATGGCTAGTGATTCTACTAAATACATGATCATATTATTTTATTAGAAGTATACATGAAGAAATATGAGAACCCATGAACTCCATCAGAAAAGAGCCACGCTGCGTGTCCAGATGATTGCACAGAGAGGACACCCTCCTTTGACAGATTTTATTGGAGATTTAGATACTGGTTTTGGATTTACTGATATCTTTCCCACTCCAGTATCAATATTCATCCAAAATAACCTTGATCCGACTAATCAAGCCCCAAAAACCATTGATAAAGACAATCATATCATCGGTGGACATTATATGTGACACCACAGAAATATTCATCTTCCTCTTAAAAGGGAGAATAACCCCTTATGAAATACCTCTATTGATAAGCCTAGTGAGAGTGACCTAAGCTAGGATAAAAATGCCAGGAGAGAGTGGGTCTACCGTTCAGAGACCTCTCGTTTCCTTGAAGAAGCCATGGGTCTTCCCTCTGAACAATACTACCATCCATAAAGAACTAAATATTCTAAAAATGAGGTCCACTGCCTTGCACGAAAACCCAATACCCAATAGGAATCTATTGATGAAACTCCATTCTAGCCTATCATATGCCTTATTCATATCCAATTTAATCACCATGTTGGATCCATGGGTTTTTAAATTGATGTCTCTTAACATCTCTTTAGCTATGGGTATAGCTCCCTGGATGGAGCGACCTCTCATAAAGTCATTCTGCTCAATTGAAATCCACCCAGGTTGAAGATTCTCTCACCTCTGGTTAAGCACACACACAAGAATTTTATAATGGAAGTTACAAAGACTCATTGTCCTATAGTGTGAGAGAGAAGAAGGGTCCTTGATCTTTGAAAATAGAACCAGGGTAGTTTCACTTGCCACATGAGGGAGGAACCCAACTCAGAAGTATTCTTGAATAGCATTGGTGATATCTTGCTTAACTACATCCCACACCCACCTATAAGAGGAACCTAGAAATCTGTCAGGCTTGGGTGCACTCTCCGGGATTAGCTTATGCATGGATGAATGGACTTCTTCCTCACTGGGAATCACCTCCAAGATCTTGTTGTCATGATTATTCACCAAAGAGCGGATCATCCCCCACAACCCTACATTACCCCTAGGAAACCGGCTGGACATCCTCGGGTTGGGGCCAGTAAGCAGGTCCTTGAAGAAATAGTGCGCCATACCCCCTACCGTTTCATGGTTATCTGTACAGGATCCATCATTGAGTAAGATTTTAGGAAAGGGAAGACGTCTTCTTTCTTTGATGCATTCATGGAAATAAGCACTATTTTTATTGCCTTCCTTCATCCACCTCACCCAAGAGCGGTTAGGAGTCACCCAATCCAGTTTAAGAAGCTCATCCACCCAACACACCTTGTTTTCCACAAGCTCTCCAAACACCGAAGCATCTCATTACTCCTCTAGGTTAGATTATAAGATTTGGATTCTTTGTTTAAGTACTTCCAGGTTATGATCGAAGGGATATAACCTCTTGGACTTATCCTCTAACCCCTATTTCAGCCTTCATAGTTCGTTGTGGAGAGAAACCCACATATTCCCCTGGGTAGAATAATCCCTTAAATACCTAATTAGCCTCTGATAATATTGGATCCATGACCAACGTTGACAAAACCTGAAGGACTCCTGGAAATCCTGCTTGGGAAACATAGACACCAGTATATGAGAATGGTCAGAAATACATCAGACTAGATGCTTCACCTTATCCTACTGATAGGAGATGATCACATTGTTAATTTCCAAGAAAAGATCAATCCTTCTCCAACAATGTATTCCCCCCATGTGGTTGTTGCACCACATGTACCTATCTCCAGAGTAGCCCAAGTCGAGAATACCCTTATCCACCATGAAGAGAGAAAAGTCCAAGATGGCCTAAATAGGGAATGCACCTCTACCGTTCTTCTCCTATGGATCAAGGATGGTGTTGAAATCACCCACTACATACCATGGGAGGTCCACTAGAACAAAAAACCCAAGCCCCTTCCACAAACTTTTCCAGACCTGAGCAACAAAACTGACATAAACAAACGATATAAAGAAACGCCCCCTCGATACTTTCTTGGTGTGAAATTAGTCCTCCGCCTCAATTAGATGCAGCGAAACCTCCTCATTCCAAAAGATCCAGATATGCCTGTTCGTCGGATATGCATGCATAGATCCATGTAAACGCACTTTGTGACTAAAGGACTTGATCTTATTCGGTTTTTTACGCTCAAGAATAGTTATGATACACACTTTTTAAGTTTCTTAACTTCCAAGGCTATATGGTCTGACTTCACCCAGGTGCTGAGGCCATAAGAATTCCAAACTAACATAGATAACATTAAGAACTGGGAAGCCCAAAATTGGCCCCAGGATCATCGGTCTTCATGCTATGGGGTGATAGGCTTCCCCTAAGATGTCTCAACTGTGCCCAAGTACAAACTCCTGGGCTCTAAATAGAGGGAAATGAGGCTATAGGTGATTTAGGAACAGGTAGCACTGTAGACCTCCCCTTCACTATCATTCGAGGGGAGAGGAAGGATGAGTTCTGATCTTCCTGGCCTTTTGTAATAGAGGTCTCTAGAAAACCCCCTTAAATGACAATAATCTTCTCCACCATTATAGCCTCTCAAAGAAGGGGGACCTGAGTCTTTCTTCCCATGGAATCCTTCTCCATAGGATCATCCAGAAAATCAACCTGTAGAGGCGAACACGATGCCCCCACCTCCCATGTAAGAGAGAGAGAATTCAAGAACCTATTCCATATACACCAGGCTGAACACAACTAGCCTTGGAAGAGAAACCAGTCCACAAGGACATTGATCATCAAAGAAGATGCCTCTACCTTGAAAGGAACCATATCTCGTCAAGGGGAGGACTCGATAACTGGAGGAAGTATTGGACAAAGACTCGATGACTGAAGCATTTGAATAAGCCTGAAACATTGCCAGAAGAATGACACCCTCACTTTGGGGGTCAGACTCTGGACCACCAGGTCTGAGAGGAGTGAAGTTCCCCTACGCAGTGGCCCTTTGATCCAAACCACCCCAATTATAGTTCCTATACATCTGCCTTAAATGACCATGAAGACCACAATAAGAACAGAACCTAGGGAACATAGGGAAGGATAGGTCCTACTCCCAGTCGAAAACATACCTGACCTTTAATGCTACCTTCTCAAGAGTCGACAATGTCAGATCCATCTCAATGCATTATTTAGGAACTGGGATTTCTTCACAAGAGAGGGTGCAATCATCAGTGCACATGAAACCACTAAGAGAGTCACTGATCGATTTAAAAAATCACCATTTTGGAAAGGTAAAGGCAAGCCTGGGAGACCTATCCAAACCGTGGTGTGAGATATTTATTTCCCCTTCTGAGCCTCCAAAGATCATGGAGCCAGATCGAATCTCCATCTCCCAAAAGATCTTGGAGCTTTTCACGATGCGAAGATAAAATATTCCTCCAAATCCAACACCAAACAAAATTAATGATGATGAATCACAGAGAGACACACCTGAACCAACAAACCCCACGATCCTACTAAACACTTGAAAGCCTACCGAGGAGGTTTCTCCACCCTGAAGCGTGATATTAAGGTCCACTAGAGACAATCTACCACCTCCTCAAATGCCACCGGAGGACCTCCAAAGAAACATCGATGCCATCCCTCAAGACCACCAGAAAAAATAGCCGAACGTTTGGAGACATGCTAGGCCAAATGAAACCTTTGTTTTTCTAACTCTTCCTACTGCACTTTTAATTACCACAATTATAATGGTTTCATTTGCTATGAAATATGTGAGATAGGACTAGTCCCTGGAAGGAGATAAATCATAAAATCCACTTCTCTCATAGGTGTAATCCCTAATAATTCTCCAGGAAAGACATCCATAAACTGATCAACAATTGCCGAAAGAACACTCTGCTCAACACCTTCTATCGATGCCAATGACAAAGAAACTAAATGATACGATATCATTCAAATAGATGGTTCCAAAAAATTTGTTGCATACAGATTTACATTCTTCTCCCCTCTAAAGATATGTTCAATGCCATCCTCCATCGTAAAACTAACCATTCATGCATAGAAATCGATGTGGACCATAAACATCAACAAACAATCCATCCCCAAGATTATGTCATAAGCATCCATCTCAATCATTGAGAAGTCCCAAATCAATTTAATTCCATCCAAAACTATGAAAGATCAACTCCCTCTTTGACCTAGAGTAGTTTGGAGTTTCAAAATAGAAGGCATCATTTCCACATGTAAACCCATAAAACTATCAACATAGGGAGAAATAAAAGAATGTGAATCACCCGTATCAAAAAAATATTGAATCAATGTGGAATTTAAAATAATAATTCCTCACACCATGGATGGTACCAACTGATTATCCACCACAACCTACTTAGCTCCAAACAACTTCTTTCTTTCCATTATATGCTCTTTATTTCCCTACTGAGGGTTCTTGGTATTCTTAGAATCACCATGACCCACTTTTCTCTAATGATGAGGGGTATGTTGCAACCCTCAACCTGTCGAGGCATAAGACCCCTACTACCCCTGAAGAGTGTCATAGACTCCCGACCTCAGAGTATTCTAAAAATAACAATGATGATTCCCCATCTTCTTAAAATTATGACATTCTCGAGGTTGTGTTGTACAATATCGCTTGATGTGCCCTGTAGAACCACACTGAAAACAACTCGTTTTACTCTGAGTCTTCAGAGGAAGAATCACCGATCCCACCGTTAGATTCTGTGTTGTATTCCCACCCTAGAAATAAGTGTCCCTCTTTCGTTTAAACCTAGCATTAAAGTTACCACTATTACCTATGGGTACCAACATACTTCCCCCGCCTGTAGCCGCCAAAATATCTCACTCATCCACTATAGTTCTATTCACCATTTACATGTAATCATTTATACACAACACCACTATCTTGGAACGAATTTCATAGTTCAACCCAACTTCTAAAATTGGTTCATTCAACAATGTAATAACTACCAACTTAGGTGAAAACTACACTAACATCATAAACATAGTTGCATATTCTGTTACTGCCATGTTCCCTTTCTTCAAACTGAAGAAATACGTTGTACGCTGAATTCTGAATGTATGAGGGTAGAATAGTTTGTTAAAAAAATCCTCCAAACCCTCACATGTCACACCTTGGACCATTCTAGCTTGGACCACTAACTCACAACACTAAAATGAAATATCTTCAAACATATACGTGGTTAACTTTAGTTTTAGATCTACCAGTGTTCCCAAGAAGTCAAATATCCTATTCATTTTTTCATCCATGCTTCAGCCCTTTCAGGCACTAAATCAACCTTAAAGATTGGTGGATTATGCCTTTGTAACTAAACCACATAATCCCCATGCTTCGGTTCATCCACTTTATTCCCACTTTTCATAGCTTGGAATGTTTTCACTATATTATGCACTAGCTACTGGTTCACCTGGGGCTTAGGTGCAACCACATTTTCAGTAGCTTCCTCTGGTTGGTCTCTACAACGCCTACCTGATGCCATTTCTAACAACACAAAAACAACCCTAAGTCCCACTCACTCAATAATAAAGGGTATATAATTTTAAAATTCAATTATATAATAACTACCACAACCAGGCTTTCCACAATTTCACATTTCCCATGTTTCACTATTTTGAAAAATCCACCATGTTTTGAAAATTGACCCATTTTCAAAATACCACAAGTTTCCATGTTTCAAATCCTTCTGTTTTGAAACCCAATTCCAATTTTTTTTAAAATACACACATTCATATCACATGATAAATCATTATACCACAATGAAATATTAATCCTAGTGGGAATTCATTTCTAGCATGCATTTCATGATCATCTCATTGGCTACACCCACGACAGTGAGATTTTCAATTCCTATAATTGTCTCCAAACACTTATGTACCCAACTCCATGGTAACTTGAAGTTCAGCATGAAAGGGTTAGATACGTCCTTTTATGACATACATTTCAAGTTCTCACAATCCTATGCCTTGAAACCATCCCAACTCAAGGAATAGACCTTGAACGAATGTCAACACCAAGACGAACAATCAACGCTAAAGGACCAAATAAATACTCTCACATGAAATCCATAGACCAAACAAACTGATACCACTTGTAACATCTCACCCCATCCCATTAGCTTGAGAGGGCGGAGGAATTCTACTTAGCCTTAAGTGATGTTCACAAGGTGCTAAATGTTAGTAATAAATTCGAAGGGATTCAAGAATCATTGGGGAACAATTTTCCCCTAAGATAAAATCAACCAACCAAATATTCCATTACCAAGAAAGCTAAATGATGCATTCTAACAAAACAATCCAACCCATACATTACCAAAATACAACCAAACTAATCCATACAAATTTCTAAAAACCAATACAACCAAACCCAAAATTTGAGTACCAAGTGGAAGACTAAACAACAAGACCCCAAGGAACTAGGACACCATACATAACTCCACACCAAGCTCCATGCTCCCAAAACCACAACATCACCAAAGCATCATGTCGAACTTCTAGAAAAATGAGATGCTTTACCCTTACCTATGTCACAGAATACAACATCTGCAAAAGCACCCAAGTACCAAAGTAAGGGTGAGTAATAATACCCAGTAGAATTTCCACAAATGAATTCCCTACACACGCCACTAGGATAAAACCGTTAGCACATTTATATAAAACAATTTATATAAAATAGTAAATAGTTTAACAATCGCCAATAAAGCAAACACACCCTTTCCAAGCCATCTTACCCAAACCATGAAACCCAAGGGGAATCCAAACAACCATGACATAATCCACTTCAATATTTCACATTAGCACAAAAAATTCAATCTTGAAAAGCCACAGACAACAAGGAAACAAAAATAGTGGAGATTCTGTCCAACCTGTTCACTATATTTCCAACTAGTGGTGTTTCCCAACCACTATCCTAATGGTGGATCTTCCTTCCACTATCAATCACCTTTTATAGTGATAATTCCCACCCACTTCCATAAAATCAACACAATCCACAACACTTATTCAACCAACAAGCATAAAGAACCAAGGCCACACAATGAGCATACGACCATTTCCAACACATTCCAATTCACATCAATAAATCACCCATTTATTGAAGACAACTTCTACCATTTTCCATGCTAAACCACATTTCAATAAAACCACCTTTTATTGAAAACCATTCTCATAAACCATTTTTATTATAAAAACAAAGAGACCAATTTTAAAATCTACATTTTAAAATCAAACAACAAAACCCCTCTTTCAACAATATCTAAATTCACCCAAAAATCCCCAAATCCTCACCTAGTGGGTTTCCACCAAGATTTTTCACATCTTATTTAAAAATTAATTTTATATAAAACAAATTAATTGCAACCAAAGACACTATTTATAACCAAGTGGAGTCAAGAGAGAATCCACCTACCTTTAGGGTTCTGGTGAAATTGATCCACAAGCAACCACACCAAAAATCCAGACAAACGCTTCAACAAAAACACTCTAGGAACTCTTAGATAACACAAACAAGCCCTAAATTCAAGAATTTAGGAATCCAAAACCCTATATCTACATGAAACAAATGTAGATCTTGAAAAAAAAGAGAGAGGGAAGAGTAGATCTAGAGAATACCACAAAAAAACCAAGAGAATACTTTCCTGAGATGAACCGCCTTCAAACCACCATGAAACCCCATCAAATACCTTAAAAATGAGTGGGAGAGCACCTCAAACCTTTGAGTACCGAAAATCCTGAGTGAGGCTCGAGTGGGAGAAGTTTTGGGGAGAAATATGTCAAGCCAGAGTGAACCTGGATTTAAAAATACTTTCTTTAAGTGGTCGCACGATTATCCCACATAGTTTGGAAAACCGTGCGCTAAATGTGAGCATGCCACTGCCTCAAGAGAATGGGACCTGCATGGTTATCTCACACAGTTCGGAAAACTGTACGCATACCATGCAAAGACCACTATCTCCCCCTACATAATTATTGGGAGAACCTGCATGGTTTTTCCCAACCGTGCTCAAACCGTGCACCCTTAGAAAAGCCTCCTAACATATTAAAAAAAATACATACTCTCCCAACCTATTCCTAACTCATACTAAGTACTTTAAACACATAAAAAGGCCTAGAAAAGGCTAAATACTTCAAACCAAGGGTTCTACAATAACACTAATGGAAATTTATCCATATACATGGTAGTGTATGCATAAAAAATGAATGATTCACAAAAATCATAAAAATAAGCAACATTTAGAGATTCAATGTAGAAATTTGAGATGTTATATAGTATAATAATATAAGAAAAAGTTCAGTGAAAACACCTTTCCATATAGTAGAAACACTATAAAATAAATATATAATGTGAAAATTTATGATCTAATATATAAAATTATGATATAATGAAATACACACACTTTTCACTTAATTCAATGGATAACTAAGGTATTTGAAGATGGTAATCTAGGATTTGAGCTAGGAAGATCTACATTAGAATGTGATACAATGAAGCCAATGATACCTAAGGGTTTTTGAAGATTTTAATGCCATATTTGAGTACACATAATAAAAAAACTAAAGTTAGGGAGTCATGATATTGAACCACCAAAAGAGAGGATTGATGAGTGAGGCTTACATGAGGTGATGAGAAAATAGAATGTGTAACAATGAGGATGAAGAAACCTAAGGATGTATGAATATGGAAATCCAAGATTAGAGATTACCAAATCAAATAAAGTAGGGTTAGGGCTTCTGTGTGAGCGAAACGAGTATGCTTTCTCGATATTGAATACAATCAAAATGATTCAAAATGAAGATTCATAACATTTTAAATTATATTTGAAATCTGTTATTATATAATCAACATTATAAATAAATGAATGTTTCATTTTCATATATGTTATTATCTAACTAACATGAAAAATACGCTTTATCATGCTAGTTATATAATAACCATCTTGATAACGCAACAAACATGTATTTTTCATGTCAGTTATTATATAACCAACATGAAAAAGAAAAATACAAGGATTTTCACATTGTTTATAAATAACCTACATGAAATGGATTTTGTGGGAAATACCTTTTGTACTATTTTTTCAAATAAACCTTCAATATAGTCAATGGAAAACTTATCATTGGAATTACTCTTGGTAGAAAAAACAAGTGTGTTATTCATTACTCAAATTAATTCATATTTCATAGTAATAATGTTTTATGGAAGGGATAGTGAGGTACATGGTATTTTTATGGGTGTGAAATTATGCTCAAAATACTCTAACTCACTTATAATATCTAATATCCCCAAAAAATGTTGCAAGAGGTTGAGTTTTGATGAACAGTTTTAAGAAGTTGTTTTAAAAAAGTGTTTTGAAAAGATTCTAAATCATAAGAAACATAGAAAAGTCCCACTTCTAAATTATTTTTAGCTTCAAAATGTGGTCTAGTAAACCATGTTTAATATTTATCACCCAATAGTTCTTTATTCATTGAAGATTGATCAATGTGTTCTATTTCGACTTCCATCAAAACATACTTTGTAATCAGTTGTCAGTCCACTTCATTATCACACATTAGAGATTTAGTTCTCTCCTAAAAAACAAGGTTACTTACCTAAACCTATTCAAGTTATCATTTGTGACCTATTTGACCTTCTTATTTAAAAAAAATTAATTTTAGCTTGTGTTTCCTACAGGATTTAACCATTTATGTCCTAATTACAATTTTTAAATTAATCACTTTCTACACATAAATGCTTCAAGGTGTATGTTATTTTATTGAAATAATAAATTCCATCTTTTAAAAATTTAATGAATGTATTTTCTTCCACAACGATAGTACAAATTATATTTTTTGACAAGTTTTTCACATCTGTTATAAAATAACTAACTTTAAATTCTTACTAAGATAACTTTTAATGTTGGTTATTTAGAAACAAAAATTGAATATTTAGTTTATAACATCAATTTATAAATAACTGACATTAAATTCACACAGATCCAAATTAAAATGTTGGTCATCTAAAAACCAATGTGGAAAATATGGTTTATCACATCAGTTTATAAATAAAAAATGTAAAATACTAATAAAAATTTTCTGAAAAGTCGAGTGGACTCATTTAGGGATCTTTCTTACTCATGATAGTAGTCTCATTTTTCTCATGCAGAAGCCCTAAACCTTCCTTTCTTCGATTATAGTGGACTCTGATCTTGTATTAACAACTTCATCTAACCATAACTATCATCAACCACTACTTGTGATCTCTCTGCACTGTATTACATTGTCATCGTCTCCTCAGTCATCCACCATCACATATATATTTTAGGTTGGTGTTTATTTTTTTCCATGAAACAAGGTATGGTTTAATTGATTCATGTTGATTTTATCTTTATTCTTGAATCATAACCTCTAGTGATAATATTTTTTTTATCATTTGATGTTATTATTCTCTTACCTTACATATCACATGACACCACTATAATTTCGAAACCATAATTATTGAAAACCTTGGATCCCTTTTACATTATAGGTCCTTTACAAATACCTACTTATATAAATATATTTTTCTTCTCTCTTGTTTGTGCATGTGCATAATTCCTTTAATTAGATTTCATGTGATTTTTTTGATTACTTTTCCTCTATATTTTGATGATATATTAATTTATGTTATTTGTATTTTTTTGATTCTTATGAAGTTGGAAATATAATATATTTATCCATACTTTATTAGTTAATGAGGAAGTCTGAAAATGCTTATCTATTTCTCAAAAAATTCGATGAATTTGCTACAATGGTTTTAGAAACTCTACATTTCACTTTTTTAAAAACATTTCTGTATTTATTTAACTACAACCTATAATTTTATCCAATTTACATCAAACATGATTCTATGGAAAGAAAAAATGTTTATCTTGATTTCATTATTTTACATCAATGTCTAAAAATATCTTTTGAATGGACTTTTAATTACTTGAAGTTATGCTATTCTGTTTTGTAGTAGCAGTTTTTTCAAAATTGTTTTGCTTCTATTTTTAATTATTTTAGGATATGTAGAGTTCGGTATAAATTGGTTATTTTTTAGAAAGATACTAAGTTTTTCTACAAATCATTAGTTTTGACCAAAGTCAAAATCTGCTGTTAAGAGCCCTTAAAAATTCGTTGAAGTTTGTCAAAACATTCTGTCCAAATTTCTCACAAAAGTAAGGTTCATTTTCATCTCACAAAAGTACGATTAATTTTTATCTCACAAAACTATTGTTCATTTTTATCTCACAAAATTATGGTTCATTTTTATCACACAAAAGTATGGTTCATTTTTATCTCACAAAAATATGGTTCATTTTTACCTCACAAAATTATAGTTCATTTTTATCTCACAAAACTATGGTTCATTTTTATCTCACAAAAGTATGGTTCATTTTTAACTCACAAAAGTATGGTTCATTTTTATCTCACAAAAGTATGATTAATTTTTATCTCAAAAAAGTGTGGTTCATTTTTATCTCACTAATGTCTGGTTCATTTTTATCTCACAAAAGTATGGTTCATTTTTATCTCAAAAAGTATGGTTCATTTTTATCTCACAAAAGTCTGGTTCATTTTTATCTCACAAAAGTATGATTTTTTGTTTATCTCACACAAGTATGGTTTACTGTTCATAACTTACATTACTTTAGAGTTCATACCATACGTTACGTTACTATTCATACCCTACATTACGTTACTGTTCATTTCACAAGGTAAGGTTTGGAAACCATACGTTGTTGTTCACTTAGAAGTTACTGTTCATTCCAAAGTTACTGTTCACTGCAAAGATACTTCTCATTCCGAAGTTACTCTTCATTCCAAAGTTACTGTTCATTCCGTGCAATTTTTTTAAAATTGATTTTCTGCAAATATATGGATTATTTTTTAACAATTTGTTTTTGTGAAAAATAAGCATTAAATATAAGGAACGTAATTAAAGTGTTTTTAATATTTTTGGTGAAATATTTAGAGAGAAAATTTAATAAAGTTTTTCAATGTCTTTCACAAATAATTTTGGATGTTTCAATATTGTTTAAATTCAAATGTTTGAATTTAATTTCAGAATATGCTGCTAGTTTTCAGGAACTGTTTGGACAACGTTTAAATCATTTTAAATGGATTTAAAATTATGTTTTGAATCATTTAATGCTTTTATTATTCTGGAGATTTTATTGAAAGACTTATTCAAAATATTTTGAATTCCTTTATTAGATATTTATTCTATTGGAATAAAAAAAGAAACAGTGATGCAATTTTCATGGAGATATTTATGGGAGCTCTTGAGTCAATTAATTTTGAATATCCTAAGGAAGCGGAGCTACTGCACCTGCAATATATTTGTATTCTCTATATATATCATTCTCTCTTACAGGAAAAAGGAAAATACAATAAAAAGAGAAAGTGCTGTGAACTTTGAACCTGCTATGCATTTGCAACGTCCTGTGACACTCTGCTTTACCACATGCTCGTTCTCTCAAGCGCTGAAATAATTCTACTTCGACTACAATTGAATTGATGAGACATGCTGATCTAAACCTCAAGAACCAGTTCTTGTGCTTTAATTTTTTTTATCTTCTCTTTCATCCAGTTCTGAGTCTGTAACACTATTTCACATCTCTCACACGCACTTTAATTTTCTGTTTAGGCTTTTGCACACAAAAGCATTATTTTTTATTCTTTTTCTTTGGGTTGTGACTCCAGGATTCTAAAGTCAGGTTATTAGGGTTGTGGCTCCTTTTATCTATAGTCAAGACTGTTTGGATTGTGACTCTCAGTATCTAAAGTCAGGTTGTAAGGGTTCTGACTCCCCACACAAAAGTCAGTGTCGTGGTTATCCTTCTAGTAGAAAAGGATTTTTTAATTGGTTATGATTCCCCTTTAAAAATCATTTTTAGTGCACACATATCTCTCATCGATTAGAGAGGTATAAGAGTAGAGTAGGCCCACTTTGGACCTAACTACTATAAAAAACATCCTTGAGTTATTTACTTTTTCCACTGTTAATTAACCTTAATAATTAAATTTGATAATTAATATATTTGATTAAAATTTTTAATCTGGTCTATTCACCCCCCTCTAGACCATCTGCCATTACCCTATCCGACTTAACAATTGGTATCAGAGGGAAAAATTCTTAATAATAGATTTGATCTATATTTATATTTATTTACACCAAATACGGGCACCATTGGTTATTCCTTAAGGAATTTATCTAACCATTTTTTTGAGTCTGATTTTATATTTTACTGTACTAACATATTCGTAGACCTCAGAGTCTAAGGATAAAGATCTTATAAGATGACAAGATTGAACCCAAATGATTCTTTCATTCCTCATAAGCCACCACATTTTGATGACAATGATTATGGATATTGGAGATCCCGAATGGAGGCATACCTCAAACAGTTGAGCATTGAGTGCTAGTCTATCATGTAAAAAAAATACACACTGCCTGAAGCTGATCTAGATACTCTTATATGAATTGATGCTACTAGATTTTTCTTAAATTACAAAGTCATTAATATTTTATATTGTGCTATTAACAGAAGTGTTTTTAGTCATGTGTCTTCATGCAAGACAACTCATGAGATTTGGAAGATTTTGTAAGTTACTCACCTTGGCTCTGAAAAATTGATCCAAACCAAGCATGGAATGCTTCATGCTGAGTATCAAGACATCAAGATGGGTGAAGATGAAACTGTAAACCAAATGTTCCATAGATTCACAAGAATTGTGAATGGAATGAATTCACTTATAGAATATCTGGAAAATCCTATACTTTTTGAAAGATTCCTACAAGCATTACCAAAGAAATGGCATACAAAGAAGGTTTCCATTGACGAAAGCAAGAACTTCAAAGAGTACACACTTGATGAATTGATTGGATCACTACTCCAATATGAACCGGAACTAAAGAACATAGCTAATTAAGAGACAACAAAAAGAAAAGGTGTAGCTTTTATGTATATAAATGTTATGTCTAATAATTCTTCTGATTCTGATCTACAGGATATTGGAAATGAAGACATGGCTTAGATTATAACTAGAGTCTACAAAAGAATGAAAAATAAAGGTTTAAAAAACCAGTTTAGTAGAAATCCTCAAAATGAAAAATATAAGGGAGATAAGAAAGGTGATACAAATTAAAATGCTTCTAATGTAACTTGTTATGAGTTCAGGAATAAAGGTCATATCAAACTCGATTTCCCTAAACTAAAGAATAAAGAAAAATACAAAAAAGGATAAAAAGGAATTGAAAACCAGCTGGAGTTATACAGAAGAATCTGATTCTAGTGATCAATCTGTAAATAACAATGAATCCTCTAACTTGTGTTTCATGGCATCACTAGATAAGGTTTGTAATTCTACTTATTATTCTGAATATTCTGATTATGAATATGAATTTAAAAACCCTAATGTTTGGGAATTAAATAATGAAATTGAAAGATTAAGAAAAAATATTTTCAAAGCTACTGATTTATATAATAAAATTAAATAAGATAATGAAAAACTTATTTTGAAAATATATTTATTTTGCAGGAAAATAAAAAGTTAACAAACACTACTTTTACTTCTCATTCAACAGTTTATGATAATTTGAAAACTTCTCAATATTTGAATGAGAAATTGAAAAAGAAAGTTGAATGTCTTAAACAAAATTTATCTTCTTTTTTCAAGGTCATGAAAATTATCATGAGATAATGTCTTTTAATAAAACTGATAAAAATAAATATGGTTTTGGTTATGATAAAAGATTACCTCAAATGTATAAAACCTGTTTTGTTAAAAGTAAAAATGGTTTTCCTTCAACTATTAATTGTTTTAAATGTGGCATGAATAGTCACTATGCCAATGACTGCTCACTTAGATTTAAACAATCTTTGGGATTTACAAAAACTAATATTTAAAAATCTTTATTATTGAGAGTACCTTACAATACATGTTTAAATTCTGTATGGGTACCTAAAATTTTTATTACTAATCCTATTGGAACCAAAGTATCTTGGGTACCAAAATTGTTGATTAATTGATTTTTATAGGGAAAATTCCTTGGATGTCTCAAGAACGACATATAGTACATGGAAAGTGGATTCTCTAGGCATATGACTGGATACCCCTCAAAGTTTACCTCATAAAACACATGTGATTGAGGCACTGTTACTTTTGGATACAATTCCAAAGGCAATGTAAAAGGTTTTAGTAAATTTGGTATTTCAAATTCTACATTTATTTACAATTTTTTATATATTGAAGGTTTAAAACATAATCTAATTAGTATATCACAATTAAGTGTTGATGGAATGGAAGTTAAATTTCAAAAATAATAAATTTTTTGTTTTTAAAGATGATTCTTTATTATTTTATGCTAATCGAAAAGATAATATTTATACTATTGATTTTGCTGAACAAACTGTTCAACATGTAATGTGTTTGAATGTTGTACAGAATGACAACATCCTTTGGCACCAATGTTTAGGACATGTTAATTTCATATTGTTGCATAATCTCTCAAATCATGAAAATGTTTTACAGCTTCCTTCTTTAAATAATGAACAACTTCATGTTTGTGACGCCTGCATGAAAGGGAAGCGACACAAAATTTCTTTTAGACCTATCAATCAGATAAGTACTATTAAGCCTTTACAGTTGGTACATCATCATTTATTTCGTCCAACTCAAATTTCTAGCCTTGGTGGAAAGAAATATACTTTACTTATTGTTGATGATTATAGTAGATTTACTTGGGTATATTTTCTAGCTTATGAAAACGATACTTCATCTAAATTCACTTGTTTCTCTAAATTAGTTCAAAATGAAAAAGGTTATATGATTATTTCTATTCGTAGTGATAAAGGCGGTGAATTTCATAATTTAGATTTTGAAAAATTCGATGAAAAGAATGGTTATTTTCATAATTTATCTACTTCTAGAACACCACAACAAAATGGGGTTGTAGAACGGAAAAATAGAACTCTTATTGAAATGGCTGTAACTATGTTAAGTGAATATAATCTATACAGATATTTTTGGGCTCAGACTATTTTTGCTGCATGTTATATTTCAAATAGAATTTTTATTATACCTTTGATAAAGAAAACTCTTTATGAATTATTCAAAAATGAAAAGCCTAAAGTTGGTTATTTTAGAGTTTTTGGATGAAAAGTTTTTATTTTAAATTCAAATAATAATTTAGATAAATTTGATGCTAAAAGTGATGAAGGTATTTTTCTTGGTTATTCTAATAACAGTAAAGCTTATAGAGTTTATAATAAAAGAATGATGGTTGTTGAAGATTCTTTTCATGTTATGTTTGATGAAAATAATGTTAAAATAAATTCTAATTCTAATGTTATTGATGATGAGTTTAGAGATTTTAATTTTGGTGAAGATATTCCTTAAGATAATAAGGAATTAATTGAGGGAGAGCATACTACTTCTCAACCTGATCCAAGATCATGGAATATTCACAAAGATCATCCTATTGAAAATGTAATTGGCAATGTTGATTCTAGTGTCAAAACTAGAAATTCTATTTTAAATTATTGTGCCAATTCTGCTTTTATTTCTGATTTTATTCCTGTAAATATTAATGATGCTTTAAAAGATGCAAACTGGATTGTTTCTATGCAAGATGAATTAAATCAGTTTTTTAGAAATAATGTTTGGACTTTAGTAGAATTGCCTAAAGATAATAAGGTAATTGGAAGTAAGTGGATCTTTAGAAACAAGATGGATGAATCTGGACAGATTTTCAAAAACAAAGCTAGACTTGTTGCTCAAGGATACTCTCAAGAAGAAGGTATAGACTTTGATGATTCATTTTCACCTGTTTCTAGGTTAGAGGAAATTATAATTTTTTTATCTTTTGAATGTTTTCAAGGTTTAAAATTATATCAAATGGATGTAAAAAGTTCTTTTTTAAAATGGTTTTATTACTGAAGAAGTTTATGTTTTTCAACCCCCTGGTTTCAAAAATGAAAAATTTCCCAGCCATGTTTTTAAATTATCTAAAGCTTTATACAGTCTAAAACAAGCACCTTGTTCTTGGTGTGAAAGACTTTCTTTATTTTTATTAAAAAATGGTTTCAAGAAAGGAAATGTTGATCCCACACTTTTTATTAAATGATCTTCTAATGATAGTTTAGTTTTTCAGATCTATTTTGATGATATCATTTTTGGATCATCTAGTGAAATACTTTGTAGTGATTTTTATTTATTGATTTCTTCTGGATTTGACTTGAGTTTAATGGGATAAATAAAGCTCTTTCTTTGACTTCAAATTTCTCAAAGGAAAGATGGAATTTTTCTTAATCAATCTAAGTATGCTAAAGATTTAGTTAAATAATTTGGTCTTGATTCCTCTAAATCCACAAAAACTCTTATGGGTAGTAATTGTAAATTAGATAGTGATGCATCTGGTAAATCAGTTGACTTTACAGTTTATAGAGGTATGATAGGTATCTTTATTTATTTAACTGCATCTAGAACTGATATCATTTTTAGTGTTTGTTTATGTGCTAGATTTCATGCTGATCCAAAATAAAGTCATATTAAAGTTGTAAAAATAATAATTAGATATGTTAAAAGAACTGTTGATTCTGGTTTATTTTATCTAAAATATAATTGTTTTGATTTAACATCTTATTCTGATTCTAATTTTGGAGGCTGTAGAATTGACTGAAAAATCACATCAGGTATGTGTCATTTTTTGGGAAATTTTTTAATATCTTGGTCATCTAAGAAACAATTATCTGTTGCTTTATCTACTACAGAAGCTGACTATATCTATATTTCTAGTAGTTGTGCTCAAAGTTTATGGATTAAGAAAACTTTATGTAATTTTTCTGTTTATCTTGATAAACTACCTATTTATTGTGATAATACATATGCAATTTATATTTCTAAAAACCCCTTACAACATTCTAGAACAAAACATATTGATCTTAGATTTCATTTCATTCGAGATCATGTGAATGAGGGTGATATTGTTTTAGAATTTATCCCTTCTAAAAATTAGGTTGCAGATATTTTTACAAATCATCTAGACTCTTCTCAGTTTGAGAAAATTAAATTTTCTCTTGGTATGTTGGAATTTTAAATTTTATTTGTTGCATTTGTTTAGGGGGAGCATGTTTTCACATTTTTTTTATTTACAATAAAGGGGGATATGTTTTGGAGAGAATATTTGGGGAGGAATAATTTGGTTTTAATCATTTTAAAAATTCATTTATGGTTTAAATGTTTTGGTTTTTTAATCAAACAAAAAGGGGGAGATTATTTGTGCATGTGCATATTTCCTTTAATTTGATTTCATGTGATTTTGTTTGATTACTTTTCCTCTGTATTTTGATGATATCTTAATTTATGTTATTTGGATTTTTGTGATTCTTATGACGTTATAAAGATAAGATATTTCTCTATACATTATTAGTTAATGAGGAAGTTTGAAAATTCTTATCTATTTCTCAAAAAGATCAATGAATTTTCTACTATGGTTTTAGAAACTCTACATTTCACTTTTTTAAAAACACTTCTGTATTTATTTTCCTGAAACTTCTATGTTTATCCAATTTAAATAAAAATTGATTCTATGGAAAGAAATTTTTTTTATCTTTATTTCATTAGTTTACATCAAAGTCTAAAAATATCTTTTTAATGGCCTTTTAATTACTTTATGTTATGCTATGCTATTTTGTAGTAGCAGTTTTTTTCAGAATTTTTTAGCTTCTATTTTTTAATGATTTTAGGATCTGTAGATGTTGGTTTTAATTGGTTATTTTTTTGGAAAGATAATAAGTTTTTCTATAAATAATTAGTTTCGACCAAAGTCTAAATCTTCTATTAAGAGCCCTTAAATATTCGTTGAAGTTTGTGAAAACATTCTATCCAGATTTCTCACAAAAGTATGGTTCATTTTTATCTCACAAAAGTATGGTTTATTTTTATCTCACAAAAGTATGGTTTATTTTTACCTCACAAAAGTATGGTTCATTTTTACCTCACAAAATTATGGTTTATTTTTATCTCACAAAAGTATGGTTCATTTTTATCTCACAAAAGTATGGTTCATCTTTATCTCACAAAAAGTATGGTTCATTTTTATCTCACAAAAGTATGGTTCATTTTTATCTCACAAAAGTATGGTTCATTTTTTTCTCACAAAAGTATGGTTCATTTTTATCTCACAAAGGTATGGTTCATTTTTATCTCACAAAAGTATGGTTTATTGTTTATCTAATGCAAGTACGGTTTACTGTTCATACCTTACAACACATTACTGTTCATACAATACGTTATTGTTCATATCTTACGTTACGTTACTGTTCATATCCTACGTTACGTTATTGTTAATTTCACAAGGTAAGGTTTGGAAACCATACATTACTGTTCACTTCAAAGTTACTGTTCATTCCGATGTTACTGTTCATTCTAAAGTTAATGTTCACTTCAAAGTTACTGTTCATTCCAAAGTTATTGTTCATTCTGAAGTTACTATTCATTCCATGCAATTTTTTTAAAAATTGATTTTCTGCAAATATATGGATTATTTTTTAACGATTTTTTCTGTGAAAAATTATCATTAAATATAAGGATCGTAATAAATGATTTTTTAGTAATTTTTTGCTATATTTAGAGAGAAAATTTAATAATGTTTTTCATCTTATTTTACAAATAAATTTGGACGTTTCAAGATTGTTTGAATTCAAATGTTTGAATTTAATTTCAAAATATGCTGCTAGTTTTCAGGAACTATTTTGACAACGTTTAAATTATTTTAAATGGATTGAAAATTATATTTTGAATCATTTAATGCTTTTATTATTCTAGAGATTTTATTGGAAGAATTATTCAAAATATTTTGAATTCCTTTATTAGATATTTATTCTACGGGATTAAAATAAGCAACAGTGATTCTATTTTCATGGAGATATTTATGGGAGCTCTTGACTCAATTAATTTTGAATATCCTAAGGAAGCGGAGATGCTACACCTGATATATATTTTTATTCTATATATATATCATTCTCTCTTGTAGGAAAAAGGACAATACAATAAAAATAGAAAGTGCTGTGAACTTTGAACCTGCTGTGCATTTGAAACGTCATGTGACACTCTGCTTCACCACATGCTCGTTCTCTCAAGCGCTGAATTAATTCTTCTTCAACTACAATTTCATTGATGAGATGTGCTGCTCTAAACCTCAAGAACTAGTACCTGTGCTTTAATTTTTATATTCTCTTTCATCCGGTTCTGAGTCTGTAACACTACGTCCCATCTCTCACACGCACTTTATTTCTATATTTATGCTTTTGCACACAAAATCAATATTTGTTATTATTTTTCTTCAGGTTGTGACTCCTAGATTCTAAAGTTAGGATCTTAGGGTTGTGACTCCCTATATCTAATGTGAAGACTGTTTGGGTTGTGACTCATAGTATATAAAGTCAGGTTGTAAGGGTTGTGACTCCCCACACAAAAGTCAGTGTCATGGTTATCCCTCCACTAGAAAAGGATTTTGTAATTGGGTTCTGATTCCCCTTTAAAAATCATTTTTAGTGAACATGTATCTCTCGCCGAGTAGAGAGGTATAAGAGAAGAGTTGTCCCACTTTGGACTGAACTACAATTGAAAACATCCTTGCGTTATTTACTTTTTCCACTTATAATTAACGTTAATAATTAACTTTGATAATTAATTTATTTGATTAAATTTTTTAATCTAGTCTATTCACCCCCATCTTCCATTACCCTTCCCGATATAACATCACTATGATTCTTCATTCTATGGTTCTATCTAGATTCCAATTATTTTTCACATTTGTTTACAATTTTGAATATTAATCTGCAATAGTTTTTCTATCATCATTATCATAATTTTTTATTCTTATAATTTGTTTTTTGGTGTATATTAATCTAAATTATCTTTATTTTTATTCTTGTTTGAAATCTGGAATAAATATGAGATGATTTGGGAATTATAATCTATATATTATAATAATTCAATTACCATCTATAATTTCAATGGGTATTATATTCTATAATCACAGAATTTTTCATTTCAATTTTTGTAAATTTTTATCAATGTGTATATTAATATATGGTTTAATATAATTATAAAATCTTCATTATAATCTCTAGAATTTATATTTAATTATTACATATTATGTATTATATCTAATACACATTGAATTATAGAATATAATCCATTTTTTTTTTATATTTTATAATATGGAACCTTTTTATTATATATATTATAATATTTTATTCATAATTTCATAATATTCATTAACATTGTTTCAGTGTCTATGTGCATTATATTTTATAATCTATAGATTTTGTTTTTATCAGCATTCCTTTTTTGGTCTTAAATATTCTATCTTTTTGCATCATTTTCCTTTCAAAAATCTTTTATCACTGCATATATTATTATGCATTAATTTATCAACATTGTATTATTTTTTTTGTTTAATTTATATATATATATTTGTAAAACTAATTTCTAATATTATGTTGGTCTTTATGTATATTTATTTGTATAATTTTATTAACATTCCCTTAGATATCGTTTCTCTTAATAGGTGTATTCCATTTCTTCCTTCTAATGTACCATTATATCATATTGCAATTTCTAAATCCATTAAATTCATATTATTATTTCTTAATATAAAACCAAGATATTACAATTTACCTTAATCATGTTGTACCCAACATGTTTATTGAAGTATTCCATTCCAAGGAAAGATTTTGTTATCATTGAATGGGTTCTTTTTTTATACTACCCCTAGGAACATGATATGGTGAAACATCATGTAAAATATTCACTTGGGGTAACCAATAATTTCACAATAAAACATATATTTGGGTATTTAACACCCTATTTTCTTTAATGTGGTTAGATTGAAGATTTTACCTTCTATTAATTTACAAAATTGATCCCTTTATTCAATGAAATATTTATTTTCACTGGCTGAAGAATATAATATTCAAATCCAAGTGTGATATTTATAAGAAATTATATCATTCAATGTTAATATTGTCATCCAAAATTTATGATTATTCACTAATAATTGCGTTTTACATTTTATTAGAGTTAGTGTTAAGGTAAGAAATCTTTTCTTAGTGAGTGTCTTACCTTCAACCTCTATCTTGTTTTTCTAGAAACTTATACTTCTTACAATACTTCTATACTTATTAACTAATCTTCAAAAACTTCATTCTAGTCACTAATGATCCTATATAATTGTTTAATTTTTTTAAATTTCAATTAATTGAAATATTCACATGAGATTTATAGATATTTAGTCCGCCTTATAAGGCTTAAATTTCTTTTATAATTCCCAATAAGACTATCTTTTACACTCTAGTTATATAAATTTATTTTTTTTATTTTCTATTTGATTTTATAATCATTATAATTAACATTCAATTTCAGCTGCAATGTTATTTTCTTTTTTAAAATTATATTCACTATCATTGAAAATCAAAGAAACATTTTACTTATTATTAATACCATAAGCATGTCTTATTTATTATCATTGAAATAATCTAATATTCCCCCCATCTAACTCACATTCATCACCACTATATTATTTTGAAAGGATATTTATTATAGATAATAATGAGTCAAAGTTGGATTATTTCACTTTGAATAAGTGATGAATATTAGGAAGGTTTCAATTCTTTTTTGGAATTTTATAAATGAAATGTTCCAAAAAATGACATTTTTTTCTGCATATTCCTGAAATGTTTAAAAAGAAGAATTTGAAATGTAAAGAGATCAAAGATAATTTAATTTTTCTTGGTTTTAATATGAGTTACAACCCTTGGATTTGGCATGGTGAAATTGGGCATAATTTCAAATATATTTATGAAGATTATTTGTAAGATGATAAGCATAATAAAATTAAATAAATCATTTGTGAATTGTGATATATAAATAGAGTAAATTGAGAAATAACCGACAATTGGGAGTCTATTGGGTGATACTGAAATACCATTGTATCTAGGTTATACAAAATTTACGTTTTATCAACGGTGTTAATATTTATTAACCTGAATGTAAAAAATGGATGGAGTGACATGAGTTTTACAAAGTTTCTCCAATTGTTGAATGAAATTATTCCTGAATAAAATCATCTTCCATATCCACATTATAAAGTGTAGAAAATATCATGCCTGATGGGATTAGGGTTACATGAAAATACATGCCTGCCTAAATGAATGTGTGGTATATAGAATGGAATAAGAATTTATTTTAAGGTGTACTAAATATGTGATGTCATGATACAAGATGAAAAAAAATCATAGGTTGATTTAGCAGTTATAGAAACATGTTCAATGGAATTTTGGTATATTACTATAATTCCTTATTTGAAACATTTATTTTCAAATTAAAATGATTTAAAAAGTTTAAGATGGAATGAAGATGAGTAGATATGTGATGGAGAACTACAATATCTAGTTTATTTTCCACAATAGAATAAAATTGATCATAATTTGATACATTCAGAAATGAAGTTAGAAATATTAGACTTGGACTGTGCATGGATGGAATGAATCTATATTAAATCCTTAGTAGCACAAAAAGTTCATGGAATAGTAAATTGGTAATTTAAAATTTATCTCCTAAATTTTATATGAGGTGAAAATATGTCATGTTGAGATTAATGATATCTGGACAAAAAGATCCTAAAAATGATATTAATATTTTCTTATCACCAATAGTTGCTAATTTTAAACTTTAATGGGAGGAAGGTATTAAGGTGTATCATTATTATAAAATGGAATATCTTGAACTCCATGAAATGATTATATTAACTATAAAAGTCCTCCTAGTATATGGAAATTTTTCTAGATATAGTGTTAAGGGGAATAAGGTTAGTCCAATTATTTAACCACAAACATCATATTATCAACTGAAACATGGGATAAAAAAATTATACATGGATCATCATAAGTTTTTGTCTATGAATCACTCATATAAGATATTAAATTGGAATTCAATGGATCATAAGAATTTGATATTTCCCAAAAACATTTTTCCATCGATCCGTATTTTGAGTGGGTGAGAAACATTGATGTGACATTCATAAAGACACAAAAATACTATAATGATATAAATACATGGAATAAACAGTCAATATTTCTCATGATAACATATTGTAGATATCATGAGGTCAAATATAACATTTATTTCATGCACGTAGAGAATAATATCTATGAAAAATGTATTAGAACATTTTTATATATTAATGGAATGAATAAATATGGGTGGAATGTAATATTATACTTACTCTCAATAGGAATACTGAAGTTCCCAGATTAGTGTGAGATAATTGAGAGGGGGAGGGGTGAATTAGTGATCACATTTTCTTTTTACAAATTTTTCCCTTAAAATTAAACCTCCATGTCTAGTTAAAGCCTCAACCCATTATTCTTGTTCCTCTTAGCCTTACCTCAAATAATACTATAAATATAAAGGAATATAAAAAAATGAATTACATGGTTCTGAACAAAGACATACCTCTTTATGTATTGGTTATTATCCCCAAAAAAATTCTACACTATAATATTGTAAACAATTATAAATTTTGATTCATAGTCACACTATATGTCTCCTGAATCCACATAAGATGTTATTTATATAGCATGACACAGTGTTCCCAGAATCCACACTGGCCTGCTCCAGAATCCACACTAGATACTTCAACACCGGAGTTACACAAGATACATCTACTCTAAAATCCACATGGAATACTTCCTCCTTTATTCAAGGCGTGATTCAGTATAGGTTGATCTATTGATCTTCATCCATTATATTTCTATATCATGATTTCCTATGTACCTATTCAAGTACCTTTGGAAAGCTTGCTAGTCTTGCTCACAAACCTCTGATCACATGTATTTGATCAGTTTCCTCAGTTCAACAAATTCTCAGGCTCATTGATTCTTCTAATGATGAATTCTTGACCTCACATCATTTTTTTCATGTGGTGCACAAAATTTCATCAATAATATTTATATGAAATAAATATTTCTATAATGTCATATCTATCTGTCTTCTTTAATTATTAAAAATCATCATCTTGAATTTAAGCTCTTATGTATTTTTCATGGATTTAGTATTAGATTTAACATACTTCATTCATAGATTTCAAGTCATCCAAAACCTTAACACAATCATTTATGAAATTTATTATTTTATGTGCTATTGTAAAACATGTTTCAGTTATATTAATCAAATAAGCAAGGGTTACATGTGTTGCATGGAACTTTCTTCTTCCTCCTTTATTCACTACATCATGTGAAGAACATGATCAATACATGTTTATGGGATATGATCAATGCATTCACATGACCCTGGTGAAACTCCTCATTTTCATGATGGTTTCTTGTGATCTCACTCCCTCCTTCACATAACCAACTGAGGCTCACATGAACTGTACTTCCTCAAGCACACTTCCTTTACATAGGAAAGTCGTGTGATAATAAGTGATTTTTATAGTGTCTATAAAAATGTTCCACATAAGATATTTACAAGAGTGATCACACGAATGATTATTCCCTTTGTTTGACTTAGGTGATTTCTGGGGGTTTCTTTGCAAGATAAGAGGTATGTTCATAGGATTCTTCATCATTTCTTAGTAAGACCTATGTCTCACAGGTTTCACCTTTGCGATATAGTGGTCGATGTCTTTGGGTTGTCTTTCACTTGAAAAAAGGTGTTTCCACAATGTTACACATTTCTTCACATGATCCTTGTTTTTTGGATCACATGATATGATTTTGTTATTTCTAGTGAAACTAGGGTGGTTCAAAAAATCTCATTCATGTGATTTAGATCATACATGATCCTTTATTTCAAGAGTTTCTCTCAAGTTGTCAGAAATTCCACAACCTTTCCCTCAACCATGACTCAGTTTATATAGGTAGTGGTGATCCTATTTTTAAGTTATTTTAAGGACCCCTTAAAACACTCTCATGTAGATTGAGATCTCATTCATTTAGAGTGTCCAAAAACATCAACTTATCCATTCAAATCTCAAGTTATCACGCGAACCACATGAATATTTTTCATGATCGCTTCATTTATCATGTGGTATATAGGTTATATTATTATGATGTCAAAGTAAAAACCATCTTTTAAAAACCAAGAAATTCATTCTATAATACCTAAAATATGTGGAAGATACTCGTATTCATTCTTGTTGTTGAGATTCCTTCAAACTGTCATGATGTTACTGTGAGTGTCTTTTATCCCAGAAACTCGTTCTGATGATGATCTGATGATTTTATCTATTGGGTCACATGATCTTAAGATCACCGTGAAACATGTTTCTAGATTCATGTTACATATTCGTGCCTCATAATTGTGTCTTACTATGGATTCAAAACTATCATTCACCTATAAGATGAAGTTTCATTCCTTACCTCAGTTCATTCGATTTATCTTGAGACTTGAAATTTTTGAGGGAGGGGGACTAGATGCCTCCAGATCGTCTGGATAGTTTCATCATCAAGAGGAAGAAGGTGAAGTCTTAACACTACATGGGATTAGCTTATTTCGAATAAGCATTGTTTGGGATTGACTTATTTAGAATGGTGGTATACATGATTCAATGGGAGGATGAGATCATCACGATTTGACAGTGGAGAAAATTTCAGTAGGCTTTTAAGGTAGCTAAACAATGTCCTCTAACACTACATCCCACATTAAATTTTTTATAGTTACTTCTCTCCACTCTATAAGAAAATGTGTGACCACTGTTCGATCGATCTAGCTATGGGGTTAAGAACCCATTCCACCTACACACACCACCACTAGGTCCCTGACCCTATGGGATTTATCCCAAACTATGCATGCCCGTTGGTGAGAACATTACATGGGCCTTATAGATAGGCCTACCCATACCTTTCCAGAACTATGCCTTAAGTGTCCCTCTAGCTGTCCTGGGATGGATCCCAATGTGCATAGTTGACATTGGTCTCACATGAACTATTGTTGAGCCTTGGCCTTGGATGGTTAGGTGGTTGGAATTTTTTTAATAAGGCCACAATAAAATACTTATAAAAATTCCAAGTATATAAAATGATACAAATCAATCCCAATAAATTCAAACCTACTCATTTCTTCTTCTCTTATCAAATATTCTATAATTGTTGTATCAATGTTCAAACTTCTTAGTCCATGAATTTTACAATTAAGATCACCCTAAAAAATCATCAAATTAAAAAAAAAGAATTTTCCATGCATAACATCAAATACCATTATATGAATATATAACAACTATACAGTCATCACTACTTTATCCACCATCACATATTGACTTACTGATAAAAAAGTCAATCCATGCTCAACAAATAAATTTGGAGTTATCTCACACTCTTGATGAAAGGAAAACTTGCATGCCCATGAATTTCCATACATTATTCAATCGGGAGAAAATTATATTTTCTCATTGTTATCATGATATAAAAAGTGTCTTAGTGTTATTATTCAAATGTAAAAAAAATTTGTGTCTTTAAAGTATTTGAATTTAACAGGTATGAAATCTCATGATTTTCACATCATGATGCAATAGATCCAACCAGTTGTATTGCATGGAATATTTCCCATCAGTTTCAGAATGAATATCATGAAAGTGTGTTTTTTTTCTATTCAATTTTTCATAAGGTGATTGAATTGAATTTTTTTAAAAAATTTGTGGAATGAAGCAATTTATATACTTTGTTAATTGGAATTGTATTTTCCTCCATATTTTTTGATATCATGGTGTATTTAATGGTTCATTTGGTGTGATAAATAAATCTTTGTAGACCCATATATCTTTGTTGGATGTATCATTTTGAAACTTATATAAATATATTGAAGGGGTGTGTTAAGAAAAAATATCATCTTGAAACCTCCATTATTGAGAATTATATTTCTAAGGAGGTTGCAACATTTTTTACAAGCTACTTTTCTATAGTGGAGGACATCAGTTTTCCTATATACCACCATGAATAAGTCAATTATGAGGGAAAGGGGATCCGTTTCTTGAAAGTAAAATCATTTATAGGTGAACGTATAAAGAAGTTATATTGATACATCTTGAATAATGAATATGATGTAGAACCAAATATAACATTTCATATTAATGTGTTGAAAAAATGATATCCAAAGAAGAAAGATATGTGAATTTTGAATGATCATAAACCAAAAAAAAATTCCATGGTTTAAAGAGACTATGATTGGTAGACTAAATGAATTAGAAACATTAAGATGGTAAGTGGGAACTACAAAGTTAAATTTTATAATAGGGTAAGGTTATGACATTAAAATATATATATATTTCATACGAAAGATCAAGACAATAGAAGTGTAATTTAGAATAGTAGTTCATTTCCGTTCACAGAAGCAATTCTTTTTTTGAGCTCCAAAGGGAAAAACCCAATATCTGTATCAATTTCATATTATGGATTCCTTAGATAAATATGGTTGGTTGATTACATTAAATTTCAATTTATAGTGTTTCAATGAAAATAGATTGTCAATAACAATAATGTTAGACATGATGAATTTAGAATTAAAATAGTTAATATGAATAGATTGGAATACACAGCTGATCCTTTTATCATGGAAACACATGCAATACCAATTTTCTATGTTCTTTATAAATTCTATATGTAGTGGTCTATTTGTTTACAAGGAAAAAAATAGTATATTGGTGATGATAAACTTGATGACGATGTTGATTTATGTGATATCCCTACTTCCATGGAAAGATTAACATATAATATTGATGAGCACATCATAGACATGGATTGTGCCATATGGAATGATCATAATGAAGGAATTTGGGGAAACAATCTTTTATTTTATTCCTAGTATTACAGGGAACAATGTCTATTTTTGGTATACTTTTTAAAATTTCATAAAATGCTATATATTTTAATTTTATTTTCACTATTAAAACACCGTTTATATAAAATAAGTTAAAATTTAATTAATATTAGTTTAGTCTTTTTTATTTTACCATGTTTATCCTTATGTAACTTATCTATTAATTTATTTTTTGGAAAAAAATATTTTAAATCTAATATGTTAATCAAAAACAAAAATGATTTACAAAAGAGAATATTAAAAAAAAATGGTGAAAAAAAATATTTATTAGGTTAGAGAATTTTTACTATTCACACACCATTTTTGAATTTGTTTTCATTATTTTATATATTTTAATCTCCCATTAATGTTTTTATAATTTTAGTTAACTACTCCAATAAATATGAATAAAAATGTGGTTTATTATATTACTTTTTTTGATCATTTTTCATATGTTCAATGAATATAATTTTGGTGAAAAAATGGTGTTATACATTAGAGTATTTTTAATAATCACACACCATTTTTAGATTTTATTTCATTCTTTTTTTTCATTTCAAATCTTATGAATGGTATTAGAATTTTAGTTAACTATAAAAAATATTAATAAAAATGTGTTTAGTTTAGTTTATGTTTTATATGATAATTTTTCATTTTTCATTTACATTTTTACAAAATAGTTTAATTTGTATATTTGTGTATTAATTTTTTGTTGCTTTGATTTGTAGGATAATGACCTATCAATCATCTGATCCACCATATACTTCTAGAGATGATCGTTCACATACCTCTAGGGAGGAATTTATACATTCTCTTATTGACGAGCCTCCTTATACTTCTTTACAAGAGACATGTACTTTAATGGGGGGGGGATAGTTGGAGGTATGGTAAACATGGAAGAAAATATTTACCAAAATTATCAATTTCTCGTATCTAGGACCAGAGGATACCGATATACATTGATGATAATGATATTATAAGAGGTCTAAATTTAAAATAATTCATGACTTTTATAGCATTTCAGGCTAAAAGAAAAGTTAGTATTTTGATTGATGATTGGAGAAGTGTTGTAAAAATGAAGATATACCTCTTTTAGAAAATAATTTTGGTAATCTCATTTTTTAATACTTTACTCATCTTGAAATGTTTATAGTAATATATTTTCCACCTTCTTATTAGAAGAAATGCTATATACCTCATACTAGAGGAGTCAAGAATTTTTTAATCATTTGATTCTAGGAGATGGAGGGATTTTAAATTAGCCCTCATATCAGATTACATTTTTTGGAATATAAAACATCACAATTCATTTGATATATATCCATTTACAGATGAAGATACATGGAATAAGTTTTTTGTAACTAGAGAAAGAGAAGCATTTTTGGTAAGTGTAGTGCTAACTTTAAAAAAATTATATTAAATGTCATGTTAATTATTTAATTATTTTTAAATTATAATAATCGATGATATATATTTAAGAGATATAATATAGAAACTTAAACACTCATACTTTATATTTAGGAGGGTATATGTTATTAAAAAAACAAAATATTGATGAAAAATTTCAAAAATTGAGACCTAAGTCTTTAGGATCCATAGAGGTTGAACCTCCTCCCCCCACTAGACATGGAAAAAAGAGGAAGAATCAAATGAGAAAAAAAAGAAAAATATATTATAGAATAGTTGAGGGTTATATCTGAGAGGATTGCAAGATGTTTAATTTGTTTTTTTAAGTTAAAGAAATTATTTATACATTTTGACTCATTATGGATTATTTCAAATATTATATATATGATACTCTTGAATAGAATAGCACACAGAGGGTCTTCATAGCTGTGGGTAAGAAGGATATTTTAGCTACAACATTGGGAAAACTCGAACACCCAGGTCATGTGTGAGGAAATCTGACATTTGTATCATTAAAAAATAATTTCAACATTTTAAAGATTTTTTAACATAGGATTATTATAAAAAATAGAATATTCAGAAGCTAAAGTTCAGGATATTCAGGTAAAGATGTATAAAAAAATCATAGCTTTTGTACAATTGATATTTTCAGACATGTAAAGACAGTTTAATATTGCTGATCTCACGTCTACTTGTCCTACTCATATACCTCTTCTTGTAGGCCTCAATCCTTCTTATCCTACTCCTACAATACCTCCTCCACATCTTCCCAATTATTTTGAGTTATATTTTGATGATCCCCATGATAATATTATTGTATATGAGATGATATATTATATTAGAGATACCATTCATTACGAAAATATAAATATAATGCATCGTAGGGTCTTTGTATATTATATTATAAATATATCAGTAAGAATACAATTTCTTATATATGAGGTGAGTGCAAGTGGACAAAGTATCGACCAGTTTTTTTATTTTAGTAAAATCTACTTATTGGGCCAATTACCATAGAGGTACGTGTATATTAGATATATTATTTCATTTCTCTATTAAATTTATTTTAAAATTTTAATGTTTATATATTTATCTATTTTTTTCAAGAATAATATAAAGGTAATGAAATATTGTATAAAAACAAAAATTAAAAGTGTTATGACTTCAGATACAACTTATACTAGCCTTGATAGATTTTCAACATTTTTAAAAAATTTATTTTTATGATATTACAATAAAAGCTAGTGTTTTTAGGCATTCAATCACACTAGTGATTTTGAAAAATGATATCATGGAGCTTGTAACTAGAGATATGTTTGGACTCAACACAATGTATGTTTTTTCCATGTAATTTGATCAACAAAAATATTTTTATATGTTTAATTCATTTAAGATTTTTACTTATATTTGTTTTGTATTAGGTATCCTTATATAACTTCTAATATACATGAAAAGATATAAGTATATAGATTTATAGACCTAGAATTTATTTCACCTATAGTAAGGATAATGGATGATTAAAAAATAACGGTTTATATTGCTAAAAAAATTCAAAAGAATATGTTTATTCAGTGATGAATTTTTCCTTGTCTTCAAGAGTATAAAACATATATCTAAAAAATTGTTATATATCTCTTAACATTATAACCAATAATATTTAATTATCTTGTATACTATTTTCCATTGGATGTTAGGTGTTTTTTGTCTATGGGAGAAGACACTTTACTGGTAATGGTCTATCCATGGTGAAGGCAGAGACAATTTTATGAATGTATTGAACATATAAGTTTGAATATTTTTGTACTTTTGTATATTGTAATGACATTTAAATTTATTTTATTCATATTATTTTCAAAGAGTGCATGAATTTTTTTTTGAGATACCATAAGATATAAGAACACCAAGATCAGATATGTAAAAGCAAAGAGGGATCTTCATTAAAAATTACTATATTTTTGGATATTTACATAAAAATGTTATTTGAATTGAAAAATTATTTTAAACAAGAATTTCAAAATCAATAAGGAGTAAATGAATGTCGATAATATGTTTTATGATTTATGTATGAAATAATTTCATCAAGGACAGTTATGAAGTTACATAAGGTTATATTCCTTTATAAACATTTCCTTAATATTTCATTAGTTTTTTTCAGAATATATGTTAAATTTATTCTTTTTAATTTTTATCTTTTTTATAACCCTTGAAATTTTATTGGACAAGATTTGAGATATTTAAAAATTAAATGGGTGAATAATTTGGCAAGGAGGGGAGAAATTAATATAAATTTTCTTAAAAAGAATTATTTTTCACACCAGTTATTTAATAAATGATGTTAAAAAATTTTCATAATTTTTTTCCATGTCGATTATTTGATAAATTCCATGGAAAATCCTATAAAAATTTATTTTTCACATTAGTAATCATAAAACCGATGTGAAATATTAATTCTTATAGGATTTTTCATGTCAATTATTTCATAACCAATGTGAAAAACTTCCACAAAAATCTATTTAAAATTATTATTTTTATTAACTGACATTAATAAATTATTAGAAATATCTGTTGTGATATTGTCACTTACTAATTGAAATTAAAAATAAAAAAGGTAATGCGAATATTTTTTTCACTAGTGTGATCACCTTTTCTAACATTTATTCATTTAAGAACACTAATAATTAAGGATTTTCATCAAAAAATTGGGTGTTATTCCTACCTATTAAAGATAATTCAATTCAAATTTCCCATAATCCCCCATTATTATGATATATAAGAAATCCAAAATAAATTTCTCCAAATCAATTTTTTCTTCATTATTTAATCAATAAAAGAAAAATTATATAGAAAATCATAAAGATAATATATGACCGGTATATTGGATAATAAATTCGTTAAATAGATCCCTAGAATTATAAAACCTTTCCCTATTATCCTTAACATAAGCTGTTATCATGTTACTAAAACTTCAAGGGTACTGGCCCACAATTTATGTATTTAATTTATTATTTCTAAGATGTTATTAAAAGAAAAAAATCAATAATATAATTTCAAAAATAAATTATATTTCATTGAAAACCTCAAGATAAAAGAAATTTCAAAATACCATTTTTAGGATCAATAGATTTTTTAAAAGTTTCTTTTGGTTATATTTTTTTTCTATCTCTGGAACTGAAGAAAAGAAATGATAAACTTTTCTGATAATAGTGATAAATTATGATTGATATGTTATTGAACCTCATAAAAATATCAATTTATAAAAATACACTAGAATAATAGTCAATGGTCAAACCTAAGGGAAGGTGTGTGAGATAATAAATTGTCTTATTAAATGTTCTAATATACTAAGAACATGAAAAAAGAAATGGAAGGTTAATGGATAATGAAAACATACTCCTAAAAAGAAATTATGCAAAATTGTGTGGTGAATGAATGTTTAGAACCTACGATATAGGTTATGGATAGGAGACATAGAAAGGATATACTGAGAAGGATTCAAATTGACGAAAACGTATAAATGAATAAAAATATTGAAACTGGATCGACTAACTTGAAAAGTGTGTGAATCATCTATATAATTATATATCATCAACATATGAATGTTTATTAATTAAATTAAAAAACATAATATATGAATTAATGAAATGGTAAATGGATCATATCAGCCTCAATTCAAATTTTCATATGTCAAATTTTAAGTCACAATTAAGAACAAGTTTCAATGGAAATTTCTGAGAAGAATGAATTACAAATAAGAAGGAATAAAATAAAGTGAATGAAATGGTAAACTAGTAAACACAATTTAATTCCACAAAAAAATTTACCCTCAGGGTGTGTCAAAAGGATGACAAAACACATTTAAGACAAAATTACAATAGAAAATGAAATAGGGAGGGAGAGAGAGAGAGTTCTTTTCTTATTGAGGAGAAATATATAGTCCTCAATCCATCCCCACTCATTTTCATTGAATCATATCTCTTTCCTCAAAATCCTACCCTACTATACGCTGAATAAACTTTTCTAAAAGTATTCTAGTTAATTCTTCGATACCCCCTTTCGATCCTCTAATTCCCCTTTTTAAATAATTTTCCACCACATTATCTTTTTAGAATAACCAACTGAAGTCCTTCATAACTAAATTTATGAACATTGATTTGTCATTATATCACCACCTCTATAACAAATGAAAAACCCATAAAAAATTTATATTTCTTACATCAACACTTATTGATCTAGGTGAAAATAAATTGACCCCTATGCAATAGAAATTCCTCTTCCATATACATGTAGTCATTTATCTTTCTTCATGTGCAACTCATGTAAACTATTGAAGCTCCTTTGATCTCAACTATAGCACTTGGATTTATTAATTGGAAACTTGAATATCCACTTTCCAGAACACCTCTATATAAATCATCTTTCACTTTGATTTGGTCTATATTTTCAACTAGTTTGTGTTATACTTCCTCAATAAACAGGAAAAACATGTTTTCATCCATGACTCAGTTCTCAACATACACTCCCAAAAAATGAGGTTCTTAGTAGAATCACTTTCTCCATTTAATCCAAATTCAAACCTACTATAAACCGAATTGGATGAATCATTTCATTGATTAGTTTTCATGAAACCTTATTCGAATGCACAATCATAGAGATCAAGTAAAATGATCCCCCATCCATCTTCCATTGATTGTAATAACACATGGAACAAACTTAGAGAACACAGAAAACATCATATTACAATTACTTCATTGGTTTCATCAGATCATTCATATTATATGAATCTAAAATCAAATCATCTTCCAGCTTAAATTTTTTATCATTCTTGTTTATGAATGAATTCAGCAGGAAACCTTGTTTATTTGAATATCTAATCATTGTAAAATCAATAGAGACTCACTTCATTTGATCTTGACTGAAAATTTATTTTTATTAACAAAGGATGGGGCAAAGATCCCATCAAGATCAAAATAAGAAAACATAGGGGGATCTAAAATGGTGAATTCCAAGGGAATCCGCTTGAAAAAAAACCTTACATTCAAGTGGTAGGGAACCCAAGCCATTATAATTGACAAGATAATCCTCAACTCTTCAGACTCGAGAGAGTGTATCTAAAGAAATGTTAGCTTCCCTCCAAGAATTATGGTTATTTCACCATTGGTTAGTCTATATTGAACAACTTCTAATGAGATAAATTAGTACCCAAGGAGGGAGGAGTTTCCCTTGAAGATTGTACATTGGCACCTCAGAGTCTGACTCAATCTTGGTGATTTGTAGACCAACCCTCTTTCCCAATAGGATACCATAGTGCAATGCACTCACCTCCATACTCATGGAATTCTCCTGTTTGTAAAAATAACTAAAGGTAATGAGGACCGATCCTATAGTGTCTCTAATAATACATCCCCATCTCATTTTCCCATTAATGTAGGAACCATCCACGTTGTGTTCAGTTCCAATCAAGGGTGGTATCCATATTACCCAATGACCCCGAGTGTTCATTGCAACAACAGGTTTGTTTAGAAAACTACACAGCATATGCGATCTCTAACCTCCTTTAATCAATGATCCTAGGTCATGAACCATATCCTTAATTATCACCTACAAGTAAGAGACCAAATTTTGTGTACCTAACCTCACATGATTCCAAGCCTCCCAGAGATTCCAGTAGATGGATGTAAAAATAATACTATAGGTCTTAGAATCTATTTCCTTTTGATATGATCCTTGAAACCAGTGGACAATGAAGGATTAAATGGAAATAACCTCACAGATGGAGAGCTCTAGAAGACCCATTGATGACTAGAGACTAACCACCAAATCTATTTTGAAAAAAAGGTGCAAAGTTGACTGAACCTATGGAGTCACAAAATAAAATTAGTGAGAATCTAGGGAAATACCTTCCATTTGAATGCCATCATCCATCGGTATCAGCTAATTTCTCATCCTCCAGAAATGGAAGTTCATTCTAATGGGGATCTAAGGGAATCACAAACAAACATCCCACTCATCATGAATAGACTCTGTATGAATAATCAAACAAAAATCATGTCCATTGAACATACCTGAACTTGAACCAGTGAATAAAAATTTATAATCTTCTACATTCATCGTAATGACTTTAATGACTTATATCTACTCGTTGTTATGGATCGCTTACATTATAGGAGGATATAAACTCACCTCCCTGAAAGACATATTTGGGAGTGGGAATCCTAGAATGAAATGTTTCATCCCAACCTAGTTCTCATTCCATATATTATTTCCACCTCTCCCCACAATCCAATGAGTTGCATCTTGATGAACATCTTGGTGGTTAAGAAAACATATTTCCAACTTCAAAATCTTGGATCTCCATATTTCCAAATTCTCCCAATGCATGTAATATCTACTCCTAAAGAATTTGGATGAAATAGAAACCCATTTGATAACATCCAATGTAATCCATGCATGTATGGCCTACATGGTCACTGTTACATCTCGTGATACAATACCACCCTCCTCAACCAGTTTCTCCATGCAGTTTGATGAATCCCAATGGAAACGACCCAAATGATTGGCATACTAATTTTTTTCCATGATCATATCCATCTTATTAATCATCCATTTGGTAGGATTGTTGTCTTATATCATATGAAGTACTATAGAGGCCAGGACGCTATTGATCAAGGTGAAATGTCCTCCAAATAAAAAAAAATTGTTCATTCAGTTTAAGATCCTTCCCATAGTTATATTTATTATATCATCAAATAACAATTTATTTATGTCCCCTTTGGATATCGGTGTCCCAAGATAAATCATAGGGAGCTTCTTCCTTTATATACCTAGAATAAACTGGATATCCCTGCTTCTTCTACCTAAGCATTTTTTAGAGATAAGGACACTACATTTCCCAGAGATAAAAATTTTCTTAGTTAAGTCACCATAAATAGTCATAATGTGCGTAAATTTATAAAGGGATATCTGGATTCCATTAATGAATATAAAAATGTCATCAGTAAATTATCATATTTTTCTTCCTAGTGTAGACATTCATTAAATACCATCTTTATTTTCATTCCATTCATGAGATACTCTTGAAATATCTCTAATTTCATATTTCTATGCATAGAATTTATTCACATGATTTTGGGATGCCTCTTTTAAGAGTTGATCCCTAGCTAGAATCGACTTCATGCCATAAAAAATCAATATATCATATCCTCTATTCTTCCTTCTCAATGAATGCACTGGATTGAACTATTTTTAATTCATGTTCATCAAATTTGGTGAAAACCTAATCTCACATAGGTTTCCAAAAAGAGTGGTTTCTAGCATGTAGTCTTGTATAGGATACTCCTTCCATTAACATTTTTTAGGACTGAACCACAAAAGGGGTTATGAGTTGGGCCTAGAAAGACTAGGTTAGTAAGGAATCTCCCCAAACAAGTGGTACCTGAGACACAGTGTAGCCCAGGTGTGATGTGGATTCCACCAAAAAAGTTTAAGAATAAAAATTATGGCTTAGTTTGGAGCATGTGGATCCATAGTGGTGATTTGTATCAAATTATTTTTCGATAAAAGTCTCCATGATGCGTGTCTCAGTAAAGATATAAATAATGGTGCAAGTGTAAGATGATTTGGATATGATGGATTATCATTGAAGGGGAGGCCCATATGTGCGGTCTTCGATTTGAAGGGAGGATTGTTGGGTGGAAAACCCAATCTCACACTGGGTTATGAAAATAATAGGGGCTAACATATAATCTTGGATGGGATACTTCTCATATAACAAATTGGTTTTAGGATGGACCCCTAGAAGGGTTGGTTTGTTGGTCCTGGTAGGACATAGTTAATAAAGAATATTCCCCAATAATTTTGGTGATACTTTTTTGGTTCATTCTTATCCAACTTCATGTTAGTTTCCATTTTTTTATTAGAGTGAAAACACATTTTTTCTTTACATAAAGGGTAAAATTTCATAAAAGTAATTGGTTTTTTCTAGGTTTTAAAAAAAAAATATATAATAGAAATAATAATAGGTTTAATATTTATTAAAACTAACCCTTAAAGGCTTTGAATACCCTCTACCCTGTTGGGAATTAGATAACCTCTCGTGGGCCCCTCTACCCTGTTGAGAACTAGCTTAAGCCCAAAGGCTAGCCAACTTGGGCCTCATTGGGGACGTGTGGCATGCATGTGGGGAGGCCACCCCAATACCTTGTTACCCAACAACACGTTTGATTACAAGGGGATGGTGCTATGAATTATTTCTTCAGAGATTCCCTAACCCTAATGCCTTGGGGATTAGCTCCCCCTCCTGATCAGAGGGGGGTGATTCACATCCTCCTCTACATGAGAAGGGGAATTCCTTCTTTCCATCTTCAAAACCATCTTTTCTTCCCCATTTACCAATGTTCATACTTTATATAAAGGTTTAAGATCTCTTCCAGGAGGCGCTGCAACTCGCCCACCTCCCAGCGGAGTTCAATGGTTCCTTGGACCTCTGCAAGCTCACTCTAGTGGCTAGATTTCGTCCTCATTTCCCTTCAATTGACAAGTTCGACCGGTTCATCTCCAAATCTTGGGAGCTACAAGAGCATGTAGTTATTTGATTAATTGACCAGAGGAATATCACGATCCATTTTGGGTCGTAGGAGGACATGATTCCTGCTTGTTCTAGGGACTCTCAAAGATGAAATGGTTCTACTTTTTACCTATTCATATGAAGAATTGAATTTCATATGCAGTGGGATCCTTTGACATTTGTGACATGGGTAAGCCTTCCTACTTTACCTCCTTCCTTTCAAAATTCCTCCATACTGTGTGCTCTCGAAAATATAATAGGGTGATAACTATGTTCTGATTTCTGAATGGAGTTTATGTGTCCCCCAATTTGTCCGTGAATTTTCATTGAGTTTGATATTGAATGAACATCAGTGAACTAGGTCTAGATCACAGATGGGAAGGAATTTTGTTGGAAGAAAGAGGTATTTTTTGAGTCATGGATGCATTACTTTGTTACCTACAGTCATTTTGGTCATTTAGGATCAGTTTGTCATAGTGGAATGGTGAATGGTTCCTCACAAGTGGTGATAAAGACAAGCATCAGTGGCTGTGATGACCCTATAGTGGCTCAGATGATGTTGTATGTGAATATTGATGATATTCTATAAAGGAGAGGAAGCATGAATGGGGGAAAGGATAATCACACAGAGGAGTGGAGTGGGGGTGTCTCTTCTGTTAAGGCATGTGCTGATCTGGGCGTCTCTTCTGAGCAGGGAGTTCATGTGGGGGATATTCTTGTTGGTTGTACAGTGGTCGAAGTAAGAATGTATGATCCCATATAAGCCTCTATGCCTATGCTTCCAATAAATGAGGTTAATTTTTCAATGAATCCACCAGTAAAAAAATTATTTGATTGGATAAAGTATGATATTGGTATTGGGAACCTTCCCTCTTTGGAAGATGCTGCGGGCCCATATCCTCTGTAGTTGGAAGCTAGTTATGTGGAGATCTTAGGCACTATGGCTTGTGAAGATGGTGCAATATGTGTGGGTACTCATACCTTGGGTGGATATGTGAAAGTGAATGTTACTACATGTAATAGGTTTGAAGGTTTCGAGTAGAAGGCGAACCTTGTGATGGAAGTTCCTTAAGAGTTTGAAGATGTCAGCATGCCGTTTGTTTCCAATAACTAGAAGGCAGTGGATGAAGAGGATATAAGGGGTAAGCAGTCCCATGATGGTCATGAAAATGCGGCATGCTGACAAAGTTTGGCTATAATGGATATTAACAGGAACCCCCAGCTGCTGGGAGTTGGGATTTTGTATGCTTTAGAGGATGCATTGTTTGAAAAAAATGATGGATCATGATTTATGGCTCTGTGCTTATCAGGGTCAAGTGGGGAGATGTTTTTGATAGAGATAAAGAAAATGATAGAGGAATGGATAGACCTTCCTACAGTGATACTATTAAAGGTGGGAAGACTAAGGTATCTGAGAGTGAAGGAGCTTTGACTGCTCCACCAAGGAGACAGTCGAGGAAGGACAAATCTTACCTACCATTGCCGGTGAACACTAGGTCTTCATCTAAGAGGGAAATGGGGGATGCCACTGCTCCTAAAAAATATCATTCTCTCAAGAAATTCTATACAAAGAAGCCCTTGTTAGAACAATTGAAGCTTTAAAAGTAGTATTTCAGGCTTCTAATGCATTATGAAGCAAATTCTAATTGTGAATCAGCCACTGCGGATGAAGACCCTTATGATGGATGTATTGATGGTCATGATTATTATGATATATAGTTGTCTTCTTTAGATAGCCTGGTTGTTTGATTGTGGGTAACCTTCACGAACTCATCCTTTTTCTTGTCTGATGTACTTTTTCTTTTTATTAATATTTACTATTAAATATTAATAATTGAAAAATTAATAATAATAATAATAGGAATAAATGAATAATTATTTATGAATTATTTACTAATTAATTATTTACAACTAATAGTTATTAAATAATTAGTAATTAAATAATATTTAATAACATATTAATAATATTAATTTCTAATTAACTAGAATATTACCAATTAATTAGTAATTAATAATAACAATAACTAGTTAATAACTAATACATATTTTAAATTATTATTTAGTAACTAAATATTAATAACAACAATCAAATTATAAAATTACTAATTATTAATTAAATATTATAAATTTATAATCAATTAATTAACTAATTATTTCAAATTTATAATTTATAATTATTATTATTTAACTAAAAATTAATAACTTATTGTTTTTTATTAAAGAAGGCTAAGAGCATAATAGTGATCCTATAAATTGAAATTGTGATTGTGATCTAAATACTTTATATTTATAGGATTCATCCTCAAACTTGTAGAAATATTATGCTCCTGGTCACATCTCCTTCAATGAAGCATTGTAGAAGACCGATTTGCTGGTTCCTCCTAATACCTACACTGAGGACTCAGGAATGATTGATACAAAAAAGATTGTTGAATCATGTTCTTCTCATGAAGCCCCTATAAAAACCCTACTTAACGAATTTTGGTTCATCAATGCTCTCTCAAAAGAATATCCTCAGGTGTTTGGTAATATATCCCATGATGCTCACGAAACCCATTTTTAAAAATATGATGATTGAAGATTCATAGTATTTTCTTGTTGAAATAGTGGGTGCCATAGACCCAACTATTATGTGATTTTGATTACCATATCCTGTATAGAGTTAATTATGCATGATTTCATCTAACCATTATAGTGTATAATTTTCTACAACCACTATTGAAATGGTAATTTCCAAAGATTAATTGTCGTATAGAAAGGTTATAGCAGTTCCCAGGATATAATGAGAACCTCTAAATACTATGACATTAATCTTAAATATATATGTTCTATCTTCTATATACATATTACTAATTGGACATAGTAGATGTATGACATCAGGTGCTGGGGGATCATAAGCGTTGAGACTTCTTCTCATGAAGTTCACACTTGGTGATCTCTAGTAGTGAGATCATGAAGACTGACCCGCCAATAGGAACACCACATATTTCAGGTGTCATTGGATGTTCCTATCTACGATCATGTGTAATGGTCTCCTGACTTGAGATCATTACCAATGTATGTCATTTGATCACGTACTTTTATGTAAGATGAAAACCATGGAAATGAAGTCATGGTGAGGTAGTTTATGTCAGGTGCATCATTGGTGGCATGTCATTGGTTGAATGGTCAAGAAAGGATTTTTTGCTTCCAGGTTATGGATGTAATATATCTCAGGCCATGTTGATATGGATGGTAGTACCTTTATAAGACCATGACCATGGCAGTCGAGGGTAAATTCATCCAGTTACATCAAAAAACAATAAAGCAAGAAAAGGGCGATGGCACGAGAGTGCGTCCTGCTTTATGAGATATTATAGACAAAGAGATTATTTTACACAGTGCATGTTCGTAGGTTGGTTATCGCTGCTGTGACAATCCTTATTTCTTCAAGGGCCATGATGGGTTTCTAGATCCCACTCTTGGTCTGTGAATACTATTCACAACTGTCGAAATAAGGGCCTAGAGGGTCACACACAATAGCGTATTCAAGAATCTACCCTATTCAGTTGAATAGGGGAATTTGACATAGTGGTCCCCGCCACAAGGGTCCAGGAATTGTCCAAAGTTAAACGATCACCAATGCAATAAATAAATTCATATTATTCGAGTTTAGAATAATGAGTATTGAATTTATTTATTAAATTTATTTACAAGTTTTAAGTAAATACATGAAAAATATTAATTGACGAATATTAAATTATTCAAGGTTCAATTAATATTTATGGGAGAGACGAGTCGGGTTAATGACTTAATTATTATCATGTAATATATTTAAATATATTACAATTAAGTGATAATAATATTTATGGCTCAGTTTAGTAGTAATAAAATGTCATTAATAGTGCGTTAAGTATTCGGGGCTGGCGAGGAAATACTGGGTATTTTAATTGAGCGCTATAAATAAAAGAGGAGGGGAATTTTCCAAATACTATTCATGGAGTTTATCTCTCCTCTCCTTACTCCCACATTCTAGAGAGAGATGCTCTAGATCCAAGGAGCTCGGATGAATCTCTCTCTCGGGCATCGCTAGCAAAGCGATGCGGTGGTCGTTGGAGCGTCGAAGGCATCATCGCAAATCCGCGCTAGCACCCGGATTACGACGAACGACGCTCCCACGGATTCCTTGAAGCACGTGTGGATGATCTAGAGGAATTCAACCTTGGATTCTTCGAGCTGCGATCGCCAATGACGAGCAGACGTCGTGCGTGCCTTTGGTTTTAAACCAGGTATTTTACAGTTCAATTTTGTGCTTAAAACACTTCACGTGAGATCCTCAGATTTAATCGGGTTGCTCTTCACCGACGTCGACAAGTTTGCATCGATCGTCGGTGGAAAAAATTTAAAAACCCACATGTTTGGGGCTTCCACTGCATGCCCGGTTCCAACAAGTGGTATCAGAGGGAGAGCGTGTCGATTTTAAGCCAAGAAAAATTTAAATTTTCATTAAAATGTTTATAAGGTGACGAAACGGTCACAACGGCGAAGACGGAACCCGAATCGGATATCGGATGGTCAGTCTGCAGCCATCTGAAGTTTCGAATTCGGATTCGAGATTGATTTTCGGTACGAAATACTCACCGGAAAATCAATTTGGTTTTGATATTAATTTATTAAAATTAATTATATTATTATCATAATAATAAAATTATTTTGTTTTATTATAATAATAATATTGATATTGTTATAATAATAATATTATTATTATATTATTATTATTTTTCCAAAGCTTAATATAGGCTTTGGAAAAATATTTAAAGGAGAGAAGACTTCAATGTAAGTCTTTAAGTTTAAAAAAAGGGGAGTAAGATGACCTTCTTTTAGGTCTTGTAAAAAAAAAAAAAGGGGAAGAAGACCTCATTTTAGGTCTTATTATAAAAAAAAGTAAACAATTTTTTTTGGCACCTCCTATCTGGCACACAGGGTTCTCCCCACTCCCGCAGACCTGCTCCGCACCAAAGTCGCCTCTCCTCTATCCTCCTTCCGTGCCCTCGAAAACCAGCAGCGACAGGATCACCACGGCACCCAGACACCCTGTCCCAGCTCCTCCTCTTCACCACGCTACTGCAGCAGGTCTAGACGCCCCACCCCGGGCAATAGTCGCAAGACCTCCTTCCCGCATCTCGCGGCTCCCTGGACACGCTGCATGCAGCGAGCAGCAGGCGCCCATCTAGGCGCTGCATCTCACCCAACCGGCACCCGACCACCCCGTCCCGGCTCCTCCCCATCACTACGCTACAACAAAAGGCGGTGGACAGGCTTCCTCCAGCCTTCCACAGAGCTATAGCAGGCCAATCCCGTAGCCATGCAAACCGGCCTCCCCGACGTTCCCCTCTACAAACAGCACCCGCTGGACCAGCGGGCAATCCCAGGCCGCTGCCAACGTGCCTCAGCTCCTTTTGGCACTCCTACTGGCCACAAACAGTGCTGCCCGGCTGGCTCCCTCCACCAGCGCACCACTCATCCTCGTTGCACAGCTTTGCTCGCCTCGGTAGGGCACCCCACATTCGCGGACAGCCCCGTCATGCTGTATCCATCCACCCGTCCACTGCCTATGCACGATGCTATGGACCAGCCTCCTCCCATAGGTAGAGCGACGCGCTACTCTGCTTCCTCCCAACCTGCACCGTCCCAGACCAGCCTCATTACGGCCGCCGCCCAGTCCCCATAGTGGGCATGTAATATTCGCTGCTCCGAAACTTCTCTAGGCAGGTCTGATCATCACAGAACGGGCTTAGGCGGACCTTCCCGACCCAGAAATCCCCTACACGGGTTCGACACTCCCTGGGATGCGCCTTCTCAGGTTTTCCACGACCCGCACAGGCCCTGCCCGTGGTTAAAGGGGATCAGGTATTTTATTTTAATCAAAAACTAATTAAAACAATTAATTTAATTACAGTTGATAATTAAATTAATTAGGTATTAATTTTTGGTTTCAGCGGCGTAATTAATTGGGAGATTAATTAAATTAATTAATTAATTTAATTTTTATTTTTTAAAATTAAATTAATTAAATGGGACCAAACAACGTAAATATTGGATTAAAAATTAGACTGAAAATTTTAATTCAATTAAAATTCCCTCAAGTTTAATTTTAATTCAAGTTTAATTTTTATTCTGCACTTATTTAATATACGTATGTTTAATGCGCATATAACTGATCATGAGCTGAGACCGACCAATGCCTGTCTGGTGTTTGTTTATTTATTTAATTATTTATTTAATTATTGCATGTGGTTTTGTAATAATTATTTTAAATTAAATAAAAGATGATCTGTGTGTCATCTCAAGGGTCGTTATATGTATAAGGGCATGCGCGCCCATTCTTAGAGTTGTATATTTATATCCCGAGAACCCTCTCCTGCGTGCGAGTACAATTGTATAATGATGAGACGACCGGCGAAGCTTTTCGCGCCAAGTGACGGCGACACAGCAGATAGGAGTTGGATATATTGGATGAGCAGACATTACTATTCAAGTTGCAAGCGACATGACTAAAGGTATTTACCCCTAGGGTTTTGGTTGGTCCGTTATTCACTCAACGGATCAACCAATAGTACCGGCTCATGACCAGGTGTTCATTTTATTTCTGCATTGTTTATTATTTTTGGGCTTGTGTAATTTATTGCATGATCATATAGTATAATAATAAATAAGAATTCAAGATAAAATGAACATGTGACGCGATGAAATCTTTATTTCTTGCACGGCCAGTTGTGAGTGCGATCACATAGTACGTGCTTATAAAATTAGAAAATTATTTCTTTCGTCGCACTAAAAATAATAAAACCCTCAAAAATATATTATGTTTAAACATCCATCCGTCATTCAAATTTGGACAAAACCAGCTATTTGAGGTGCTGGTTCATGCCTTAACAGAGGGTGCCTCTTACTACTGGGGAGACCTTATAAGAATGATGGGTCGACATAACTAAAGTGCTAGTAAGGATTATCCCTAGCTAACTTGCTATCATTTTAGAATCAAGCATTTTGTAAATCAAATTTTGATTTTAAGAAGCTGGGACTTCACTCAACAGATCAAGGAACCGCAAGTTAAAGTGGTCGGCCAGCCAAAAGCCTACCTAGAGCCCTCCAAGTAGTGGCGTAGCCTTAGCTTGTAGACTATGAGGGGTGGTTCCGGGATCCTTGCCACTAGAATACTCAAGCGACAGAGTATTACGATTCTAGCACAGAGGGTTCCTAGAATCCGATAAAATAGTGGGAGATATAAAATGATTTAAGTAATTAATAAAAATGTCTAAACCGGTAATCCAGATAAAAGACACTTATCAGCTAAAATTTATTTTTTTTAGAAAATGGAAATTTATACCACAAGATTAAAACTGCAATATTATATTGGACAAAGTAAATGTCCACAGTGACACGAGTATCCATGAATAGTATAGGCGCGTGCGCATAGTACTATGATATAGGAAACTCAAGGTGTCAGTGTCCCCAACACTGTTAAACTACCTCAAGAATCGAGGGTGAAAATTGCTTACAAGAGACTAATATACAAAGCATATGATAGTTATATCATTATGCTTTCATGAACATCTGGTGTCAGTTGCGGTCGCTACACCCAGACATAGATGATATAACATAAAGTCTCATCTCTGAGATGTTTGCAAGGAGAAAGTGAAGCAATGATATGAATAAGGAGAAGTTTACACCGGCATGTGTAAATTTAAAGATTGATCATGATATTTAAATATCATTTTCACCACATTACTCAAGTCTCGTTTTAAGTTACAAAATGAACAAGTATTGAGTAAACGCTTCATTACCTATCTTGGTAAGGTTTTCCAAGTGAATAAGAATAAAATACCATTAAGCTTTAATTCTTATGGCAGATAAATTGAAAGACAATGTGAAAAGGTCAAATTCATTTAATGCCAATGACACATTCGCGACGTCCTTCAATTAACGAGGTATTAACAATAGTTATATGCATTGCATATTATTAAATAATGCTACAGAAGTTTAAAAGAAATAAACTGATTTAAAGAAGCAAGTTTCCGCTTCTACATCAGGTATATTCATCATCATAATGTTTATCTTTTACTACTTGGGTATTAAATACAATATGTTGGCAACATATGTGTATTTTAATACGATAAACAAGTTAGTAAAGAAACCTTACTAGAAGTCAGGTGTATTATCCAAGTGGCTGTGAATGGGTGATACCTAGGCCAGTTGTGAGAAGTACATGACTTCTTTAATTACCAAGTGAAATATTTGTGTTGAACTATTTTTGAGTATAACCACAAACATTAATATCATGTGTCCTTGGATGCAAGGAGACATTCTTTAAGTTTCTGGAATGAATGTTGTTTTTGGTAAACTCAATCACTAGTTCAGTGATACATGAATCATAGGAAATTAGTGATGAATATAAATGTAAGACTTATACCTAGTTGTTAAAGGATAATTCTTTTTCATGTAATACTGAAAATGGACATAATTAAAATACCATGTTTGGTATTTAGGCTCAGTACAACTAAATACTTATGGTATTATCGATGTCTTTAGTTTGGACAAAGGAGCCTTTAGAAATAATGGTATGTCACAAAGCTTTTGGAAATAGTTCAACACAAAAGTGTAAACTATTCCAAGTATAAGCTAGAGGTATATATACTTCATAATATTCTTTTAAGTAATTAGGAATATCAATGTGAAGTATTTCCATGGTCAGGAGATATGAGTTGCTTCGGGTTGGGATACCGAAGAATATATCGACCAAGCATTCATCAATCATGATAATATAGCGTGGAGCAATTCCTAAACGCACATTACCTTATCCACATCATGACATTGATGTTAATGGGGAGGATTGATGATGAAGTCTTACATATCAACATTGATCAACAAAATGTAGCATGGAGTAATTCCTAAACGCACATTTTATACATCAAAGTATTGATGTAAGTAATATCAATGTTGGAACTAGCAGAAACTTCCACTATATTTCATGAAATGCTTTACAAATAACAGAAATATCCCACAACCATATGTCAACTATAATGACAAATAGATATCATACGAGTCATAGTATGATGTAAACCCGTTATGTCATAAGAACATGTGTTTGGATACAAAGAGTTTGTTGGGACATAAACAAACTTACGTCAAGACAAACACATTGTGCATTTAGTGTAATAATCCTAACAGTTGTTTAGGATGTTACATAAATCCTTAAGATAGAAGAGTAGTTAGTAAAGTAATTGACTACACTTCTATATTAGGGTGCACATATCTATTATAGATAGTGGGAGCTATATAGACTTGTGTTTAATCAATGCTCAAAATGAACAAGTAGTTGGCATAGGAACTAGTTCCACAAGCGCATGTGGAACAAATAATTTTCCAGAGACACATACTGCGTAGGAAGGATAAAACCATGGTGATGATTTTTATATTCACCACGGTCAGTGATCTATTACTCAAAGTGAATAATATTTCCTACAAGTAAGCAGTATAGGGAAATTAGCTAAAATTGATAAGATCAACTAAAATTCAATTAATGGATTCCATGTATCAAAGTGAAAAAGGGGCTTATTATTTTGAATACTACAGTGGGTATTCAAGTGAGTTGATACATGGATGGTATAAGCTTAGTACCAATAAGGCTCAATTGGTTTCACCAAGTTGTTATGCCTAAATCCGTTAGAATTTTACTTATCATAGCTAATATCTATGATCAATTTATTTGGCATTAGATGTCATGACCACCAATCTTGGATGGTGTCTATATGACACAACCCGAAAGGGATGGTCACGTCACAAAATGATGATAAAGGTTTCAAGTTACTAAAATCCGGTTTAGGATTAAAGTAACCAACATGATCATAGTAGATAAATTTAAAAAAAATGTTTTCCATGTGTTTACCAGAGGTTAGTGGGAGCGCTAAGGTTTTCCAATAATAAATATGTTTGGTAACATATGGAAAACACACATTGGTCTGACAGTTAGTTAAGACCAAAATGAAATTTACTCTCCAATGATTGACTTAAAGTAGAAACCTATGTTCTTGGGAAAAAGATCTATTAAGGTAGATCTATAGGTTTCTTGGTTCTAGTAAATCGTACATATAGTGATATTATATTGAAAAATACATGTTGGAACAATTCAAGAGATGAATTGTTGCCTATGTCACAGGGCATAATCTCTCCATGTTGACATGTCCGTGACATGGGAAGAGATAAATGTGGTGAGTTGAAATCCATAGGTCCGAGCGATGGATCAATCACATATGCCATGATATGTATAAGAACCGATATTTCCAAGGTATATTTTACAATAGGCAAATATCAGTTATATCCAGGAGCACTGTAAGGGATGCAGTCAGTGTAACGCCCTGACCCCAGTTACCTAGAGTCGGTGCATTATTACATAACATTGGCATGATCACAAGAAAGATCAAATTTCGAAAGCCCAATTGGTTTAGTAGACTTGGAAACACTAGATATATTCATAATGTTTTTCATTACATCATAAAGTGAAAAAGTACTATAACTATATATTGTCTCCATAGTCCACACTATTATCCTCTTATAATATCCCTGCAGGTCATTCCTAATTTACTTCTTCATATCCTGGAAAAAATAAAACATATAAAAGGGGTGAGCTCAAATTCCCAGTATGGATAACAATATAGCGGAAACTTTCATAAATAAGAATAAACATTTAAGGCGGTGTATAACTAAAACAAAAGTATTTTAAACTTGAAATTCAACATAGTATGGAAAAAATAAAATTAAATAATTCCATTTACTTATTCACATGGATATTCTACTAATCGAATAATCACATGAAATATCAATAACCACTTTCATAATTATGGAATGCATGATGCCGAACTTTAATTTCTGTGTCGAGGACTCGTGCCAAGACCTAAGGGATAACTATAACCGGAACCCAACCCGGAGAGCCTCTGTAACCGGACTCCATCCCGGAGTGCCTCTAATAACCGGACACCAACCCAGAGTTCTTGTAATAACCGGACACCAACCCAGAGTGCATCTAATAACTGGACACCATCTCAGAGTGCCTCTAATAACCGGACACCAACCCAGAGGGCTTACTTTTACCGGTCCCCAAACCGGAACATACTAGTCCAACACATTCTTCTTAAGAAGAGGATGAAATATAACATAAACATTCGTATTAAAACTAACATACAAAATTTCAAAATTTTAATCATAAACCATTAATGGAATAAAAATAACTCATCCATAGTCAAAAATATCACAAAACCTTAATTACAATATGGATTATTTGTATCATAATAAATCAACTTGAAACATGTTTAAAATTTATCAAAGGATGTTGACATAGATGAAATCAATACTATTTGAGAGAAATATATCTTTTTTTGAAATCATTTAAAAGTCGCATAATTATAGAGAAAAACATTATTTTGAAAATATCTTTATAAGATTGTGAAGGAAGCTTCAAAGGTGTAATAACGGCGGAGAATAACTACACCCGCTGTATAAGTTAAAAAAGACATTCTTACCTAATTTTGTCAAAAGGTTAAAAAGGACCTTGTTTGGAAAACGACGGAAAGATTCCTTTATAAACCTCTTATAAAAATTCAATCAAGGGTATAAATTTCTTTAACCCATATTCTTGTAAATATTAAAAATGTTTTGAAATACATTTTTAAGAAACATAGATGTGGATAATAAAGAGATACCAGTAGATTATTACGTATATACAACCTCAGATAATGAAGAGATTGAGAAATAAACCCTTATCATTTTGGTAACTTACGAAACGCACAACCCATGAAAGAGGTATCATACAATGAATATGTAAATACACATAAATTAAAGTGTATTAAACAAAGAATATAATTATGAGCAGTACATACACCACACAAAATGTAATAGTGGCAATATGGCATGAATCTCAAGAGAATAAGGAGTGAGATGAAAACCCCTTACCTTATACTTTTCTTTGGTTGAGGGTAGGTTAAACTCCTGTATAATGGTGAAATAATTGTTATTAAATTATTCATTATTCATATACATTAATATGATATCATATATAATCTTTTAACATTTCTTTGTTAATAATATCTTAGAATTATCGTTGTTTCGGGTGTTAGCTTACTCGTTTTCTTTTATATGTTTTGTTACGTAAGCCGTGGTTGTCATGGATAGGTTGTATCTTATTCATATCCAGAATGATATCAAGTCCTTAAACATTATTTTTAAATCATGAAATGATAATTATACTTGAATGTATACGATAGAAAATGAATCTCATCGCGTTCGTGGAGACGGTAGTCCGTACGTACGCACGAGCGAAAATATCATTATTTTGATATTAAAATAATATATAATTTGATGGTATATCATATATAAAGATTAATTATCATGTTATATTTATTATTTACATGAATTACACATCAGTATTATACCCATCCAAATAATAATTTATTGAATAACAATTACACCACGACGTGGAGACGGTAAGCCGTACGTACGCATATATGATGACATGTTATTTAAAGGGTGAATAGAATACTGAATATGGTTGTACCATATTTATAATAATATTACAGTATATAGGAGATACTGGATTAATTATTTTATAATGGAAAAAACAAAGAAAGAAGAAGTTGAAGAAGAAATGAATTTGAAAAAGGGTGGTGAAAACATTACCTCTTCTTCGGGTTCTTCCTTTTGATTTGATCAAAAGGGCTCATTAGGTTGGATTTATGAATAAACTAAGGCCTCTAGGTTGTATTGAGGGAAGTTTAGAGAGTATTTGGGCAGGGGTTGGCCGAACAAAAAGGCTTTTAATATGTGAAGTAATGAGAAGGGGGAGTGACCTTTTATAAGAGGGGTGAGGGAGCACCTTTGGAAAAGCTAGAAATATTAATTTATAATAAATTAATATTAGGTTTCTAATGGATCAAAAGTTTATTATTTAAAGTTTAAGGTAGGGATGGGTCAAAACCCACTCAACCAATATAATTTATATAGGTTTGGGTTACTATATTAACCTTATCTTTAAGTATTTAACTCTATGTTAATTAGTTTCACTTTTACAATGTCTCTTTGTATTTTTATATTATATGGTTAATAAACTTACTATATACATCCAAGAGACCCCCAAGTGGTCCATTAATTATGCACCTATCATGATATAAGTCATTTGGCTGAACCTTAGATTTTTTGGAATTTAATATCAATTAATAATATAATATTTGTTTTAAAAACTCTTTTATGTCAATTTTGACACTATTCAATAATTGATTTTTGTGAAACTCATAAAAGAATGATTACTTCGAAAAACTTCAGTTAAATCAATCCTAATATGTCATATTAACCTATAAAATTAGTTTAATTGAATAAAAGTCTCAAATTATATATATTTGGGTATTTATAATATCAATTATTTTAATTTCTCACTATTATGGTAATTACTGCATCATCATTGTGTCATAAATAAATTACATTATTTAATGTCTAAAAATTATAAATAATAAATAATTATTTAAGAAATATCTTTATCTTTCTAATGAATATTTATAGTCTAAAATCCAACATATATAACAATATGTAAAAAATGTTTTTCTAAAAGATATATGCTTATGTCATTTTTGTACTTATTTTAACTTAATTAAAATAAAGTGTCCCTATCACCTAAAAGTGGCTCCATGGGGTCCCAAAATTGTCCCAAAGATGACCATGGTCGATCATGTATCCACCAATAAGGTTAGTACACGTTTTAGGGTAATTTAGTATTATTATAATATTATTTGTTTAACCCTTATTTACCAGATTTACCCTTAACCATGGTAAATAAAATATTTACCGAAAAAATTATTCAAAATGTCTAAAAATAAAAGTTACCTATTTACACAATTTGAACATCCTGATTCCACATATGGAATCAATTTTTTCCAAATTCAAAACAAATAATTGGAAGAAATTAATTTAAAATTAATTCCCGTTGTTAAAACAAAAAGCGTGTTTTTAAGAGATAATAACTACCAAAAGATTGACACCTGTTTATATCCGGTTTAATTGTGAAGTTTTTTCCAATGAACAAAATTGTATTAAATGGTAAAAATATATTCTAAATATACCTTAAAACAACTCAAATTCAAAATTTATCACTACTAATTATTTTGATTAAAAAAGTTGTTTTTAATTAAAATTTAGTAATTTTTACTATTCATAAAAATATAAAAGTTATCCGAAAAGTACCAAAATTTTACCCTAGGCTAAATTAGACATTATGAATCCAAAAATGAAGTCTATTTTGAGAGATAAAATTTATAAAATTTCAAAAATTATTTATTACTATTCATAACAGCTAGTTTGATTGGTTGTGGTGTGTGTTAGAACTCGAAGTTGCGTACAACACATGCTACTGTATTATTCAAAATAAAGTGTACCGTGGAAGCTTGGGATGTTTCATTTTAAATTTTTGATGTCCCCATTTATTCAAAAAGTTTAAAATATTGTATTTAAAAAGGGTTCACTATTAAAAGTTGGTAAAAGTGAAATACTGAAAATGAATTTGTTCTTACATTATGTCTAAGAAACTCATAATATAGATTCTAAAATTATAAGGATTATATAAAGTTTAAAATTTAGTTAATACTATTCATAACCTCTTATGAATGGATTGTTTGGTAAGTCATTGTGTGCTTGAACTCAGTGTTGCATGTAGTGCAAGTTATTGAATTATTTTGAAGAAATAACACACTATGAAATCTTGGGGTGTTACATTATCCACTCCTTCAATAAATTGCGTCCTCGCAATTTGAAATTGTTATTCAAAAATAAAAGGTTGAAAATAGAAAATATCTTTATGGGAAAACCCACATTGGAAATTTGGTTACTAAAATTTAGTCTTAATATGAGGAAAAGAATTATGAAAGGGTCACCACAAAATTATGATCCCGATTAGCAGAACATTGGTGGCAATTAGAGACATATATTTGGAGGAAAAACGTAAATATTTATAGGAATTGATTGAGGCCATCAATCACAAACAAGTGTAAAATTGAGGGCCTTAAATTCATCAATATATGATGATTTAAAATACCATCAGTTCAGAAAAAAATATGGTATTAGGATAACACATTTTTTGTTTTAAGATCCCTTTACTAAAGTATAAGAATTATTTTATTCATTTAATAAGCGAAGAAGAAAAATATATACCTGGCAGGTAGAGTCTCATCCTTTAACTAAGTTATACCAAAAACTCATCTTTCACTCTAAGAGATAATAGAGCATAAAAATAATATTCTATTTATCCTATTCGTATAGGGTTAAAAAAGGAATTTATAATTCATCTAGCAGAACCATTAAAAAAAATTATTCAATCCAGGATATCACGTGGGTTAGTGGTAAGTGATACACCCTTTTCGCCCTTCGGTTGTGGGTTCAAGTCTCACGGCCTTACCGGACGCGACGGGTTTCCGCCCGACCTCCGGGTTGTTCTTTTATGGCTATCCAAAATAATCCAAACTAGAACTATCCAAAATAATTCAGTCCAAAATTTATAAGGATGGTAAACACAATAAAGATCCTTTTTTCCACATAATAACATGTGAACACCTTCATCATGTATTATTTTAAAACACTGCAACATCCTGAATTACCAAAAACCTTATTGATTACATTCATGATCCCTTATTCCTTAAAGAATAATAAATATACTCCTTCAATCCAAATTTTTTTTAAACCCCAACAATGATGGAATATACAAATCATTAATCAGTATAAAGGTAGTCAAGAATATCCAATATAATTTATCCAAATCAATCATGTATTATTCTAAAATCACTACCTCGGTATCAGAACTATATTATGGTTTATCATTCTCTCAACCATATATTTTCCAAAAATTTAACCTGCTATTGAGTCACTTTTCTTTGTTCCACAAAATCTCAAGTCCTTAATGTAATAGTACTGTAGTACAATCCTTATATACTCCATAATTATTATAACAAGTACATTGTTGATACAACACTCAAATGACATAATCAACATAAGAACTCTAATCATTCCTCTTCATCTATGGTAGTATCATAACTTGATTATTATCCAATAGCATCATTTTCGGCATAGTCTGATGACTGGGACATAGGTTCGCGTAGTGTCCAAAATCCTTGCAAATGAAGCATTGTACATTTGAAACCATTTTATTACCCTTGTAGTCACATAATTTGTGCCCTTTTTCTCCACACTTATAACAAACTCCCATTCCTTTCAGGAAAGTTCCAGGGTGATTCTTCCCACAGTTATCACATATGGGAAAATTCTTCTTTTCCCTCTTCCCTTTATCCATCTTTCTCTCTTCCATCCTTTTATTCTCTTACTTCCCTTCAAATCCATAGGACTCAGTAAACTCTTTACAAATCTTATCAACACATGATATTATTTCTTCATATAATGATAATACATTGGAGACTATTTCTTTTATAAATTCTAGCTTAAGACCATGAAAGATATGATACTTTTTTCTCTTTGGATCATGTGCATTGCTGGAGTTCTCATTCCTTCTACTAGGCGCCATTTCTAAACAATGACATACACTAGATTAGTTTATGAATAACAATACCTAATCCCTAACTTGTAAAACACATAAAATAAATTAAATAGTTTATGGATATAATCCATAATCATAAAAATCTTTCCTTTGAGGAAGTATATACTCATAAACCCTTCATAATGGTTTGTAAAGAAAATGAGAATTATCCTAAGCATGTCCCCCGGGAGTGTCGTAACCAAGAGTGCAGCAAGGCCCATTGTCGTGCACCAGTTCCCGTTAAAGTCCAGCTCAAAGCGGTGTTTTCGGGTTTTACCCCTAGGTACATCTGTGCCAGAGCTGCCTCTACCTGCTCGTATCCAGAAAGGGGTGTATTGCTCGAAAAACTCACAAAATCTCTACAATACCAAAATTCTAGGAAGTTATTCTATACTAATCCTCAAAGTCCATCTTAAATCTATGTTCTCTAATCAGATTTTATCTAAATCTAGCTTCCAAGGTTTGTACTAAAATTCCTCTGATACCAACTGTAACGCCCCAACCCCAGTTACCTAGAGTCTGTGCATTATTATATAACATTGACATGATCACAAGAAAGATAAAATCATGAAAGACCGATTAGTTAGTAGCCTTGGAAACACTAGATATATTCATAAAGTTCTTCATTACATCATAAAGTGAGAAACTACTACAACAACATATTTTCTCCATAGTCCACACTATTATCCTCTTATAATATCCTTGCAGGTCATTCATAATTTACTTCTTCACATCCTCGGAAAAATAAAACATAGAAAAGGGGTGAGCTCAAATGCCTAGTAAGGATAACAATATAGAGGAAAATTTCATAAATAAGAATAAACATTTAAGGCAGTGTACAACTAAAACAAAAGCATTTTAAACTCGAACTTCAACATAGTATGGAAAAAATAAAATGAAATAACTCCATTTACATATGCACAAGGATATTCTACTAATCGAATAATCACATGCAATATCAATAACCACTTTCATAATGATGTAATGCATGATGCCAAACTTTAATTTCTGTGTCGAGGCCTCGTGCCAAGACCTAAGGGATAACTGTAACCAGAACCCAACCCGGAGAGCCTCTGTAACTGGACTCCATCCTGGAGGGCTTACTTTTACTGGTCCCCAACCCAGAACATACTAGTCCAACACATTCATCTTAAGAAGAGGATGAAATATAACATAAACATTAGTATTAAAACTAACATACAAAATGTCAAAATTTTAATCATAACCCATTAATGGCATAAAAATAACTCATCCATAGTAAAAAATATCACAAAACCTTAAATAAAATATGGATTATTTGTATCATAATAAATCAACTTGAAACAAGTTTAAAATTTATCAAAGGATGTTGACATAGATGAAATCAATACTATTTGAGAGAAATATCTCTTTTTTTGAAATCATTTAAAAGTCGCATAATTATAGAGAAAACCCTTATTTTGAAAATATCTTTATAATCTTGTGAAGGAAGCTTCAAAGGTGTAATAACGGCAGAGAATAACCACACCCGCTGTATAAGTTAAAAAAGACATTCTTACATTAATTTTTTCAAAAGGTTAAAAAGGACCTTGTTTGGAAAACGACAGAAAGATTCCTTTATAAACCTCTTATAAAAAGTCAAAGAAGGGTATAAATGTCTTTAACCCATATTCTTGTACATAGTAAAAATGTTTTGAAATACATTTTTTGTAACGCCCCGACCCCAGCTACCCAGAGTCGGTGCATTACTTACATAACATTGGCTTGATCACAAGAAAGATCAAATCCCGAAAGACCGATTGGTTTAGTAGCCTTGGAAACACTAGATATAATCATAAAGTTTTACATTACATTTCAAAGTGAAAAACTACTACAACAACAAAGTCTTCATATCCACACTATTAACCCCTCATAATATCCCTGCAAGTCATTCATAAATTACTTCTTCACTACCTGGGAAAAATAAAACATAGAAAAGGGGTGAGCTCAAATGCCCAGTAAGGATAACAATATAGCGGAACATTCAAAATAAGCATAAACATTTAAGGCAATGAATTACTAAAACAAAAGCCTTTTAAAATTGAACTTCAACATAGTATGGCAAAAGTAAAATGAAATAATGCCATTTACTTGTTCACATGGATATTCTACTAATCGAATAATCACATGCAATATCAATAACCACTTTCATAATGTTGGAATGCATAATGCCAGACTATCATAACCACATAGCCAAGGCCTCGTGCCAAGACTACAAATAAGATTTTGTCAAGGCCTTGTGCCAAGACACTAGTTTGTCTCATGAGACCTACCGATGCAATTTTTTTTGAAGATACTTACGTTTAAAATTGCTAAAATACACTCCAGTGTTTTTCTAAAAACATTATGCAAGCTTTTGAAAACAAAATAACTAATTCTGAGACTACTCGACTAATTACAGGCCATGATGGGTCCACTCCCAATCCCTTCCTGTCTACCAAACTCGAGAGTCAGGTTTTCTGAAAACATTTTTAAGCTTGTGTTAAATACGTATACATTTGCACTGGAATTTTCATATATTTGAGAGAAATATCTCTTTTTTTGAAATCTTTTAAGAGACATATAAAATAAAACATTTAATTTGAAAATATTCTTATAAGATTGTAAGGGAAGCTTTGAAGATTTTATAACGGCGGAAAATAGCCGCACCCACCGTATAAGTTAAAAAAACATTCTTACCTTAATTCTGTCGAAAAGGTTAAAAAGGACCTTGTTTTGAAAACGACGGAAAGATTCCTTTATAAACCTCTTATAAAAAGTCAAAAAAGGGTATAAATGACTTTAACCCATATTCTTGTAAATAGTAAAAATGTTTTGAAATACATTTTTAAGAAACATGGATGTGGATGATAAAGATATCCCAGTAGATTATTACGTATAAACAACCTCGGATAATGAAGAGATTGTGAAATAAACCCTTACCACGTTAATCAACTGAGTCATATGGCCAAAAGTTAATAACCACCAAATGATTTAGAGAATAACATGAATATAAAGATAATCATGATAATATGTATCAAATGGCAGTACACAATACACCACTTTCAATAATTTAGTGGAGAACAATGGAAATCTCACGGAATTGAAAGTGAGATAAGAAAATCCCTTACCAATTTGGTAACTTATGAAACACACAACCCATGAAAGAGGTATCATACAATGAATATGTAAATACACATAAATTATAGTGTATTACACAAGGAATATAATTATGGGCAGTATATACACCACACAAAAGGTGATGGTGGCAATATGGCATGAATCTCACGGAAATAAGGAGTGAGATGAAAAACCCTTACCTTGTACTTTTCCTTTGTTGGGGTAGGTTAACCTCCTGTATAATGGTGAAATAATTGTTATTAAATTATACAAGAATCATATATATTAATATGATATCATATATGATTTTTTAACATTGATTTGTTAATAATATCTTAGAATTATCGTCGTTTCAGGTGTTAACTTACTCATTTTATTTTATATGTTTTGTTACATAAGCCATTGTTGTTGTATCTTATTCATATCCAGAATGATATCCAGTCCTTAAACATCATTTTTAAATCATCAAATGATAATTATACTTGAATTGATACGATGGAGAATGAATCTCATCGCGTTCGTGGAGACGGTAGTCCGTACGTACGCACGAGCGACAATATCATTCTTTTGATATTAAAATAATATATAAATGGATGGTATATCATATATACAGAATCATTAACATGTTATATTTATTATTTACATGAGTTACACATCATTATTATACCCATCCAAATAATAATATTTTGAATAACAATTACACCACGACGTGGAGACGGTAAGCCGTACGTACGCACGTATGGTGACATGTTATTCAAAGGGTGGATAGAATACTGAATATGGTTGTACCATACTTATAATAACATCCCAGTATATGTGAGATACTGGAGTTATTATTTTAGAATGGTAAGAACAAAGGAAGAAGAAGTGGAAGAATAAATGAACTTAGAAAAGGGTGGTGAAATCATTACCACTTCTTCGGGTTCTTCCTTTTGATTTGATCAAAAGGGCTCCTTAGGTTGGCTTTCTGATCAAACTAAGGCCTCTAGGTTGTAGTGAGGGATGTTGGGAGAGTATTTGGGCAGAGTTTGGCCTAACCAAAAGGCTTTGAAGGTGTGAAGAAATGAGAAGGAGGAGTGCCCTTTTTATAAGAGGGGTGAGGGGCACCTTTGGAAAAGCTAGAAATATTAATTTATAATAAATTCATATTCGGTTTCTAATGGCTCCAAAGTTGACTATTCAAAGGATGAGGTGGGGATAGGTCGAAAACAACTCATCCAATAGAATTTAGACAGGTTTGGGTACTTATATTAACCTTATCTTTAAGTATTAACTCGAAGTTAATTAGTTTCACTTTTACAATGTCTCTTTGTATTTTTATATAATATGGTTAATAAACTTACTATATACATCCAAGAGACCCCCAAGTGGTCCATTAATGATTAAACTATCATAATATAAGTCTCTTGGCCGAACCTTAGATTTTTAGGAATTTAATATCAATTAATAATATAATATTTGTTTTAAGAACTCTTTTATGTCAATTTTGACACTATTCAATAGTTGATTTTTGTGAAACTCATAACAGATTGATTACTTCGAACAAAGTCAATTAAATCAATCCTAATATATCATATTATTCTATAAAATTAGTTTAATTCATTAAAAGTTTCATATTATATTTATTTGGGTATTTATAATATTAATTATTTTAATTTTTCACTATTATAGTAATTACTGAATCATCATTGTGTCATAAATAACATAACTTATTTAATGTCTAAAAATTATAAATAAAATATCATTATGTAGGAAATCTTTTTATATTTCTAATGAATATTTATAATCGAAAATCCAACATGTATAACCCTATGTAAAAATTGTTCTTCTAAAAGATGTAAGCTTATGCCATTTTTATTTTTATTTAAGCTTTATTAATATAATGTGTCATTATCACTTACAAGTGGATCCATGGGGTCCCAAAATAGACCCAAAGATTCCCATGGTCGACCATGTATCAACCAATAGGGTTAAGACACGTTTTAGGGTAATTTAGTATTATTATAATATTATTTGTTTTAACCCTTATTTACCGGATTTACCCTTAACCATGGTAAATAAAATATTTACCGCAGTAATTATTCAAAATGTCTAAAAATAAAAGTTACCTATTTACACAATTTGAACATCCTGATTCCAAATATGGAATCCATTTTTCTAAATTCAAAACACAGAAGTGGCAGAAATTAATTTAAAATTAATTCCCGCTGTCAAAACAAAAAGCGTGTTTTTAAGAGATAATAACTATCAAAAGATTGACACTTGTTTATATTCGGTTTAATTGTAAAATTATGTCCAATGACCAACATTATATTAAATGGTAAAAATATATTCTAAATATACTTTAAAACCACTCAAATTCATAATTTATCACTATTAATTATTTTGATTAAAAAAGTTGTTTTTAATTAAAATTTAGTAATTTTCACTATTCATCGAAATATAAAAGTTATCCGAAAAGTACCAAAATTTCACCCTAGGATAATTTCGATTTTCCGAATCCAAAAATGAAGTCCATTTTCAAATATAAAATATATATAATTTCAAAAAGTAGGTATTAGTATTCACAATGGCTAGTTTAATTAGTTGTGGTGTGTGTTAGAACTCGAGGTTGCGTACAACACACGCTATCGCATTATTCGAAGGGAAGCGTACCGTAGAAGCTTGGGATGTTTCATTTTAAATTTTTGATGTCCCCATTTAGTCAAAAAGTTTAAAACATAGTATTTAAAAAGGGTTCACTATTAAAGTTGATAAAAGTGCAATACTGAAAATGAATTTGTTCTTGCATTATATCTAAGAAACTCATAATATGGATTCTAAAATTATAAGGATTATATAAACATTAAAATTTATCTAATACTATTCATAACCTCTTTTGAACGGCTTGTTTGGTAAGTCATGGTGTGCTTGAACTTTGTGTTGCCTGTAGTGAAAGTTATTGAATTATTTTGAAGAACTAACACACTATGAAATCTTGGGGTGTTACATTCTCCCCTCCTTCAATAAATTGCGTCCTCGCAATTTGAAATTGTTCTTCGAAAATAAAAGGTTGAAAATATATAATATATTTGTGGGAAACCCCACATCAGAAATTGGGTTACTAAAATTTAGTCTTGATATGAGGAAAAGAGAAATGAAAGGGTCACCACCAAATTATGATCTCGATTAGGAGAACATTGGTGGCAATTTGAGACATATAATTGGAGGAAAAACGTAAATATTTATAGGTAGTAATTGAGGTCATCAATTACAAACAAGTATAAAATTGAGGTCCTTAAATTCATCAATCTATGATGATTTGAAATACCATCGGTTCAACAAAACATAGGGTATTAGGATAACACATTTTTGACGTTTCAAAATATCTTAGTTGAAATCCCACATCGAAAAATGAATTAATGAGGCCTCTATTTAAAATAAAGAGTCGAAAGTATGAAGATTACCGAAAATAACACATACTAGGGTTCCATGTAGTAAAATATGGATATGGAAGAAAAATCTAACCATCAATTACCTGATGGAGAGTGGTAGAGAACATGGCTATGAAAAGGCCAACAATCCCAAAGCCATAAATTAGTGATGATTTAAGGTACCATCTAGGAAAACATTTTTGTTCTAATTTGCTTTTCTTAATATTGAGGAATTTTTTATGAGATTGGATAAGATCATATAGAGATATACTTACTTTATAATTAGAGTTTTATCCATTAATAAATTTCTACCACATACTCATCTTTCACTCTAAAAGATAATAGAGTGTAAAAAAAATTCTATTTACACTATTTGTATAGGGTTCCAAAATAAACGAATTATAATTCATCTAAAAAATCTTTTAATAAAAACTACATTATTTTATCCAGGACATCTCGTGGGCCAGTGGTAGGTGATACACCCTTGTCGCCCTTCGGTTGCGGGTTCAAGTCTCGCAGCCTTGCCGGACGCGACGGGTTGCCGCCCGACCTCCGGGTTGTCCTTTTATGGAAATCCAAAATAATCCAAACTAGAACTATCCAAAATACTTCTATCCAAACTCACAGTCCAACATTTATAAGGAAGTTAAACATAATATAGATCCTTTTTACCCCGTAATAGCATATGAATACCTTCATCATGTATTACCATATTCCTTATTGATTACATTCATGTTCCCTTATTCCATATAGAATGCTGGATATACTTCATTAATCCAAAAATGTTTTTTAAGCCCAACAATGATGGAATATAAAAATCATTAATCAGCTTCAAGGTAGTCAATAATATCCAATATAATTTATCCAAAACAATCATGTATTATTCTAAAATAACTTCCTCAGTATCAGAACTATATTCTCTCAACCATATATTTTCCAAAAATTTATCCTGCTATTGAGTCACTTTTCTTTGTTCCACACAATCTCAAGTCCTTAATGAAATAGTACTGCAGTACAATCCTTATATACTCCATGATTATTGTAACAAGTACATTGTTGATACAACACTCAATTGACATAATCAACATAAGAACTCTAATCATTCCTCTTCATCTGTGGTAGTATAATAACTTGATTATTATCCAATAACATCATTTGTGGCATAGTCTGATGACTGGGACATAGGTTCGCGTAGTGTCCAAACTCCTTGAAAATGAAGCATTGTACATTTAAAACCATTTTCTTACCCTTGCAGTCACGTACTTTGTGCCCTTTTCCTCCACACTTATAACAAACTCCCATTCCTTTTAGGCAAGTTCCAGGGTGTTTCTTTCCACAGTTACCACATATGGGAAAATTCTTCTTTTCCCTTTTCCCTTTATCCATCTTTCTTTCTTCCATCCTTTTCTTCTCTTGATTCCCTTCAAAGCCATAGGACTCAGTAAACTCTTTACTTATCTTATCAACACATGATATTATTTCTTCATATGATGATAATACATGGGAGACTATTTCTCTTATAAATTCTAGCTTAAGACCATGAAAGATATGATCCTTCCTTCTCTTTGGATCATGTGCATTTCTGGAGTTCTCATTCCTTCTACTGGGCGCCATTTCTAAACAATGGAATACACTAGATCAGTTTATGAATCAAAATACATAATCCCATACTTATAATACACTTAACATAAATTGAACTATTTATGGATATAATCCATAATCATAAAAATGTTTTCTTTGAGGAAGTATATACTCATAATCCCTTCAAAATGATTTGTAAAGAAAATGAGAGTTATCCTAAGCATATCCCCCGGGAGTGTCGTAACCAAGAGTGCAGCAAGGCCCGTTGTCGTGCACCAGTTCCCGTTTGAGTCTAGCTCAAAGCGATGTTTTCGGGTTTTACCCCTAGGTACATCTGTGCCAGAGCCGCCTCTACCTGCTCGTATCCAGACAGGGATGTATTGCTCGGAAAACTCACAAAATCTCTACAATACCAAAATTCTAGGAAGTTCTTCTATACTAATCCTCAAAGTTCATCTTAGGTCTACGTGCTCTAATCAGAGTTTATCTAAATCTAGCTTCCAAGGTTTGTACTAAACTTCCTCTGATACCAACTGTAACGCCCCGACCCCAGCTACCCAGAGTCGGTGCATTACTTACATAACATTGGCATGATCACAAGAAAGATCAAATCCCGAAAGACCGATTGGTTTAGTAGCCTTGGAAACACTAGATATAATCATAAAGTTTTACATTACATTTCAAAGTGAAAAACTACTACAACAACAAAGTCTTCATATCCACACTATTAACCCCTCATAATATCCCTGCAAGTCATTCATAAATTACTTCTTCACTACCTGGGAAAAATAAAACATAGAAAAGGGGTGAGCTCAAATGCCCAGTAAGGATAACAATATAGCGGAACATTCAAAATAAGCATAAACATTTAAGGCAATGAATTACTAAAACAAAAGCCTTTTAAAATTGAACTTCAACATAGTATGGCAAAAGTAAAATGAAATAATGCCATTTACTTGTTCACATGGATATTCTACTAATCGAATAATCACATGCAATATCAATAACCACTTTCATAATGTTGGAATGCATAATGCCAGACTATCATAACCACATAGCCAAGGCCTCGTGCCAAGACTACAAATAAGATTTTTTCAAGGCCTTGTGCCAAGACACTAGTTTGTCTCATGAGACCTACCGATGCAATTTTTTTTGAAGATACTTACGTTTAAAATTGCTAAAATACACTCCAGTGTTTTTCTAAAAACATTATGCAAGCTTTTGAAAACAAAATAACTAATTCTGAGACTACTCGACTAATTACAGGCCATGATGGGTCCACTCCCAATCCCTTCCTGTCTACCAAACTCGAGAGTCAGGTTTTCTGAAAACATTTTTAAGCTTGCGTTAAATACGTATACATTTGCACTGGAATTTTCATATATTTGAGAGAAATATCTCTTTTTTTGAAATCTTTTAAGAGACATATAAAATAAAACATTTAATTTGAAAATATTCTTATAAGATTGTAAGGGAAGCTTTGAAGATTTTATAACGGCGGAAAATAGCCGCACCCACCGTATAAGTTAAAAAAACATTCTTACCTTAATTCTGTCGAAAAGGTTAAAAAGGACCTTGTTTTGAAAACGACGGAAAGATTCCTTTATAAACCTCTTATAAAAAGTCAAAAAAGGGTATAAATGACTTTAACCCATATTCTTGTAAATAGTAAAAATGTTTTGAAATACATTTTTAAGAAACATGGATGTGGATGATAAAGATATCCCAGTAGATTATTACGTATAAACAACCTCGGATAATGAAGAGATTGTGAAATAAACCCTTACCACGTTAATCAACTGAGTCATATGGCCAAAAGTTAATAACCACCAAATGATTTAGAGAATAACATGAATATAAAGATAATCATGATAATATGTATCAAATGGCAGTACACAATACACCACTTTCAATAATTTAGTGGAGAACAATGGAAATCTCACGGAATTGAAAGTGAGATAAGAAAATCCCTTACCAATTTGGTAACTTATGAAACATACAACCCATGAAAGAGGTATCATAAAATGAATATGTAAATACACATAAATTATAGTGTATTACACAAGGAATATAATTATGGGCAGTATATACACCACACAAAAGGTGATGGTGGCAATATGGCATGAATCTCACGGAAATAAGGAGTGAGATGAAAACCCCTTACCTTGTACTTTTCCTTTGTTGGGGTAGGTTAACCTCTTGTATAATGGTGAAATAATTGTTATTAAATTATACAAGAATCATATATATTAATATGATATCATATATGATTTTTTAACATTGATTTGTTAATAATATCTTAGAATTATCGTCGTTTCGGGTGTTAACTTACTCATTTTCTTTTATATGTTTTGTTACATAAGCCATTGTTGTTGTATATTATTCATATCCAGAATGATATCCAGTCCTTAAACATCATTTTTAAATCATCAAATGATAATTATACTTGAATGGATACGATGGAGAATGAATCTCATCGCGTTCATGGAGACGGTAGTCCGTACGTACGCACGAGCGACAATATCATTCTTTTGATATTAAAATAATATATAAATGGATGGTATATAATATATACAGAATCATTAACATGTTATATTTATTATTTACATGAGTTACACATCATTATTATACCCATCCAAATAATAATATATTGAATAACAATTACACCACGACGTGGAGACGGTAAGCCGTACGTACGCACGTATGGTGACATGTTATTCAAAGGGTGGATAGAATACTGAATATGGATGTACCATACTTATAATAATATCACAGTATATGTGAGATACTGGAGTTATTATTTTAGAATGGTAAGAACAAAGGAAGAAGAAGTGGAAGAATAAATGAACTTAGAAAAGGGTGGTGAAATCATTACCTCTTCTTCGGGTTCTTCCTTTTGATTTGATCAAAAGGGCTCCTTAGGTTGGCTTTCTGATCAAACTAAGGCCTCTAGGTTGTAGTGAGGGATGTTGGGAGAGTATTTGGGCAGAGTTTGGCCGAACCAAAAGGCTTTGAAGGTGTGAAGAAATGAGAAGGAGGAGTGCCCTTTTTATAAGAGGGGTGAGGGGCACCTTTGGAAAAGCTAGAAATATTAATTTATAATAAATTCATATTCGGTTTCTAATGGCTCCAAAGTTGACTATTCAAAGGATGAGGTGGGGATAGGTCGAAAACAACTCATCCAATAGAATTTAGACAGGTTTGAGTACTTATATTAACCTTATCTTTAAGTATTAACTCTAAGTTAATTAGTTTCACTTTTACAATGTCTCTTTGTATTTTTATATAATATGGTTAATAAACTTACTATATACATCCAAGAGACCCCCAAGTGGTCCATTAATGACTAAACTATCATAATATAAGTCTCTTGGCCGAACCTTAGATTTTTAGGAATTTAATATCAATTAATAATATAATATTTGTTTTAAGAACTCTTTTATGTCAATTTTGACACTATTCAATAGTTGATTTTTGTGAAACTCATAACAGATTGATTACTTCGAACAAAGTCAATTAAATCAATCCTAATATATCATATTATCCTAGAAAATTAGTTTAATTCATTAAAAGTTTCATATTATATTTATTTGGGTATTTATAATATCAATTATTTTAATTTTTCACTATTATAGTAATTACTGCATCATCATTGTGTCATAAATAAAATAACTTATTTAATGTCTAAAAATTATAAATAAAATATCATTATGTAGGAAATCTTTTTATATTTCTAATGAATATTTATAATCGAAAATCCAACATGTATAAACCTATGTAAAAATTGTTCTTCTAAAAGATGTAAGCTTATGCCATTTTTATTTTTATTTAAGCTTTATTAATATAATGTGTCATTATCACTTACAAGTGGATCCATGGGGTCCCAAAATAGACCCAAAGATTCCCATGGTCTACCATGTATCAACCAATAGGGTTAAGACACGTTTTAGGGTAATTTAGTATTATTATAATATTATTTTTTTTAACCCTTATTTACCGGATTTACCCTTAACCATGGTAAATAAAATATTTACCGCAGTAATTATTCAAAATGTCTAAAAATAAAAGTTACCTATTTACACAATTTGAACATCCTGATTCCAAATATGGAATCCATTTTTCTAAATTCAAAACACAGAAGTGGCAGAAATTAATTTAAAATTAATTCCCGCTGTCAAAACAAAAAGCGTGTTTTTAAGAGATAATAACTATCAAAAGATTGACACTTGTTTATATTCGGTTTAATTGTAAAATTATGTCCAATGACCAACATTATATTAAATGGTAAAAATATATTCTAAATATACTTTAAAACCACTCAAATTCATAATTTATCACTATTAATTATTTTGATTAAAAAAGTTGTTTTTAATTAAAATTTAGTAATTTTCACTATTCATCGAAATATAAAAGTTATCCGAAAAGTACCAAAATTTCACCCTAGGATAATTTCGATATTCCGAATCCAAAAATGAAGTCCATTTTCAAATATAAAATATATATAATTTGAAAAAGTAGGTATTAGTATTCACAATGGCTAGTTTAATTAGTTGTGGTGTGAGTTAGAACTCGAGGTTGCGTACAACACACGCTATCGCATTATTCGAAGGGAAGCGTACCGTAGAAGCTTGAGATGTTTCATTTTAAATTTTTGATGTCCCCATTTAGTCAAAAAGTTTAAAACATAGTATTTAAAAAGGGTTCACTATTAAAGTTGATAAAAGTGCAATACTGAAAATGAATTTGTTCTTGCATTATATCTAAGAAACTCATAATATGGATTCTAAAATTATAAGGATTATATAAAAATTAAAATTTATCTAATACTATTCATAACCTCTTTTGAACGGCTTGTTTGGTAAGTCATGGTGTGCTTGAACTTTGTGTTGCCTGTAGTGAAAGTTATTGAATTATTTTGAAGAACTAACACACTATGAAATCTTGGGGTGTTACATTTTTAAGAAACATGGATGTGCATGATTAAGAGATGCCAGTAGATTATTACGTATATACAACCTCAGATAATGAAGAGATTGCGAAATAAACCCTTACCATTTTGGTAACTTACGAAATGTACAACCCATGAAAGAGGTATCATACAATGAATATGTAAGTACACATAAATTAAATTGTATTACACAAAGAATATAATTATGGGCAGTACATACACCACACAAAATGTTATAGTGGAAATATGACATGAATCTCACGAGAATTAGGAGTGAGATGAAAACCCCTTAACTTGTATTTTTCTTTGGTTGAGGGTTGGTTAAACTCCTGTATAATGGTGAAATAATTGTTATTAAATTATTCAATAATCATATACATTAATATGATATCATATATGATCTTTTAACATTGCTTTGTTAATAATATCTTAGAATTATCATCGTTTCGGGTGTTAACTTACTCGTTTTCTTTTATATGTTTTGTTACATAAGCCGTGGTTGTCATGGGTAGGTTGTATCTTATTCATATCCATAATGATATCGAGTCCTTAAAAATTATTTTTAAATCATCAAATGATAATTATACTTGAATGGATACGATAGAGAATGAATCTCATCGCGTTCGTGGAGACGGTAGTCCGTACGTACGCACGAGCGACAATATCATTCTTTTGATATTAAAATAATATATAATTGGATGGTATACCATATATACAGAATAATTATCATGTTATATTTATTATTTACATGAATTAATAATCAGTATTATACCCATCCAATTAATAATATATTGAATAACAATTACACCATGACGTGGAGACGGTAAGTCGTACGAACGCACACATGGTGAAATGTTATTCAAAGGGTGGATAGAATACTGAATATGGTTGTACCATATTTATAATAATATTACAGTATATAGGAGATACTGGATTCATTATTTTAGAATGGGAAAAACAAATAAAGAAGAAGTTTAAGAAGAAATGAATTTGAAAAAGGGTGGTGAAAACATTACCTCTTCTTCGGGTTCTTCCTTTTGATTTGATCAAAAGGGCTCCTTAGGATGGGTTTATGAATAAACTAAGGACTCTAGGTTGTATTTAGGGAAGTTTAGAGAGTATTTGGTCAGGGGTTGGCTGAACCAAAAGGCTTTTAAGGTGTGAAGTAATGAGAAGGGGGAGTGCCCTTTTATAAGAGGGGTGAGGGGCACCTTTAGAAAAGATAGAAATATTAATTTATAATAAATTTATATTCGGTTTCTAATGGTTCCAAAGTTTATTATTTAAATTTTAAGGTTGGTATGGGTCTAAAACCACTAAACCAATAGAATTTAGAAAGGTTTGGGTTATTATATTAACCTTATCTTTAAGTATTTAACTCTAAGTTAATTAGTTTCACTTTTACAATGTCTCTTTGTATTTTTATATTATATGGTTAATAAACTTACTATATAAAACCAAGGGACCCCCAAGTGGTCCATTAATGATGAAAATATCATGATATAAGTCTCTTTTCCGAAACTTATTTTTTTTAAAATTTAATATCAATTAATAATATAATATTTGTTTTAAAAACTCTTTTATGTCAATTTTGACACTATTCAATAATTGATTTTTTTGAAACTCATAACAAAATTATTACTTCTAAAAAAGTAAATTAAATCAATCCTAATATGTCATATTAACTTATAAAATTAGTGTAATTCAATAAAAGTCTCAAATTATATTTATTTGGGTATTTATAATATCAATTATTTTAATTTTTCACTATTATGGTAATTACTGCATCATCATTATGTCATAAATAAATTCAATTATTTAATGTCTAAAAATTATAAATAAAATATCATTATGTATGAAATCTCTTTATCTTCCTAATTAATATTTATAGTTGAAAATCCAACATATATAACCCTATGTAAAAAATGTTTTTCTAAAAGATATATGTTTATGTCATTTTTGTACTTATTTTAACTTAATTAAAATAAAGTGTCCCTATCACCTACAAGTGGCTCCGTGGGGTCTGAAAATCGACCCAAATATGCCCATGGTAGGACATGTATCCATCAATAAGGTTAGGACACGTTTTAGGGTAATTTATTATTATTATAATATTATTTTTAACCCTTATTTACCAGATTTACCCTTAACCATGGTAAATAAAATATTTACCGAAGTAATTAATAAAAATGTCTAAAAATAAAAGTTACCTATTTACACAATTTGAACATCCTAATTCCAAATATGGAATTAATTTTTACAAATTCAAAACACAGAATTGGAAGAAATTAATTTAAAATAAATTCCCGTTGTTAAAACAAAAAGCGTGTTTTTAAGAGATAATAACTATCAAAATATTGACACCTGTTTATATCCGTTTTAATTGTGAAGTTTTGTCCAACGAACAAAATTTTATTAAATGGTAAAAATATATTCTAAATATACTTTAAAACCACTCAAATTCATAATTTATCACTACTAATTATTTTGATTAAAAAAGTTGTTTTTAATTAAAATTTAGTAATTTTCACTATTCGTATAAATATAAAAGTTATCCGAAAAGTACCAAAATTTTACCCTAGGCTAAATTAGACATTATGAATCCAAAAATGAAGTCCATTTTGAGAGATAAAATTTATAAAATTTCAAAAAGTATTTATTACTATTCATAACAGCTAGTTTGATTGGTTGTGGTGTGTGTTAGAACTCGAAGTTGCGTACAACACATGCTACTGTATTATTCAAAGGAAAGCGTACCATGAAAGCTTGGGGTGTTTCATTTTAAATTTTTGATGTCCCCATTTAGTCAAAAAGTTTAAAATATTGTATTTAAAAAGGTTTCACTATTAAAATTTGGTAAAAGTGCAATACCGAAAATGAATTTTTTCTTACATTATGTCTAAGAAACTCATAATATGGATTCTAAAATTATAAGGATTATATAAAGTTTAAAATTTAGTTAATACCATTCATAACCTATTTTGAACGGATTGTTTGGTAATTCATGGTGCGCTTGAACTCGGTGTTGCGTGTAGTGCAAGTTATTGAATTATTTTGAAGAAATAACACACTATGAAATCTTGGGGTGTTACAGTCAGAATAATCTAATTGTACTTAGGCAAGTACAAAAGATATGTACCTGGTAAGTAGAGAAGAAATTATACTAGTTTTTGGGGATAAATACTAATATTCCATAGATCAAGAGATCTATTATTGCAGTTAGGCTAAAGGTGATGAGCGAGTCAAGCTCATATAAGCCTGTGGTGGCCATATCTACAAGACCGAGTACATTGTAGCTTCTAATATATCTAAGAAGCAGTTAAATGCAATGATTTGTTCTAGTTCTTGGAATCACACCTGGTGAGAAAAGTATTATCATAATGTGGATTATGATATTCTTACTAGCCAAGATGTCAAGTTATGACAGTGGACAAAAGGTATATACTCGGGATACCATCTCTAGAGAAGTTTTAATCAAATAGATGAGCTCGTTATAGCAGAATAGCCATGCGGAGGAACCGTGGTGGACCCAGTATCTATGGTCTTTACTCAGCAGAAAAATGATGCTTATCATGTGAGTAGCTAACAAGTTTGGTTAGTAAGTTGGCTCTAGTTCAAGTGGGAGTGTTGAAATAGTGGGTGCCCTATACCCAACTATTATGTGCTTTTGATTACCATATCGTGTATAGAGTTAACTATGCATGATGTCGTCTTACCATTATAGTGTAGTCTTTTCTACATCCACTATTTAAATGGTAATGTCCAAAGATTAATTGTCATATCGAAAGGTTATATCAGTTCCCAGGCTATAATGAGAACCTCTAGATACTATGACATTAATCTTAAATATATATGTTCTATGGTCTAGATACATCTTATTAATTGGACATAGTAGATGTTTAACCATCAGGTGATGGGGGATCATAAGCATTGAGACTTCTTCTCATGAAGTTCACACTTGGTGATCTCTAGTAGTGAGATCATGAGGACTGACCGGCCAATAGGAACACCACATTTTTCATGTGTCATTGGATGTTCCTATCTACGATCATGTGTAATGGTCTCCTGACTTGAGATCATTACCAATGTATGTCATTTGATCGCGTACTTTGATGCAAGATGAAAACCATGGCAATGAAGTCGTGGTGAGGTAGTTTGTGTCGGGTGAGTCATTGGTGGCATGTCATTGGTTGAATGGTCAAGAAAGGATTTTCACATCCGGGTTATGGAAGTAATATATCTCAGGCCATGTTGATATGGATGGTAGTACCTTTATAAGACCATGACCATGGCAGTCGAGGGTAAATTCATCCAGTTACATCAAAAAACAATAAAGCAAGAAAAAGGCGATGACACAAGAGTGTGTCCTGGTTTATAAGATATTATAGACCAAGAGATTATATTACACAGTGCATGTTCGTAGGTTGGTTTTCGCTGCTGTGACAATCCTTATTTCTTCAGGGGCCATGATGGGTTGCTAGATCCCACTCTTGGTCTGTGAATACTATTCACGACTATCGAAATAAGGGCCTAGAGGGTCACACACAATAGCGTATTCAAGAACCTGCCCTATTCAGTTGAATAGGTGAATTGGACATAGTGGGCCCCGAAACAAGGGTCCGGGAATTGTCCAAAGTTAAACGATCACCAATGAAATAAATAAACTCATATTATTCGAGTTTAGAATAATGAGTATTGAATTTATTTATTAAATGCATTTACGAGTTTTAAGTAAATACATGAAAAAATATTAATTGACGAATATTAAATTATTGAAGGTTTAATTAATATTTATGGGAGAGAAGAGTTAGGTTAATGACTTAATTATTATCATGTAATATATTTTAATATATTACAAGTAACTGATAATAATATTTATGGCTCATTTTAGTAGTAATAAAATGTCATTAATAGTGCGATAGGTATTCGGGGATGGAGAGGCGATACCAGGTATTTTAATTGAGCACTATAAATAGAAGAGGAGGTGCATTTGCCAAATACTATTCATAGAGTTTATCTCTCCTCTCCTAACTCCCACATTCTAGAGAGAGATGCTCTTGATCCAAGCAGCTCGGATGAAGCTCTTTCTCGGGCATCGCTAGCGAAGCGATGCGGTGGTCGTTGAAGCATCGAAGGCATCATCGAAAATCCGCGCTAGCACCTAGATTAGGACGAACGATGCTCCTGCAGATTCCTTGTAGCGAGTGTGGACGATCTAGAGGAATTCGACTTTGGATTCTTCGAGCAGCGATCGCCAACGACGAGCAGACGTCGTGCGTGCCTTCGGTTTTAAACCAGGTATTTTACATTTCAATTTTGTGCTTAAAACACTTCACGCGAGATCCTCATATTTAATCAGGTTTCTGTTCACCGACGTCGATAAGTTTGCATCGATCCTCAGTGGAATTTTTTTAAAAACCCACCTGTTTGGGGCTTCCGCTGCATGCCTGATTCCAACATTTCTAACCTAGAGGAATGAAAATAACTAATTTACTCCATTATATGCACTCTTTTTTTGAGTTCAATTATTTCTATATTCAAAAAAAATAATTAACACTGAGGATTTGAAGTCTAAGATCTCTTAGATATAGGGTTTTTTCAAATAATGTATTATACCATTTGGGAGAGGCTATTTCCCCCTCATCTTATTTTATACATTTGCCCAATCGAGTGAATGGAAATATAGGTCTTATGGATGCTTTTTCATGTGATATTTTTTCTTTTGTTTGATTATATAAGATTATATATTTTTTTTAACCCTTTATTATTTTGTGTGATTAAATGTTCCTTTTTTGCTATAAACTACTTGATACTTTTACTATATATTTTGATGATATATAAAACCACAAAATTTTGATTTATGTGATTATTACCATGTTTGATAGATAATAGATTTATCTAAACTTCATTATTTTATGTGATAGTCTAAAAATTATTTTCTAGTACTCAAAAAATTCCATGAAGTTACTACTGCAGTTTTAGAAACTCTACGGTTTAATGTTTTGAAAAGTTACTTTATTTAATTTACTAAAAGTTCTATAGATATCAAATTCATAAATTTTTTTTTATAGAATTACAACTTTTGTATATTTATTTTATTAGTTTATATATACCTCTAAAAATTTTGTTGGAATTATAATTTAATTATCTGACGTTATGCAATGCTATTTCATGGCTGCAGTTTTCCACAATGTTTTTTATTATATTTTTTAATGATTTTGAAAGCTATAGAAGTTGGATTTATTTTATTATTGATTCATTGGAAATATAGTTAGTTCTATAAATAAGTATCATAGAACAAATTATGAATCTACTATTAATATACTTTAAAAATTCTTTGAAATTTGTTAAATTATGTTGTCCGGGCTTTCATAAAGTATGGTTCAGCAACCCTACTTTCACTACAGTGCAAAGTATGGTTCAAAACCCCTACTTTCATAATAATTCAAATTATGTTTCATCAAAAATCATTTTTATAGTGTGAAAAGTATGCTTCAACAACCCTACTTTCGCAATAGTGAAAAGTATGGTTCAACAACCCTATTTTCACAATGTATGGTTCAACAACCCCATATTTTCAAAAGTATGGTTCATCAACCCTACATTACTTTTGTGATGAACCCTATTCTACTTTTGTGATGAACCCTATGCCAATTTTTTGATATTCCCTATGCTAATTGTGTGATGTTCCCTACATTACTGTTCATTCCATACATTACTATTCATTCCTTACATTACTATTCATTCTCTATGTTACTGTTCATTCCATACGTTACTTTTTATTCCCTATATTACTGTTCATTACCTACATTAATTTTTATTCCCTATGTTCATGTTCATTATATATGTTATTGTTCACACCCCAATTTCTGTACATTTTCTACCACTACTTTATGCTTTTGTACTAAAAATTGTTTTGATGCATATATATATGAATTATTCTCAAATGTTTTTATGCTGGACAAATTCACATTAAATCTATGGAATATGATTAAAGGGTTTTCAATGAATTTGGTGATTTTTTTTAAAGATAAAAATTAATAAAATTTTCAAAATCTTCTTCCAATAAAGTCATAGGTTACAAGTTTAATTAAATTCAAATATTCAAATTTACTTTCATATTGTGCTGCTAGTTTTTAGGAACAGTTTTGATTAAATTTAAAGAGGATTAAATGGATTTAAAATAGTGTTTTTAATCATTCAAAACTATTATTTTTTATAGAGATATTATTGGAAGTGTTATTCAAATTATTTTAGATTCTTTTTAAGATTTATTCTATAGGAATAAAGAGTCAACGATGCTGCTATTTTTATAGAGATATTTTTGAAATCTCTTGAATTAATTTATTTTGAATATCTGAAGGATGTGGAGCTACTACAACTAATAAATATTTATTCTCTATATATATCATTATTTCTTGAATGTTATCTATAGAATTTCAATAAAAAAAGAGACACAGGTTAACATATTTGATACTCTATTTTTTTAAAGTGAAATTGTTGTGAAATTTGAACCTGCTGTGAATTTTCAACGTCCTTCGACACTATATTTTATCACCTGGATGTTCTCTCAAGTGATATATTATTTCTACATCGATGAAAATTTCCTTGACTAGATGGGACAATATAATCCTTAATAAGTAGTACCTGTTCTTTAATTTTTTATCTTCCCATTCATCTGGTTTTGTGCTTGCAACACTATTTCCCATCTCTCACTTGAACTCTATTTTTCTGTTTATGATTTTACATAGAAAATCATTATTTTTTATTCTTTTTTCTTTACGTTGTGACTCATATATTCTAATGTTAAGATCTAAGTGTTTTGAATCACGATATCTAATGTTAGCATTATTTGTCTTGTAACTCCCTTTATCTAAAGTAAAGTTGTAAGGGTCATGATTCCCCATAGAAAATCAATCGCCATGGTTATACCTACACTAGAAAAGGATTCTATAATTGGGTTGTAATTTCCCCATAAAAATTATATCATTGCACATGTATCTCTCTCTGAGTAAAGAGTTTTAAGAGTAGAGTAGGCCTACTTCAGGCCAAACTACTATAAGAATCATCCTTGTGTTATTTACATATTTTGATTCTATTTAACCTTAATAATTAACATTGATAATTTTTTTAATTAATCAATTCATTTGATTAATTTTTTTTAATATGTTATATTCACCCCCATCTTGACCATCTTTTATTACCTGTTTCGACCTAACAATTGGTATTAGTGGATAAACTTATAAAGAATAGTTTAGCACTACCATTCTCTTTTATTGATACCAAAAATTTGTATAATAGGTTTTTAATTTTGGAATTATCCAACCCTTCTATAGATTCTACTTTTATTTTATTGTGAAAACCTATTCCTAGACCTCACAATATAAGAAAAAGATCTTATAAGATAGCAATATTGAGCTCGAATGATGCTTGGATTTCATAGAAAACATCACACATTGATGGAATTTATTATTACTACTGGAGATCTTGAATGGAGGCTTACAACAAATAGTTGAGCATCGATAATTGGTCAATCATGTCAAAATAGTACAAACCACCTGAAGATGACTAAAATACTCCTATAAAAAATTATGCCACTAGATATGTTTCAAATTATAACGTTGTTAATATTTTATATTGTGCTATTAACATAAGTGTTTTTTAGTCATTTGTCTGCTTGTAAGACAACTCATGAAACATGGAATATTCTAAAAGTTACTCACCTTGGATCTGATAAATTAATCGAATCCAAAGTTAGAATGCTTCATGATGAGTACCAAGAATTCAAGATGGGTGAAGAAGAAACATGTAACCAAATTTTCTATATATTCACATGTTTTGTGAATTGAATAAATTCACTTGGAGAAGCTCTGGAAAACCAAATACTTTTTGAAAGAGTCCACAATTGATGAATTTATTGGATCACTACTCCAATATAAACTGGATTTGAAGAACACAACTGATGATGAGTCCAAAAAAGAAAAGGTGTAGCTTTTTAATTTGTGGATTTTGTTTATACTGACTATAATAATTCTGATCAACAGTATAGTGAAAAATAATATATTTCTCCGATTGTGACTAGTGTGTAAAAAATAACGAGAATCAAATTATTCAAGAACCAGTTTAGAATAAACCCTCAAAAAGAAAAATATATGGGAGATAAGAAAGGCGGTACAAATTTCAATGCTTCAGATGTAAAATTTTATGAGTGAAGGATGAAAGGTCATATCAATCTTGATTTTACAAAACATAAGAATAAAAAAAATACAAAAAAAAAATACAAAAAAGAGGTGACCACTAGCTGGAGTGGTGTAGAGGAATCCAATTCCAATGAACAATCTGGAAATGAAAAATAATATGCTAACTTGCATTTCATGGAATCACTGGATATGGTTAGTGATAATTTTTTTTCTGGATGTTCAGATTCTAACTATGATTCTGATAATCTAAATATTTTTAAATTACGTGAATAAATTTAATGATTAAGAAAATATATTTTTAAAGATGCTGATTTATATACTAAGGTTAATGAAAAAAATGATAATCTTGTTTCTGAAAATAAAATAGTTTTGCAAAAGAATGAAAAAATAAGTAACACTACTTTTACTTCTCATTCAAATGTTTTGTAAAATTTTAAATATGCTCAATATTTGACTAAAAATTTGATAAATGAAGTTTAATGTCTTAAACAATGTTTTTCTACTATTATTCAAGGTTGTGAAAAGTTTCATGAGATGAAGTCTTTCACTAAAACTGATAAAAATAAATATGGTTTTGGCTATGACAAGATATTACACCAAATGTATAAAACTCATTTTGTAAAAGTAAAATTTTTTGTACTTCTACTATTACTTGTTTTAAATGTGGCATGAAATGTCACTATTCAAATGATTATTCTCTTAGATTCAAACAATATTTGGGATTTACAAAAAAAATATTTATAAATCCTTATTATCAAGAGTACCTTACAGTATATTGTTAAATTATGTATGGGTACCTAAAAAATTTATTACTAATTCTATTGGACCCAAAGTAGCTTGGGTATGAAAATTTTCAAGTAATTGATTTTTGTAGGAAAAATGACATAGATGTCTTCATAATCACATATGGTATGTAGAATGTGTATGATCTAGGCATATGACTAGATACCCATCAATGTTCACCACTTAAAACACATGTGATGGAGACACTTTTACGTTTGGAGATAATTCCAAAGTCAATTTAAATGTTTCTGGTAAATTTGGTATTGAAAATTCTACTTTTATTTCAAATGTTTTATATGTTTATGGTTTATATAATAATTTAATAAGTATATCACAATTATGTGATGATGGAATGGAGGTTAAATTTCAAAATGATAAATTTTTTGTTTTTAAATATGATTCTTTATTATTTTATGCTAATCTAAAATATAATATTTATACTATTGATTTTTCTAAAATAACTATTCAACATTTTAATTGAATGAATTCCATAAATAATGACAAAATCCTTTGGAATATACGTTCAGGTAATATTAATTTCAAAATGTTGCATAAGCTCTCAAAACATGAGAATGCGTTACAACTACCTTCTTTGAATTAATAATAACTTTATGTTTCTGACTATTGCATGAAAGGGAACCAACATAAAATTTATTTTATACACATCAATCATATAAGTACTAATATACCTTTACAATTAATAATTCTTGATTTATTTGGTCCCACTAAAATTTCTAGCCTTGGTGGAATGAAATATACCTTAGTTATTGTTGATTATTATAGTATATTTACTTCGGTATACTTTCTTTCTCATAAAAATGATACTTTATCAAGATTTACGAATTTTTGTAAATTAGTTCAAAATGAAAAAGTATTTATGATTATTTCTATTCATAGTGATAAAGTAGGTGAATTTAATAATTTATATTTGGTTTTTTTGAAATGAATGGTTATTTTCATAATTTCTCTACTCATAAAACACCACAACAAAATGTTGTTGTAGAATAGAAGAATAGAACTCTTATTGAAATGGATTGAACAATGTTAGTTGAATATAATTTGAATATAAATTTATGGGCTAGGGATTCTTTTTTTTTTCTACGGAAATTTAAAATAGAATTATTATTATACCTTTATTAAAAAAACTACTTATGAATTATTTAAAACTAAAAATCATAAAGTCAATTACATTAGGGTTTTTTGTGGTAAAGTTTTTATTTTAAATTAAAAGGATAATTTAGATAAATTTGATGCTAATAATGATGGGGGTATTTTTCATGGTTATTATAATAATAGTAAAGCTTATAGAGTTTATAATAAGATAACTATGATTATTGAAGAGTATGATCACATTATGTTTGATGAAAATAATGTTATGTTAAATTCAGATTATATTTTTTGATGATGAGTTTAGAGATTTTAATTTTGGTGAGGAAAAAGATTAGTATAAGGATGAATTAATCGAGGGGGATCTTACTCCCCAACCTAATCCAAAATCATGGAATATTCATAAAGATAATCATGTTGAAAATTAAATTTGCAATATTGATTTTGGTTTGAAGACCTAAAATTGTATTTTAAATTATTGTTCCAATTCTACTTTTTTTTTCTAATATTTTCTAATTAATGATAATGATGATTTGAAAAATAAAAACTGGATTTTTTATTTGAAAGAATAGTTCAATCAGTTTGTTAGAAATAATGTTTGAACTTTACTGGAATTTCCTGAGGATAAGTAGGTAATTTGTGTTAGGTAGGGATGACTATGATGATGCCACAGGGGGGAGGGGGTGAATTATGTCCTTTTAAAAAACATGACAATATTAAAATAACCCTCTTTAAATGAAGCGATCATTTTATGTTCTCTTAAAACTGAGTGAGTACTTGAAATAAATAATGGAAAAGAACACCAAGATGTATAGTCGTTTGGGGCACAAAAATACCCATTTCAACTACACCAATGCTCTAATCCATGATGTTGTGGATTTTCACTAGTTGGCCCCCATATCACAAGAACTTCCAATCCACCACTGAGTACAGGTAGTTAACACCTTACAATGATTTTACAAGGCATTCTAGTTATTTTACAGCAAACTAAAATATCCATAGCTTAGTTTGAGAAACTGGTAGTTCACCATGACTGAGTCTGAGTAGCTGATACTTCACCAAATCAATAGATATTTTTTTGATGGTATAGGTTGAATTTCATAGTTTTCAGCAGCAACTGATAGATGAAATCTGATCTTTAATATAGCACAATAACAACAACAAAAAAATCTTCAATGTCAAGCAGGATTCTTAAACTTATTAAAATAATAGCAAATAGATCAAACAATGTTTGTGCTAGATTCCTTCATCTTTACACCATGGTACAATAAAAATGAATAAATAATTTCAATTATCTCTTCAAAATCGTTGAGCTTTAATATGAATATTTTAGTGCCTTTTTTTAATAGAGTATTCACATCTCTTCTTTTCTTTATTATGTATTTTCTATTCCTACCCGAGATAGATATATATAGTGAATAAATATCATGAATTTGTAATATCATTCCTCTTCCTTAAGACACCCAAAATAAATTGAGTCAATATCCTTCATAAATATTCCATGAATAGAATAATACCATTTCCTCTGTATTCCTATAGATTAAATCTCTAATAAATGTATTCAAAAATAATTTGAAAGACTCCTCCAATAATATGTCCATAATAATAGAAACATTGAAAAATTAAAAACTCATATTTAAATCTATTAAAACCACTTTAAATATGTTTGAAAAATTTCCTCAAAAAATAGCAGTATAACTAATCATCAAAATTTGAAATCAAATCATTCAAAGTGATTCATAACATCACTTACAAATAGTAATGATTTAATCTGTTCCATAAGATCCTTTGACTCAGTCGTAAAACACATTTCTAATAAACTTTCATACTTAGAAGACCGTTGTAGAAATCACTCAAAATATCACAGAACTAATACAACATAATTAAAATGTCAAATGTAGTGTTCCTTTATGTAATGACAAAATATCAAATGTAGGGTTCAACTACGCAATGTAGGGTTCCTTGGCGTAGTATAGGGTTCCTACCAACATATGGTTCCTTAATCATACTTTCAACTACATGTAATCCAGAAAAAATAGTAATGTAGGGATGAGAATCCATATGTTCATCCTTCCAGCATAATTTTTATTCCTAACATATCATTGATTATCTATACATTCAATCTTTGATTACAGGGTATAAACAATCTTTCCAGATTCCAACATAGGGTTGATATTCCATCCATTTATCATTCTACGAACATATGGTTTCTGATCCATACACAAAATGTTCAACATAGGGTTATTAATACATACATGCATTTATCATACATAGGGTTTATTCCATACATTACGCTTACCAATGTAGGGTATGAATAGTGTTTCTGGAAAATGTGAACAGCTTAACTTCATATTTCACTGAATTTTTGAGCCCTTTTCTATCAGATTTATCCTTAATCACACATGAATTATTTTTATAGAATTTAAATAAATTTACAATAGTTTGAAAATAAAATCATACCAACTTCTACAAATCCTGATATCTTTGAAAAATAGAAGCAATAATAATATAAAAAAATGCAGTTGGGAAACCACATTCCCAATCATTGGTGAATTTATTGACGATCTAAACCAATTTTAAATAATTTTATGTAAACTTATGAAATCAAGATAAAAATATTTTATTTACATCACCCTAGGTCGAAAGAGATTCCAAAATATTTAGAAATTGTAATAAAATAAATATTATAGTCTTTCAAATCTGTTCACTGTATAGTTGCAAAATTGATTCAAAAACTCTGGTGATTTTTAGAGTATCAAAAAATAATTTTAGACTACCACATAAAGTAATGATGTTCAGATAATTAAGATATCTATACAATGGTATAATGAACTCATGAATATGTTCAATGTAGCATGAGATATCATTAAAATTATGAATTGAATTTAAGATAAAAACTCCAATATCACTTGAAAAAATTGTAAAAGTTTTTGTGAATTTTTTCACCATCGAAACAATTGAATTGTATTTTGACATAAAAATATGAAATGAATATAATATTTTTATCTTTCCATCATAATAAACACCTTAATAATCCGATCAATACTTCTTTAGATATAAAATAGATACTTTGACATAATAAATCTAAAACAAAAAACAAATTTATTATAAAAAAATTGATGGGTTGAAGTAATTATTAAAACTAAATAAAAATGATAATGATAAAGAGACACACAATAATATCCCCCTTTTTGATAATTAAATAACCCTAACTTATTATCAACATTTCTCCCCCTTTATGTAAGGATTAAAAAGATAAGTTCTTGAGTATATTGAATAATAAAATATATTTACCCTTTTTATAAAGAATAGGAATTTAAAATTTTATATTGTATAGAAATCATATGAAATTTGAAAAACAAAATTTTCTTCCCTCGAGAAAAAATTAAATTTGAAGAAATAGAATTTTCTTCCACTTTATTTTTTTAAAATTTTACAAATAATTTTTCTTATTTCTTTATTATCCATTTTTAAAATATTTAAAATGTGAATAATAATAATTTTTTTTAAATAATTAAAATTTGAAAAATATTTATAAATAATATATTACAAAGAATAGTGATTTAAATTTTTTTTCTAAATACATACAACACTATTAACTCCCCCTAAATTTACACTTCCTTCAAAAAGATAAAATATATAATCAAGGAGCCATGAAAATATATAAAATAACATTCAATGAATTGAAAGGGTTTGCAATGAACATCCTAAACCATTTAATTCATTCTATAAATATATAAAATTTAAACACATGTTAAATATTTAATATTACTCCCCTTAAGACCAACCATAAATATTTATGATATTCAATGAATTTAAATACCTTATTTTTAAAGGAATTTAAATAAAACATTTTATTTTACAAATAAAAAAATATATTTAGAAATAATTTAATTAATGGAATTTCAATAAATTTAATTAAAATATTTTCATTTAATTTAATTACAAGATTTTATATGAATTTAATTAATTGGATTTTCAAATAATTTTATTTAAAACATTTTCAAATAATTTAATTAAATTTTTTTGTATATAATAAATGACCAAAATTTTTTAACTTAATAATAGAATAATGTATCACAAACAGAAACAAAGAATAATTTTTCACAGAAAATTAATTTAAATATTCAAACATTAAATACATGCTTACACACAAGATAACCATTTATATGTAATCTTAATAGAACATTTGATGGTAATTTATTAATAAAATAAGTTGATGAATTAATTAATTTGATAAAATAATAGTGTGAAAATACCTACTAGTTTAAAAATAAGAGTACTTAAATGTAAAGGAATTAAAGATAAAACATTATAAAAAATTTCTCCCCCATATAAAACAGTAAGTTCATTTTAAATTGAATATTAAAATTGAAAAAAAATCCTGGATTAATCATTCTAGCTATAATGAAGTTTTTATTTAATAGAATAAGAAATAAGAATACAATAAATTCCCATAATTTTCAAGGATCCACTTGATGATATAATGATGACGTTCTGTTGTGCATACCTACAATGTATCAAATAAAAATAACTTTTGGTACCTATATACTTTTGGGTCTTGTAGTGTCAAAAATTAATGATTTAGGAAACCAAATATGTTTATTTTGGTATAAATTTTATAATTAATTCTAGATAATGATGTCAAATAATGAACACTCTTGACACCAAAAAATGGGATTTTTTAAAATAATAGTCATCAGCATAATTTACGATTATACCACAATATTAAAATTTAATGGTAGACAAGTTTTTTCTGTTTGACCTAGGAATAAAATATTTTTTATAAAATTTTGGATTTTATTAATTACAACAGATACTGAGTTTTTCTTTGTGTTTTTTATTTTTACCAAGAATTTGATTCAAATAATTCTATACCTTGATCAATAAACTTAAATATTTCTATATATTATCAAATTCTTCCAAAAATCCTTTAATTTAAGTTTCATGTAGATTACAAGAAATTTTTGAAGAATCTAATCTTAAATCAGCAATCTGTTTTGACAAACTTTCATTATAAATTGAAATAGAATCATAATATTTTCTATTATTTTTATTCTCTTTATCTAAAGAATCAAATTTATCTTGAATCATAAAACAAATATTGTTAAGTTCATCATAAGAAAAACATTAATAAATATAACTTTCATAGTAGGAAGACTGCACCACATTAGCATGAACCATAAGACATAGATTAGACTTTTGATTTTCATGTTCATATTTTGAGTTTTTAGTAGATTCATCACTTGAATATTAATATTCACTACTAGTAGCCTTAATGACATTATTTACTTTTCATTTATATTCATGTTTCCTTTGAGATTTAAGTAAAGGACAGTCGAGTCTCAAATGAACTTTCTTTTTTACACTCATAGCATCTAAATTCTTTCTCTTTATTCAAATTCTATTTCGATTTTCTCCTTTTATACATCTTGATAGTTTTTTAGAAAGATGTGGTAGCTCATCACTTGATCACAAATGACTATAATCTAAATAAGAAAATCCATCAATAAAAAGTTTGTGTACATTTTATTTATTTTTGATAGAAATATGATTTTCGGCTTCTTCTTGCATCTATGATTCATATATCGTCATGGTTATGATATATTATTTCATTTTTAATTATTTACCTAGTGTAGTTTGTAGAATATTAGATGATATTCCATTCAACTAAGAAGGTAAAACTCTAAGTACCTTTAATGCCTAATCTGGTTCTGAAATTGGAGTTTCCATGGCGGCAATATCATTAATAGTTTCAATTAATCTTCCATCCATTTTAGTGACACTCTCATATTACTACATCCTGAATGTGTCAAATTTATGTTTTTTAGTATTGTACCTTAAATGTACAACATTTTCTATTCCTTAATATGAAACCATAATAGTCTTCCACATCTCATAGGTAGTAGCACATTGTGAAACACAATTAAATTCCTCAGGACCAAGACCACATATAATTACATTCATGTATTTTGAATTAATATCATACTCAACTTCCTTAGTAGCATCCCACTTTTCCAGTTCTCTATGGATTTCATAAGGTTTGAAAATCTTTATATAAACTTTGAAACCAATATTATTCAAATATATAGTAGTTCAATATTTCCATCATCCATAATTATCACCATTAAAATAAGAAGTATGGATCATCGACATACCTTCTCTAAAATATTCCATTGAGATTTTTCTTCATCTGAATATTTAACTCGGGATTTTTAGAGCTAAAATAGATCTTCAATATTCTAAAAGGATTCCACCCTTTTATACCAAATGTTAGATTGGGATGATTATGAAGAAGACACAAGATGGGGTGAATTTTTTTACTTTTAAAAATCTTGACAATATTAAAATGTCCCTCTTGAAATGATATGATCCTTTCCCTACCTCTTAAAGTAGAGTGATTAGCATAAATAATTACAGGAAAAAAACACAAAGAGGTATAGTGGTTCAGGGAACATAAATCCCCTAGCCCACTCAACCAACACTCTACTCCAAGAGATTGGTGATTTTCACTAGTTGGTCCTCTTATCATAATACCTTCCAATATACATCTTAGTATAGGTAGTTGACACCTTACAAGGACTTTATAGGGTCTTATGGTTCTTTTACAGGGAACCGAAATATCCACAACATAGTCTGAGAAGCTGACACTCAACCATGACTGATTATGAGCTGCTGATTCTCCAATAAATCAATAGATATTGAGTTTGTTGAAAGTACATGTCGAACTTCATAGTTTGTAGCATCAAATTATAGATTAAATCAGATCATAAATATAGAACAATAGCAGTAGAAAAAAAATCTTCAATGTTGAGCTAGTTTTTTCAAATTCTTAAAATAGCAGAAAATAGATTAAACAATGTTTGTACATGCTTACTTCATCTTTACACCATGAGAGAATAATAATAAACCATGAATTTTAATTCTCTCTTCAAAAGCGTTCAACTTTAATATGAATATTTTCAGCACATTCTTTTTAACAGAGTATTCACATCTCGACTTTTCTTTATTGTGTATTTTCTCATCCTACCAAAGAGAGATATATATAGAGAATAAATATCCAGTAGTTGTACCAAAATTATTTTTCCTTAGGATACCAAAAATAAGTTGAGTCAATAGGATTCATAAAAATTTCAAGAATAGCGTAGCATCATTTATAATTTATTTCTATAAAATAAATTCCTAATAAATAAATTCAAAATAATTTGAATAACTCCTACAATAATATATCCATAATAATAGCAGTTTTGAAAAATTTAAAACTCCTGTTTAAATCCATTAAAACCTCTTTAAAAATAGTAGAAATATTTCCTCAAAACTAGCAGCATAATTAATCATGAATATTTGAAATCAAATCATTCAAAGAGATTCATAACATCACTTATAATTTGGAATGACTTAATGTGCTACATGCGAGCATTTGAATCGGTCGTAAAAAAACATTATAAAGATCATTAATACTAAGAAGACCATTGTAGAAATCACAAAAAATATCACATATTTAAAACAACCTCATTGAAAAGTAAAATTTAGGGTTCCTTCATGTAATGACAAAATATAAAACTTAGGGTTCAACTAGATGTCATAGGGTTCATTTACGTAGTGTAGGGTTCCTACCAACTTATGGTTTATTAACAATACTTTAATCTTCACATAATGTAGCGAACAAAACTGACATAGTGATGAGAATCCATACATCCATCCTTAAAAATTAAGGTTTATTCCAAATGTATCATTTATTATCCCTATGTTTAATCTTTGATCAGAGGGTATAAACATTATTTTCATATTCCAATATAGGGTTGATATTCCATATGTTTATTATTTGATGAATATAGGGTTTCTGATACATATAAAAACTATTCAGTGTAGGGTTTATAATTAATACATACATTTTTTAAATTTAGGGTTCATTCCTTATGTTATTCTTACCAATGTAGGGTATGAATAGCGTTTTTGGAAAATACGAACAACTTAACTACATACCTCACTGAATGTTTTGATCCCTTTACAATAAGATTCCGCCATAATAACACAAGGCTTATTTTTAGGAAATTTCAATATCTTTCCAACAGTTGAAGAAGAGAATCGATATGACTTATACAACTCCTGATATATTTGAAAAAAATAAGCAAAACAATTCTGAAAACATTTAGCTGGAAAATTGCATTCCCAATCTACGGTGAATATATTGACCATCAAAACCACTTTTTCAGCCATTGATGTAAACTGATGAAATCAAGATAAACATATTAGATTTTTATATCCTCAAGTCTCAAGAAATTATGACATCTTTATAACATTTAGTAAAATAAATAATATAGGTTTTCAAATATGTTCACTGTATAAGTGAAAAATTGCTCCCGAAACTCTGGTGTTTTTTAGAGTATCAAAACATCATTTTCAGACATCCACATAAAATAATTATGTTTGAATAATTAAATTACATATCCAATGGTATAAAAATCTCATGAATAAATTTAATGTATCTTGATATTTTATTATAATTCTGATTTGAATTTAATCTTAAAATAGAAATATCACTTGAACAGATTGTAACAGCTTCAGTGAATTTTTTCACCATCAAAATAGTTGAATTGGATTTTGACATAAACATATGAAATGAATGTAATATTATTATATTTCCAATGTAATAATCAACATAATAATTTGATTAATATTTCATCAGATAAAAAGAAATTTACATAATAAATATTAAGCACTTAACAAATTTATTAGAAAATAAAAATTGGTGGGTTGAAGTAATTATCAAAACTCAAGAAAAATATAAATGAAAAATATTCACTCAACAATTGTAACCTAATGGATCTTTAAAAACATATTGGTTGAATCTGAATGGACTTTTAAAAACAAATCCAAACTTTTTGCTCAATGATACTCTCATGAAGAAGGTATATAATTTGAAGATTTATTTTCACCGGTTGCTAGGCTATAAGAAATTAGATTTTTTTATTTTTATGGTTTTCAAGGTTTTACATTATATAAAATAGATATAAAAAGTGATTTATTAAATGGTTTTATAACTGAAGAAGTTTGTGTTTCTGAACACTATAGTTTTTAAAGTGAAAAATTTCCTAACCATGTTTTAAAATTATCTAAATCATTGTATGGTATCAAACAATCCCTCATTCTTAGTATAAAAGGATTTATTCATTTCTATTAATTAATTATTGAAATAATGAAAATGTTGATCTGGAAAATTTTATAAAAGAAACTTATGATGATATTATAATTGTACAAATCTATGTTGTTGATATAGTTTTTCGTTCCTCTAGTGAATTAATTTGAAATAACTTTTCTTCTTTGATGTCTTCTAAATTAGATATGATATTAATTGGAGAATTAAATTCTTTCTTGGTATTCATTTTTCTCAAAGTAATGATTGAATATTTCTTAATAAATCTAATTATTCTAATGAGTTTGTTAAAATATTTGGTCTTGATTCTTCTAAATCTATGAAAACTATTATAAGAACTAATTGTTAATTAGATATTGAAGCATCAGGTAAATCTATTGATTTTAAAGTTTATGGAGGCATGATGTGTATCTTGTTATATTTAACTATATCTTTACTCAAAAAACATTTTCAGTGTCTGTTTACGTGATATAATTCATACTGATTCTAAATAAAGTCATATAAAATATGTAAAAAGAATAATAAGATATGATAAAGGAACTATTGATTCTAGTTTGTTTTATCCAAAATATAATAGTTTTGATTTAACATATTATTTTGATTCAGATTTTGGAGGATGAAGAATTAATAGAAAAAGCACATCAAGTATGTTTTATTTTCTGTGAAAAAGTTTAATTTATTTTTCATTCAAGAAACAACTATCTATTTATTTATCTACCACAAAAGTTGAATATATCTCTGCTTCTTGAAATTTTTCTCAAACGTTTTTGATTAAGTAAATCTAATGTGATTTTGGTGTTTATCTTGATAAACTTCCTATTTATTCTGATAACACTTCTGCAAATTCTATTTCTAAAATACCATTACAACATTTTAAAAAAATGTATATTGATCTTTCATTTCATTTTATTAGAGATTATGTGAATAAGGATGATATTGTTTTAGAATTAATACTTTCTAAAGATCATCTAGTAGATATTTTTACAAAGCCTTCATATTCTGCATAGTTTGAAAAATTAAATTTTATCCTGGTATATTGGAATTTTAAATTGTTTATTAATATATTTGTTTAGAGGGAGATTGTTTTCACTTTTTTTATTTAAAAAATGGGGGAGAAATAAATTGGTCTTAAATGTCTTTAAAATTGGTTTTAAATAGTTTGAATGATTTGGTTTTGTAATCAAACAAAAAGGAGAGATTTTTTGTGCATGTGCCTTTTTTTATTTTGTTTGATTACATATGATTATATATTTGTTTTTTTAACCCTTTATGATTTTTTTGATTACATGTGAATTTTTAGAATAAACAACATTATAATTTTTCTCTGTATTTTGATGATATATCAATCCAAATTATTTTTATTTGTGTTACTCTTATCACAATGGATAGATAATAGGTTTATATAAACATTATTAGTTTATGAGGTATTATAAAAAGGGTTTTATAGTACACTCAAATTTCAATGAAGTGACTGCTATAGTTTTTGAAACTCTACAGTTTTTAATTTTAAAAAGTCAATGTATTTAATTTATTAAAAGTTTTTAAGATATAGGATTCCTACAAAACCTGATTTCATGGAAATAAAAATTTATTATATTGATTTCATTTGTCTATATATATGTCTAAAAATATCATTTGGATGGTCATTTAATTATCTGAGGTTATGAAATATTGTTTAACAACTATAGTTTTTCAGAATGTTTTTTAATTCTATTTTTCAATGATTTCGAAAGCTCTCTAAGTAAGATTTATTTGATTCTTTATTAGTTGGGAAGATAATTAGTTTTTATAAAAATAAATATTATTGGACAAATGATGAATATATTTCTAAGAGCCTTAAAAAATTCTTCAAAGTTTGTTAAAGTATATTGTCCAATTTTTCACAAAGTATAGTTCACAATCGCTACTTTCGCTATTGTGAAATGTATGGTCTCGAAACCCTACTCTTGAGATAGTGGAAAGTATGGTTCAACAACCCTAATTTTGATACAGTGAAAATTATGGTTCAACAACCTACTTTCTTAATAGTGGAAAGTATGGTTCAACAACCCTACTGTCACAAAGTGTGGTTCAGCAACCCTACTTTTTCAATGTATGGTTTGACAATCTTACGTTACTTTTGTGATGAACCCAATGACACTTTTGTGATAAACCACATGATAACTTTGTTATGTTCCCTATCTTACTGTTCACTCCCTATGTTACTTTTCATTTACGACGTTACTGTTGATTCCCTACATTATTGGTCATTCTCTACATTACTTTTCATTCTCTACATTACTGTTCATTCACTACGTTATTGATCATACCATACATTAATATTCATTCCCAATATTACTATTCATTCCCTATATTACTGTTAATTCCCTACATTACTATTTATTCCTTATGTAACTGTTCATTCCCTAAATTACAATTCATACCCTACTTTATGTACCATACTTTACTGCTGCCGCTTTGTGATTTTATGCTTAAAATTGATCTACTGTATATATATATGGGTTATATTCAATTTTTTTTCTGCTGAAAATTTCAAATAAAATATATGGAATATAATTGATGAGTTTTTATTGATTTTGGACATTTTTTTAAAGCAAAAAGTTAATAATTTTTTCAAAAAAATTTCCACTAATGTTGATGGTTACAAGTTTACTTAAATAAAAATAGGAAAATTTACATTCAGCTTGTGATGCTATTTTTAGCAACAGTTTTGACAAAATTTAAAGAGGATTAAATGGATTTGAATTAATGTTTTAAATCATTCAATGCTATTATTTTTTCTGGAGATATTTTTAGAAGAGTAATTCAAATTATTTTAATTTCTTTTTAAGATTTATTCTATACGATTAAAGAGGGAATAATGCTATGATTTTCATGGATATATTTATGAAAGATCTTGACTCAATTTATTTTGAATATCCAAAGGAAGCAGAGCTTCTATAACTACTACATATTTATTCTCTATATATATCATTATTTATTGAAGGTTATCAATACAATAGAAACATAGAAAGAGACACAGTTTAACATATTTGATATAATATTTTTTCAAAGATAAATTTATGTGAACATTGAACATATTATACATTTAAAACATCATATGAATCCTTATTTTATCACCTAGAAATTCTCTCAAGAGTATGCTTTTTTCTGCTTTGACTACAATTGCCTTGATGAGACAACACAATCTAATCCTCAATAGCCAGTACCTATGCTTTAATTTTTTATCTTCCCATTTGCTTAGTTCTGAGTCTTTAACACTATTTACCATCTCTTACATGCATTGTATTTTTTTATGCTTTTACATAGAAAAGCATTACTTGATATTATTTTTCATCAGTTTTTTACTCCTAGATTCTAATGTCAGGATCTAAGGGTTGTGACTCCCTGTATCTACAATTAGGGCTATTCGGGTTGTGACTCCCTTTATCTAAAGTTTGGTTGTAAGGATTTTGACTCCCCATATAAAATCTAGTGTCTAGGTTATACCTCAACTAGAAAAGTATTCTATAATTGGGTTATGATTCCCCCATAAAAATAATATTAGTGCACACGTATCTCTCACCGAGTAGAGAGATATAATATTAGAGTAGGCCCAATTTAGACTATACTAATATAAAAATATCCTTGTGTTATTTCCTTTTTCCACTGCTATTTATCCTTAATAACTATCTTTGATAAATTGTTTTGTTAACCAATTCATTTGAATAAAATTTTTTATACTGGTATACTCACCCTCTCTAGACCATCTATAATTACCCATTCCGACCTAATAATAGACTCAATCCAAGTGATTTTATCATTTCTTACTAAGAATTAAATTTCAACCCTCATCCACAGAGACACACAAATATGAAATTTTGGATCATAACTCACGGTATTAGATTTTTGGAACACACACTATAAATTTAAATAACATTGTTTTCTGTATTGGTGAACCCATTAAGATGGATGAGAAAACTATTAAGAAGAAGTTTGGATACTTTTCTAGATTTTTAGTGGATTCTAGAATGATGAACCCTTTACCCTAATTTTCCACTTTAGTGGCCAATTTTGAGAAAATAGATGTTGAATTTGAATATGAGTTCATCCCGTAATTTTTTTACTTATTTAGCTTGGTGGGCCATTATTTATATAATTAATGAAATTTTAGAAATATTTAAATTATGAATGTAGGAACCACATCAAAACCAACTAGGAATAAGGATACGAGTTTCTCAACTATGATAAATGAGGAAGCTAATGGCCTCATTTCTACTGAGACTAGATCAAGGGTGATAAATTAGGTTGAAAATATGAAGGTTCATAAGGTTGATATAAATAATAAGGTCAAGAAACCAATGGCACCTAGATGTGGGTACGTTGAAACCCATGCAATTGAAAATGAGAGACATATAATATTAAAGGTAAATTATTCCTATCATATTGGGCTCTCTTCTGAGATGGTTGAGAACATGGTTGAGGATTTTGACGCTAGAGTAGGCCATTCTCAAGAATTGATGAATCATAAAGGCTTGGATGAATTTGGAAATAAAACTTCAACACTTAAGGGTTTCAATACTGACTTGACGAAAACCCCCAGACATCATCAATAGAGGCCTGACTATAATCAATAATTTTTTTTTCAATATGATTTTCCCAAACAAAAGACCATTTATTGGGGGAATGATGATGATATAAGATCCTAATTTAAAGATGCTCTTGTTAGGAACTATGAAATGAATAACTATGAAGAAGACCATGAAGAATTTATTTATGAGATAGAATCCCAAGCTAAAATAGTCTATTAATTGCTTCTTAAGAAGAAAATTTTAGCCTAACATAGAAAAATTTCCCTTGGAAATAATTAATTACTGAAGAAAAAATTAGGTTATAATACTATATAAGGAATTTCTTGGATCCTTAAGGCAGAAAGTCATGAAGCATGCCCCCTCATTTTTAGTTATTTTGTCTACTGTTATGGAGACTTCCAAATACATCGATATTCTCTCTGTATAAATGGTATGAAAGGACCTGTCAATTCCACACAAATGTCAAACATGGGTACTTTGATTGCAAAAAATGGGGGTTCATCCTTAACTGAGGATTTATAGGTGGTTTATCTCCCATATTTCTTAGGAATAATGAAATATATTTGTTTTAAATAATCCAAGGCCATGGTTGATGAATGTGAAAAGTCAAATAAGATAAATTTGAGAAGAAATATCCTCATAGAGGAACCTGATAGTGATAGACCACTTCAAGGCCTTGGTAAGATCTAAGAAAAATTGTTTGATTTTAATTTTGGTTATTTTCAAAAAATTGGTGCATGAATAAATTAGAATTATATATTATTTTGATGTATTGGAATTTTAATCCATCAATATTGAGGATAAAATTAAATCCAACCCTCAGTTGGACATTTGAGACCTCTCATGGAAAATTAGACCATGGATTCTGAGTAAAGGTGATACCAGTGGGTCATCACCATCTTTCTCACATGAGAAACAAGAGCCTTGTAAAATAGATAAAACATAGAGGTGATGCCGATAACCACATGGTAGAGGAACTTTTCATGGTTTCATCAGGCGACACTAATTTTAAGCTCTCTTTTCTTGTCTTAATTTTTTTGATGAGAGTGGTGGATGCCTTCTGCAACTTCATCACTTCCTTGTTATACTAATTTTATTTTTAATGAATTGGGTTAATCCCTTGGGTATGTCCCCTCTAGTTTTAAAAAAGAAATAATTTTTTAAATTTAAAATTAAATAATTTCTAATTTTTAATATCCATTATTAATTAATTACTAAGATTTATTTTAAATTATTAATTAAGTCAAATTCACTAATAATTAATAATTAGTAATTAATAATTATTTTTTATTTAGTTTATTTATAATTAATAGTTATCAATTAATTACTAATATTTATTTCTTATTAGTAATTAATTACAATTCATTAATAATTATTAATAATATATTGAATTTATTATTATTATGTTTATTAATAATTAATAAATAATAATTAATTAATATATAATTTAAAAATATTTTTTATAATTAGAAACTAAATAATTATTTATAATATTTATTATTAAATTATTTAATTATAATATTAATAAGGAGAAGTTACTTTTAATAAGATTATTAATAAATAGTAATTATTATTAATTTTTTTATTAAATAATAACTATTTTTAATAAATATAAACTAAATAATAATTTAAAATATTTATAATAATTGTTTAATAATTATAATTATTACTTATTAATAAATTAGTAACTAAAATATAATGTAATAATTAATAATTATATAATAATAATTATTAATTAGTAACTAAATTGTAATTTTAATTATTTGAGGGAGGATGGTGTCTGTTCGGTAGCATTTCCTTGGTGATCCTCTCATCCGCTAGGTATTCCCTACTATAATAGAAATACCGGACACCTTGGGATTCAATTGTTTTCCCGAATGATCTTTCAAATATGATCCTCAACCCCTTGTTAATGATTCAAATCCTCATGTGGTGTTTGTATATTTGGAAGTGGATCCAAAATGTTGCGATCTAAGGGTTCCTGGTAGAAGATATTCATTTGATTCACCAAATAAATCCTCTATTGGTTTGATTCTCAAGAAAAGTTTGATGGAAAATAAAGATTCAAATATGGGAGATTTTTTGGAGAGGCTATCTTTGGAAATAAAATTCGCTAATTGCATGAATCATCCATCCCAGATATGAGAAACTGTTGCAGTTGGAGGAGTTAGTTCACATGATTTCTCTAATTTAGGGATTCTAGAATTTGAGGTGTGTTTCTCTTATATGATGACTTTTCCATTGCATTTTTCCCTCAGATGAGGCAAACGCCTCCCTTGGGGGTGTTGGGTCATTTTTTTGAAGCTTGGATAACTCCACCTCTTGGAGTGGTCCATTGAATTTAATATCTCACACGTTAGGAACCCTTTTGGGAATGTATGGATTAGAATTCATTAAATCAACTAGATTTTATGGAATCCTAATATTGTCCATGATATTTCTTCAATAATCAGATTCCCCATTATCTTTTACAAGGGAACATAACATATTTTTTTTGGAATTATGCTAGAATTCTTGTTAAAGTGGGTTTTAGAAGAACCATCATTGACAGGGTAATTCCTCAAACACCTTTTGATGATATTATGTTGAGTGTTGAGTATGATAATCCTACTAAATATTGTGTTTGTGTGAAATTCCATGGGGAATTCACAATAGGATTTTGGAAGGAATCCATTTTACCAGACCTATAGTTTAAAGGGTCATTTGGCCAAGGATTTCTATTAAAAAGATAAATAGATGTATATAAGAATGGAAGGAAAACCATCTGGAGTTAAGGATTTGATTTAAAATGCACATCAGTGTTGGGAATTTTAAGCTAGCAGAGGCAGGCTGTGATCATTACCTGATGAGGCTGTCCAACTCATGGGAATATAATTGTAAGGAAAATGATACTCCTCTAGCTGAAGCTTCATTTATAGATTCTATTATTAAGGGATATGGTGAAGACCCTAGATATGACACGTCTTTTAAAGAAAAATTCAAAATAAAGGAACAAAGGGATGTTGATCATCAACTATGATTAGAGAACAACATGATTTTTTTTAATGAATCGAAAAGAAAAATGAAATTGGTTTTTTCCATTTCAAGAAAATAAAACAACCTTTCAGGTAGCAGAGTTCCCCAGAATGTCAGAAATGGTTCTTCTATAGAGGATCCCCCTTATGTGGTTCTTAGGGATTTTGAAAAGGGGGAACTCTCTTTATTTCATTCCCTCTTGATTCTTACACAATGTGTGGTACTCGATGATGAGGTTACTGTGGATGGAACTTCTCCCAATGATGAATCTAGTGATCCTAGAGATTTTTTTGGAGAGAAACTAGATGATTTGTCTACTAGGTATCCAATTGTTCAATACATAGAGGGAGATTTTACAATCAATAAGGTGGTATGTAACATTATTAAGGGCCTTTAGTAGATTTCTAGATCTGATGTTTGGAAGGATCATGTTTTCTTAAAAATATGTAAGGCCATGTTCCATGTTGTGGATGAGTTTCTTCATCGAGATATAGAAAATTATACTAGTGCGAAGGATGTTACATTGTTCATCCTTCCCCCTTCACATATTTCTTGCATTAAGAGATCCTTATAAGTTAATGGACTTAATGTAAGTCCCATGAAACTATACAAGGAATCCTCTCCAGAGGCATTCAATCATGAAAATCTAATTATGGCCTTGGTGACTATGTATAATATTTTAAGAGAGCTTGATTAACATAATATTCTTGAAGGCCTCTCAAGAGAAGAGGTGGCCCAACTTATTCTCATGATATTTATTCCCCCATGAGGAAGGAAAGTGGTAGGGATGCCTTGCCTGATCTCTTTAGAGGGAGGAGGTTCTCAAAGATTCTGTTGAAAGTGACTTTGAGGAATCAAAGGACCCTGATGGGCCTTGGAAATGGGTGAATAATTTGAGGAGAGATCTTTATCAAATAAGATGAGGTAGTGGGAATGATTGTATTAATTTGGGGGCTTTGTATAATGAGATCCCTAATGCTCAAAATAATATTTTCAAAAGAATTTTATTAGAACTGTCTATTTATGATGAGGGAAGCTATTATTTGTCTTACTCCATCCTCCTTGCTCTTATTTTAGCTTTAATAAATTGGATTTGACCCTGTCTTTTAAAAAAACCATTCTATATACTAATTAGTAATTAATATTTATTAGAAATTAATTTTATTAAATAAAAATAATATATTTTAATTACTTATTAATTATTAATTAATAATTATTAATATTTAATATTTATTATTAATATTCAGTTATCATTTAATTATTAATTTTTTATATTGGTAATTAAATATTCTTTAATTTCTAATTAATGAAAACCTATTGATTATTTATAAATGATTGAAAATTATTATTTTTTCTTTATTAATATTAATAATTAATAATTAATATTTATTAGTGAATAAAACTATCAATGAGTAATTAATATTATTTTTATTGATTAATTAATAATCATTAATCATTAATATCTTATAGTTATTAATAATAAGAAATTATTTTTTACTTATTACTATTTAGTTATTACTAATATTATTAATTTATAATTTACTATAATTTCATTAATAATTATATAATAACTAATAACTATTTGTAATTAATTAGTAATTAAGATTATTTAATTAAAATTTAATTTTTACTTAATTATTAATATGTCATAGCACATATTAATAGCTAATTATTGTTTATTTATTATATTTATTTATTATTAAATTAAAATTAAATAGTAATAATTATTACTTGATTAATTATTATTAATAAAAATATATTAATAATTCTGTGCAAGAATAGGGGAAGATGAATCCTACATTATAACTTTGGAAAGATTACTAGGACAACTCCCATTATTAAAGGGAGCTGTGGGAGAAGGTTTTGGTCGAAATTCCATATTACATTAGTTGTAGTAATACTGGATATTTAATATCACTTAAATTATGCTAAAATGTTTTTATGTATATTTATTTAAAAAAATTAAAATAAAAAAATTAGTTGAGTCTAAATGGGTTGGAGGCTTTAATGCTTTTGGATCTTACCCAAGGCTAATGGGGTCACTCGTGGACACTAACGATGTTAGGTGCTTCAATTATTATATGGCATATTTTTAAAAAAATTTAAAACCTAGGATTATTTCCAATATTTGTTTCTCATAAAACAAGGAAAAAACCCTTACACAACAACTTTTCATCCTTAAATGATAGTATTTTGATCCTTGTGAAAAAATAAAATAATTTAAATTACACATGTGAAAATATTTATCAATTCAAAATGTAAAATGAAACTCAATAGTTTTGATTAACCAACTTCCAAAATTGGAAAACACAAAAATTATTCTTGGTAATTGATATATTAAAATAATTAATTCTAAGAAAGCATTCCAAAACACTTTTAGACCCTATAAATAATAAATCTCAACTTGAAATTTTGTCCAAAAAATACAATCAAATTTTTCATACAATATTTTTATATTAATAGTGAGAAAATTTAAGAATTGAAGCTCAAAAAATCTAGATTTTAAAAAAATATTAAAATAATTATATTTTCAATGAAAAATGATAAAGATTAAAAAATTTAATAGTTAAATCACATTTTATCATCAATATCATTAATAATATATATGAAAGGATGTAGAAACATGTATTAAAAATAGATAACATCAGTAGTGGGATTGAATCCATCACAATTTAACAAATATTTGGATTAAAGATTTTATCCTAGATAGAACATTATAATCATTTTGTTCTTCTACCAATATTTTATATAATCCAGTAAATTATAGACCATGTGTATTGAATTCATTATATCATATAGTTAATAACAACACTTTGTTAACAAAAAATATATCTTATGAGATAAGTGAAATGAGAGAATTGTAGACATATTTTATTTTGATTCATTTAAGCTTGACACATTCCTTTAGATTCAATTATATAATGCCATAACTCTTTTCTTCATCAAATTAATGAAAACTATAGGGTTTATCAATTAATCCAAGGATTTTAGAATATTGTAAAATAATTTTTTTTATTAAAGATACATTTGGTATCACATAACTTCAAGATAAAAGAATTAATTTCTATAACACTAGTACTTGACAATGACATTCCATGGAATTTCATATACTAATCTGGGTATTCTAGAAAATTCCTTCATATGGGATCATTACTCCTCCATATTGATAACACCTTCATGTTTCAATGACTTTGACAGGATACTTAAAGAAACATTTTTAGACTTTCTAACTCACTTTTCTTCTTTAAATATAAAATTTTACGCACATTAATTACCTTCACCACACTAGAACCTAGAAATTTCATTCTAGGTATATCTATTCTAAAAAAAGTTATAATAATTGTCAAACTATTCATGAACTCATTCATATCATAAAAATATATACATAGATACTAATAGAATAAATACTTTAACCTTAATAATCCTAAAGTAAACCTTTAGTCTTACTAAGACATTGACATACCAAATCATTTTTAATATAATATCAGAGACTAAAATTTCAATGATTATTTTACATATAATTATTTTAAATCCTTAAATGAATCATTCTATACATATGAAAAACATCAAGATTCAAATATTAAACAATTCAAATAATTTTTCATTGTATGATCCATCAAGATTTATGAGCTTTGGGGGATTGAAGATGCATTAAATGATCCATATAGAGTGAAGTGATTCTATGTGTAAAACTGTAACTTCTAATAGTGTTGTTGGGGAATTATTAGTGCAGAATAAATCATATTACTGTCAAACATGGTGTAAATTAAGTTTCTTTGGAAAATTATTTTCTTCTTATATTTTTGTTGAAGCGGTTCATGGTGAAAAATATGTCAATGATGGTGAGTTATATTTGATGAAGTTCAAGGTTAGTACATTTAAACCTAAGACTTGATCTACCAATCCACCTACCATTTAAATTAAAAAGTAAATACTTCTTTGATTGGATTTTGCTTGGTAATAATATCCATTAAAGGGGTATTCAGATTGTTATTTGATACTCTGAATAATATTTTAATCTTTTGTTTTTTTATTTTTTACTAGTTTTTAATTTTCATTAGATAGTTTTTATATTATTATTGTTTGTTTTCCACAAATTTTTTACTTTGAAAACATTGATTGGATCAGATGTTATATTCTCCGATCAATTGAATAACTCAAGATAGATACAAATTACTAATTAGATTTTTACTACAATTCTCCCCTCCTATAATATCATATCACTTACCCTTATGGGACAATAAGGACTAATCATTAGTTTGTTTCCTCACATAAGATAATCTAGAGACACTGAGCTTTAGTAGGGCCTATTTTATTGGATGATATTGGTCTTGAAAAGTTCCTCTTTGGAATGAATCTGACACTTATTATTTGGAAGGAGTTTTAATCACCCTATCTTATCACGTGCTATTATATTTATGTATGAATGTTTCAAAAGTTTTTTTTGGAAATTATATTCTTATAATGAAATAAATATGTTAAAACCATGTTGATGTGTAACTCGTTATGCAACACACAACTTTTATTACTTACCCAAATTAAAATTCAAATATATCTATAAATATCCAAATGTATCTTTTTCATAAGGTATATATAAAATTTTCACGTGAAGTATCAAATTTATATAAAGTCAAAAATATTCACATGATTAATCCTAGAACCATAAAAAACCCCCCCCACTTTTCTAGAAAAAATGCATAATCCACCAATCCAATGGGCAGTCCAACCCAATTTACCTCAACATAGGGATATTTTACTCAAGATAAAATTTAATTCCATCATAATTTTGACACTTTATATATAGAAAACAATAGTTATTACATAATTTAATCGAATAACTAAATAAAATTAAAATTCAAGGTATAAGAAAACTAAATACATTATCATAACTATTATGTAACTCCTTAGATTCATGTATGATAATCTTTAGAAGAAGTTTAAAAAATTTAAACTAAACTATAAACACATTTATAACATAGAAGATTTATAACAGAAAATAATGATGGGAATTACATTTAATCAAATGAATAATTCATATATTCAAGCATGATATAGACATTTATGAACAATTCATTAACATAACTATATATAAAAAGATTATTATTTTACCTATCCATATGGTAATTCTATATTTTTTTAATATAAACATTTTATATTCATTTTTTCCAATATAAAACATTTTTTTTAATTATATGGAATTTAATTTAAATATATGATATTAAATGAAATAAAAATAATTTATATTTAAATTTCTACTAATAAAACAATTTTACATAGTCTAGATATAACATATTTTAGTATTATTTAACCCCTGATCAAATCGATCATAAAAACTCCCTTTGATGTGGTTTAAGCAAATTCTAAAAATAAGGATTCAATTTGAACAATTCATATGAATAATTATAGAATATTCATAATTTAAATATAAATACATTATATCATGCCTTATTTTTTTTTTCCATTTTTAATCTTTTTAAAAGATATCCTAATAATTTCCATATAAACACATTATATCTAAATTATAAGTCATGAAATATAATTTAAATTTTATTTTAATATTAACACCAAATATTATGGAATATTAATTAATGAATGTCCCATAATCATTTAATCACTTTATAATTAATTAAGTTATAATAAATTTTATAAATTAATATATATCCAAAAAACAATTCTGTATAATTTATAAATAATTTATAAACTGTATAATTAAATTCATAATTTAATTTTAAGAATTTTTTCCCCAAATCTTATTTGACGATATAAAGGAAATCATAGAATATGATATATATTTTTGTGATTCATTATCCTTTAAAGCTCTATTACTCCTATTTTATTTTTTATAGTTTTGTTACCACTGATGATAATCTTCTTGTGTAAGGTTTTTTACATCAATTATAAAGGAAAAAATCATACATATTGAGGAAAACCCTTTTATATCAAGGATAAAACTTATGTATTAATAATATTTTACGATTATAATTGATATTAGTTAGGTAAAATGATGATCTATGTTTAACCCTAAAAGCAAAACTATCATTAAATATGATATCTTGGTGTCATATGCGATGACTAATAAAAAACAAAGGGAATTGAACTCATTCACTTAAAATTATGTCCCATATTTTAAGATGAGACTCAATTGGGTTGAGAAAATACTCTATCATATTTAAACAAAACAAATATGACATGAATTACAACTTCATAAAATTCATTTTCATTATTATTTCATGAATTATAAATCATGGTAATGTTATTAGACATTTACTGCGTTTAAAAAGATTTAACAATACTTGTTAAACACAAGGGAAGAATTAAATAAGACCCAAATCCATGGTAGGCCATGAAAGATAAAAATAATCCATATAATAAAATAAAAAATATGAATACCTTTCAAAAAATATAGCCACTATTTATTTATGTATCCTTTTCATTTGATACAGATACTGTAAGAGGCATCCAAATTGATTGTTCTAGATATAGTCAGATAGAATTTTGGGCCTATACCAAATTTATATTTTTTACAAATTGAATAGATCATTCAAAATGTTTATGATGTGAAATATATGACCTACAATTATTTTACCAATTAATAATGACAAGATTTTTCACCAAAACCAAGAGAGAATAGTATTCACATTAATTTATAAATAATTTAATAGCATAATGAAATACCTCTATCTTGATTTCCTTCTTTGATTTAGTTTTTGATCTTATGATGGTTGTTAGGTTTTATTTTCATTACATTGATGTGGACCAAAATTAGATCCCCAATAGCGGTTATCCACACATGCTCCTTGGATCTTGGAACATCTTCAGTGGAACCCTATGTTCTCGTGCAGTGGTAGCAATCATCTTTCATCACTCCCTTGATCACAACCATAACCCCTTATATCCATAATGGTCTTATCTTGAGCTATTTATCTTGAGATGAGTAAAAAATAAAGATATAATCCCTTAAGATTAAGAGAGAACCCTTGAAATTTTCTTTATTGAGATGGAATTCTCAAGGGTGTAGAATATTATGAAGAACGAGAACCCTATCACAATTCTCTCCATTTTCTACTTATAGAACCTAACTATTTATAAACCCAAGGTTATGGTTTCATACCAATAAATTAAAAAGGTCCCATAATAATATGTTAAACCAAAAAGACCGCATGTCAGGAAAAATAATAATAATAATATTTTATTCCATAGTGTGTGTCAACCCAATCAATGATAAATATTATTCACATTTTGGTAAAAAAATATTTATCATTGGACCAATAATGGGGTTCTCTCTTACTCGTTAACATTTATTAAAATTATGAATAAATATAATAATTATATATATTTTCATGTCATTGTGAATAAAATATTTATTTTTAACATTTATGTAATTAAATGAAATATTTATCAATAAATAATTTTTTACCACCTTACGAATAATAAGTGATAAATAATATACATTCAATATATGAATAAATATTATATTTATAATCAAAAAAATAAAATATTTATTTTTATATTCACAAAATTAAATAAATTATTTATTAATTAATAAATAATTATATAATACATAGAGAATTAAAAGAGATAAATAAGCATTATAAATTTACATAATTAAATAATTAAGTTATGAATAAATATTTATTTAATATTTTCTTTCATTTTAAAATCTTGAATTAATATTAAATCTTGAGCTAAATAATAATATTTATTAAACCTTTTTAATATTATATTTAACTATGATAAATGGAAACACTTTATGTGTGACCCTCTAGGCCTCTTCCTTAGTGGCTTTGGCTATGATTTCCTAGATTCCAAGATTACTATCCAGAATTGGCGTTAGACACCCATAAAAGAATATGACATGTCACACTAACTATAATCACATATAATCGCTCACTATGTAATATAATATCTTTTTCCTGATATCCCATCACGAAAGATGCACACCCGTATCATCAACATATATGCTTGATACACATTTCTTTCACTATTTGAACAAAACTCATTGGTACAACATGGAAATAAAATATAATTTTATGGTTCCATTTCAATCCAAGGGATGAGATATCAACTTCCATTAATATGTAAGGGGAAAAAATTTACTTGATCTTTCATGAATAACACATAATTCATGGAAAACCCAATATACCCAAAATAAGCATAAACTATCTCATTATAGATTATGATAATAAATTTAAGTTCTTGAGTAATGACATGCATTAAAAATAATCATAATGTATATGCAATATTACACATGCTTCCAAATAAGAATATCTGATGATTTATAAACATGGAACATTCAAACAAGTGGGTTTGTTCTCATTATTTACCATCTTTTAGACTATCAAGTGTGAACATAATGAAATAAATCCTCATATTCTCATGGGTAGTTTCACCTAAGAGTGAACATAATATATGTCTCATCATATAATTTTATTGAATCATAGATCAATATTTATGAATATCTTCTTAGAACCTCAAGGTTCTCATCATAGTGGGGAACTTTTATGACATAATCAATGAAACATATATTTTATTACTTTATCACATTAATGTTATTTAGAAGAAAAATAAATATGAGATAAGTTATTAATCTTTAAATAAATGAATATACAAGAAATCTAAAGTATAAAGTAGTTTTTCCTTGGTAAATAACTTCAAAAGAATCTAACTTTCACTAGATCTGACTACTAACAACTGGTTAGTACTCACATGTTAAACATGATTTTTCTTAGTATGGATACACCTATTTATCCTACTATGTTTTCGTGACTATGTTTGGTAAAGACTCAAGTATTTGTGTAAAATATTTTTATTTCAAAATCACAACCTTGAGAAAAGACCTAATGTTGTTATATTACTGATTATCCACCTCCCATTCCAATGTCTAAAACTTGACATCTTGATTAAGTCCATAGATTATTCTTATCATAAAAATAATAAACTTTTACTATTCGTATAACCCCATATAGGAATAGGGCTTTTCTAAACTACTTCGTATGATGCATCATAAGCCACAAAATACTCAGATACTGTAGATATAGTAGCCATTGTCTGTAATATTTTTTTTTTACTTTTTTACTTTATCCATATCGTGACTCTATATCAAATTGAACTAAATAAGAAAAATATTCCAATATATTGACCACTAGTAATCCCACTCCTTCAAAAATTAATAAATAATCCAGTTTTACTTTTTCACGTAATGTCAAATTTTCATAACTAAAAGTCAGTACATTTATATAGGATATTTTTGTTATTCAAATATTACACATCATGTTTCAGTGATATTAAAATTCAATACATTTCATGGAATATGATATCTATTTCTATCACTAAATCCTGTGAAATTCATTTAATCTCAATAATCTTTTCCTATACCCATGCATGTTCTTCTGAAAATATTATATGGAAAAAAAATTTGGTCATGAATTGTTTCAATATGTATTTTTCAATAAATTTCTAATATATAAACTATTACTAGATTCAAAAATCCCATGGAATTATTTTATTAGATAGTGTTCCCTAGAACATGTTTGCTACATTTTATCATTGTTGGGGATATTCCATAGTCCTAAAAAATTTATAAGACATACCATCTTTTTTCTATATGTTATCAATATATATATCTCAAAAACTGATAGCACTCCCACTAACCTATTAGAGAAACAAATATCTCATTTGTTTTCAAAAAAATATGCTATGATCACTATGCTTGACCTGTCCATAAATGAATATGTATAATCTCCGTATCTTATTGGAATTTATTGATCTCACTGACCCTTTCTAGTAATTCATTATAGAAATATACCATAGGTTCCACTGTTGTTCATGTCATACAAACATATTCCATAAGGTTTACTTGAATATAGATTTCTTTTAAAATCAATATCCCACTATGATGATCATATATGTATTTTTTATAAGTACAATTCAAAATGTTTTTAGTCATGACGATAATTTTATAGATTTTTAGATAAATTAAACCATTCAATAACCATTCATGATTTATTGGTACCGACATGCACTATCCATGTCCAGTTTCTTATGAATACTCAACAATAGTATCAAGTATTATGAACATTCAAAATATTTAGTCCCTGAATCATTATAAATGGAATCCATTAGTATAATTCATACCAAATATTTAACCATATCATATTTCAATTTATTTATTCTTTGTAGGAAGATTTCACTTCTAGAAAAAAGGATATACTAATGGTATAGAACCATTGGTATAGACCCTCAAATAGTTGGTATAGGCTATACCAATAGTTTGAGGAACTATTGAGTGATTTTCCATTGTTATAGACCTATACAAATGGTTTTACCATACTGTTGGTATAAACCACCTATACCCATAGTTCTCAAATATTTGGTGTAGAAAATTTCAATAGAAAGGGAATTATCAACAGTTAGGTCAATTCATTGGTATATGTCCTCCATTAAAAAAACTCTATAGCTGGGAATTGATCCCACAACCTCCTACTTATACTTTAATGACTTTACCACTATCCTAAGACATATTTTATGTTATTGTATTAATATATGTATGCATGTATGTATAAGAAAACTTATTTATATTAATTTATTTATTTATTATTATTATCATGAATAAATAATAACCCATCCTATACCAATTACTTGACCAAAATATTGGTATAGGTCACCTATACCAATAGTTTATCCAAATCATTAGTATATGGGTCTAGAAAAATCACCTAACCATGGATTTGGTCAAACCATTGTTATCGATGACATATACAAACTATTCACCCAAACCATGGTTTTAGGTGCCCAAAAACATTACCAATACCAAAAATTTTGGTTCAACCATTTATTTTGGTTACCTATACCAATGGTTCACCCAAACTATTGGAATAGGTTACCAAAAACATTATCTATACTAAATATTTTGGTCAAAATATTGGTACATGTGACCTATAGAGTACCTATACCAATAGTTAACCTAAAAATTTGGCATAGGGTTCCAATACCAACATTTTTATAAAATGTTTTCATAAAACTGTTGGTATATATTATATTTCTATTAGTGTTTATTCTCAATGAATAAAATATGTATCACCTAGCATAGTGAACATGAATAGCTTCTTTTGTTGTGACTTCCTACGTAGTATGTGTCTCTAAAAAAATACTCCTCTCATTTTTCTAAGTGGATTCTAGAATTTATATTACAAATCATGTTCATATAGAGCCTTATCCCATATAAGTTAAGAGTTCCTATAACACCTCATGTGCATCTAGATCCATAACCCATTAAACATAACTCTACTCTGAGTATCCAAGAATAGATTTGTTTCCTGTATGGAAACTTAGTTATAATTGAATTGAAATTAATATCCTTAGTGGCTATATTATTAATAACCTATATTCTATAAGTAGTTGATGTTTGTTTGTAACTAAGGAAAGTTTTTAACAAATGGTTATCAATAAATAGTTGTGGTTATGTCATAATAGATTATTATTATATTACAATAAATATAATATCAATTAATCAATATATTTTTCATATTTTTTGTTTTTTCATTGATATTGGAAAAAAATTTCTTGGATGAAATTATAGAATATTTTAAATATATACAAGGATCTACATTGATATTAATTTTATATACATTAATATATCAATTTATATAAAGAAAAGTGAGATCATGAATTAATTTAATCCATATATATCATCAATTATCACATAGATATGATGTTCTATGATAATCCATATCAAAGGTTCCTATAAATTAACCATTATACTCATTTAATTCACCAAACATTTCTAATATTTTTATAAAAATATCATGAAGTATATGAATTTACCTACATATTTAAAACTATTCACTTATACTTGTTAAAAAATATATAAAATCATTGTGGTGTACCTTTTATTTATAAATATTTAATTATATAAAAAATGAAAATTAGTTTGTTAGTATACCTAGTATCTTAGCTCAATAGATAAAAAAACAATTATAGGTATAACCAGTCAACAACATTCAGTTTTATTTAATAAGGAATTATCTTTCCACAATTGGGTAAGAGTATTGTATTTCATATTCAATGTTCATTGTAATGTATATATATGATTCAATAGTTATATATCCTCTAGTTTAGTATGATGAACCATAAAATCATTTATCCTAAATATGAAATAATTTCTCATTATGTATTTCTAAGAACTAAAATTAATGTTTTGTTAACAGTTATTACAAACTCGAATCAATGCATTCTGGAAAATTAGAAGTTGTGTCTTCTCAATACTGACACATGAATCACACTTTCTCAACATCTTTGATAATTTACCCATGTTCTAATTTTTAGAAAATATTTTGAATGGAATATTCAGGTATTTTTCCAAACAATTTTCATTTGGATTTTAACAAAAATGTGAAAATAATCTTTATTTTTAAAATATACGACATGAAAAGTGTTTCTCACAATCATGACTATACAATGATTTAAATATTCACTTAAAATATTTCAATGTTTATTTTAAATAATTTATTTCTTTAATATTTATGAAATAATTTATATTTTTATTCAATTATTTCAATGTAAAAAGTGATTTTGAAAATGTTTTATTTTCATTCAAAGTGGAAATGATATTTTCCTCTAGAAATATTTTAAATTATTTTTAAATCTTACTTTATAATTTTCACATTATATTTTCAAATAAAATTATTTTTAAATTATTTTTATGGTTTTTTATTTTAAAAAATTATTTTAAAAGGGAATTGTTCTTACTCGAGAAATGTTCTATGTGATTTATCTTTGAAAATAATTCTCTATATAATATGAAATCTTTTGATGTAACTTATTATTTATTGGGTATATTAACTAAGGATACCATTTTCATACTTTCTCTTAATTATTTATTTTTATGATGATAAGATAGTTATTAAATCCATTTATCTTAAATGGGTAATACCATTATAAAATGTCAAAGAAACCCACTTATTTTCATGTGTTATGCTGTGTTGAAATGAGTATAAAACCTCTATATTTTCCATAGGTTATGATATAAGGAAATATTATTGAAACAGATTTTATTTCAGGGTTATGATATAGTGAATATTTTATAATCTTGTGTCACACATATGTATGATTTTCAATATGTAATGATGGTTAAATTATAACTAAGGATGATTATAACATTATAAGCAAGGATGGTGGCCACCTTATAACCAAATATGGGTGGGGTCTATATATCCCTCCAATGAATTGGGTGATGATTATATAACAAGATATAGAAAGGACCAGAATGGGGAGTGAACCCTGTTTAGTAAAGTAATTTTTCTCTTATGATTGTCTTGGGAGTGAAAATTGACTTCTATATTGGTTTGGGGAGTGAAACCATTCCACTATGAGGAAATTTATTCCATTGGGGAAGGTGGTGTGTCATTACTAGGAGGTGTATCCACCCATGTATTTCCCTAATAAGTTTTGAAAATGATACCTGACTACTAAGGAAATTATTTAATATGTTTATGTGTATTCCACAATCACATGCCTTATGCCAATGTTATTATATAATGGAAAAAGTTATTTTATTTCCATATTATTCATCTATTATTAATTAGAAATAATTATTCCATGACTCAATATTTGGAACCTTGATATGTAAGGTATGGTTTTCATATGGTATGATCATGTTCTTATACACTTATGTTCAATTTATGGTATTCATCTCCCTTGTTTACCCTCACTAAGCATCTTATCTCACCCTTTATTATTAATCCTTTACCCATGTTATGAATAATGGTTAAGGTAGGGTATGTTTGTGAATATTACTAAAGGAGAATATCATTATGAGGACATTGAATATCTTTCACAAAATTAAGAAGATTTGTTTCCATATTTCCAAAGGCAGTTCAATATTAATGTCCTTAGGCATGTGTTTTTATAATGTATTAACTACTAATATAAAAATAATTAATATCCATGAAATAAAATCCAAGTTCACTATATATTATGTTGTTATTTAAAGTAATAAAACCACGTATAGATACTACAAGTGGATGTGGTTCAGGTAGATATATACCTAGGGGCAATAACTTTGAAAACGGTACATTATGATTGACCTAATCATCACCTAGTTCATGAAAACATACCTTAATATGCACCTAGTTTGGAAATCCTATGAGATATTATTAGGATAATTCACATTTTATTTGAAACCCATTATGAAGGACTTGAAAATAAAGATATCCCCAAAGAAAGCATGTTTATAATTATGAGATTATCTAGAATAAAATTTTTCCTTTTATGTTAAGTATTTCATTATTTTTGGAATTATACATAATGTTTCATATTGATATGATCTAATATTATGTATGCCATCATTTAGAAGTGGAACCTAGAAGAATAAATGGGAACCAAATCAAGGCATGTAATCCAAAGTGTAAGAATGATCGTTTCTTTGATGGGATTAAGAAAATATTTTGAAGGGAATAAGTATCCAAAACATCCTCATCATATGAAGACATGGCATCATGTGCTAAAAAGACAAATAAATAAGTATCTAGTAAATTATGGAATTTAAGGGAAGCCAAAAAAAATGGAAGAAAGATTAAAAGATGAATAAGGTAAAGAAGTTAAAGAATGGTTTTCCCACATGTGATAATTATGGGAAGAAACACCTTGGAATTTTCATGAATGAAATGATAGTTTTCTAAAAGTGTAGAAAAAAATGACACCATGATCATGATTACAAGGAAAATATAAAAATTTCCAATGTTCAATGCTTCAACTATAAGGATATGGGCCACTATGAAAATGAATCCCCCAATCATCAAGGGAATATACCTTAAAATAAGCTAATGGAATATAGTGAAGCTTATGCTATTACCACAGATGAAGTGGAATGATTAATGTTCTTGTGTTTGAATTCAATAATTATCTCATTTGAGTATTTTATCAATGATATCCTAGTTATAATTTTTATGTAATGTTTAAGGATTATACTATATTATATTTTAAATTAAGGATTTGAAAGTGTTTTTTGAATGATACTAAAGACCAAGAAAAATGATTCAGTGGCCATTTGAACTTATTTTAAAACAAATAATTAAGGGAAATATTTCCCATAATATGTTAATGTTGTTATGTAATGTTTTTTGGATAAAGAGATGAATGTTATGTATAAATTAAATTGTATAGTACTGACTACCTTGGGACCGAATAATGATTTGTTGACAAAGTGGTTTATGATATAATTGACGGAGTTTACAACATTTTTAGATATATTGAATACATCCAATAATTTTTTTTTACTTAAGTAATAAGGAATCATGAATGTTTTCAATAATGTTTTATAGTAATTCAGGTTATTAACATATTTCTAGACAATACATGATGAATTTATTCACATGTTTGGTATGTGATGATTAAGATATACTTCATATTGTTTTAAATATTAATAATAATTTCATTTTGGAAATTTAATGACCATTATTCAAAAGATTTGGATTATAGTATTTTTAATGATCGTAAGGTTAACTATTTCGGAAATGGTTTATGTTTAAATTTGGATGATGTTTTAGAGATTAATGTATTACATTACCATATAGAGTTTTATGCATATTTGATATTTGTTCTAACAATTTTTTCATAATAATAACTAGAGATTAATGGAATGAAATATCATTATATTATGGATATTACGGTTAGTTAAAAGTTAATTTTGGTTCATTATTAAAAAAAACGCATTTATTGATATTCATTTCTTAGGGTAAGTGATGAATTGGGAATTGATCTAAGAACATCCAAAAGATGAAATTATTCTTATGAAATAGAAACATATCATGTAAGTATATTTCCTTATATTATAATCTAGTAAAATACTTCCTAAAAAATAGGAAAATGATATTGAAAGAAAAATGTTATCCTATTACATTCATATCCGATGAATCATATGGTCTTTTAAATCATCACATATTTATGGTTTTGAGGTCCTTAATATTCCATTGATCATTTATTTCTTGTGATCAATGACCTCTATCAATTTATATAATTATTTATGATTTTCTTCTATGTCCGTATAATCACATTCCACCACCATTCATCTACTTAGAAACCTATTTATGTGTTATTATATATAACCATTTTCCTTCTCATTATTTATTATTAAGAGGATATTTTATTATGTATTTTACGATTTGGATTTTTCAACAATGGTATTTCCAAATACAAAAACCTTGATTACCAAGATGAAGTTTAAATTACAATAATTGTTTTATTGTGGGGATAATGTAAAACCCTAATATTTTGAAAGAAAAATATTTTTTTGATAGCCTATGTGACATGGAACATTGCACTTAAACAACCTATATAATTTATTTCTTTAAATTTAATCTTTTTAATAGCTTACGGAACACTCAACCCCATGTTGAAATGTACCATAATATAATATATCATTTTAACATAATGATTAAATTGGTGGGTATGAATTTTAATTAATAAATAATTAATATTTTGGTTATCTATTTATTAGAAATAAAATAATAATCATTTTAAAGAAATAAATGTTTAAACAAAATGCTTTCTCTCTCTAAAAGATATATTAGTTTCATTTTGAAAAAATAATATAAAATTAAATTTTACCAATTTTAAAAAAATTATTTTAAAAAAATATTCATTTTTTAAATCATAAAATCAAAATTATCCTATTCTAAATTTTTGGTAATCTTATGAAATACTTCATTTTTTGATAAATAGTAAAAAATAATGAATTTTTATTGAAAACCGACTTTTTGATTAAATTATTGACAATATTAAAACATATTTTTTATTGATTTTAAAATAATGGTAGTTTAATTATATATATATTTATCCAATTTGGGTCATTGGAATATTTTTCACATTGAGATAATATATAAAAACTTTGTAAACTCTTGAACATTTTCTCTTTAAAAACCTGCTTTCTCGTCATACAAGAAAGACTAAATTTAAATTAAAATTTTCCAATTATGTAAATGAAATTTTTAAAAATGGATTATATATTTTTAATCAAGATAATTTATATTTTCAAGTATTTTCAACTTAATTTTTGACCAAAATGAATTGGGAAAACTATACAAAATTAATTATCGCGGTCATGGTAAAAATGAATTTTATGGGGGTTAAACTACAATTATAAGTGTTAAAGTGAAAACAAACCTGTAAAAAATATATTTAATGAAAATATATAGACACTATCATGTCTAAATATCTATAATAATCTATTTTTTATCCTTTTGTACTTTTAAAAACATGGGTACACCTATTTCTTATAAAAAATTACAAGTGTTCCAGTCACCTAACTTAAAGAGGTCTATCCACTCTCCTATATTATTCACAAATTAAAACACTATTTTCATGGAAAATCACTACCCAAATATGTTAAAAAAACCCCTCCCCTCATCCTGTAATCCTTACTATGTGAAAATTTAACCCTAGGATGGATTTTTGTGTAAACTTAATGAAGTTACCTGAAGAAGTGGCAACATTATTCAATGAGCATCTTTAATTTATTTTATTCCACACCTAATTAAATTATTAATAAAACATGATTATATAATAATATCATTATATTAAATATAATAATACTTTTTAAGTTAATGTAATAACCTAAATCCATATTCTATCCAATGGGATATGAAATCATTATTAGTGTGTATGGCGGACTTCTTCCTCGCGAGCCGATGTCATTCATTTTGCAATTACCCCATATCACTATTGGGTGTAATGATTGATATAAAAAATATATATTATATTTATAACTTCATTATTAATATTTATTCATTATATCATATATAATTGTTTTTCTTTCCATTTTGTATGATATATGAGAACATCACTCTAGTGTAAGGGTGGACTACCTCCTCGGGAAGCGATGTGATTCTAATTTCACTATTACTTTACATGGAAGGTGACAAGGATAATGTTAATGATTATATATGATATAAATTATATAATTTTGATATTAATAAAAAATTTATGATTCTTTAAAGATAATATATCATTCTATTTCTTACCGTTTAACTCATTTAAATGTGATAACATCGTTCACGTACATGTGGACTACCACCTTCACAAAGAGATTTGAATCTATTTTCATCACCAAAACAAATGGATGATTTTAATAATTATATTTAAAGAAATAATATTATATTATTATCATTATTTATATATAAAAAATTACTTATCTCCTTTCCATAATGATCGTTGAAAATTTGAAATGTTACTAATGCGTATGTACGACATGTCGTCTCCATAATCGTAACACACTTCATTTCTCAAAAACATATTTCATGATTGATATTAAAAGTATAACTAATGTATAAATAATTATATTATTTTATGATTATTATTCTGAAGATTATGGAACTATATAATATCCATATGAATCATAACTTTCATAATAATGTATGGAAGAGAAAACAAGGCAATTAACACCAGAAACAATGAAAATAATCGATGTTTATTAATAAATAGGTGATAATATGTTATAAAAAGATCATTTATGATATTAAAAATAATAAAATGGTTCTTGAATAAGTTAATAACATTTTTAAAATGATTATACAAGATGTTAATGCACGTTCAGGAAAAATGAAGTGTGGGTAGGCGACTTCATCTAATTTTATATTCATTGATTCATATTGTAATGTTATGAACCTAATTTCAATTATATGGTGTATATAATTTCACATTAACATGTAATATCATTATTAATTAATAATTAATGGTATGTTATATTTTAATTTTAATTATTTCATCCAAGGTATTTTGACATAAAAGTTACCAAGTTGTAACGAATTTCATAACTGAATTTTGTTTCATTGGGTTATATTACTCCTTCATATTATTTGATATTATAATACTAAGTCTAATTAATTTTGACTATATATTATCTTGTTTACCCATTATCATGTTTATCTTTCAAGGATATTTCAAAATAATAATACCATTTATCTAATAATTGGTACTTAAAATAATTTAAAAATGATTTTAGGAAAATCTGAATTCATTTATATCTTCAACTGGAAATCGATTTTCTTCCAAAACCATGTTTTCAAAAATAATTTTAACTTTTTCAAAATTATTTATTAAAGAATTTTTTACCCATTTTCAATTTTCAATTTTTTTTTGAAATGAATCTTCATATCTTTTTTAGAATAATTCTCATTTTTATTTTACTGAAAAAGTCAAAGGAATATTTGTTTTATTGTGTACAACATGAACAAAATTTCAAGTCATCATAAAAAATCAAAAATTTATAGATTATTTCATGACTTTTAAAGGTTATTTTAAAATAATTTTATTTTCAAATTTATTTATGAACTTTAATTTTAAGAAATTTATTTTTAAAATGAAAATGATATTTTCCTCAAGAATGCTTTCAAAGATATTTTTATGGCAATTCTATTAATAAATAAAAAAACCATTATTCTTACTACAGTGGGTATATATTGTATTTATACCATTATTATTATTTCTATGGAGTCTTTAGGATTAGTTTGATTAGGGAAATTATAGAAATTCACTTTCTTGATTCTTTTTTGTAGTCATTAAATTTATATTGAAATATTCACCTTCCTATAATCATCGGACATGAGGTTTCACCTAAATATCCATATTATTTATCATGGATATGTTAATTTCTTAAATCTTATATCATTTTTACATACTATTTTCTAAATTCAATATTATTTGTTTATTTGGGGAATTTTTTATAAATCTGTATTTTTTACTCAATACAGATATTTGATGATAAGGGGAATTATTCATGAATCGAATTTATTATTAGATATATAAGGAATTATTTGGACCTATAGTGATTGATAAAGATTGATATTTTATATCTCCTTGATGAATCAGTATGTCTCTTCAAACAAATAAGTAATATAGCATTAAATGGGGTTTTACCTATAGTTTAAACCATATTTTGAAAGGTTTTGATGCTTGAGGTATGATGATTCCAAATATCATGATGTGCAATATTTAAGAATCTACTTCATCAGGAATTTTGTTATTATTATCCATGATATTTTTATAATGATATTTTCTCTAGATTCATTTCATTCACATTTTAGTATTTAAATGGAATGTGTGATTAGTTATTTACTTTACCATATTTATTATGCCTTATCTTGCAAAGATATTAATGTTTTTTAATGAAATGTGATTTTAGTTATTTAAATTTACATATCATTTATGATTATTGATTCATGGTATCTTCTTCTATACATAACCCTTACTGAGTATTTGATATCACCCTTACTTTTTTCCCTTTCCTTATAATTTCATGAAGTGTACTATGATTGATTTGTAAGGATATGATAGAGGGAATACTGTTATTTTTGAAAAAAAATTATGTTGTAATTTTGGGTTTCAAATGTAATATGGGAATCATGCATGTATCTTTTTTAGTAAGACTAAAAAACTATTTGGTACTTTTGGGAATAATTCTTTTTATCTTATTCTAATGTAATAATGTAGAAACATGATTTGGGAAAATGGGTTTAGATTTGTTAAATCAATTTGTTATTTTTTTAGATAAATAAAAATGTATTAATTTGATTATTTATTTAATTAATAAATTAATTCAAATTATCTTAATCATAATCCAATATATCTTTAGAAACCCATCCAATGTGATTCTAAATAAAATAAATGAAATAATTTTATTTAAAATGTACCAAATAAGGTACACAACTTTTACATTAAAGAAACTCAGTGGGTACATGTTCAAACTACTTAGCTTTTATAGAGATCACATATTGTCTACACATGTGGAAAGTAGCACAAAAATTTATTAATGTAATAAAATTGTGTTTATGGGTCAATAAATGACACATAGAAGACATGATAATTAACTTAGCAGGTAATGAATTTAGCACACACTGAGTAGTCAATTTATAATGATTGTACATGGTTTTTAGTTTATAAATTTATGTAAAAATGAATTATGCATTTAATATCATAAAAATATAATCACATGGAGTGTATGATTAAATAAATGAAACACCAAACACATAATGGTATGGTTTATAGGGTAATAAATTATTCTTAATTTCTTACACAAACATTTTAGGTATAAGGTGTGTACATGAAACTACAGGTAGTGTATAACACTTGTTGTATGTCCGCAATACATGTCTAAGAAAAAACATATATATCTATATGGAAAATTCTATAGTACATGACATGTACATATGATATATGTCATGTAATCTTTTTGTTACATGGTATCAAGTCCCTGTGTTTTGTAATAAATGAATTACATAGCTTTGAACCCTTATTTTAAACCATGAAAACACAAAGACTACACAACGTGCAGTCCGAGGAGCCATGTTTCAGCTTATCCCAGTCAACACATAGTGTGAATTTAATTCATGACACAAGTATTTAATATTAAATTTTACAAATTAATTTAATACTCATCCTAGTTCATTGAAATCAGTTGCATGGCATCTACCTATGGGCCACATAATGTACACTCTTGTATTATCCTAACAGAATCTCCCATACCTCTCTGTGGGTTCTTCAGATGTTATACAATAATATTTAATCAGATATAGATTTAATGAGAATGAATTTAAGGGCCAAAGTTTATATAGAAACAATTGGATCATAGGAATGAATTTATTGAAATGAAATCTAATATTTAAATACATAAATGATGAACAAACAATAAATAAATAAAAATTGATCATGAACTACTCTCATACTAGGTGATGTTTCCAGGTGTATTAAAAGTTCCTATTAGACCTATGGCCAACATGGATTTTTTTGTATTCAGTGGATCATTCATAATGTACATGAATTTAACACCCAGAAAAACAAACATTTTGCTGAATAATATAGAAAATAATTTTCATAAAAACCTAGAGAGGATCCTTTTCACATAAATTTATAATTAATTCATTAGCATGAAGAAATAAACCGGTCTTCATTTCTTTATTTAATTCATGGGTTGATCTTATATTGGCCATTTGGTCGTATTTTTATTCCATTGACATGGACCTAATGTAGAACCCCTTTAGTGGTTATCCACACACACTCCTTTGATTTTAGAACGTACTTAATGGAACTTCTCATGCTAGTATGATGGTTCCTAAAATATTGTGTCTCTAACTTTATAGAAACAATGATCCCTTTGGTTTAGAAGGAACATCTCTTGATCTCTCCATTTTTAGTGGATTGAATAAGGAAGAGATAATCTCTCAATCTTGAGAGAAAAACCTAGAGATATTCATTATTGAAAGATAGTTCTCTAGGGAGGAGAATTTTGTGCACAATGACCAACCTCTCAAAATTCCCATAGTTGTTTATTTATAGACCTAGGTTTTGGGTTTTATATTAATTAATTTCACAAATTTACGTAATAATATGTTAAAACCAAAAGGAATCCCATTGCAGGTAAAATAATAATAATAATATTTTATTCCATATGGTATGATAACCTGAGAATAATAAAAGTTATTTATAGTTTGGTAGATAAATATTTATCACCAAATGAATAACTAGGGCCACTCGTCATCCATGACATTTATAGAATTTATGAATAAATATCATAAATTAATATTATATTCATGATCTATCGAATAAAATATTTATTTTAATATATAGGTAATTAAATAAACTATTTATTAAAAAATAACTATTTTATTACCTTGCTAGTAATAAGAGATAAATATTATATATTCAATAAATAAATAAATATTAAATTTAAATTTTGGTGAATAAAATATTTATTTTTCATATTTACATAATCAAAAAATTTATTTAGTAATAAACAAATATTTATTTATCACCTTGCGTATAACATGAGATAAATAAATAAAATATATTCCTATAATTAGACAATTACATTATGAATAAATCATTATATAATACTTGTGATTATTTAATAAATCCTGAATAAATAGTACATCTCGGTCTAGAGAATAATATTTATTCCAGCTGTTAAATATAATATTTAAATAACATCAAAGGAAACACATTGTGTGTAACCTTCTAGGACTCTTCCTCAGTGGAATAAGGCAGGCCTTACTAAAGTCCAAAAATACTATCTAGTAACAGGCCAAGGCATCGATAAAGGATGATGAAATGTCATAACGACAACATCCACATAGAGACACTCACCATGTAATATAATCCATTTACCATGATATCTCATAAATTAGGTTGCACACCCCTGTATTCAACTTATATTCTCGATACATATTTCTTTTATTATCTTAAGTAAAATCATTTTTGCACTGTATTCATGTAATTTAATGTGATGGCACCATTGAAATTAAAGGACTGTGATGGAAACTTTGATAAAGATGGAAGGGATGAATTCTTCCTCAACTAATTTATTAATAACACGTCATTCATGACACACCCAACTTCAACATGAGCTATCTTGTCATGCATTATGAAAATACATATAAGTGTGTGAGTCATGAAATTCATTAATAATAATCTTAATGAATACGTTTCGTTACACACACTCACATATATAAATATATGATGATATATAAACATGAATAATTTCTCCAAGATGGTCTATTCTCATAATATCTTTTCTTGTAGAATACCAAGTGTGAAATACATGAGATAAATCCTCATATACTTATGTGTAATCACACCTAATAGTCAAAATAATATATACCCCATCATAGAATTTTATATTACCATAGAAAAATATTTACGAATATAATCATTTCACTTCAAGGTTCTCATTATAACGGGGAAATATTGTCACCATTTCAATGTGATAGATATTCTATAAATTATGACATTAATATTTTACATAAGAAAAATCTATATGTGATAAGGTATTAATATTAAAATCCATGGATATACAAGAAATATAAGGTACAAAGTAGTTGGTTATAGGGAACTAACCCCAAAATGATTGGCATCCATCCTCGGGTGGTATACATGGGTTATACTAAATTTCTTATCATATGAGCAAGAATCTTCCACCCTCCATATAATTATAGGGACCCATGGTATAATGGAGGTATACAAAGAGGCCTATGGGATGGAGAGATTCAGAGAAGGTTTGATAAATCATGAAAAATCACCATATCATGGTGAATTACCATTTTATAAATCCCTTTTGGACACTCCTAGAGTAAACCTGAATTAACTCAAACATTATGATATATTTCATGCTAAAACTCTAACCATTGTATATAACCACTATTCAATACATTTCATCCCATGAATATCTCCATTTAATTATATCCAAACCTAGATGATTCTTAAATGATAATGATTATCATTAAGATACTAGGATCATAAGATGTTAGTGTATGAATTACCTTAAGATTATACTTATAATTTTCCTTATGATATCACCAAATCAAAACATAAAATTGGATAAAGTCATAGCATGGAATCTTCATTTTATGCCTTGTGATATACCCAATTTTCACCTTTGATATATCAATAATACATCATATGTATATGAATTTTACAGTATATATTCTTCATATCCTACAAAAAGAGGTGTTATAATTTCCAAAACAAATACAATGATTGAAAGTACCTTATATATATATTAATATCCACTTGATTATTATATAGTGTTAATTTATAGAAAAAAATTAGAACATGAATACAACACCAATAGTTTGAGAAATATCTGATCTAGTGTACACCATAGGATGCGTAATCTTTTTGACCCTAGATTGATGAGAAATAATTCACATATATGATTTATAAACCTCAGTTAATAAAATTTGGATTTTTTTAGTCTAAAATAACTCAAAATAGAAAGATAACTAGTAAAGATTTATTTATTTTGAATCTTTTAGTAACATTTTAAATACATCATTCTTGAGATATACAAATCATACGATTATTTATTTTATGTTTACTTTTCATAATAGATATGTTTATAACTTCTCTTATGTTTATTTATGAAAATAATTATTCAAATTGTTATTTAACATATTAATATCAGTGATATCTTGGATTATAATCAATATTTATTCAAAAATAAAACAACATAATAATGAAATGACCACTATAAAAACTTTTTCTAAAGGAATAATGATCAATGATCATTCCCCAATGTATATTTTTTCCATGAATGAGTTGAACATCTTCAACGATTTACACAGTACCAATTTTATAATGTATAAATTTTTTATTATGTTTATAGACCAAATTTTCTTTACTATAAACTTGGAAACATTTAGGTTATTACATATATATATACACTTCAATAACAACATTAAAAAATATTTTTTTTATATAAATTCATTCCACCTATAGGATTTTGTTATATAATAACACAAGGATAACACAACTAAAAGAAATTTTTATAAATGGATAATAAATGTCATCAAATTTAATAACATAATTTTCTCTAAATAAATTTAAAAACATTCTATTTTTATAGAGTAATTGTGATAAAAAATCTTCAACTTTTATTTTTATGCAATATTTTATTGAATACTTTCATACCACATGGCATCTCTACCGAAACAAATATTTGGTTTTTAAAAAAGGATTTTAATTTTTTATGCATTGAATCTCTATATTTATATTACTATTGATTACATTATTATGATTATTTTATTCTCCCCTGTTAGTGATCTTCCCATCCCCATGTGGTGTATATCTATTAATTTGTTTTCATTATATATTGTTTATCATTAATTGTGATTATAGTGGGATCTATTATAAATTATCAAATAATGGGATTCTATTATATGATGTATAAATATGGTATTTTATTGAAATTTTATATATTTTAAGAATATTTACCACATTATTTGGAATTTTTTTATTGGTTATTGGTTCCAAGATTTCTAGAAAAAATTTCATAAATCGATATGGTGAAAAGTTTATAAATAGATCACCTCTTTCAACATTTGGTTTGGATGATTTATATGACTATATTTTGAACAAGTATTTCTTCATCATTGTTAAATGAAGAACTATCTATTTAAGGTTTATATTTTTAGTCAATTTTCACTACCTTTGACCACTAAAAAAATTAGATAATGTGTTAATGATTACCACAATGGTGAGACATGATGTTATATATTCATATAGAAATTAATTATTTCACTTATTTTTAATTCCAGTCTTCATATTAATTTTCATTTCTTATTCAATTCTAGTTTCATTTCCCTTATCTTTATGTGTCAGGTTTTTTTTTGATTTGAGATATTTTCCCCCATCCTTCCTTGTATATTATTTAGTCAAAATTAAATGTTCATCCTACCATATTTTTGTTTTTTATTAGGATAGTTTTTGCTGACTGACATAAATAATGTGTATTATTTTTTGGTTAAGGAATTAAATAATAATAGTTCTTATAACTCATCATCAAACATCATTTTAAAACAATTAGGAAAATAAAAAATTCATTGGAACTTACTCATGTGTCATAATGTATTACTCTCATCATTATACTATATAATTAATGTAACGATTGAATATAAAAACTTGATTTTGAAATATGAAGTTGTATTAGTTATATATATATGTTATATATAAATTAAATGTATGATTATGGGATAATGGTCAGACATATATGATAAAAGTATTAATATAAGTAAAATATAGAAGTTTCTATTATAATGTTTACCAAAATATATGTTTTTTCATCCTGGTAGAACATCACTACACATATTTAAGAAGGTATCCCTTAAGATATGATGAATGAGGAGTAGAACATCATAGAAAAACAACACATTCTAGTGATTGAGAATTGGTAGTATCTACAATTGTTTATAAGTAGAGATTGAGAAGCTATAAAAATGGAATATTGAAGAGTTTTTATATAAACAATCAGATGCTAACATGAAATATGGAGAAACCATCCAAGGATTTTAAGGTAAGAGGATTATGGTATTAGTGATTAAGGTATTTAAATGATGTTTTGAGTATAATTTTTTTTGAGAAATATTTCTAAATATTAAAAGAAATTATGAATTCATTTGATATATTCAAGATGTTTTGAGTTGTATCTAGCAAAATAAATGTCAATATATATGTTTTTTTTTGCATACATATGATATGGAAAATTAATACTTTTTTTGAAAAGGTAGTTCTCATACATACAATGTTTCAGTTATTATATAAGTTTTTGATGTGGTATATGTTTATTTCTATATAATCTATAATATAATAAAGGATAAAATATTAAACTCTTGGTGAGGAAAAGTATTATATTTTTAGAATATAATAAGTTCTTCTTGGAAAATTTAATACATGGAAATGATATGTTATAGATGAAACATATGATTATTAGTGATAAGTAAGATGGTATAAGAGTCCAAAGTTGGTAAATTAAAATGTTTATATTCATATGTAGACACATTATACATTTTTTATTAAAAATTTAATATATTCTAGAAAAAATGAGAATTGGAAAAGTCCAAATTCCTACATACCAACATAAGATGTTGATGTTGTATATGAAATTTGTTCCTATGGATGAAGCATTATGTAAAATGTTATACATATTACATAAGATGTTATACTTTTAGAAAATGTAGGATTTCTTATATATACATAATTATGATATTATAAAGTTTGATAAATGATATAAGTGTTTTTAAATGATTTAAATATTTCAGTTACTCAATGAAGCAGAATTTTGAGGCTATACATTTTATAATTAAGAATAACCAGTCGAGGGAGATGATGGATTTCTAAAATTTTCAGAACCATAAGAATATGAGTCATGTTTTTATTATTTATGAGGATAAATTATATAATTAATATTCACTTCAAAAGAATAATTTCTACATTAGGAATCCCATGAATGCGAACACACTCACATGTATTAATTTTAAAATATAATGCAGATTTTAATGGAATAATAAGGTTGTAATATTAAAATATTTCATTGATGAATAACATGAGTCTTATAGTGATATAAATGAATCATTTACTAGTATTTAATGAAATTATATTGAGAATTTAAACTATAAAATATAATTCATTTTTGAATGATAAAATCATGTACCAATCAAGATGTATAGATTTTCTATAATTACAATTATGAGATGAACATTCAAAATTTCATGGATATAATAGATTAGAATAATACATTGGAAAATAAAAGGGGTTAGAGAAAACTAAAAGTATGATATGATTTAGTATCAAATAGAAAGAAGAAGTAAGTTGATGTAAGGAGTTATCATAGAGGAAGGAGAAGACTTGACGTTCCTAAGAATTCTACAGATTGAGGAATAACTAGATAATTAAAGATCTAAAAAGATTGATAAAATACTGTAGACGAAATTATGGTCATTAAACATGAATTATATTTAATATGTGATCACATTTAGAGAATATAATCCAACATGATTTTTAAGGAAGATCTATTTTATGTGTTGAAAAGGAAACCATGATAAAAGAATATTTTATTATTTTGGTTTAATCATTTTTCTATAGTGGGTGTTGATAAGATATTATTTTCTAGTGGGTTTCTAGAAGAGAAGAATAATGAGACTCTATTTCTAGTATATTCGGAGGATTCCTACTGTTATCACATGGGTTTATAGTGGAGAATCAGTGATTCTTGCATCGAACCAATGATGGAAAGATATATAATATCTAATCAAGGTCAACTTTTTTAAAATTATAGTGTTCTGATGATCTTTGTTTTCCTTTAGTATTTGGTTGAGTTAGACTAATATTGAATGAGAATATATTGACATTAATTTGTGAAAAATTAACTCTAAATAAATAATTATTAATGTGTACCACTGATTCACCCCCACTCATTGGTACAAAACTTATATGGTCTAAAGAAGTGGTATGAATGAAAATTTGTTCCTTCTATGAAATATCCAAGAATTCAAAATGTATTTTTAATATGAATTAATTAAATATTATAGGTTCTTATACATTTTATCAAAAGTACTATCTTTTTTATATGAATATGATGTTTCTATATCTTCTATTTAATGTTCTATAATTTAGTGATATAATAAAATAGAGATTACCATCCAATTTTAATAATGTATCTTTTTGTATTTTTTAGATATAAAAGTTCAATATTACATTTTTATATCTCATTTAGAAATATTATAAACAAAATTTACTGGAATACCAAGTTCAATGGAAATTTGGGATAAGTTTGAGGGTAGATATGGAGGCAGTGTAGAAGTTAAGGAATTCAAATAAAAATTTGGAGTTGTAGATTTGAGGATATTAAAATTGTTTATGATGAGTATATTCATGAATAGTTTACAATAGTGAAGGATATTATTAGTAATAAATCATTACTTAGTGAGAAAATGTATGATTCTACTATTGATAAAAAGATTATGAGATACTATCCAGATATGTTTTATCTAAAATTTTAATCCTTAGAAGATATATAATATCTTCCATCCAAATATATGTATGATATTATCAAATTATATTAAATAATAAAGATCCTATATTTCATGAATAAATAAAATTGTATGATGACCATTGAGGATAAAAGAACACTTAAGGAAATGAGTTAAAATCAAGAAGTAATCTAGTAGTAATATAAGAAGTTCTATGAATAAGAAGGAATAATATATATTTTCATTAGGAAACCATAAAAAATATAAATTTAGTTTTATGGATCTTGAAAAAAATAATTATGATGGCCCAAGTTGTGCTGACGATTATGGAGAACCAATTGAGCTTTAATAAAAGCTAAAGAATGAGTTAGAATGGATTCTTTATTAGAAACATTTCATAATATTTAGAATTGGAATATGATAAAATAAAATTATAACATGGCTGATAAAAAAAAAGATGAGTACGGAATGAAATCAGTAGATTATGCTAACGATATCAATAAAAAAATTCTATGTAGTTAATAAAGAGAAAATATCGAGATATCTTTAGGGAAAACTATATTTTAAAGAATTTTATCTTCCACAAACATAATCAATGTGTCTATAATCAAAAAATGAGTAAAAAAATACCAGATATAGTTTCAACATGTATTTTGATGTTAAATCTAATTCTTCTCAATCTAGTGAAAAGAATTATGTTAATAGGTACATTAAATTAGTTCCCAATAAATTTTAAATCACCATAGTTATCTTCAATACTAAAATATTCAAAAATAAATTTGAACAAGTGTTGACCGAGAAGAAATTTGAGAGAGAATATTAAATATTAAATTAATTATAGAATATACCAAGAATACTACTACCCCTTGGAAAAATTAGGGACAATTTGTAGTCATAAAACAATAATAATTCTCTAGAAATATTTATCATCAATATATAATACCAATTTTTCCAGGATTCATATCGTTTTGTGGGGTGTTTATACATCAGTCCAACATGTTATAGTTTAATATATATTTACCTGGGAAGAAGAAATAAACAATGGGGAGATATAATGATAAAATGAGATCCTTTTATCAAAGGAGGAAATATGTGATTAGATATTTATATTAAGAATAAATTTGTATAATATATGAAAAATTGGGGCTTTGAGTTGAGGATTGCATGAATAAATAACCTGTATAGATTCTATATTGTCTGACAGTGAATGTAATTTTTATGATAAAAGAATAAAATCATGTTTTTCTAGGACTACTAAGAAATAATGTGAGGAATCTTGGAAAGATGAACATGGTAAAAATGGGGGACTAACTATTTATTTATCTCAATTTGAAATGGGAAAATATATTTTGAAAGTATATGAATATTTTAGTGATAATTCTAAGAAAGTTGTTTAAAAATAAGATGTCTAAGTTCATAATATGTTTTCTAAAAGTGAAAACCAAAATATTCAACAAAATATTTGTGAAAGGTGAGAAAAGGATGGGCATGTTATGAACTAACTTGTGACCATAATATCAGTACAAGAAGAATTAATGAAAATATGATTCAATAACTTCTTAATATAATTTCACAAATGGATAATTCTAAACAGTCATCTCAACATAAGAAAATATTTTCATTTATGAAAATTTCCATGAAACCAATGAAGGCTCGTGACAGTGAAGGAAACATGTATAATTATTCACATGATGAGGCTGAAAAGAGTAAAGGAACTTAGTTGATAAAAAATGATCAATCTTGAAATTATTTATATGTAAATAAGAGGCCCCCCTTGTCCCCTTAACTATTTTTTTATTTATAATAATATGTAGATAATTTAAGGAGATGAATTAAAGGGAAAAAATTATGAATATGATCTATTAAAATATCACAAATATTGTGATTATAGAATCTGAATAGAACATATAGAAAATATTATATTTGTATGTAATCACAGGATGAAAATATAAGCAACCCATCATAGAGTTTCTTAATAAACATGAAGAGTAAAAAATGAGTAAAACTATTTATGGGGATCTTAGTTGACATAAATATTACAAATGATTCATTAATATATGAAGAAATGGAGCATAGACAACACATATTTGATATTATCTAAGGTATATCAATCATACTTTTCAATTCTTGTATTGATGTATTTATAAATGGGGAGAAATGATCGATGCATATGAAATGAAAAAAGAGTTAGCTTTATATCATGCACTTGAACTATTTTGATAATTTTTTTGAAGATAAGTTTAGGTTACAAATTCTTGAGATATATGTTTATATAAACCCATAAATGTGAAATTTTAAGAGATTTCACTTAAGATTAAGGTACAACATTTATGTCTAGGTTTATTGAACCTTTTTTTCCTACACCAGGTTATTTAATTAAACTTAGAGTTGATAATTGATGAATCATGGATATGAAACATGTGATATCATTCTTCTCGTGAATAATTGATGTATTCTATGATTTAGAAAAATTAGGGGAGAATAAGTTTTTTTTTGAGAAATCAGGAGAAATCATGAAGATGTTATGAGAGAAACCTAGTCATTATATTCCTCTTTATTTATTATCAATAAGGTGAAGAAGATAAAATTTTCCTTGGAATGATGTTTAACATTGAAAAAAATTCTATGTTGGAGATTCAAGTGCCCATACAGTTTTTTTTGAATATGAAATCTATTTTTTATAAATATAATTTATGTCAATCTAATGTATGATGTTGATGTGTTTCTCATACAAAAATGAAAAATGGAATAATGTAAGATAAAGTGATAAGCTTCCATTAATAATGGAATTTAACAAGACATCTACTACCTTGAAGAACATAGAAGGAAAAATTCAAGGATTTATCTCGTATATGTGATTATTGAAGAGTTAATATTCATAGAACAATGAATAGTCCTGGTGATTGAGAAGTGGAATGATCTTAAACAATTTACATGGGAAGATAGAGATTCTAGCTAAATTGGAGATTTAAGAATTTGTCTTTAAGGGGTCAAAATATAGCATCAAAATTGATGTAACTGTCAAATGGTTTTTGAGATAGAGCTCAATTGTGATTTTTCATGAAGGATATTGGATATTATTTTTTGTTGATTTAAATTTATTAAAGAAATGTATCTAAATATTAGATTTTATTCTTAATTCATTTTATATATAAAATATATTCTGATTTGAATATACCCAAATCAATGTTCATACATAATATATTGGTGAATACATATGATCTTCATGATTTTTATGGTCTTTAAAAGGTGGTGCTTATACGTATGATGTTACAATTATTTTATAATATATTGATATAGAATATTTCTATTGAAGTTTAGTCAAGAAACTGAAAAATTAAAACTTATTATGAACATAGTTAATATACATAAGATATTGTCAATACATACGATTTTCTTCTTGTAAAATTATTTTTTTTGAAAATAGTATCTTCTTATGTATGAGACATAAGATTAGAAGTGATATATAAGATAGTCTAAGAGGTTGAGGATGGAAAATAGAAATTATTATGTTCTTAAGTTCACATATAAGATATTGTTCAAGATGTATGTAAGATGTTATACCTAAAATGATAATTAGAAAAATAAAACTACATACATAATAATGTAGGATGTTGATGTTGTATACACAAAAAGTTACATAAATAGAGGTGATGTATATGATATTATATATTTTTCATTATAAGTTATATATAGATAAAATATATGATTTCTGATATTTCTAGAATTAATATATCTATTGATTTTTAATTTAATAAATTCACGAGGTGTTATTCATTGATTTAAATATTATAGTTACTCATTGGAGGATAAATTCGATATAAGCAATTTGAGAATGAAAAAGAACTAGCTATAGGAGAAGCCGGAGTTTGGGAACTATCCACACTACAACTACTCGAGTTTCTCAATGTATTTCATTGGAATATTATATGGATTATTTTCATATCTATAAATCGAGACGAATTGAAATTCTAAGGCCCAATGAGTCCATAATTGACATTATAGAAATATTAAATATATTAATACTACGTGAACATAATTTTCCTTAAAAATTAGAATATTTTATGAACAGGGACTCATGTAGAAAATCCTAAACCAAAGATGATTACAGAATAATGGGTTTACCCTAAAAACAACCTATGGTTTGTGGGTGTTGGATGACCGGTTGAGATAATCATTGGATGTTATTTTAATTAAAATAAATAAATTTATTTATTTATTTTATTGATAATGCCCACAAACTAACATCCTTTATAAATTAAAAACAATATAAATTATCCATTATTGGTCACAAAAAACTTAGAGGATTAAAAATATACTTGGTCATTCTTCATTGGTGGAGCACATCAGATCGATGGTGAATGATAAGATTGAGTTTTATTGGCAGACAGTAAATGCATGTAACCTTTTTCACTGTGGGATAACACATTCTTCACGAGCGATTGATCCTAAATCGAGGTAGGACTCATCATTATTGGTTTCTTATCTTTTGATCAAAATGTTGATCATGGATGTAAATATCATATTTTTGTTAGTGAATTTTAATCCATTGCATGATACCCTCTGAATAAATTAAATTATAGATTTTATTTATTCGATAAATTCCTTAGTGAACATGTTATAACTATGGTGTCCCAAATTATTTGATCATGGATTGAGAATGATTGGGCAATGATGGTTTCACCATGGTTCTTTTGATTTATCCCTATAATTATTCATTTTCTTTATCATTGGACCATGAGTTCATGATTCAGTATTTCCAAGGCATGCTATAAGTGATTGAACTCCCATATTCAATGTGGTTATGAATGGATTAGTTCTTGGTATATGGATTTGAACAGATTATGGGTGATACTTCATGTATTAAGTATCCATGACTAGAAATGGGTGATGGGTTGCACAAAAGCTTAAAAAAATGATCAAATTATATTTTTACAACCACAACAGTCCATGAAATTATGTTTATATCTATTTTCCTTCAATTTTAAGTGGTCAACATGAGATATCTCTAGTGGAAAGGCCAGATTAAGAAAAAACATGAATAATCTTATGATTTTTTGAAAAATGTGACTAAACATCTTGTATCTTGGAATAACACATGTTGTGTAGCCACCACTGGCTACAATGGTAGGGTTTCAGATAGATTTAATTATCACAAACTATGTTTCTAAGCTAACATTCCTTTTTACCATCCTCAGATGGCCAAGCCATGTGCTTAGTAGCACACACCTATGATCTGATGTAGGATGAGATTCAATGTTCCATGTGAAAAACTCATATCCTATGAAATTTCCAATAATCCGTATCTAGGTAAGAACATGTATATGATTGGAGGCAAGGTCACACACCATGTGACCCCTCATAAATGTTGTTTCCTTCTCCCATGTTCTTCATCCTTGCATTTATTCATCTTTTAGAAATATAATTGGGCACATGAGTAGCCAATCCTTTGTGGTTTTCCACATATTATGTGATGGTAGTCTCGGTTGAGGAATATGAGATATAAACTGAGGTTTTCTTAGTGTAAAACTTCTTCATGTGATGTATGATTTTGAAATTAATTGGGTGGGATCGTTATTGAGATGTTTTAGTTAGTAACCCCCTAACATGTTACGAAGGTCAAATGGTACCCCCTTGATGGACTTTGGCATGAGTATTTTATCTACTGAGTGAAACCCTAGGTAGAACAGGGTGTGGGTCCTCTACCTAATGAGTGGGACCCCCTGGATGTGCTTGGGTTTGGATCCTCTACCGATTGAGTGGAACCCCCATTTTGTAACATGACAGTATTCCTCAACTTACCTAGTGGAATCCACATTATTTCACTAGGAATTGGTTCCTCCATCCACTAAGTGGAACCCCCTGATGGATCATGGTTTGGGTTATCTACCTACTGAGTCTCACCCACCTTATCACACTAGGGTGTAGGTCTTCCATCAATTGTGTGGAACCCCCTATCTGATAAGGGTGATTATCATCTACCTACTAAGTCGAAACCCCATTTTGTACCATTATGTGTTTACTCTGCCTACTAGGTTGAACCCACTTGTGGTACTTTGAAATAAGACCTATTCCTACTAAGTGAAACCCCCTTGTCATTCCAAGGCATGGGTCCTCTATATACCAGTGTTCTCCCCCTGTCACACCAGATTGTGGTTCCTCCCTTGGAGAAAGTGCCCCCTCAGGCTATGGAGCATAGTGGCGAGAAGACGATCCTCCACAAGGACATATTCAAAAGTTTCAAGGGATTCGAGACATCAGTATTTGGAACCTTAAAGCTAAATGAAGAATCATCTTTCCTAGGTTGGGATAGGGATAAGGAGATCCCCTTTATCTCTCATTTTGTTTTTTTGAGAATATATATATTTGTTTATCTGTGTTTTGGTTGATCTCATTCTATTTCATATTTTTAATAGTCAATTTTATGTTTTTTGGGTGTCCTACTACGGTTTTAGATGCTCAGACCTACATGGGAGTTTCCTATACTTGTCGTTTTTTTAGATGGTGGAAAGTTTGATGGTGACATAAGTAGAGCTTAGTGATACTTGGGTGCGTTGATCATGTATGGGGGTTGGGCTTGGAGATCCAGAGTCAATCCCTCTTATCTGGTATTATTCTAGTAGATTTTAAGTTGGAACATTTTTCTGGTTGGTTATGTAATTTTACCCTTTACACTTTGGATTTAATATCGTTCTCTTATTGTATTTCCATGATATTATTGCATGCATTGTTTTACTCAAGATGTTATTATCTTTTTCTTATACCTTTGAATTTCTTCAATGATATGGTTGGGTGTATGTGTACAGGTACATTAGGAAGAGGAATCCCATATTATATTATACCTTCTTGGTTCTTCCCACCATACCCTAGACTATTAGAGGTGATATGGGGGCTATTATGGCTCAACCCTTCACCTTCCAAGTGGGCCCCAATGGGCCAGGTTATTACAGTGTCGTATCAAATGTGGTTCATTCTCAGGTTGGTGTTTGAAATTATACCAATGGTAAGGATTGGTTGTGAACATAGGGAAACAATTTCATAGTGCCTTGAGTTTTTTTAAGGTTAGGGAACCATGTGTTGGTATGATGACTGATATATCTATTCACCAAGACTCCAACTAACTGCTTTTTGACTCAGCATACCAGGACATCGATCACATGGAAATATTGTACATACATTATATAGGATTGAGTCCTTTGACCATCCTTCTTAAGTCATACCCTCATATATATATATATATAAATATATATATATATATATATATATAAATATATATATATATATATAAATATATATATATATATATATCAACCCATATTACCATGGTATGCCATATAAAACTTTTAGGATTCCTCTATTATGATATCCATCCAGGTTACCTATATAGGATCGTGATAAAGATCTATTGAGTAATGAAGCCTCAATATAGGGTCCTACTCACAAGGAGATTCCTCTAGGAGAGAATGGAGCAGTATTTCTACCTATTGAGCAATGCATGGATCAACATGTAGTGGTTCGATCAGATGACCAGCTATTGGTTGTGCAGTAGATCATCCTTTTAGGGTAGGTTGACGATTCACATAGTCTTAGTGAGCTATGTGAGTTCCAAAATCAGATAACACGAAGGTTCCATGGTGATCTAGATCCCTAGGAAGTGGATAGTTAGATTGATTCGGTGACCTAATTATTTAGGTTTTTACAAACCCCGGATGATCATATGGTTGTTCTAGAAGCCAGTCATTTATAGGGACCAATAGGGCACTAGTGGAGTCTATTCATGCAGACTCATGATGAGGCAATGCACTCACGGTGTTAATTTCAATAGATATTTTTAAGGAGTATTACACATCATGGTTTCTCTCAATTTAGAATTAGGAGCTTGTTGATATGTAGCAGGGTACTATGAAGTTTTTGAAGTATGTCATGAGGTTCACTAACCTTAAGTGGTACACCATCATAATGGTGTGGGATGGTAACTTCTTCTAATAGAAGATTGAGAATGGTATCTATAGAGAAATTCATACAAGTGTGGTCCCCATGTGCATTATCACTTATGATGGAGGGCTAGAGTGTGCACTGGTAATGGAGAGCTTCTTATCCAAGGGAAGAAAATATTCTGGATATAGAAATGGGTGTCATGGGGATGATTCATTTTTAGTAGCTAACATGCACCTTTCATCAAGGTATTGGTGTAGGACACCTCTTCACGGTCAAACTCATCCACGTGGACAAGTGGCCTAGGGTTCGCATAGAGGTTTTGGTCAGACTAGAGAGGTGTGATGAAATGCATATTATGGGTGAGTTCTCATGGATCATCTTTACTTGAACTGCAAATTTTTGGAGGGTAGAAAGGTGGGAGTGGAACCTCCATGGTAGAGTAAGCACCTAGATTAGGGATACCTCAGGCATGGAAAGTGTGTTCCCCAGGGAGGCGGTGTCAGTATAAGAGTAGGTGAAGCTGAAAAGGGTGTAACTATAGGTTTTGGATGATGTTATGAGATAATTATACCACCATACCTAGGTGGACCCGGTTATAATGAGGGAGATGGATGTCAAATTACTAGGAAATTACAAGTGATCGAGTGATACTTTCAGCCGTCTCATGTGATTATTCTAGTTACGATCCATGTTTAATCTACCATATCTGTAGTAACATAAGAATGATTCATTGTTTTGTATCCCTATACCTCATGAGAGAGATGGATTTACCCATAATGGTATTATCCCAGTAGCTGTGGTTGGAGGATCTTACTAGGAGTGACTCAATCATTTCACAGATATATCTAAAGTGCGAGTTGGTTCCTAGTGGCGAGATTTTCTCATGGGAACTCTTGGTTTTTCTAATGAAACCTTATGTTGTCATATTGGGGATATAATGGTTGTACATGGTGCATTACAAGATTTAATAGAATCACTATATTGTTAGGTTCCTCCATGAAGATGGGAGGATATTCTCCTTTGTGGGTGAGAGAGATCATATTGGTGAACATGTCTGTCTTTAAAGTTGGAATCAACAACCCATCACCCATATGTTGGCAATTTTGGAACATTGTGTAGTGATGTCTTTAGAAATATGGTTTCCATTAGTTGTGAATGATTATTTGGATGTCTTCCCTATATATTTATTGGGACTACCTCCAAGGTGGGTGATGGAATTATGAATTGACATATACCCCATAACCCCATCGATATATTATTTTAAATATCTGATGTCCTTAATGGAGATTCGGGAGATATTGTTGTAGTTGGATGACCTTCTTGAGAAAGGTTTTATCAGACCCAGTATGTCCCCTAGGAAACTCTTGTGCTGTTTGTGAAAGACTTAGATAGGAGTATGAGGCATTATGTTGACTATCATCATCTGAACTATGTGAATATAAAGAAAAAGTACCCATTTCTAAGGATTCATGACCTATTTGACTAGTTGTGAGGTGTGAGTTGGTTCTTGAAGATCTATATAAGGCTAGACTACCACCAGTTGACGTTTTTCATGGTTGATATTCCAAAAATGGAATTTTGATGTTTCTATAACTACTATGAGTTTATGTTTATGAATTTAGTGTAACAAATTCCCCCTGTGTTTTTATTAATTTAATGAAATGGATCTTCCAGCCATAGTTGGACCAATTTTTGGTCATCTTTATTGATTACATACCCATTTACTCTTTTTTTGATTAGGAACAAAAAATGAATTTATGAATGGACTTAGAATTACTTTGGGATTACCGAATATATGGTAATCTCTCAATGTTCAAATTTTGGATCCATGAGGTTCACTTTCTGAGGAATTTAGTTTCTGAGAAGGGGTTATCTATAGACCTGATGAAGATTAATAATGTGATTTCTTGGGTTCCATCAAATAGAAAGTCATAGGTTAATAGTATCCTCAAGCTGATAGGGTAGTAAAGGATTTTGTTTCCTTAATTTTAAAGATCATTACCCCATTTTACCACCCTAATGTGGAAAGGGAAGTTTTCCACCTAGAAAAAGTGGTGTTAAGAATACTTTGAGGAGTTCAGTCTAAGGTTGACCAATACTCCTGTATTACAAATGATGGAGGAATGTGTGGAGTATATAGTGTTCTATGATACCTATGGAGCTGGGATTCAGTGCATGTTCATGAAAAGTTTTGAAGTGATAACCTATGGGTCAAGGTAATTGATACCCCATGAGCAGAGCTATGCTTCTCATGACCTATATTTGGAAGCAACAGTCTTCCCTCCAAATATTCGGAGGTTATAGGAGAGTGTTTTGTTTTATACTCATACCACTAGAGTCTCATGTACATTTTCACATATATATATATATATATTAATTTGAGACGTATGTGATATTTAATGTTCCATTAGGTATATGACTTTGAAATAGTCTATACTCTTTGGAAGAGAAATGTGGTGGTATACACTGTTTGCATGAAATCATAATCATGCTTTGAATAAGAGGAATCTAAGAAGTTAGATTCGTTACAGCAGACCCTGGTGGATGAGAGGGGTTCAAGTTATCTTTGTTCTATAGCGATGAATCCCATAATTCTTCAGTGCATGAGGGATGATATTTTGGGAGACATCACCTGTGAGATTATTTGAGACTAGATATTCTCAAGAGTTTCACAAGATGGATTCTATGAAGGAGGAACTACGACATCCTTTTCCTAGTATAGAGGGTTTATCTGGTCCCAATGTCCAAGGAGGTGTTGAAAGAGTTCCACACTTCTCGTTTCTCTACAAATCCTGGAATGTAAAAGACATATATAGGCCTTAAATAGTAGTTTTAGAGGGATATCATGAGGTATAATGTTTCTAAGTTCATTTATCAATTCATAATGTGTTAGTAGGTGAAGTCTAGATACTAGGTTTTTGAAGGATCGACTCAACCTCTTGAGTTTCCCAAATAAAAAAGGGATGGAATATCCATGGATTAGGGGATAGGAATTCCATGCATAGTGAGGGTCCATGAAACTATTTGGGTCATTTATTACTGGATCACCATGTCTAAAAACATTCATTCCATTAGGGAGCATATCACAATAGAGAGTTTGGGGTATTTTTACATTCGATAGATCATTGGACATCATGGGGTTCCCATGGAAATAATCTCTGATTGTGATGTTTAGTTCACACAATAGATGTGGATAGGTTTGTAGGATGATTTTGGGACCCAATTATAGACGATTATTATGTTTCATCCACCTAAAAATGGATATAATGAGTTCACTATCCAAGTGTTGGAGGATATGTTGAGATTCTATTTGTGAAACTTCAACCAAAGGTAGGAGGATCACTTTCCATTAGTGGATTTTTCTTATAACAACAATTATCCCTCTATAATCTGTATAAAACCCTTGAAGGAATTGTATAGGAGATCCTAATGGTCACCCTTATGATGGAATAAGGTTGGTGAGACTTCTCATAATGGGCTAGAACAAGTTCATGCTATAATAGATATTTTCCAGGTGATCCACAGGTGGATGAGTATATCTTAGAGCCAAATTAAATCTTATGTAGATCAATGTCATAGGCCTTTAGAGATCATGAAAGGAGAACCTTTTTTCCTGAGAGTCTCCCCAAGATGATGATTGAAGAGGTTTGAATGGGGAAGAAAGATATATCTATGGTTCATCTGTCCATTTGACAATCTTCAAAGAGTTTTTTAGGTTTCTTTATGCCTATCGTTAACCCCACATGTAAACTAAGTGAAAAATGTCTTCAATGTTTCATAGGTGAGGTTGTACATAATCCACCCATCACACTCCATCAAATGGGTTGATATGGACATCAAAGATAGATCCACTTTCTCATATTACCCAATAGAAATTGAGGATTATGAGGATATGATCATGTATGGATGGACTATCCCTTTGGATTGAGTGTTGTGGTAGTATGGGATCATGCCGGAGATATTCTTGGAGTGCGAGAGAGATATGTAGGCTTAGTATATCCACCCATTTGTTTAGATTAATATTTTCTAGGATGAAATCCATAAAGTATGGGAGAACATAATGACTCTGATTTCCCCAAGTTTAAATTTTTAATATTATATGGATTTTTTCTAGATCCAGACACTAAGAAAACATGAGATTCTGAGGCCCGATGAGACCAAAATTTATATTATAAAAATATTAAATATATTAATATTACACATGGACATTTTTCCAGAAAAAATAGAAAAATATATTAATGGGGACTCAGATGAGTAATCTGAGACCATGGTTGATTCTAGAACTTGGGGTTTACCCTAAGCGTGATCTATGATTCGATGGGGCTAGACATTTGTTTGAGGTGGTCATTGGCGGTGTATTTAATTAAAATTAATAATTAAAATTATTTATTTTATTTTAATTGAAAAAAACATTAAATAATCTATAAATACACCATAATATAAATTATCCAAAGTTATCCATATAACCTTGAGAGGATTAAGAGGATCCTTGGACATTGTATGTTGGTGGAACACATCAGATCGACGATGAATGGTTTGATCGAGGTGGATCGACTAGTAGTGATCATAGAAAACCTTCTTCATCATTGGTAAACCCATTATTCACCAATGATCAATCCTAAATTGGGGTATGTCTCATAATTTTTGGTCTCTACACATTTTATTATAAGATTGTGAATGGTTTTAAATATATTATTTTGACCTAGGAATTTTGATCCTTATTATTATCCCCTTTCAATAAATTAAATTATTTATTTGGTTTATATGATAAAATTATTATGGAACATGTTATCACCCTAGTGTCCCTAATTATGCGATTTTTGGCTGAGAAATCTTGTTCAATGATGATTTAACCCCTTTTCTTATACTTTTACCTCACATGTTCTTTATGTTCTTCAATGTTGGATCATAGCGTTACGATTTGAAATTGTCAGGGCAGGTTCAAGTGTGATCAAACCCTCAAATTCATGGTGGTTTAGTGACCTATGAAGGGATCAATGTTTTGTGGATGTATTACGATGTATTATAGGTGATACTTCTTGGATTGGGGGTCTATGAATATAAATGGGTGGCGAGACGTCCACACAACACATGATGGCTTCAATGAATGATTAGATTCTATTTTTCCAGCCACTTAAGGTAGAGAAATGATGGATGGAATCTTTCTTTTTTTGATTTTGGTTAGTCAATAGGAAATATATACAATAGGAAGGCCTGATCTGGAAAATGAAAGAAGAATATGAGGATTATGCACAAAATGTGGCTACAAGACGTGTATCTTTGAAGAACAAATGGCGTGTAGCCCCTAGATATAGAACTATGGTTTTCGGTGATGTTAAAGATCACAAACCATGTGGTTGGGTCAACACTATATGTGACCCTTCCCAGGAGGCCAAACCATGTCCCAGTTAGTACACAACCCAGACCCCATGTAGGAGGACATGTCATGTGCCATTTGGATGTGCCATGTACCATGAAAAATCTAGTGAGTCATCTCTAGGGGATAACATGGATAGGATTTGAGGATATGTCACACACTATGTGACCCCCTATAAATTCTATGTACTTATCCTTTATTCTTCAACCATCCATATCTTATAGCATCAAACATGGATTTTTCACACTAGTAGAAAATCATGAGTGATTTTCCATAGAGGATATGATGACTGTAATAACCCAATCTTCCACAGTACGCTTCCCTTTTAATAATACAGTAGCGTGTGTTGTACACAACTTCGAGTTCTAACACACACCACAACTAATAAAACTAGCTCTTATGAATAGTAATACCCAATTTTTGAAATTTTATAAATTTTATCTTTCAAAATGGACTTCATTTTTGGATTCGGAATATCGAAATTAGCCTAGGGTGATTTATTGGTATTTTTGTGAAAACGTTCAATTTTTGATGAATAGTAAAAAACAATGAGTTATAGTTTAAAACCAAATTTTTATTTAAATAATTATTTATTTTATTTAAATTTATTTTAGGTCATAATAGATACATAATACCTATATATTTTCAATGTAATTCATTGGAGTTAGTTTATAATAATTTTAGATATATAAAAATTTTATTGAACTTTTCACCGTCTTTTACCCATCTCCTAGGAGAATTTTCAAATTCACATAAAACATAATTTTACTACTTCTGTGAGTGGAATTTCAAAACCCTAAGAGACATAGTTAATATCAAGGAGTAAAATGTGCTTCAATAAGATAAAAATAAGTTTTTTGAATAGTAACTTTTTACTTTTATTTACCACGGTTAAAAGTAAATAGGGTAATTAAGGGTAAAAATGATATTATTATTACCCTAACACATGTCCTAATTCTATTGTATAAGTATAATTAGACCAAAAACAACCTTTGGAATAAAATATGAACCTATTTGGTACACTTGTATTAGATGAGGACATTTATTATTATTTAATTCAAAGAAGACATAAAAGAGATAAAATCAAAGTTTAATAACTAAAACATTTTTAATATAGGGTTATACATAAGATAAATTTGATTATAAAAATTCATTAGAAAGATAAAACGATTTTCTAAATAATGGTATTTTATTTTCAATTTTGAGACATTAAATATTTTAATTTATTTATGACACAATGGTGATGCAGTAATTACCTAATTAATGAAATATTACAATAATTGAAATTATAAATATCCAAATAAATGTAATTTGAGACATTTTATGAATTAAAATAATTTTATAGGTTAATATGACATATTAGGGTTGGTAAGATGAATTTGTTTTCTAAGTAATAATGCTGTTATGAATTTAGTAAAAACAAAATACCAAATAGTGTCAAAATTGACATAAAAGAGTTTTTAAAACAAATATTATATTATTAAATGATATTATATTCCTAAAAATCTAAGGTTCAACCAAAGGACTTATATAATGATAGGTGTATCATTAATTAACCACTTGGGGTTCTCTTGGTAGTATATAGTATGTTTATTAACCATGTAATATAAAAATACCAAGAGACATGGTAAATGTCAAACTATTTAACTAAGAGATAAATCTAAAATATAATGTTAATATAGTGACCCAAACTTGTCTAAAACCTATTGGTTGAGTGGTTTTAGACCCATCCCCACCTTATACTTTGAATAATCCATTTTTGAGCCATTATAAACCGAAAATTATTTTATTATAAAATAATATTTCTAGCTTTTCCTAAGGTTCCCCTCACCCCTCTTATAAAAGGGAACTCTCTATTCTATCTATTTCACACCTTCAAAGCCTTTTGGATCGGCCAAACCCAGCCAAAATATCATCTAAAATTCCCTCAAATAATCCTAGAGTCCTTCTTTTAGTTAGAAATCTAGCTTAATAATTGCTTTTGATCAAATCAAAAGGAAGAACCCGAAGAAGATGTAATAATTTCACCACCCTCTTTCAAGTTATTTTCTTCTTCCACTTCTTCTTTCTTGTTTATTTACATTCCAAAATAACATATCTAGTATATTATATATACTGTGATGTTATTATAAATATAGTATATCCATATTCATCATTCTATCCATCCATTGAATGACATGTCACCATACGTGCGTACGTACGGATTAACGTCTCCACATTGTGGTGTAATTATTTTTCAATACATTATTATTTTTATGGGTATAATAATGATGTTTAGTTCATGTAAATAATAAATATAACATGATAATGATTCTATATATATTACATTACATCCAATTATATATTATTTTAATATAAAAGAATGATATTGTCGCTCGTGCGTACCTACGGATTACCGTCACCACGAACGCGATGAGATTCATTCCTCATCGTATCCAGTCAAGACTAATTTTCATTAGATGATTAAAAATAATGTTTAAAGAATTGATATAATTCTTTATATGAATATGATACATCCCATCCATAACAAATATGACTCAAATAACAAATATTATAAAGGAAAACGAATCCGTTAACACACGAAACGACGATAATACTATGATATTATTAACAAAACAATGTTAAAAGATCATATATGATATCATATTAATGTATATGATTCTTGTATAATTTAATAACAATTATTTCACCGTTATACAGGAGGTTAACCTACGCTCGACCAAGGAAATGTACAAGGTAAGGGTTAATTCTACAATCTCTTCATTATCCAAGGTTTTTATACGTAATTATCTAGTGGGACCTCTTTATCATCCACATCCATGTTTCTTAAAAATATATTTCAAATTTTTTTTACTATTTACTAGACAATGGGTTAAAGTCATTTATACCCTTATGTGTTTTGAAAGGAATATTTCCATCGTTTTCCAAACAAGGTACTTTTTGACCTTTTCGACAAATTTAAGTTAAGAATGTTTTTTTAACTTATACGGTGGGTGCAACTATTTTTTGCCATTATAACATCATCAAAGCTTCCCTTACCAGATTAAAAGAACGTTTCCAAAATAAATGTTTCCCTATAATTATTTGACTCTTAAATGATTTCAAAATAGAAAGAGATATTTCTCAAAAAAGGGTTTTGATTTCATCTATGCCAACATCCTATGATGGATTTTAAGTTTATTTGAAGTTGATTTATTATGATACAAAAATTCAATATTTTATTTAATGTTTTGTGATTTCTTTGACTATGGATGTTCTATTTTTATACCATTCATCGTTTATGGTTAAATTATTGACATTTCGTATTCTAGTTTTAGTACGAATGTTTTTGATATGTTTAAAACTTTTCATATGAGGAATGTATTAAACATATTAATTGATGGGTGGAGTCTGCTATAGCTCCTCGATGTATCGGTAGGTCTCATGAGACAACTATATTTTGAATTGGCTGAGGAATTTCCCATTTTGATATATGGTTTTGGCTATGGCCTTAATAATTTTTAGACGCCTTGGCCGAGGCCTTGAAAAAATGTTTCAGAATGTCCGACATTATACATTCCCTCATTATGAAAATAATATTGATGGTTCATGTGGTCATTCAGCTAGTAGAACACCCATGATTATGTTTTGTTATGGAATTATCTTCTCATCTCATATTCCTTCCATAAAAGTATTCATGTTTATTATTGGTAAAGGCATGTGGTTTCAATTATTCTCCATGCTTAATATTTATGTCATTTTCCGCTATATTGCATACCATTGCTAAGCGTTTGAGCTCACCCCTTTCTTATATTTAATTTTCCCAGGATATGAAGAAGTTAGTTATCAGTGACTTTCAGGCACAATCTAGGAGGCTTGGATGTTTCTAATTAAATATATTTGTGTTGTATTTCTCTTCAAGCTGTAAAGTTGAACTTATATATAGATATTATTTCCAATAATACTAAGCTGATCGGTCTTTCGAGAAATGATTTCCTTGTGATCATGCCAATGTTATGTAATAATGCACCGAATCTGGGTAACTAGGGTCGGGGCGTTACAGTTGGTATCATATGATGTTTAGTACAAACCTTGGAAACTAGATTTAGCTAAACTATGATCAGAGCACATAGCCCTAAGATAGACATTGAGGTTTAGTATAGAAGAACTTACTATAATTTTGGTATTGTAGAGATTTTGTGAGTTTTCGATAAATACATCCATGTCTGGATGCGAGCAGGTAGAGGCGGCTCTGGAACATATGTACCTAGGGGTAAAACCCAAAAACATCGCATTGTGCTAGACTTGAACAGGAACTGGTGCACGACAACGGGTCTTGCTGCAATCTTGGTTACGACACTCCAGGGGGATATGATTAGGATAATTATAATTTTCATTATAAACCATTATGAAGGGTTTATGAGTATATATACTTTCTTAAAGAAATTTTTTTATGATTATGGATTATATCCATAAACTGTTTAATTTATGTTAAGTGTTTTACATGTTTGGATTTATGTATTGCGATTCATAAACTAATCTAGTGTATGAAATTGTTTCGAAATGGAGCCTAGTGGATGGAATGGAAACCGTATCAATGCACACACTCCATGTAGGGATTTCCCTCCTATTCAAGATATTTATAGTGGAGATGGTGATACAACTGGTGCTGATCAGCTTATCACCATACTGGGACAACTCACTCAGGTTATGAATAATAACCTTACCCATATGGAGCACCCTGATCCACAACATGGAGGATCATTGTTAGATCACTTCGTGAGGCAACAACCACCAACATTCAATTGGAGTACAAATCCATTAGTGGCTAATCAATGGATAAATTCCTTAGAGATAATATTCCACACTTTGGGGAGTAGCGAAAGGGAAAAAGTTGTCGTGGTAGTTTACCGCCTCACTAGAGATGCTGATCAATGGTGGCCATTGATTCAAAACACAAAGGATGATGAGGAAGTATTAAATATAGAATGGAGGGATTTTAAAGAAATTTTCATAGAAAAATACTTTCCCCATGACCATCGAGCGGATATGGAAAGACAATTTCTGAGTCTGAGGAAAAAAGAGGACGAGAATGTCTCAAAGTATGAATTTAACTTTAAAAGGTTTGTGAGGCATGCATCATATTATATACGTAACCCAAGAAGTAAGATTGATCGTTTCTTTGATGGGTTAAAACCATTTCTCTGTCAAGCATTAGTATCACACTCCTTCTCAACATACGAAGATATTGTCTCGTGTGATATCAAGATAGAAAAGGAATTTTCTAAGTCTTATGACTTTAAATCAAAGAAAGAGAAGAAGAGATCATCTTAACACTCTAGGAAATGAAATAAGGAAATAGGGAAGAAGGTAAGAATTGAATTTCCACCCTGTAATAATTACGAAAGGAAGCACCCTCATACCTGTCTAAAGGGAAAAGTATTATACTACAAATGTGGACAGAAAGGCCATATTACTGGTGATTTTAAGGGAAATAAAGATGTTATCAATGTTAAATGCCACAATTGCAGGGAGATGGGACATTATGCAAATTAATTTCCTAAGCGTCAGGGAAACTTAACTCAGAAATGGGCAAGGGATCAAGGCCAATCTTATGCAATAACTACTATTGAGGCTGAAGCTCCAAAATACACAGTGGCAGGTAATTTAATGGTTTCCTCATGTTTAGAAAACGCATTATTTGATTCTGGTTCATCGCATTGTTTCAAATCTTCTAAGTTTTCTAAGAAAATTAGATATTTCCAATTTGATTTAACAAGGGAGTTGTCAGTCAAAACTCCTAAGGAAAGTATCATTGCAACAAATTTTTGTGAATTGGTCCCCATTAGAGCACATAAATGTTCTTTATCGGCTGATCTCATCATCATACCCATGATTGAATTTGATATAATCCTCGGTATGGAATGGGTTTCGGACCATGATGTGAAAAGTTTTTATAAGAAGAAGGAGGTTACAATTTCTGGTGATGATGATAAAGAACACCTTATCTTTAGAGCAGAATTGTCACCACCTGATTCTTATCTAGATGCACCCCTAATAGCTCAACTAAATTCAATTATTGGGGAGGAATAGAATGAACTAACTATGGGTGAGTAAAGGAATGCTCAAATAGAGGATATACATATTGTGAAAGAATATGTTGATGTGTTTTCTGAAGATTTACCTGGACATCCTGCAGAACGATAAATTGAGTTTTCCATTGATTTAATTCTTGGATCAAATCCCATATCGAAGACCCCTTATAGAATGGCCACTGTGGAATTAGTGGAACTAAAGAAACAACTAGAGGAATTGAGAAATAAGGTATTTATTATCCCTAGTGTTTCTCCATGGGGAGACCCTGTCCTTTTTGTTAAGAAGAAAGATGGATGTATGGGGTTATGTATCAACTACAGGGAAATTAATGCTTTAACAATAAAGAACAAGCATCCCCGACCTCACATTCATGATTTATTTGACCAACTTCATGGAGCCCAATACTTTTCAAAGATTGACCTTCAATCTGGATATCATCAGTTGTGTGTAAAGAAGGATGACATTCTGAAGGCAACATTTTGAACCAGGTACAGGAATTACGAGTTTATAGTAATGCCTTTTGGATTGAATAATGAACCCTAAATATATCATGGATATAATGAATAGAGTTTTCTAGGAGTATCTCGATGATTTTGTAGTGGTATTTATTGATGATATCTTGGTATACTCCAAAAGCTATGAAGATCATGAAAATCACTTGCGCATTATCCTAAAAATCTTAGAATACATGAGTTATATGGGATGTTTAGAAAGTGTGAATTCTTGATTTAGGATATTTCTTTTCTTGGACATATTGTATCCAAGGATGGAATCTCTATCGATACTTCTATGACCAAGGCAATCCAAGAATGGCCAGCACCGATGAGTATAACTGAGGTACGTAGTTTTATTGGTTTAGCAGGTTGTTGTCTGCGTTTCGTCTAGAAATTTTCCTGATTGGCTAACCCATTAACCAATCTCACACGTAAAGGGTTGAAATTTTTTTGGAAAAAAGAGTGTCAAGAATGTTTTGAAGAATAGAAGAGAAGATTAGTCAATGATCCTATTTTGACTCTACCATTGGGGAATAATGGGTTTATTTTTTATAGTGATGGTTCAAAGAAATGACTTGGGTGTTTCCTTATGAAAAATGATAGAGTTATTGACTATGCATCACAACAACTAAAAATCCAAGAGAAAAACTATCCTACTCATGATCTTGAGTTAGTAGCTGTAATAACTGATTTGAAGATTTGGAGACACTATCTCTATGGTGAAAAATTTGAGATATATACCGATCACAAGAGTTTGAAGTATATTTTCTCAGAAAAAGAACTCAAAATGAGGCAAAGGCGATGGCTTGAACTACTCAAGGATTATGATTTCACTATAAACTACCACTCGAGGATGGAAAATAAGGTGGAATATGCTTTGAGTAGAAAGGATCATGGAGTTTTGAACAAGATGAGAGTTCAAAAGGATCCTATATATATGGATCTAGTATATATGGATATAGGAATCACCATGGAAGGTGAAACATAAATAATTTTTCAAATGGTTGCCAAAACATCTTTACTAGAAAGGATAAAGTGTTCTCATACCGGTGATGAAGAGTTTCAAAAGAGGATTAAAGCTGTGAATAATGGGAGATTCAGTGACTTTGTGTATGAAGATGGAATTTTGAAATTTGGGAAGAGACTTTGTGTTTCTGATATACCTGATTTAAAAAAGGAATTATTAGACAATACTCATAGCTCCAATTTCTCTATACACCCTGGGAGAAAAAAATATATTTAGATTTGAAGGAACATTTTTGGTGGGAAAACATGAAGAGGGAGATTGGTGATTTTGTGTCAAGATGTATTGTTTGTTATCAAGTGAAAGATGGAAGGCAACAGCCTGGAGGAGTCTTGAAACCTATTCCCATACCTGAGTCGAAATGGGATAATAATTCGATGGACTTTGTCATGGGACTACCAAAGACTCCTAGAAGGAACGATGCAATATGGGTCATTGTTGATCATCTTACCAAGTTAGCATATTTTCTTGGTATAAGAGAAGATTTACCACTTGAACTATTGACAAGACTATATATTAATGAAGTTGTTAGACTTCATGGAGTACCACTATCGATTGTTTTTTATCATGATCCACATTTTATATTAATATTATGGAAAAGTCTTTAGAAATTTCTGGATACTGAACTTTGTTTGAGCACTACCTACCACCCCCAAACTGATGGACAATTAGAATGGACTATTAAAACCTTAGAAGACATTTTGAGATCATGCTCACTTGACTTTCAAGGTATGTGGGATTAATATTTACCTCTGGTAGAATTTTCCTATAACAATAGCTTCCATTCAAGTATTTGGATGACACCATATGAAGCGTTATATGGAAAGAGATTTCTCACACCAACTTGTTGTGATGATGTTGGTGAAATAAAACTCATAGGCCCAGAACTGGTGGAGGAAACGATGGAAAATGTGAAGGTAATCCAAAACCACATCAAAGCAGCTCAAAGTAGGCAGAAGAGCTATGCCGATAACCAAAGGAATGATTTGGAATTTCAGGTAGGAGATCATGTTTTCTTGAAAGTATCTCCATGGAAGGGTGTTATATGTTTTGGTAAGAAGGGTAAATTGAGTCCCAGGTACATCAGACCTTTCAAAATTCTAGAACGAATTGGGGATGTAGCTTACCCTCTGGAAATGCTGCCAAGTCTTTCCAAAGTTCACAATGTGTTCCACATATCACTGTTGAGAAATACAAGCCAAACCCAACGCATGTAATCACATATGAGGCATTAGATATGGAACCCAATCTGTCTTATTGCGAAGAGTCTGTCAGGGTTCTTGATACAAGATAGCAAGTGCTAAGAAACCAGACCACTCGTCTGGTAAAAGTTCTACGGAGAAACCATAAGATGGAAGAGGAAAAGTGGGAACCCGATAAACTTATGATGAAGAACCACCTGAGTCTTTTTATGCAGTAATATTCTAGAAATTTTGAGGACGAAACTATTTGAAGGAGGGGAGAATGTAATTCCCCAAGCTTCCACAGTACACTTCTCTTTGAACAATACAGTTGCGTGTGTTGTACGCAACTTCGAGTTCTAACACACACCACAACCAATCAAACTACCAGTTATGAATAGTAATACCCACTTTTTAAAATTTTATATATTTTATCTTTCAAAATGGATTTCATTTTTGGATTTATAATATCGAAATTAGCCTAAGGTGAATATTTGGTATTTTTCTGAAAACATTCAATTTTTGATGAATAGTAAAAAACACTGAGTTACAGTTTAAAACCGAATTTTTATTTAAATAATTATTTATTTTATTTAAATTTATTTTAAGTAAAAATAGATACATAATACCTATATAAGTTCAATGCAATTCATTGGAGTTAGTTTATAATAATTTTAGATATATAAAAATATTATTGAACTTTTCACCGCCTTTTACCCATCACTTACGAGAATTTTCAAATTCACATAAAACTTAATTTTACCACTTATGTGTCTGGAATTTTAAAAATTCAAGAGACACAGTTAATATCAAGGAGTAAAATGTGGTTCAATAAGATAAAAATATTTCTTGGTGAATAGTAACTTATTTACTTATATTTACCACGGTTTAAGATAAATAGGGTATTTAAGGGTAAAAATGATATTATTATTACCCTAACACATGTCTTAATTCTATTGGATATGTATAATTCGACCAAAAAAAATCTTAGGAATAAAATATGAACCTCTTTGGTCCACTTGGATTAGATCAAGACATTTATTATTATTTAATTCAAAGAAGAGTTAAAAGAGTTAAAATAAAAGTTTAATAAATAAATAATTTTTAATATAGAGTTATACATAAGATAAATTTGATTATAAATATTCATTAGAAATATAAAAAGATTTCCTACATAATGGTATTTTATTTATATTTTTTTTACATTAAATAATTTAATTTATTTATGACACAATGGTGATGCAGTAATTACCTAATTAATGAAATATTAAAATAATTGATATTATAAATATCCAAATAAATGTAATTTGAGACTTTTTTTGAATTAAACTAATTTTCTAGGTTAATATGACATATTAGGGTTGGTTATATGAATTTTTTTCGATGTAATAATGCTGTTATGAATTTAGAAAAAACAAAATACCAAATAGCGTCAAAATTGACATAAAAGAGTTTTTAAAACAAATAGTACATTATTAGTTGATATTATATTCATAAAAATATAAGGTTCAGCCAAATAACATATATAATTATAGGTGTATCATTGATGAACCACTTGGGGTTCTCTTGGATGTATATAGTAAGTTTATTAACCATATAATATAAAAATACAAAGAGACATGGTAAATGTCAAACTATTTAACTAAGAGATAAATCTAAAATATAAAGTTAATATAGTCACCCAAACTTGTCTAAAACCTATTGGTTGAGTGGTTTTCGACCCATACTCACCTTATCCTTTAAATAATCCATTTTTGAGCCATTATAAACCGAAAATTATTTTATAATAAAATAATATTTCTATCTTTTCCTAAGGTGCCCCTCACCCCTCTTATAAAAGGGCATTCTCCCTTATCTCTATTTCACACCTTCAATGATTTTTGGCTCGGCCAACCCCTACCCAAATATCCTTTCAAATTCCCTCAATTCACCCTAGAGGCCTTCCTTTAGTTAAAAATCCAACTTAAAGATCCCTTTGGATCAAATCAAATGGAAGAACCCAAAGAAGAGGTGATAATTTCACCACCATCTTTCAAGTTCTTTTCTTCTCCCACTTGTTCTTTCTTTATTATTTCCATTCTAAAATAATAACTCCAGTATCTTCTATATACTTTTATTTTATTATAAATATGGTACATCCATATTCATTATTCTATCCATCATTTGAATGACATGTCACCATACGTGCGTACGTACGAATTACCATCTCCACGTCATAGTGTAATTGTTATTCAATACATTATTATTTGGATATGTATAATAATAATGTGTAATTAATATAAATAATAAATGTAACATGACAATGATTCTGTATATATGATATAACATCCAATTATATATTATTTTAATATCAAACAATGATATTGTCACTCGTGTGTATGTACATATTACCGTCTCCACAAACGTGATGAGATTCATTCCCCATCGTATCAATTCAAGAATAATTTTCATTAGATTATTAAAAATAATGTTTACATAATTGATATAATTCTGAATATGAATAATATACATCCCATCCATAACAAATATGACTCACATAACAAATAATATAAAGGAAAACGAATCTGTTAACACCCAAAACGATGATAATACTAAGATATTATTAACCAAAAAATGTTTAAAGATCATATATGATATCATATTAATGTATATGATTCTTGTATAATTTAATAACAATTGGTTCACCATTATACAGGAGGTTAACCTACCCTCTACCAAGGAAATGTACAAGGTAAGGGTTAATTCTACAATCTCTTCATTATCCGAGGTTGTTTATATGTAATTGTCTACTGGGACTTCTTTATCATCCACATACATGTTTCTTAAAAATGTATTTCAAAATTTTTTTACTATTTACTAGACAATGGGTTAAAGTCATTTATACCCTTATGTGTTTTTAAAGGAATCTTTCTGTCGTTTTCCAAACAAGGTACTTTTTTACCTTCTTTTAAAATTTAAGGTAAGAATGTTTTTTGAACTGATACGGCAGGTGAGACTATTTTCCACCATTATAACATCATCAAATCTTCCATTACAAGCTTATAAGAGCATTTTAAAAATAAATTTTTTCTTTATAATTATGTGACTCTTAAATTATTTCAAAATTGAAAGACATATTTCTCTAAAAAGGGTTTTGATTTCATCTATGTCAACATCCTATGATAGATTTTAAGTTTATTTGAAGATGATTTATTATGATACAAAACTTATATATCGTATTGATGATTTTGGGATACATTTTACTATGTATGTGATATTTTTATACCATTCATGGTTTATGGTTAAATTATTGACATTTTTTATGCTAGTTATTATACTAATTTTTATGATATGTTTAAACCTTTTCATATGAGGAATGTATTGGACTTAGTAAGTGACAAGTGGAGCCCGCTATAGCTCCTCGATGCATCGGTAGGTCTCATGAGACAACTAAAAATGGAATTGGAAGATTCCTTAATCATTTTTAGATGTCTTGGCTGAGGCCTTGACAAAATGTTTCAAAATGTCCTACATTATACATTCCCTCATTATGAAAAAAAAATATTGATGGTTCATGTGGTCATTCGACTAGTAGAATACCCATGATTATGTTTTATTATGGCATTATTTACTCAGCTCATATTCCTTCCATAAAAGTATCCATGTTTATTATTGGTAAAGGCATTTGGTTTCAATTATTCCCCATGATTAATATTTATGTCATTTTCCATTGTATTTCTTACCCTTACTGAGAATTTGATCTCACCCCTTTCTTATGTTTCATTTTCCCTGGATATGAAGAAGTTAGTTATGAGTGACTTGTAGGCATAATCTAGGAGGCTTGGATGTTTCTAATGAAATATATTCATGTTGTATTCCTCTTCAAGCTGTAATGTTGAACTTATGTATGAATATTGTTTCCAATAATACTAAACTGATCGGTCTTTTGATACATTATTTCCTTGGGATCATGCCAATGTTATGTAATAATGAACCGACTCTGGGTAACTAGGGTTGGGTCATTACAATGATAGTCTCTATTGAAGAATAAAAAATATGACCTGAGGTGTTCTTAGTGTTTCACTTCTTTAGAAAATTCATAATTATGAAATTGATTGGGTATGATCATTAGTGAGATTCCATAGTAAGAAACCCCCTGAAGTCATAGGGAGAACGTCCCCATACTCTTTATGAAGGTCAGATGGTACCCCTTGATGGACTAGGGTACGTGTCTTCTATATAATGAGTGGAACCCCCTAGTGGACCAGGGTGTGGGACCTATACCTATTGAGTGTAGACCCCTTGATGTACTTTGATATAGTTACTTTACCTATCAGTAGTAGTCCCACGTCGTAACATGGCATGGGTCCTCTACATACTGAGTGGTACCCCCATATCACACTAAGCCATGGGTCCTCCATATACTTAGTGAAACCCCCTGATGGACAAGGGTGTTGGTTCTCTACCTACCATGTGCCACCCCCTTATCACACCAGAGCATGGGCGCACCATACACTAAGAGGACGATCCTGAAAAACAATGGTGAAGGTCTACTACCAACTAAGTGCGACCCCCGTGTTATACCATGGCACAAGTTTTCTTCCTACTAAGTTGAACCCCCCCATGTTGTACCATGTCACATGTCATATACCGATGGAGTGGATCGCCGTTTCATACCAAGGAATGAGTCCCCTATGTTCTAGAGTTTCACCCCCTATCGCACCAGGGAGTGGGTCCTCCCTTAGATATGGTGCCCCTTAGACTATAGAGCATAGTGGTGAGGAGGAGATCCTCCACACATATATCTTGAAAGGATTCATGCGATGTTATTCATCTATATTTTCCCTTATATATATAGGAATACTCATTGTTATTTGGGTTGGGATATAAAGAGGAGGTCCAATTTCTATCTCATTTGAGTTTCATTGATCACACACACACACACACACATATATTCATGTATCTGTGTTTAGGTAAAGTTGATTCCATTATATCATTCTACTAATCAGTTTTCAGTTTTTAGGGAATCCTACTAGGTATGTATATACTCTTCCCTACATGGGATTTTTCCTATATATTTCATGTCTTATGAAAATGATATATAATTTGGTGGTGACATCGGTTGAGCTTATTGATACTTGTGTGCATTTTTGTGTTCGATGTTCGAGCATGGAGATTAGGAGATGGTGTCTCTCAATTTAATTCATTATAGTTTTTTTAAGGTTGGGACCAATTTATGGTTGGGAATTGTTTTCCCCTTTAGGCCTTGGTTTTACAAACATACATAGATTTTATTCCATATAGATCATTGCATGCATCATTTTACTCTAGATGTTACTATATTTTAATTGTTAATCCACAAGTATTCATAAATATGGTTGGGTGCATGCATACTGGTACATTAGGAAAAGACTAACTGTATTATAATATTACTTACTGATTCTTGTCACCAACCCCTCACCTATTGGAGGTGGGATTGAGGTTATGGTGGCTCATCCCTCTGCCGACCAGGCGAGCCCTAATGGGTTGGGTCGTTACACACACCATGAGAGGATGAGTCATGTTGTGATGATTTATGTGGTTTAATTGAAAAAGGAAGCTTATAACTAAAAGTAACTATTTTTTATTTCAAATATGATGAATTCAATCATGCTTATTTTGATTGTGTTTAAAAGATATTAAAAGTTTTATGAAAAATAGAGGGTTTTAGTATTAAAACATGTTTTGGATAAATAATCCATGTCTTATGGAGATTTAAATAAAATATTGAATAATATTGGATAATATTGAATAATATTTTATGGATAATTAAAATTTTTAAATATAAATAAGATTTTAATGTGATGATCACATGCCAAATCAGATTTATAGAGTTTCTTTTATTCTGATTATAATAAGTATATTCCTGAATATATGAACATAGAAAACCAGGTTATCAAATTGGAAAATAAAATGGGTGAAAGAAAAATAACTATATGATATGATTTTATATCAATGATAAAGAAAAAATTGTATTAATATAGGATTTATCCGAGTATACAGAGAATAATTTATATTCTCAATCATTTGGTGGATTATTGAAGTACTAGATCATTTATGATATGAAGATAGTAAGAAAACCCAGTAAAGTAGATTGTGATCCTTGATTTTTAATGTTCTTAAAGAAGTGATAATTTAGAGAGTATATAATACAGGAGTATTGAGGAGGATGATCTATTTAAATATTATCAAAATAAATGAAGATAAAATGAGATCTTTCTTGTTTTAGTTCAAATTCTTTTTATAATTGGTAGTGAGAAAGTTTTACATTCTATTCAAAATCTCAAACAGGTTCATATAATGGATATATAATTATGGGATTGAAAATAACCCTAGTTTAGTCACTTGGGTTTATAATGGATAATCAATGATTGGGGTGTCTAACTAATCAATACATAGAATAGGTTCTCACATTATGGCTGAACTATGTAGAAATATTATGTCGTTATTTTCTCAATTTTCCTTCAATATTCAAGTGAGGTTGAGTAACATAGAAAGATAGGATGTAAACATTAATTATTCAGATAGTTTATTTATAAATAAATAATTTTAATAGTGTATGTAACATGCCCATTTTTGTCAATTGGACTCAATGATTATTTAAAATTATGTTTCTTAGAAAATCATGGAGTTGGAAAAGAGATATGAGCATCACAGATCTCTGATATTGATATATTAAAATTATTTAGAATAATGTAGTTGTGAACATGAAATATTTCATAAATAATGATTTTTCATTTAATTTATGTCTTATTTAGTGAAACATATACAGTGTTTGAATCAAGAATATGAGTTTTACCCTTGGTGCAATATAAGTTTTTATAGTATCAAACCCGTGGTGATGGGCCATAGTTGGTGGATTAAAAGGGATAAATAGAATAATTAAATATATTTATTTATCTGTGATATAACAAAATTATTCACTTATAAAATCATTCTAATATAATATCTAGGTTTATCTATACAATTGTAGAGGGTGGATATATTTACTTATAATTTATCATTTGAAAGTGATTGAGAGGACCAATGATGAAAACTCTTGAGACTTCCAATGATGGAAAATAAGGTTCAAAGATCACTAATGATTGATCATTATTGAGGTATGAAATTTATTTTTTATCTATTTAACCCGTAATTAATATTTTTTGAGCACAAATTAATTTTTATTATATTGAATTTTTGTTTTTCCATGGCATGGGCCCATCAACTTAATTTTTTTTAGAAATTATGATTTTGAAGATTTGATATATAAACAATTGATTATTTCTTAGTTTATTCGTATTCATCCACTATATATGATTTCATTCATTTATGCGTTTATCATTGTCTCTCAATTTTGTGGTTCCATGGATTTCCCCCACCATTCACCATGAATTAAATATTGTCCACTAATTTCTCCTTGGTTCTACCATTATATGAACTAATACTATTTGTGTTTGAGTATTAGGTCGGTGTTCTTCGATTTGTGTTCAATGGTAGAGTCCTTATCTCCCGTAGATAGGGTCAATTATCCCACCCATCTACTCATGATACATGATCCCCTATCTCAATGTAGGCCAAGGATAGGGCTAGGTATCCCCTATTGGTTATGTAAATACTCACCCCTGCATGGGATATAATTGAATGTGTAATTTTTTATTTAAAAAACATGGAATTCAATGATGATGTAGGAAGACCCGGTGTGGGTGTAACTTAGTGGTGCATGGATGTACTATTAGCTAGACCATGGTCAAGCTCTGGAGTTTACATAAATAAAATTATTCTCACTGATTGTTAGGATGAAAATATTTTCTAAATAATTACAATTTATTTTAACCTTTCTATATTGTTTATGTACTATACTATTAAGTTATGTATTATTAGAGGTTATGTATATATTTGATACTTTAGTTATTATTATTTTTCATTACTATGGTATCTGTGGATATGTGTGTGTGTATAGGTACAATGGGATAATTCCTCCCATGTTTATTATATTCCTATTCGGTGATAGTCACTATCCCCTGGCCTATTATAGGTGGGATTGGGGTGTAACACTTGGATTATGTCAAGTTCAAGTAGGGCCATAATTTTTTTGGTTGCCTTATAGTGATATGAAAGCATTGGATTTCATAAAAATGGAGTTTAGATACAGAATGGTTGTGAGGTTTTTTTTTGTAAAATTAACAAAAATGTGTTGAAAAGTCTCATGTTTGGGTCTTAAGACAGTGCACCTAGTTTTGGTGAAATGGATAATTTATCCATACACCAGGACTCTGATTACCCAATTTTTGACATGGTACATAGTGACGCCAAATTGAGAGAAAAAATGGTACACATATCATATAATAATGTTTTCTTATTTAAATTTACATCATCTATCACCTTCCTATATATGCTACTGTGACTATGTTATATATTGTTAAAATATAAGATTCCACCATGTCTACAACCATTGAAGATTTCTATGAATGGGTTGTGATGATGACTAACTTAGTGATGAGGGCTTAGTTCAAGGGCTAGTCCATGTAGTGTTTATTCCATGAAAACAATGAGAAATTATTCCACCTATTGATTAAGGACCCGAACTACCATTTATAGTGTATAATTATTTTACCTCCATATTAATGACCAAACAATTCCAACTAGAAATTTTGAGGACACATATAGGATGATCATGCTTTATGAGTTCCAAAGTAGTGGCTGACTAGGTTCTGGGGTGATCCAGATCCGAAAGTGGTAGATGATTGGTTGGAGTTGACGATTTAAGTGTTCCTCCTTATTTATACTCTCCCAAATAGATGGTAGACCTAGTTTCTAGTATTCATTATAGAACTATAGGATGTTGGTGAATCTTAGTGTCTAAGATGCATAACGAGGGGAATCTTCCTTAGATCAAGTTCTATAACCTCTTTCGAGAGAAATATTTATCTTTGAATCCTTGAATGGTGTATATCTAAAAGATTATCAATTTATATGAGGTTCACACGATAGTCACTAACATGGATTATAATAGGTACCTCTGAGCATGGAAGTTTAAGAATAATCTTTTCACTGATATTCAAGCTAGATTAATTCCCCTTTATATCCGCAAATATGTCAGGGTACTAGAGAAAAAAATGGAGAAAGATAGAATATTAGTGGAGAAACCATAGTCACATAATACTGGAAGTGGACATCTATAAGGAGAGGCCTCATCAATGGGTGACTGGCGATGGACTTCAAGACTTAGGCACCTCATAAACTCTTTGGTGAAGAATTAGACTATAATATTAGTAGTATAAATCTCATAGATATGATATAATTTTCTAGAAGATACTGATTTATTTAACTGTGAATAATGGGGTCACATTTCATGGGACTTCCTGACCTATTGTATAATATATGGATGATAGAATATGGATAAATCACCGTGTCTGAGGTAGTGGAATGGTCAGGGACCTCTTAGGGGTTGTAAATGAGATCCCTATGGAGGAAGTCATTAAAAAGGATATAGAGGACTTATAGGTGTTAATTGAACTCATAATACGATACTTCTATCACCAATTCCATATGATCAATTCATGTCTTCGAGGGATTGTATTCATGGTCATGAATTTTTTTAGGTAGTTGATGATTGTGACCAAGAGGCTCCCATCAGGATTTTAGGTGTTATTTTTAATTATCACATTATCATCAGTTTTTGTATAAAAAATGAGATTCATTCATTCCATTATATATCCATTTTTTGAGAACTCGAGATCTTATTAGAGTCTTTGGTCTCACACTCATGGAAACATACTCGTACTAGGGGATATTATATGATCACACCCATCTATCGGCAGTGTGGCTTAGCACTCAGAGGAGAGAGGATCATGGGGGATATTTCAGTAGATACGATGAATCCTTATGATTTAATTCATTGTATAGACCGTTTATTTACATCCCATGATCAAATAGATTAATTTCAATGGGGGGGGGTTGTATAGGTATATGGGTAAAAAATTTCCTTCACTATCAAGAAGGAATTATAGGATGGGCATGTTTGGATCATGTGTGGGAGATTGCATCATATTTCACTCAAGATTTCCATCTTTACACTCATACTATCTAACACCATAGGCTTTAAATTTCTAAAAATATTGGTGGATTATATGTATTAATTCCTTGAGAAAGTATCATGTTTACCTATCCATCATGTAATGCCATAAAATTATAAAATAAGAACATTATATTTGATAACATGTATGATACGCAACACCAATAGTGTTAGAGAATATAATATTCAGATATTTTACAATTTAATTACTGTTTTAAATAAATCAAATTTATGATATAGATTGTAATAAAAACTATACTCTGTTATATTACGTTACATGCAACAAACACTTTCTTTGATAACTTTCATTACAAGTAAGACTGAGTTTTACAAAGCAAAAATATATTATTAAAATATTTTTATTTAATATAATAAGATATAACATAGCCATTGAATTAGTGGTCGTTAATAGGATTAACTAAAGGATGAAAATATATGGTATATTACTATATAATATAAATTCATTTGTTACCAATTAATTATAAATGAAAATATAAACCAATTGAATATAAAGGAAATATTTTTATGCTCTCGATTGCGTTTTGTCTTAAAAAATTAAATAATATTAAATTATTGAATGATATTAATGAATTATATATGTTATATATTCAATAAAATATTTTTTTATGTTTTTATAATAGATTATATATGCATAAAATTAGAACAAAACCGCTTTTACACATAAAAATCATTATTTCTCTAAATATAGTTTTACAATCTTTTAATGGAAAACATATTTTAAATGCAATTTTTGGAACTTTTATAAATTTTATAGGTCAAAATGAAATATATTTTTGAAATCCTAAAATCTAAATAATATTAGGTTGGTTTTTTATATTATTATGTCAGGTTTCATTTTTTGATGAATAGTGAAGAACACTAAATTTTAATTGAAAACCGACATTTCATCTCAATAATTGATAAGGTTAAAATATAATTTTAATTAGTTTTAAAATAAAAATAGATCAATTTTACATATAATAATCCAATTTAGGTCATTATAATCAATTTAAATTGTAAATTAGATATAAAATCATAGAAGACTTTTGAACATTTTTACATTAAAAATACACATTATCGTCCTGTCTATGGGATTAATTTTAAATTATTTTATGCCACTTATGTTATTGGATTATGGAAAAAATTATTCTATTAATGGAATCAGAATAATTTAAAATGTCTAATAAGTTCAACTTATTTTGTACCAAAAATATTAGTGAAAGTATTTGAAATTAATTTTAGAAATTAAGAGGAAAAATTAGCTTAAAAAGAGACTAAACTTTAATCTTAAGGGCAAAAATAGCCTATAAAATTGTGAAAAATCTATTTCATGTTCATATAACGACCCTAGCATCACTTTTCTTAAATTTGGTTCATTATTGGAGACACTTTACTTTGGAAAAACCTGGGTGGAATTCCCTTTTAAAAATTTTTCAAAAATGCCACTCTTCCTCCACTATAAAAAGGCACTCACCCCTCCCACTTATTCAAATCTATCAAGCCATTTATGTCACCCAAAATATTCTCAAATAATTTCCAAAAATATTTAAAAATATCTTCGAATCCTCACCTTGGGAATAAATCCAACCAAATAGTTTTTTGGGTATAAACCAAAATGAGTTACTCAAAAACAAGTTAACATTCTTCAATGATCACGTTCATTTTACTTCCTTATCCACCCACTAAAATATTATTATTACATTATTATATAATAACCTTAGTATCCTAAAAATACTTATATTTTTTTATTATAAGGTTTTTACCTACAATTACACAAATTTAAATCTAATGGGTAATGAACATGTCGTTCGTGTACGACGAACTACCACCTCATGAGACAATGTCGTTCGTTCTTACTTTACCACCTATCATGATGGGAATTATGATGGAAAATATGTTATTATATGATATAAATGATATTTTTTATGACTTTATTCTTGTTTAATTTTTATATAATACATAGCTTCTTGATATCTATTTACTGGGAATATGAGAACATTGTTTGTGGAAGTGTGCACTACCACATCCTCAAAGCCATGCGATTCGATCATGTTATACCTGGAATGTATAATGTATGGTTTTAATAAAAGTATGTGAAATATATGAAATAAATATGATACTATAATTATAATATAAATATATATCATTTACTTTTCATTATTTTAATATGGAACGGAAATGAAAGTAGCGTTCATGCGTACGTACGACCCACCGTCTCCATGGACAGTGCATTTCATTTCCTATATCAAAATATTATAGATTATTATAAATAAATAAATAATAAATATGTACCATAATTAAATCATTTTTTTAATACTATGTATGATTAAATCTTGATCTACAAAAGATGGGACAAAATGACAAGTCGAAACATACTAAAAAAACTAGACAATTAACATCCAAAATAGTGAAAATAATGAATGATTTGTAAAAAATGGGTAACAATATATTATAATAATTTCATATATGATATTATAAATATTATTATACCTCTTTTATAATTTATTTAAATGTTTAAAACCACTATTAAATATGTTTAATTACGTTCAACTAAAAAGAAACACAAGTTAAGTGATTTTCATCTCAATTTTATCATTACTGAGATAAATGTCATAATCACCACTTATTTCTTTTGTGTGGAATATCTAATAAAATATTGATATATTATATCATTAATTATTTTATATTCATTTTATTTTGAGTTTCAATTCAAATTATTTCTTACAAGGGGGTTTGAATTTAAATTTACTAAGTGGTGAAGAATTTCATAACCTGATTCCTTTTCATTGGGTTATATTACTTCCTCATTGTAATTAATATTTTGAGATTATGTTTTTAATCAAATTTTAATAAAAAAATTTTATTTAAAAATATTATATGTGTATTTAATGTTGATAGACATAATATATTCATTTATTTATTATCACTTCAACGTGATGGTCATTTCAAGTGTTTTCTTTTAAATCTCATCTTATTCGGAATTTTTCACACTTGAGTTTCCATTGAAGGAAATCATTTGATTATTTTTCAAAAAACTCGTTCATTTTATTCTCCTTTGGTTATTCATGACATTTTTCATGTAATAATACCATTTTAACACTTTTTGGTACTCAAAATGTTTTAGAAAACATTTTTAAGTAAACCTGACTTCATTTATCTCTTTAGTCAGAGAACCTATTTTCTTATAAGAATCTTGTATTATTAAAATATTTTGTATTAAAATTTTAAACTTTTAAAAATTATTTAGTAAAATAATTTTTATCCCTAATGTATTTTTCATAGTTTTTAAAGGAATATTCTTAACTCTTTCTTGACAACTCATTTTTTCAACCTTTTTATCATAAAAATGGATTTTTCTTTTTTACCTTGTATAACATGAACAAATTTACCCACCATAATTTATTCAAATATTACGTTCCATGTTTAAAATGTTAATTATTAAAGAAAATGTTTTCAATATTTATTTTCAAAGAAAATGTTTTTTATAATTTTTTACAAAATTAATATGATATTTTCTTCAAAAATATTTTTAAAGATATTTTTATAGTGTTCCCATTCATCAATGACAAAAACTAGTTATTTATACTCCACTTGGGATATGATGTATTGATACTATCCTTATTCTTCCCCTTTCTAGTTTATGAATGATTTGAGAAAGGATAGTACTGAAATTCACTTCCTAGATTCCTTTACTAGTACCCTTGAAATATTTAATTTAATATGTTCATTAGACATTGAATTTCACCTAATTATCGATATCATTTATCATGGATATGTTTATTTCTTAAACCATATATCATTTTTACATAAGGGGTTTACTTTGACAGTTATTTGATTATATAGTGAAATATTGATAAATTCATATTCTTTATTCAATGCGGATATTTGATAAGGAAAATTGTCTATTAATTAAATTGATTACATGATATAAGGAATGCATTGGACATGCAGTGATGGGTGGAGACCAAACTTTATATATCCCCTCGATGCATCAATAGGTTCTCATGACAGAAGTTAGTTTCACAAAATAAAGATGTTTTTACCTATAGTTTTAAACTATCTGGAGGATAGATCTTGATAGTAAAGGTTTTTAGATGCCTCAGACATGATGCCCAATAATTAATCATTACATTCATTTTGATTTATTATTTATTATCCATGATACATTAAATATGAAAAAGATTATGGATATTTTTCATTCTCAGTTTATTTATTAAATGGAATATTTTTTGAGTTATTTAACTTTCCATATTGTTTATGCACCTCATTATTAGTTTATTTATTACATGTAATGAGTATTTAGTAATTTACCATTCCATGATTATTATTCAAATTGATTCATTATTTCTTCCATTATACATACCCTTAATGATAATTTGAGCTCATTATTATTATTTTTTCCTTCCACAAGATTTCCTTAAGTGTACTAAGAAAGGTATGCATGGATGTGTTGGATGAAATAAATTTATTATCATCCAAAGAAAAAAAATGTTGTAATTTTTGTATTCATTTGTAATAAATGACTCATGTATTTATCTAGTTTACAAATAATACTAAACTATTTGGTACTTTGGGACATGACTACCATTTATCTTATGCCAATTTAGTGGTTGTAGACACCAGCTTTGTGCTTACTAGGGCCAGGTCTTTATAGATTAAGGGAGTTATTAATGTATTGAATTGTGTCTTAAGGATTATCTGATATTTAATGCATTATATTAGATAACCCCTACTGAGCTTTGAGAGTTGAGGGTGTAATTGGGGGATCAATAATGTAAAGTCTTTATCTGAAAAACTTTGTCCCCCAACATAGATATAGTGTTGTTTTCAAAGATAGTAGACGATATCTGGAAGTTGTTTGTGTATTAGGATTACCTAAGTCAGGCAGTGGTCAAGAATATATTCCAGTTTCCCATAATAGATGACCTCTTTGATCTACTAATAGTAGTGATCTAGTTTCTAAATATTTACCTTAAGATGAGAAATCACTATCTTCTTATAAAAGAGAAGTAAAAACCGAATATGAAATTCTATTTCTAATATAATAATTAAGAGTACTAGTGATTCTTTATGGCATGAAAAATGCGCAGGAATTATTCATGGGACTCATGAAATGGATCACACATCCTTTCCTAAACTATTTTGAGATAGTATTTATAGATTAAATCTTTATATACTTGGAATTAAAGACTGAGAATATAAGGAATTTAAGGTTATTTTTTGATGTTCTGAAAGAGGATTACTAGTATGGGGTTCTCTCAAAGTATTAGATTTCGATTAGAGAGGCCCAAATCATAGGAATTGTTATCTTAAAGGAAGGAGTTTTTATAGAACCATAAAATATCAAGGTAGTTCTATCTTGGGATATACCCAATAGAATAACTATGGTATATAGTTTCATTGGGGTGGGTGGCTATTACAGAAGTTTTAAAGGGGAGTCCACTAGAATATTGACTCTATTAACTACTTTTACCTAAAAGGGGATCCCATTTTTCTGTTGGGTGAAATTCTAGGAGGCCCTTTTAGAGTTTTATAAGGGATTATAATTTATCCAATTCTTATATATATATAAAGGTTACTTCAGTAAGTGGTGTTTTATGATGCTTCTAGAGCCAAGAATGGGTCTATTTTGATGTAGAGGTGAGAATTGATTGCTTATAGATCTCAATAGTTGAGACCCTATGAGATGAATTACATGACCCATGATTTATATCTATCATATATTTTTTCACCCAGAATAATTGGGGATACTACATTATTCATGATCCATTTATTTCCCTTTTTTGAAAAGGTAGGGTCAAATCCATTTTATTAAAAAGAAAAAAAACAGATAAAATGAAAGATGGAGTCAGTCATACAAATACTTCCCTCATTAATAGATTATTCATAGACTATTTTTTTCCTAATATCAACCCCAATCCTACATTCATCGTCATGTAAATAATTCCAATTAATTCTCCCATTCCCACATCCATGGCCTATCCTCCAAGTATTTTCTAATTTCAAAAGATCATTGCGGCTCTTCAAGTCACTTTCCACAATTTTTTCCAAAACCTCATCATCCTTAGAGAGGCATTCTTCCAAGTTATTCTTATTATATTTTCCCTTATCAATAAGGGTATGAGGTTTATCAATATTTAATTATTATTATTTAGAAATTTTTCACATGGTTAAAACATTAATATATACTGTTCGGCTAACCTAATCAACCGCTTCTTACACACCACATGGAGAGTCCAACAGTCCAAAGAGATTGGGTGGGGTGACCTATGCAATACTTGAAACTTATAATGCTTGATCACCAGTATATGAGTCCTCGCCTTCCATACAATAGCTTTTCCTAGTCAATAAATCCACATCCTATTCAGTTTTCTTATTCACTAGAGTCCGGGACTATTCCCCATGTAAAGGAGTTTCAACATCCTGATTTATTATCATATATGAGACAATTATAGTCAACTCTTCCTAGTCATCCATTTGAATTTTAGTGAAAGTGGTAGAGTTATCCCTTGATATTCTCCCATTTATAATGATTTCCTATATGTAACCATATTAAATACTTCATTTTCTACATTGATATTTTTCATTTTATAATAATATACCTTTTAGATGGCCCTTTCAAGGGCCTATATAGATTTATACGTAGATATATTATGTCCAATTCATACTATATCATTATGATCAAACCCTTTATTATAAGATTTAGAAAGTGTAGAGACAAAATCTGATTTCTTCTGATACTTATTGTTGAATGACATAATCAGATTCCTTTCAATATGTATTTCCTTATCAAATTTCACATAAAAAACCCTTTCATTATCTGTTGGACCATCCTCCAAGGAATTCCTATCACCAGCACCATTTTCCAAAATTAATTGTTTTTAAAGGAAATCACAACATGATCAATCAATGTGTTTCTAATATCAAACTCAACTAAAATCCATGAAAAATACCCAAATTGAGTGAATTCAAAAGCTTTGTACATTTTATGGTGATACCCACAACTGATGCAAAAATAAATAATATGTACGAGTGAATGAAGATCCAATATAGATTCATAATTTTAATATAAACATGAACATGTGTGATTTTGAGGTTAAATGATTAAAACGGTAATCCTATTCTTGAATAGAGAACATACCTAGTTTCAAGGAAACATATTTGAAACCCCAATATCATCTCTTTAATTCCTCCCATGGGAATAAAATGTGGAAGAAACCCTTCTCTATTGGTATGAAATTACAATCCATGAATCCCCATACAATACATAATCTTTTAACCATGTCTTATACCTTCAACCATTTCTCACCCATAGGCAAGACTAGGAAAATGATTGAATTTTGATATATCTTGAACTAATTCAGCATGGGTTCATGATTTTATTTTATGTTCTAGCTAATAGATCAGTTGTTCTTCTAGTAGTTTTCCATGGTGGATGTGGAGGAGTAGTGTATCACTGATCAATGGACATGAACCCTCTTCTTCATTAGTGAGCGAGAGAAAAAAACATAAAGAAAATTTATTGTGAGGTCTTTAAAAAAAATTCAAATCACATTATCCTAATGGTTTATGTGAAGGTGGGGAGCATATACTTATCTTTTGTGGATTGATGGTGGTGTAAGTCACTCTATACGAGGTGTTGATGATGAGTTACATAAATATACCTTAACAGTGTATCTTGGAGTGAAAAATAGTTTCCATAATATTTAGCTATATTTTTCATAGTCATTAATTAATTTTAGTGTTTTAAAGTTCATAACATGATACATAACTCTTTAGTGGGTGAATTTGAAGTATCAGGTTCCAAAAAGTTCGAGCCTACAACTTGATGTTCCTGACTATAAGTGGGATAGTACATACATGGATTTAATGATGGGAAATACATGATCATTTAGAGGTCATGATTCCTTATAGGTGATCATTGATAGTCTAACTAAATTGGACAACTTAATTTCCATTGGAAGAGATTTAAATTTAAAACATGGGACATGTGTTTGTTTAATAGATCACCCATCTTCATAGAGTTCCAAAAATTATTGTTTTGAACCATGATTCCTATTTCTAATAAATTTTATAGGGAGGATCGTTGGAGGATTTCATGACCCAGTTGCAATGAACATGATCTTCCACCCTAAGACAGATGACCATATCGAGAGTTCCATTATGGTCTTTGAGGACATGTTGCATTATATATGACTAAAACTAGAAAACGTTGGGTGCACCACCTAACCTTAGAGAAGTTTTTATAAAATAACAGCTATCAATCAACCATTGGTATGGAACCATTTAAGGTTTTTATAGGAGGCCCAATAGGCCACCCTTACACTAGTTAGATATGGGGAATTCATTAATTATGGGTCTATATTTTGTTGAATCATTGAAAAAAATTATAGAAAATCTAGGAGAATAAGAGGATAACTTATATTTCTTAAATTTTTTTTGCCTTCCAACAAATAATTCCTTTGGAATTTAAGAAGGTTGACAATTCTTTTAATCTCTCACCTTCACATGATGTTTAGATATTTTTCCAGGGTGGTAAGCTATCTCTAAGGTTCATTAACCAATTTCATATTTTTTGTAAGGTTTATATGTTTGTGTACTGTTTTTCTTTACCTCCAATATTGGATTGAGTTTAGGAATTCTTTCATGATTTTCATTTGAGGAGATAAATTCATGATTCATTACACTTTATTGACATGGGTGAGGTGGAAATTGAGGGTGGATCTATGTTCTCAGAGTACTTGGTAGTGATCAAGGATTGGTTGGTGATGATCCTTAGTGGGCATATGATTCCCCTTGTGTCTATTCTCAAGAAGCAAAGGAAATTTCAAGAGAGATCAGGGGAACCATAGATCTAGATTCAAGCTCAGTTCCCTCAAATGTTTTAGTAGAATCAACATTTTCAGATAAAAGTACATACTAGTGTTTTTCTATTATATCCATTAAATACTTAAAATTATATTTTTGGAATAATTCATTATGATTTTATATATTTTTAGGTATGATAGAGCCCTAATACTTATACATTAAAAATATTAAATATTTTATAACTATGATCATGTAATATATTGGGAATAATTATTTTATGTTCAATTGAGTCTCATATATGGAAACCAAGAATACATTTAAATCAATGAGACATGTTTTACCATAGGTGTAACATAATTTTTATTCATGTTAGACCTGTGGTGATGGATAGTCATCGAAAAATTAAAATGGTTAGTTAAAATAAATAAATAAATTTATTTATTTTGGAATTCATGTGATTTTTCTCCTATAATATCCCTATTAAGACAATCTTTATATTTATCCCCACAACCCTAGTTATTGGATAGATTTACACTTTGTGGATCTTTGGTGAGTGATCGATAGGATTAATGATTAATTCCCTAATGATTTATGATTACGGAGAAGTGGGTTCATCCTTCATTAATGATGGATCCTTTTCTAGGTATGGATTTTATTTTTAATGGATTTTTCCTATCATTGATATTGTTTTGAGCATGAAATAATTTATCATGGATCAAATTTTTGTTTGATCATGGAATTCCCCACTAAACTTATAATGTTTTTGTATAAATTATGATTTAGGATATTTGATGTTAAAATTTGTGACCATTTTTTGGTTTCCTTAGATTCATCCACCATAGGTGATGGTCATTTATCATGTATCCTTCCTTGTACCTCACTTTTTCAGTCCCTTTTTTCTCCCTCCATTCATCATGTAATATCCAATGAACTTCTATTTTTCCAGTAGTTCTACCATTATATGAATTGATAAATATTCATATTGAATATCTTATCCACATTCTTTGATTTTAGTTTGTTTTGAAGTTTGGTGATGTGATCTTGGAGTATAGGAAATGGAAGAACGTGATGGGGTAACTTGATTTGAGTTACTTTTCAAGGGAATATGTGTATTTTGTTGAGATCATGATATGGACCATCAATCTGGTGACCCATGGATGAAAACCACCTTCCATCCATGGAATCATCCCAATTGACATGGTGAATGAGCATCTGATAAAGATCTGGGGTGAAATCATGGTACTAGTGATGAATTTGGGACTAGATTTTTGCCTCCATTTTGAAATCCAAATACATGGCATGTTGTTTGTAAGATCACATTTCATGTACTTCGGTAGATATGGTGATAGGGTTTGTGAGGAGATTAGTATGACATGACATGTAACCTAATAGAAAACACCATGTATACTCCTAGACGACTACCCGACATTTGTAGGGAGTACACACCCAAAAATAGATATGGCCTCACACACTATATGGCCCTACCCAAACCTCATGTGACTTTAGTTGACCAGTATGGTGTGTAATAAAAATACATGTTGTGGGATCCTAAGAGGCCCACACACCGTGTTCACTTCATCACACCCCATGTACCCTCGGCAAAACCCAACTCGAGATGCATTGCAAAAACTAAGTACCTCATCCAATATTATATATCACGAACCTCAACTCACACTTTGTGTATATGAACATTGAAATTCCATGAAGGGAAACAATACATTGGAAGTTTATTTTCCATGGCTACATGTCGGGTAACACTGGCACATGTTGGGTACTTTGACCAGAACTTTTTGGATCCCATTTTAATTTTTTCGGTCATATATTTGAGAACATATGTTGTTAAAGTTGAGAATAAAAATGTTAAAAAAAATTTCTTCCCTAAATAGTGTTATGTATTCCCACCCTACTACTCAAGCTATGTGATCCCCTATCTACGGGTCAATAATGGAAAGGGTTAGGTATCTCTCCATGGGTGTAGTGTCATGATACTTTATCACATTCAATGGGTAGGGATTGGTATCATGTTTCCTTTATTTGGGAATGTGATACCTTACTTATGAGATAATATAAATAGGTTTAGTTATCCCACTTATGGACTAGGTTACTATCAACTATTTTTGAGTTGAATTTATTTTTTTGGGTGCTTTCTAGTAATGTGCATATTTCATTATTTCATTTCCTAATAGGATATAAAGATACTTATCTTGATTTTATTAATTCATGGGGTTGTGTGTTTAATTTTGATTGAGGGCTGGGATGAATGAAACCATAATTTATGACATTTATCCTTTATTTGAGAATATTTTTGTTAATATTTCATTAACCTATTTTATATTATTTTTATATTACTATTTCTTTGATTATTTACATGTTTAGTGATTTTCGGGAACCGTAATTGGTATTTATATACTCACCCCCTCAATAGATCTACCCACATGTGTCGTTTCTTATACAGATGATAAATATTTTTAGTGATCTAGGTGGTCCTATAATGGGTGGAGAATTGTGGTGCTTGGAGGTTGTTTTAGCTAGACCATGGTTAGACTCTGGAGGTTGCATGTAAGGAAATTATTCTCATCAATTGTTATTTTTGAACTATTTTCTATAAATTGTGCTTTTATTTTATCATTTTTTATCTTGGATATGTACTGTCATACAATATTGTGGTTGTTGAAGGCTATTCATGAATTTATTACTCATGTTATTATCATTATTATAAATTACTCTAGAATTCGTAAAACTATGTGCATTTGTACATGTACATTAAATTAAATCCTCCCAAGTGTGTGATATGTATACTCGATGCTTTTTATTATCCTATGTCATATCATGTTTAGGCTGAAAGTATCACTTGCATACTAAATCTATTCTAGTAGAGACCACGATGGGTTAGATTGGGTCAGTAGAGCATTAATTAATCTCCCACTCTCAGTTGTACCAAACTGACCAAATCTCCATATCATATTAGAGTAGTTTCTCAAAAAATATACTAGAAAGTTATCGATGGAATGAACAACGTAGCATTCTCTATCAATGATTTACTATAAAATAGTTGACCATAATTTTTGATTAGATCCATAGTACTAGTTTTAGCATGTTTTTTTATTCTATTTGAGTTTTTCTAATTTCATTGAGTTTTTTTTCAAATTCTAGGAACAAAATTTCTAGACCTTGATTTGTCTCTCTTAAATTCATTTTCAAACTAGTATATGAAACCACACTTCTATGCACTAGAATAAATTCATGTAAATTAAAAATGAAAATTAAGACAATATTGGACATTGTTATCCAATGTGACTACTCTTATGGGGTGGAATTTTTAATTCTTTGTTGTTTGTTAAATGATAAAAATAATTACATAATTAAATTAAAATCAAGTGTTGGTTTAAAGTGGTGGAAACTAATGATAAAAAATATCATGCCCTTCATAGAAGGATTTTCATTTTATTTATTATATTTATCATATATTATATAATAATTATATATTATTTATTATTTTGTAATTTAGTAAATATTAACATTTTCATTAAAATTATTACATTAATATCAAATTTATTAACATAGGTTCAAGTTGTAATGAAAATTTACTTTTTTTGGAGATAAGGAGAAATAATTATAGAGTTTGATGAGATATATAAATAAAAATTGAAGAAGGTTAGACATTAAATACAGCGAGGCATGAGTAGAAGATAGACACCAAAAAACTATTATGATAATACTTGAAAAACTAGAATATTTACTAGTTATCATTTTACATCCTACACCCCATACCCATCGTGGTTGTCCCTTAGTTATAGTGTCTTCTTGGATCAATTTGAATGAATCTCATTGTTGAAACTATGGCTTCCCATCCAGAGGCACTCCACCACCTGCTTCCCCTTCCTCCTTTGTGGTGTGTTCACATTGTGGCAGCGAGTTAATGAATCTCATTATTATTAAGTTATATATTTTTATAAATAAAAAAATTTAAATTTATTATTTTTATGATTTCTTTTATTTTAAGTTATTTTATATGTTTTAATTTCATGATAAAAATTTAATTTAAAATATAATTATAATTTATATCTTCTATGCATTTTGGAGTTACATACTTATTTTAAAGTCTATATGTAATGTTTTTAAACAATGAAGTTTGTGTCATTTAAATTAATTTTTTATAATATTTATGAAATTATTCGTATTTTAAATTATTTTTTATATGTTCATTAAATGTGTCAATTTTCATTTATATTGTATTTGTAAATTGTAATTTATACAATTTTAAAGTCACATACATGATTAATGATGGCTCCCAATACCCCATCATTGAATCCTTGATTAACGTATCTTGACGGAGTAATGGCCATCCTCAAGGCACCAAAATTGAAGAAATCACGTGAGGGGTGTTTGTGTTTCCAAATTTACCTCATATTGGTTCCAAAATGGTCTTCCATCATACATTCCAATCTATAAAAGTATCTACAATAGAATAGTATTATTTTAAAACTATATAAATATGTTTAGAAAGATATATGTGTATTGATATAGTTGATTGGATACTATGATGATAGATAATTTATATATAATAAAAAATAATTTTAATGATAAATTGAATTTAGATGAGGTAACATGCATTATGGAGGAATCTCATTTATGGAATTTAGTGGGTAGGGGATACTTCACATCAGTCAAGAAAAAAGGAGAATTAACCCTCCACTTGGGAAGAACACTATAGAATGTAATTATGAGTTTTTAAGACCCACGTAAGGTGCAACACTAAGGTGTGAGGATGATAACAAGGATGGGATGGAAGAATTACAAAAAACAAAGAACACACACTCAAGCATTCAAGTGGTCCATACCTCTTCCCTCCATACTATAATTGGAAGGCACCCCTTGATACCGTCATATTCTTAGATCAAAGGAAAAGGGAATTGAAACCCATTACATAGCCCAACAACCTTATTTATTTTTGCCTCCAAGGCCCTTTTATAAATAGTAAAACTATAGTTTTAGCTACTACTATAGTTATTACTCTAGTTATATAATTATACCTTTGTGAAATCCCCCAACATGAGAGCCATCAGGGGTAAAACCCCTACCTCTTGTATTCCATTCAAGATGTGGTACTACCCATGAACCATATTGCTGTAAATATATTCGGCAGTATTTTCAGTATAAATTAATATAAATATTTATATATTTCCTAAAATTAGTAATTATTTGAGAATTATAAATATTATAAATATAATTATCAATTAATTACTACTTTTAGAAAATATATAAATATATATAATAATTAATATTGAAAATATTACCCAATATTTTTTTATTATAATAATTACTATAATATTTTTTCTATGTGATACCCTAGACCCACCCTCTTAGATTCGGGGCCATGAACACATACTTTCCATACTATCTTTGATTCCAACTATAGATTATTGTACATAACTATCCAATAATTACATAGAATTATGAAAATATTTTATTACATAAATTTCCAATACCTTTTAGGTTTATAGTTGTAGGGAATTAAGACATAACATAAAATAGAAAAACCCATGTCTCTTTCAACTATTGTATATTTTTACACTATATAAGAAACTATTTAATCAATAATGAGTCTTTAAAATGTCCCAAACATTATCCATACAAGATATACCATTAAACATATCATGTGTAATTTATTTATTAATAGCATGGGGAAATGGAAACATAAATAGGGGTGAGCTAAAACAGATATTAAGGGAAATCATACTACTGGTATAATCATTTCATAAACATGGAATGAATATTATGACAAGAATAAGTAACAAAATGAATCATTAATCAAGTGAAACTAAAATATTTATATATCCATTATAATAATAGAAGAATGATATCATTAATACTAATCTCATTATGTTGGAATGCATAATTATATACATCTAAAACATATTTTCAAAGCCTTTTTCCAAGATACTAAGATATTATGGGAAGAGGTATACACAAAAACCCAACCATTTTTTTCTCTTAATACCTTTTGAGGCATTTGGGGGATATATAATTCTTCCCATATCACTTGAATAGGTAAAATTCATTCACCAAAATATTCAACAAGTGTTTTTATACCATTCCTCAAGAAACCTCTTATAGTATAAAAACATGGATACTTTTTATAATGAATGATATAGAATGTCAATACATAATAAACCTACAAGAGAAATGAATAATCGTACAGAATTTCAACACTTTTCAACGTGTCAATAAAATAGATTACATGATTTTAATATATCTGGTGAAAATTTGTGGATGTTTGAAAAAGAATATAACCTTAGTAAAATAATTAAAACATAGAAGGGTGTTGACATAAATGAAAGCATAATTACAAAAAAATGTTTTGATTATTATAACTAATGAAGAGATCAAGAGGTGAATTGGTTATTACCATGAGTAGAATCTCGGAAATGATAAAATATATTAGTTTATAGATGATTAAACATAAACCCTATCAGGTTAAATCACTTTGAAAATGATAAGTTAAATGGAATATAAAACATAAAATAGATTTAATAATACATTCATAACATGGATGTAAAATAAAATTTTACATGTCGATTTAAATGGTAACTTTTATAATGGTGACATAAATGATATTGAAAAATATTAATTTTAAAAATAATCTCCAATAATCAATATTTTAAAATACATAATGTTTTTGTTGGATAAATAAGGATATAATGAAAAAACATATGAAAGTTAAAGGAAAACCTATTTTTATTATTTTCAAAACACCATTGATCAAACTCACATTGTAAGAAGTGTAAAAACATTCATTTTAACTCAAAAAACTATTCCAAAAGTATATAATAAAATATATTTATTATCAAATATTAGGGTGGTAGAAAAAAAGAATAAAAAACAAAGTTCAGTATGAAAGTTTATAACTCAAATAAGAAATATTTGAGTTATTAATATTATTTAATGGAAACATATTCTATGATGCATAGAACTTTTGAAAAGGTGTTTATGTGGTAAAAATATAAAAAATGAGAGAATACCACATAATAAAAAAATGTGTCTAATCTATCCAAATTATATGAAATATGTTCCAGTGAATGACCATAACTTAATGATCTAAAATTGATTTACTAGAAACTATTATGACTAGAGTAACAATTGAGTGAAAATAAATTTCAAGAAAAGAGTTTGATTTGTTTTTGTTTATCCCATGAATTAAAAGAAAATAATGTGTTGAAAATTCATGGAATAATAAATCAATAGAACACCATAAAATGGAAACATGGTTCATAACATATATCGTGTATTAAAGAATGATAATTAGGACCATGAAAACCCTTACGGATTGAGTAACACTTTGATAAAAAACCCTTGAAATAAAGGTCATCTAATTGAACATAGAATTAAATTATTAAAATATAATACATGATATTATATCTTATATAAGTAGTATATGCATCATATAAATTAAATTAGGTGCATAAAAAGAAATATTTCTCAAAGATAAGAATAAGAGATGAAAACCATTACCAAATTTTTGATTCAATATATATTTTCACCAAATTTTCTCAATAATTAAATTATGTTCATTAAATACATATTAAAGAACCTTATTCAAAACTATTATCATTTATACCCCTAATTTATTATCATTAAATACATATACATATATATATATTTATTAGTTTTTTTTACCAATTTTCAACACATAGTTTGTGTAATGTTTATCTCTTTGAACTACTTTCATAAAAGAGGAGTCAGTATCTATTATTTTTTCCCAAATTCCACCACTATTATTTCATATAGGATACTATAATATATATTCTGTGAATGTTTATAAATATACAGTTTCATTCCATGGTAGTTGTAGGGATGATCTATGAGGGTAAAATCGATGACGAGTATGTTTTAGTGTTTCTTAACAAACAGAGAGTGATTTACTTATTTATGAGTTAATATTAACATAACATTACAAAAACCCAAAAAAACATTATTTATATATTTATATGATATTATAATATTAAATATGTTCTCATAGTCATTCATGATATAAATTCATAGTATTATTCAATTAGGTGGTTAAACCAACCAAAACATAAACCTACCTAGATTAGTGGGCGATTCTGAGGGGGATTAGTTGTAATATCATCATAAAAGAAGAATAATGATAATATTTCATGATTATTAGTGTGATATATCAGAATTTAAAATAATTTTAAATTGATTATTATTTATATAAATCCATTACTTAGAAATAAGAGGGCATTTTCCTCATAGTTTGCTTGTTTTAAATGACTGAATTAACAATAATAGTTTGCGGATCAATTCCTTAATAGGTTCAGAAAATTTAAATTAAATAACCATAATGATATGAAAATAATATAATTTATATTTTAATCCCATAATTCGGACCAAAAATGAAATTTAGTGGTGAAAATGAAAAGGGAAATCAATCATTCCATAGAGGTGGTAGTCCACACATATTAATGGTTGAAGATATCATTTAATATACAATGGGAGAAAGGAGTAACATGGTTGGTTTTCTTAAAATAATTAACATGATATAAAAATAATAATAATTTATTAGATTCCCCCTTTAAAAAAATATTTTTTTTGGTGAAGGAAAACAAAACATGTTGTGTTGTGGAGGCGGTAGTATGAACGATGCATGAATTACCGTATCATTTTCCATGGCAGAAAAGTAAACAATGTGATTAATGATTATTACCACAGCATAATAAAATTAATTATATAATAAATAATTATTTAATTACATATATAATTGAGAATTATTATTCTAAAATAATAATATAAAATAAAAGTGTTAAGTTAAAATGATTACTCGTGTTGGTCATTTTGAGATTTCCATAGAATATTCTTTATAAATGGATGGTATAGGATTATCTATTTTTAAAATAAGATTAATATAGTGGAATATTATTATAGGTGATTGAAATGGGTTGGGTTTTTAGGTAAATGAAAATATTTACGTGTTTTTTGATTTTGTGGTGAGAAGACCCTTTTATAAGTTCTAATAATGGAATGTTTTCAAAATATTTCAACTCAATATAAAGGGAGAATAAGTTAAACTTGTCAAGTGGATAAAAAAATTGAGGATTAATTGAGTGGTGAATAAATAAAGTTGATACACACCTCATCCACTCAGTTATAAACATTTTTCACCACTCTTTAATCCTTGGACCCCATGAATTATTACTTTCATCAATTTATCTTTTTCTACAGTAACTAGTTTTTACATAAGACAACGTAATATTTTTGACTAATAATTATATGGTTATTATAAGATTATTTATATCTAGTGATTTTAAATTTAAAATTAATTTTATTTGATTCTATTTATTAAATTAATAAAAATTAAATTTAAATTAAAAATATATAATTTACCAACAATTTTTTTTAAATATAATTATGTTCTAAAAGATCAAATATGTGTTTTTAAATTTGTATATTTTTTTTAAAAAAATATATAAATTCACATATAAAGTACATATTTTGTAATAGAAAAATATTTAATTATTTTTAAATTCATACTTATATACTAAAAATGTCTTAGAAGTGATAAAATTTGTAAAAAATAGTGTTTTACATATTTACCTAAAAATGATTCTTTTTTAAGAATCCCAAATATTAATCTTAAGGTTATATTATTATTATAAATCAAAATTTTATGTTAGTTTTTTCAAATTAAATTTGAAAAACATTATATTACAATAATTAAATAAAATCCAAAATTTGGTTGAAAACTTTTCATATTGTAAAATAGCTTTTTAAAATGTTAAATTTTCATTATTATTATTTCTTATCAATTAATAATTAATTTATTGATAACATATTATTCATGTAATGAATCGATTTTTATATTATCTAAACATAATATAATTAGTTTCTTAAAATTGAACACCAATTTTAGAGAAATGTATTTTTAAGTATATAAGGATTTTCATAGTTGTTATCACTATACTAACTAAACTCCATTCATATTCAAAGTGGTCATTATTTTATTTCTATAAATATTTCATAAAATGGATATTCTTGTTATAAGTACCCAATAATTAACATTACATAAACATGGGTTTTAGTAAATAATATTACATTATTTCACATTGAGGATTTTTTCAGGTTTAGAGTTTTAGAGAATTTAGTCATAACTATTACATAACAACTAAAATAATAAAAATTAGATACTTCTACTCAATATAAATTTTTTCAAACAATAAAACATAAAAAAGATATTTTTTTCAAAAAAATATTCATAACAGTAATCGTGACATTATGCTTTCTTGTACTCATCCTTTTACCTTATAAAAAACACTTTAAAACATGGGATGAGCACAAAAATCTTAGTAAGGGACATAAAATTAAGAAAGAAACTATTAGTCCATAAATACATGAAATCAATGAAAACATTCTCACAAAGATATAATTTTCACCCATAAAACATAAGCTCAATTCCTTATGTCATGAAATAATAAGATTTCTATAAAACTCTATATAAAACATAATTAAAAAAGTTAACTTGTGGCATCAATTTCATATCACTTTTACAATAGTTTTCATGGAAACATAGGTATTAATATACATTGATAAATTTTGAATACCCATAATTTAATATTCCCTTAATCACTTATGGGAGACCCTACCAATTAACTTTGTCTCATTACCCAATGCATTGGAGAGATATCATGGGATCACCCTCTCTAATTTTATCATGGAACCATCCACATTTATAAACTATTCCCATGAAAAATAACATAATCATAAAACATAAATCATTCAAAAAAGGACAATAACTTTTGAATCCACTTTTCATTTTTACAAAGCTGAACAATCAAAAATGAAAACTATTTATTTCAAAATAAAAGTGTAAACTTGTAACGTAATTTTAAAAAAATTAAAGAGAAATAAAATAGATAAATTAAATTCCTGAAATATATGTTAAAAAACTGTCTTTTTTAATTTTGTAAAAAATAGTTTAAAGAGTAACTTAAAAAGAGATTTTTAAAAGAAAGTCCCTTACCTTGAGTTCAACTCACCACACACAATATTTATGTTCTAGAATAATATACTAAAATTAAGTATTTAATTCCTTAATAACATTTTTAAATTTTATTATTACTTTTATATCATTTATTATCACATTTTAACCATTACATAATTATTTAAGTTCATGTCAGATGTTTTGTCAATATACAGTTCTTGTGTCCAAAATGAATTTGGTATAATGTGAATAGTCAAAGTGGTTTAAATTCCATCATATACATAATAATATTAATTAAATAACAATAAATTATATATATAAATTATATCTTTAAATCCATTCATTAAATATTTAAATGAAAAATAAAAAACGTTACAATCTTGGAGATGGTAAGACATACATACGCATGAGTAACGTTTTCATTTTTCCATGATAATTATGGAAGGAGAGAAATATTATGTTATATTTCTAGAATGATTATGATATAATTATTATAAAATCAATCATTTAAATATACTTATATATATTATCAATGTGATGTGGTTATAAAAACTAATCGTATCACTTCGTGGAGGTGATAGTTCACATGTACGCCCGAACAACGTTATCAATTTTATTCGTATGGAAAGTAACAATTTAATTGATATATTATTATTGTATAATTGAAAATATTTCATTAATATAATATATATATATATATTAATTACATAATTATAACCCATTTTGAGAGATGATGATGAAAAATGAATTATATCTGTTCGTGGTGGTGATAATTCACACATACTCACAAACAACTAATTCTTTTCCATTTGATGGAAGTGGAGATGGATTTTTGTTATGATATTAACATAATAAAATCTCAGTATATTGATGATACTATATTTTTTATTTAATCATTAGTTAATATTATTTGAATGAAGTGGAAGTATAAATAAACACTTAATTATAAATGATATATCTTATTCGAATGATCCCCTTTGATTATCACCTTACCACCTCTAAGGAGGGTGTTTTGAATATAATAAGGCCTCTATAATGTGGTTAGGGATTTAAGTAATGTATTTGGATATATATTGGCCAAACCAAAAAGGATTTTATTTGTGAATAATAGAGAAGAAATAGTTCCCTTTTATAGGAGAGGGGAGGGGAACTCTTGGAATTCTTCAAAATATTAAATGAATATAAATTATGTTTCTATTAAAAAATTTTAAAATAGATTTATTTAGAATACATGACACGTTTGCATAACAATAAAATCATAAAATAAAAATTATGAAATTTTTTAATAATTTTTTATCATTATCATTTTGTTTTAACACTTATTTTACCTTTCTAAATCTTACCGTGATATCATGTAATTAACATTTTTTTGGTTAATATAATAACTATAAAATAAAAGATGACCAATAAATGAGTCATTGATCAAAATTTTAGAATTATACCAATAATTCAACAAAATATTATATTTTTAGAAATTTTATATCATTAAACAAAATATTTTATATTTTAAAATATTATTAGTGTCAATTTTGACACTATTCATTTATTTAATTTTTAAAAATATCATCACAACATGATATATTCAAACCAACTCTTTAAAAATATATATTACATGTAAAATTAATCCATAAAATTTATGGATGAAATTAATTATATCATAGTATATTTATTTTTATAATTATAATATTATTTATTTTATTCTTTCATTAATTAAGAAATTACTATATCATCACTGTGTCATAATTAAATGTTATTATTTAATTTATAAAAATTATTAATAAATAACCATGGTTTAAGTAAATATTTTAAATTTATAAATAATATTTATAGTTTAATATATCCCATGTATAAACCCATATTACAAATACTTTACTTATTTAAAACAAGTATGTGATAAAATTATCAGTCCTTTGAATATAATATTATAAATGTCTTAAAGTCACCCAAGTGGATCCAAATGGACATAAAAGAGTCTCAAGGGATATTTTGGTTAAAAAAACAAATCTAATAAAATTAGGACAAGTTTTAGGGTAATTGTATATTTGTTACAATATTATTTTTACCATTAATTACCTTATTTTCCATTAACCATGTTAATAGAAAATATTACTAAATTTACTATTCATAATGCCAAAAATTAAAAAGGAATTATTTAAATAATTTGGAAATTATTATTAAAAATATATAATCCAATTTTATAAATTAAAAATAGGGAATTGGATGAAATTAATTAAAATTTAATCATGTTGGCAAAACGAGAAAATGAGATTTTAAAGTAAAAACATTCAAACGTTCCAAAACCTTTAATATCCAATTTCAATGTGAAAATTATTCTAATGGCCTAAATTGAATTAGATAATAAAAAAATGATATAATTATACTTTAAAACCAATAAAATGTATAATTTAACTCTATAAATAAATTTTATAAAAAAGCAGTTTTAAATTAAAATGCATTATTTTTTCACTAATCATCAAAAAATGAATCTTATAAGAAAAATTCAAAAAAATCATCCAATTTAAATGTTGGTAAAACCATTTAAAATAATAAATTTATTTTTTCATGTATAACTTATAAAATTTTCAGAAACTGGATTTAAAATAGGTGCACCATTAAAATGCGGTAAAACTCCCTTTTTTTTAAAAAAATACTGGTTTTATGTGTAAAATTGTATTTTTCCATATATAATGTCTAGAAAACATATAAAATGAATGTATAACATTAAATTAAATAAATATATATGTATATGTTAATTTCATTAAAATAATCCAAAAATAGTGATTTATTAATTTATTGGTATAAAACACACTTGTGCACATATAAATTGTTTTCCAGAAAAAAATATTCATTTATTTTAAAAAGGTGTTGACATTAAGTTATTATTTATTTTTCAAAAAATAATTAATTATTTATAAATGAGTGAACCATATTTTCATAATTTAGTTAATCCTATTCATTCCCACCATTCTAATAGTTAGGTTTTAATGACAACATTTAAATAATATTATTTAGTTGTTCATTTAAGCTCAATGTGGAATATCATATATGCTATTGTAAATAGTGTTTCCCATAAAAAAACTTGAGATGCTACATTATCCCCCACTAATAAATTGTATCCTCATAATTTGAACTCAGAATTGAAAACTAGGGGTTTTGAATTTTCAAAATACCATTATGGAAATCCCACATCAGAACAGCGGTTAATAAAACTTCCACTTTAAAAGAAAGAAAGAAAAGTAAAAAAGTCACCCGAGATAACACATACTAGGGTTATATATAGTAAAAAAATGGATATAAAAGAGAAACATAACCATCATGTTCTGATGAAGAGTGATATAAAACATGATCTGGAGAAAGTTATTGATCACAAAACCATAAGTCTGTGATGGGATAAATGGTCATTGATTTCTTCGTAAGAAAATTAAATAGATAATTTTTTATAAGATCATTTTCCAATATTTGAGGAATTATTTTACTATCTGAACTACGAATATAAAAAAATATAATTACTTGATAATTATAGTTTTATCTTTTAATAAATTTCTATATCAAACACATCTTTCCTCCAAATTATTAGTATTCAAGAATAATTTTTCACACATGAAGCACTAGAATAATCCTATTTATATTCGAATAATCCAAAAAATATTATATTTATATTACTATTTTCTTTAAAAATTGATAAAAACCAAAATAAATAGTATAAGAAAAGAAAATTCCCAAAAATTAGTATAACTTATATAATGAAAAATAACTTTATTCTCAAAAATTTAACATTAATACCAAAATATCAACACAGAACATTCACAAATAACTATTATTAATAATCCTCAAAAATATTCCAGACTAATATTAAAACCTAAAAATTATAAGTATTTAATCACATAGTCTTACCAAATAAATTTAAACATTTATCTCAAAATAACATCAATGAATCATGAAGTCTCATAAAAAAAAGTAACTTCCCTAGTAAACTACAAGATACAATGACGATTTCTATAAATAATCATCAGTCTAAAAAAATAAAAATCATAGATTATTCCAAAAATATAATTTAATCTCAATTCCTCAAATAAAATTCTATAGTATTATATTTACCTTAATCACATAGGATTCCCAAAATAGTAAACGCCTATTGATATAACATTATTCACTTAATTACTAAATCATTTTCAAATCCCAAGGTTATCTATTGAAAAAAACATATGTTCCCAAAATCATATTATTCTTCATTAATCAAATCATTTAACTAAAAATAAAAATTCATACCAACCAGGACTTCATGTAGGCTAGAGGTAGGCAATTAACCCTTGTCGCCCTTCAGTTGGGGGTTCAATTCATACATCATTTCCATACGCGTCGGGTTGTCACCGATACCACAGGTTGTACCTTTTTTTAATAATATATAAAACTTATAAAATTCAAAAAATATGATAAAATCATCAAAAATAACTATAACATGTTTTAACCTCAATGGTTATATTATTCCTTTAATTTTTTTATCCCAAAATGTAATACCCCAAAATAACCTCAAAATTAAAGATCATATAAAACCTAAAGGTTATCGATACCTTTATAATTATGACCACAAAATAAAAGATAATTCTTCCTAAAATAAAATTTTCACTAACAAACTTAATGGTTACATATAACACAAATTTTAAAAAACTCTTCTAATTTACTCCCATTATAATTCCCCAGTCTTAAACATTATATAATCTTGATTTGAGTAAAGAATTAATATTGATTCACATTAAGAAAAATTTTAGGATTAGAGTTTTATAGAATTAGGCCACAACTCGTACATTAAAACTAAAATATTACAATGTAGACACTTCTCCTCACTATCCATTTTTTCACAACCCAAAAAACTTTTAAAAAGAAACATGGTTTAATTTCTTTTTTAAATAGAATAACATTTCCATGATCCCATCCATAAATCTATTATTCTCTAAATACTATGAAATTCTCTTCCAAAACTTGGTATGAGCCTAAAAAGTTTAGTAAGTTATATAAAATAACGAATGAAAAACGTTAGTCCACAAATAATTATAAACCCATGAAATCATACTGTTCACCCATAAAACATAATCTCTTTAACATAATCCACGAAATCATACTTTTCACCTATAAAACATAATCTCTTTAACATAATCCATGAAATCATAAGATTCTTGAGAAACTCATAGAAATCATAAATCATAAAGGTAACTTTTGGAATACATATCATACTTACAGTGCATATTTCACAACTATGTAGGGAGTAACCTTCATGGTTACATTTTGAATACCTATCATATATATTCCCTAAATTTCATTAGAGAAACCTTATTTTTACCTCCTTCAGGTTACCTAATGCATTGGACAACTATTATGTGCTCACATGCCCTCAATTTATCATGGAACCACCCATATACAAAAACAACGCCCAAGAACCATAACATAATCATAACACATAAAACATGCATAAAAGAAAAATAACATTTCCAGATTGCAATCACAAGAGATTATTTCAATATATTGACATAACCAATCCATTATAAAAACAATTTAAATACCAAAATACATGAAAAGAGTATATGGTATTTATTTTTCTTATAAAAACATTACAACTTGTAGAGGAAGCTAAATATCAAATAATTGTTGTAGTGGTGGAAAATATCCTTGACACTGTGTATGTTAAAGAAATATTCCATTTGTCATTTAGTAAAATGATTGTTTGAAAAAGATTAATTTTTTAAACCGTTGAATGAAATTAGAAGTCAAAGGGATTTATTATATACTATATACAATAAAGTGGTGTATAATATCAATTTATTCCTTAATGAAAGGAGATTGAGACGAAGTCCCTTACCCCGAGTCTAAATTTCCTCGTAAAATCATTATATTATTGAATAATAAACATAGATTAATTTTTACTTGATTGAGAACATTTTTTCTATTTATTATTTCTTTTATATCAATTTTTACTATATTTTAAAAGTACATAATTATTTAAGTTCATATCGGATGTTTTGTCGATATTCAGTACTTGAGTCAAAAATGAACTTGGTTTTAATGTCACCAGTCCATGTGGTCATAAGTCTATCATCTATATAATCATATTCAAGAACTAATAATCACTTTTATATATGAATTATACCTTTATATTCATTAATTAAATATGGATATGAAAAATTGAACAATGTTATAATTATGGAGACGATAAGATTTATGTACGCATGAGTAATGTATTCCATTTTTCATTGATCATTTTTGAAATTAGGCAAATATTATTTTATCTTTCTAGAATTATCATAACATCATTAATATAATATTAATTGTTTAATCGTACTTATATATGTATTTATAATCATCATTGAATAGTTAATGTGGAGAATGAATCTCATCGTGTCATGGATACAGTAATTGATATGCACACATGAGAAACAATATAATTCAATTTAATAGTTAAATGTTACGTAATTGGATGGTATATTAATTAAAAAATCATTATAAATTCAAATTCATTATTTACATCCATTATACTCTTCTTTATATCCATTTGAAATAATGTATAGAAGAAAAATATTTTTCACCAAGGTGTGGAGATGGTAAGTCATACGTACGCACACATGGTGATATTATTTTTAGTATTATGGGTATAAGGATGAATATGGTTGTCCTATAACCATAAAAGTATCTCATAAAATATTAGATTATAGATTTATTACATTAGTATAGAAATAACTTTGAAAAAATAAGTAGAAGAAAAAATAAAACCAAAACACTTCAAAATGATACCTCTTATTCGGTTGATCGGCTTAGAAGAACACATTAACAACACTAAGAAGGGTGTTCTAAATAAAATAATGCCTCAATAATATGGGTAGTGTTTCTAAGAAAGGGTTTGGGAAGATCTTGTCTGAACCAGAAGGCTTTGGAAGTGTGAGTTTTAGAGAATATATGGTGCCTTTTTATATGAAAGGAAATGGGAACCCTTAGAAACTCATAAAAGTATTAAATTAATATAAATTCAAATTTGATTCTAAATGGTCCCAAACTAATATATTTCTTTGATAAGATGACGCTGGGTTGAATCCCCAATATCAAATAAGAATGATACAAGTTGTATTTTTTCAATACTTATCTTTTTGTTTTAACCCTCTTTAACTCTTACCATTTTATCAAGTAATTTACATTTAGATGGTTAAAATAATCAGCAAATAATGCCATAAGTCCAATGAATGATTCATTAATGGAATTTTTAGAAATTTATTAACCATTCAGACAAATATTATATTTTTTGGAATTATATATAATGTAATTAAATATTTTATATTTTCAAATATGAATTATGTCAATTTTGATTGTATTCATTAGATGGATTTTTTAAAATATCATAACAACTTGACTCTTTTGAAAAAATACATTACCTAAATACTAACATGTCACAGTCATCTAGAAAATTCGTGGATGACCAAAATATAACGTCCCAGTTCCAGAATCCACCCAGAGGCGCCCTGTACCCAGTCTCAAGCGCATTTCCCCTAAAGCAAGAGGCTACTAACTAGTAGTGAGGGCCTTGGTTGTGATAGTGTAGAACTATGTGCTCATTGGTAGAGTAACAAAGTAGAAGAGAAACAGATAACAATGGTGGGAACAATAATAATGGCATATAATAAAAAATAATGGAAGACTGAAAGTAATAACCAACTGGAGCACATATATGATGATGCATGATACATATGTCTAGGAAAGCATCAAAACACGTCACAATGATGAAATATAGTACTAAACCAAAGTACAAAAGAAAACAGTAAACAAATCCTCAGCATCGAAAGCCTCAACTTGGTCTCATGCTCTCCATCTGCAAAGCAGTCAAGTACCTGAAGTAGAATGGTGTTTGTCCTTATCTATACCTGCAATAATATAATCTGTTTAGGCCCAAAATAATGACCCAAATAGGGTGTGAGACTAAATCTCAGTAGGAAACAACTTAGTGATATGTTCCTAACAGTCAGTTAATATATATGGCAAGAAATAAGAAAAAGAAGTATTAAACAAGGAAGTACTCAACGGTAAACATTCTTACAGTTTCAAAGCATTCAAACACCACATATAAAGTAAGAAAATAATCACAAACAGGTAACCCTATGGGATTTTCTCACAGCCTAATCCCCTCTCATCCTACCTTTCAAACACAAGCAACCCTCTGGGAAGTATACATAGTCTAACCCCTCTGGTTCAACTTTAGCGCAAACTCTCTGAAGAAGCACTCAACATCAATTCCCCCTATAGTCTCGTATCGGTATCTAATAGGTGATCTGGGGAATCACTTATATCTCATTCCCCCTATGGCCTGTATCAAGGAACTATAGACACTCTGAGGAATCACTTACATCAATTCACCCTATGGTGTCACATCGTAATATTAAAAATAGACCCTCTAGAGAATCCCTCATGTTCACTCTCCCTATGGTCTACTAGGCCAGGTTCTCACGACCCTGGGTATGTCAAACAAGCACATCAATACATGAAAACCACAATAAACCTCAATTAATACTTGGATAAGCAATCCACATCATAAAAACATGTCAGATAAAACCCTTCCTCTTAAAATACTAGGTATTGAAAACAAAACAACATCCTAACAGGAAAAACTAGACCAAACGGTCAAAATAAGGTAACATGGGAAAAACCAAACAACCAAGGCATAAAATAAACATTAGGGCTAAAAACATGAACATGAAATACCCCGTTCAAGGGTATTTGTCACTTTGGCACATATAAATCAAAGATTAACTACGAAAAGGCACAAACCACCTACCTTGGATTTGTAGGATCGTTATACATGAACCTCAAGCCTTGAATCACCCAAGAACACTGTAGATCTAAAAAAACAACTAAAACTTTAACCGAAGATAAATATTGAATGAGGAGGAATGAAAAAATGAAGCTCTATAAGAATGAATAGCTTACTATGGCTATCCTAACGTAATCGATGATGGTGGATTCAGAGAATGGATACTCAATCGGGGGATCAGGGAATGATCATGGTTGTACTAACGCTCTTGGATAAATAAGGCGAAGAAGGAGTGTATTGTGTCCATCAAACGTGACCCCCGTCCATTTAATGAAAAAAAGAAAGTACATGGGGTTTACTTTCCTTCATCGTCCCCTGCATTAGGCGGTCTCCAGGTCTCCACACACGGCCGTGTGCACAGCCGTTACACTGACAGCACCCGGCTACCCATGGTAAACGAGTACATGTCGTGTACTCATAAAGTACACGCCGTGTACTAAAGAAATTTCCATAAATTCCTCTTTTTATTAAAAACACCAGAAAAAAAAAGAAAACATACCTAAAAAGATGATCCAGGTTCTTACAAATTTCCCCCCATAAAGAAATTTGTACTCGAATTTCCCTAACAAGGTCGCGTAGAAGAAGATTTCTCAAAAAGCTCTGACCACTAAGATCGTACATCGACTTCCCTCTCCCAAGTATTGTCATGTACATTCCTGTGCTAAGATAGCACTCATACCAGAGAAATAGACCGACCATAGAGAACCTTCACACTTCAATCAACAATCCAGATAGGATTCTCCTCGAACGGGGAGTCCACCTCTAACTGAACCACCTCGGGTTGAAAAAAATGAGATGGGTTTCAGAAGTAACGTTGAAGATGAGAAACGTGGAAGACTTCATGCATATCCCGGTACCTCTGAGGTAACTAAAACTGATAGGAAATAGACCCGACACTCTAAAAAACATCAAACGACTCGATGTACCTTTTCGAAAGCTTACCTTGTCTCCTAATCCTCCGGTGTCCCAACCTCAGTGTGACATGTAGGAAAACATGATCTCCAAACTCAAACTACAAAGGTCGTCTCCAATGATCATCATAAGACTTTTGTCGAGACTGTGTAGTATCCATACTCTACCAAATCAACTTTATCTTTTCGGTGGTCTCCTATACAAGACGTGGTTCCAACATAGCTGTCTCTCCTACCTCCAGCCAACATAAGGGTGATCAGCATGACCTACCTTACAAATCCTAATAAGGTTCCATCTGAATAGTTTCTTGAAAAGTATTTTTTTATGAAAATACCACAATAGGTATGTGTTTCTCCCAAGAACCACCAAATTATAGGATGCATGCTCGAAGCATGTTCTCAAGCACCTAAATCGTACGCTCAGACTGTCCATCTGTCTGGGGATGGTAAAATGTACTCAAAAGTACCTATATACCCAAAGCCTTATATAATCCTTTCCAGACCTAAGAAGTAAAACTTGCATCCCTATATGATATAATGGAGTGTGTAACCCCATGTAAATGTACAATCTCTTAGGTGTACAGCCTTCCTAGATCATCAACACTGAAGGTTTCCTTGATCGGAAAGAAGTGAGCAACCTTTGTGGGTTTGTCAATGACAACCCAAACTACATCATTCCCTCGGGGTGACCTCGGAAAAAACTCTCATGAAATCCATCATTTCATCATTCCACTTCCACTAGGGAATAATTAACTACTAAAAAATACCTACTAGTCACTGATACTCCACCTTCACCTGAAAACAGGTGGAACACCTCATTACAAAACCAGTAACGTCTCTCTTCATACCTGGCCACTAATACTGCTGGTGTAGATTACGATACATCTTGCTGATACCAGGATGAACTACCCAAACTGAGGAGTGAAAGTCCCACATCAATTCCTTGCGTATGTCTACTGACACCCATACATGCCCATGAAAATGCAATATCTCATCCTCGGCTATGGTTCATATAAGAATATGGTTCTCTCCTGACATACTTTCCAAGAGGAATAGGACTTCGGAATCTAATAGCTGCCTCATTCGCACTTGGTCAAGTTCAGTAGAGGTAACAACTATAGAAGTAAGAAACGTCTTCCCCTGTCTGTTGTGAACCTCCAAATTCATCTCAAAGAATAGATCCATAAGATGCCACTCACTACTGTCCTCCTGAACTGCCTATATCTGAGTCCTCCTTCTCAACTCATCAGCCACTGCGTTTCCTTTTATAGGCATATAGGAAAGCTCAAAGTCAAAAGACTAAAGGTACTCAACCCACATTAACTGTCTCAAATTTAGGTCACGATGAGTGAAGATATACTTGAGACTTTTGTGGTCAGTGAAAACCACAAAATGATCTCCAAGAAGATAATGTCTCCAACAACGTAAAGCATGGACAACTGCAGCCGGCTTGTGATCGTGTGTCAGATAATTCCTCTCATGTGGCCTCAACTGCCGAGACCCATATGCAATGTCTCTTTCCTCATGCATAAGCATAGATCCCAAACTGATACCTAAAGCATCATAATATACAGTATAGCTCTTACCCGGATCGGGAAATACTAGTATCGGTGCTGAATTCAACATACCTTTCAGCACCTGAAAGGCTGACTCACAACAATCTAATAATAAGAAATTTGCACCCATCTTAGTTAGGCCCATCAGTGGTGCTGATAAGTGTGAAATGTCAAGTATGAAACTTCTGTAGTATCCAGCCATCCCTAGAAAACGTTGTACCTCAAATACATTCTTAAACTTCTCCCAGGAAACTACTCCTCTCACTCTATCTGGGTCTACTGATACTCTGGTATCCGAGATAACATGACCCAAGAAGTGAACCTGGTCCTTCCAAAAGTGGCATTTTGAGATCTTAGCATATAACGGATTCCCTCTAACTGTACTCAAAACAATCTCATGATGGGTAGAATGGTCGTGTAGAGTGTGAGAGTACCCCAAGATATCATCCATGAAGACTACCATGAAAGAATACAAGTATGTATGGAACACTCGATTCATTAGTTCCAGAAAACTACAGGCATGTTCTTGAGACTGAATGGAATAACCACATACTCATATAGACCATACATACTTAGAAATTCTGTATGGGGTATTTCAGATGGTCTAACGCGTAACTAATGATAACCTGATCTAAATTCAGTCTTTGATAACACCTGGGATGCTCGAAGTTGATCAAACAGATCATCAATCATCGGCAAGGGATATAAGTTATTGACCATAAAATGGTTCAAATTTCAATAATTCACACAAAGTATGAGGGTATTGTCCTCCTTCTTCGCAAACAAGACAGGTGAACCCTAAGGAGAAGTACTGGGTTGGATAAAACTCTTTTCCTGCAACTCCTCCAACTACTTCTTGAGCTCCTGCAACTTTGATGTAGCCATCCTATATGGAGTAATGGACACCAGTGCTACTCCTAGCACAAGATCAATAGAAAAGTCCAGATCCTGCTTCGGAGGAAAAAATTAAAAGACCTCTGGAAATACATCCCAGAAATGATCCAAAACTAGGAGAAAGTCCATCTTTGAAGTCCCCTAGTCATCCAGATATAGACTAGTAATCTGGTTTGTAACTCCTCCCAACCCATGATGCTCAGGTCCTACTCTACTCGCATGGAAATCCCATTAACCCTTATGAAGAAATGATATGCCCATTGGTGATGAGAAACTCATCCTACGACAATAGAAGTCAACAACAGCCTAGAAGGGAACTAACCAGTCTATTCTAAGAATGAAATCATAGCCCATCATAACTAAGACATAGAGGTCCCATAAGAAGTGACACCCACAAACCTCAAGAGGGAACTCCTTGCACTATCGTACACTAGCTATTCTATCCCCCAACGGAGTTTGTAACGTCAAGATATCCACAGAAGAAAAGATACAAAGACCAAGGCTATCCATAACCGAAATAGATATAATGCTATGGGAAGCCCCTGTATCGAAAAGAGCAAAAGCTAAAACTGAGGCAACAAGAATTGTACCTTGAACTGTAGAGGGTCTGAGATCCTGATCCGGCAGGGTCTACTCTACTACAAAAGTTTGTCCTGTATTGTGGCCTTGAGACCCTGCCTGACTAATTTCAGCTGATCCACCGTGCTGTCGCTGAAGGCCTAGTGACTGACTACCATGGCCATGACCTCCACCTCATCCTGAACAACTGGAAGAACTCTAGTTCCCAGACTTATGAGAAAATGGTGATGTTTTTCCTATATGAGGAGTCATAGAATAACCCCTGTCACCAGATGCTGGAGAGAAGATCTGACAGAAGTGCTAAAGGTGACCCATATTGCCGCAATATCGGCACTACACTGGGTCTCTCATGCAATGTGTCCTCGCATGCCCACTCTTCCCGCACTGGTAGCACACCACCTAGATACCAGAAGAAGTGTATCACCTCATTGTATCACCATGCAAAGACCCCTGTGGCAATTCCTACTGTCAGTAGGAGGGATACTAACTCCATATGTCGAACCATCTGGGATCACAACTCCAGAATCCCTCAAATTGCACTCCTTGATCAGCGCCTGGTTGACTATAGAAGTGATGGAAGTAAACCTGAATATGTTCACCTGATATCGGATGTTGTGTCTGAGACCATCCTCAAAATTTCTTTCCAGAAATAAATCATCACCTCTTGGAATAGGTGTGAAGTGTTGCAGATCAGCTAAGCGAGAAGAATACTCAATAATAGAAAGAGTACCATGCTCTAGACTCATTAAATCTTTGGATCGATTGACCCTCAAAGTCTCCGGGTAGAATTAGTCGTAGAAGGTATTATAGAACTCATCCCATGCCATAAACTACTGGTGTCCCACCTGTGAGATCGAATCCCACCATATCTTTTTAGAATCTCGAAGCATGTACGTAGAGAGCTTCACCCTCCTCTATGGAGGAGTCTCTATATGCTCGAAGATAGAAAGCATGGATTTCAATGATGAATCTACAGCCTGAGGTCCTCTTTCCTTGGTGAAAGTGGGAGGATACTACTAATAAAAGACCTGCGTCTTCTCTACCATGGATGGGGCAGGAAGCGGTACTCCACAGAATGTCTATATGAACCTCATAATTTCCTCTTGGAACTTTTCATCAACACCTATGTCCGGAATAACGGCTGGTGCCGAGACTGGAAAAACTGGAGGATTTGTTAGAAGTCCTTGATCAGCCATGTCCGGTGTCTGATCATTGACCTGTAACTATCAGACAACCAGAGGATGTCTCAGTGGGATGACTCTGCAAGGTCAAGTGTACACCTTAGATCAAGATTAATAGGGACTGAAACTTATAAGTGTGAGAAGGGAACAAGAGAAAGAAAAAATTCAAGTTTTTTTTTTCAAAACATGGATACACAGCATGTATAATGACTAAACAAAATGTTCCCTTAAACCTTCACATGGGTGTGTACTTTTTCCAACCCAGGTCATGTAACACCCCATACACACAACGTGTTGTCCTAAAACATGGTGTGTACTTGAATCCTCTTTCCCTGCCCGAGTTCTTCTACACAGTTATGTTACACGATTCTCCTAGAACGAGACGACATGGCGTGTTAGTTCCATACGATGTGTGTACTAGATGAACATAACCCACCCGCGTTGCTAGTCACACGGCCAGTAACACGGCTCACTCTACATGACATGTTGGTTCTAGACACGGTGTGTACTTGAAAGGTTTCACCGACCCGTGTTGTTCGCTACATGGCTGGATACCTGGTATACACTACACAGCATATTCAAACATGGCATGGGTGGACACAAGGTCTAAATAAAACGACATTTACAACCGGTACATGGAATGTTCCACCAAATATTTCGGAACCCCGTTTCACTGAACACACCATCACTGGCACAATTAGAGACTACACGGCATGTACATACAGTACATGGAGTGTACTCAAGAAAAACAGTTCCTTCCTGAATAGAAGGACACATGACGTGTATTCATCATTACACACCGTGTATTCTAGGTTCTTCTAGACAGTAAGACTCAAAAACTACTTTGGAACACATAAAAACACTAAAACGAACATTAAAGTTCCAAATTTTGATCTGTGAGGGCCCATACTCCCTGGGAATCAAAGTTCAACATCTCATACATGTCGTAAACAAGGATAGAGGTGCAATGATCAACCAAATTTCAGCCTATGAGGGCTCATAACACCTCAAGAACAAATATTTGGAATTCATTGAAACAAAAACTTACACAATTCAATACCCTATCAAAAGCAGGTATTCTATCAAGGAATCTATCAAAATAGAAATCATATCTAGCACAACATATATAACAACAACATGCAATTACTAATTCACCCTAAATGGCATGGCATGAATTCATGACCTATGATTTTGAATAAGTTCCTATTTGATTCATGAGAGGTCATACCCACATATCATCGAGTTGCAACAGAAATAGAACCTCAATAATATCAACAATAACAACACAAAACATGTGAATCACACAAATGGTGAAATAAAATCAACTGTAATAATTGAAAAACCATAATAATGTCAATAATGAGATAAATTGACTATTCCCTATACACGGGTTAGCTTCTCCCAGACACAACTTATTACCAAGTACCTATTTCTTCCTATCCCTGGATATAAGATCCAAATAGTAAATCAAGAAGAAAAAATTCCTCTGATACCACATTGTAATGTCCCAATTTTGGAAGCCGCCCAGAGGCACCCCATACCCGGTTGGTCACATGGCCTCAAGTGCATTTTTCCTAATTCCAGAGGCTGCCAACTAGCAGCGAGGGCCTTGGGTGTGATAGTGGAGAAACTATGCCCTCATTGGAAAAGTAACACAATAGAAGATAAATAGATAGCAAGATTGGAAACTGTAATAATGGCATACAACAATAAACAATGGAAGACTGAATGTAATAAGCTGTTAGAGAACATATATAATGATGCATGATACATATGTATATGAATGAAGCCAAACACGTCACAATGATGAAATAAAGTACTAAACAAATGTATTAAAGAAAATAGTAAACAACTTCTGAGCATCGCAAGCCTCATCTTGGTCCCATGCTCTCCAGCTCCAAAGCAGTTAAGTACCTGAAGTATAAGGTCGCTTGCCCTTATCTATACCTAAATCAATATAATCTTTTTGGGCCCAAAAGCATGACCCAAACAAGGTGTGAGATTAAACCCTAGTAGGAAACCACCAAGATGTCTATTCCTTACAGTTAGTGAATATATATATAGAACGAAATAAGCAAAAGAAGCAATAAACAAGAAAGTACTCAACAGTATACATTCCAATAGTTTCAAATCATTCAAACACCACATATCAAGTAAGAAGATAATCACAAATAGGTAACCCTCTGGGATGTTATCACAACCTAATCCCCGTCGGGTCCTACCTAGAAAACACAAGAAACCATATGGGATGTACACACTGTCAAACCCCTCTTGTTCAACTTTAGCAAAGACTCTCTGAGGAAGCACTCATTGTCAATTCCCCCAATAGTCTCGTATCAGAAACTAAAAGGCCCTAGAGTGAATCAATTGAGTCTCATTCCCCCTATGGCCTGCATTGAGGAACTACTGACACTCTGAGGAAGCACTTACGTCAATTCCCTTTTATGGCCTCACATCGTAATAGTAAAAATAGACCCTCTAGAGAATCCCTCACATCCATTCTCCCTATGGTCTACAACACTAGGTTCTCACGACCCTGTGTAAGTAAAACGAGCACAAAAATTCATGGAAGCCACAGTAAACCTCAAGGACTACTTGGATAAACAATCTATAGAATAACAACATGTTAGATAAAACACTCCATCTTAACAATACTAGGTATGGAAAACAAAGCAGCAACCTAACAGGAAAAACTAGACCAAACAGTCAAAATAAGAAAACATGGGGAAAACCTCCATAGAATGGAAAAATAAACCCTATTCACCACATATAAACTCTATCCAAACAACCAAGGAATAACATACAAACTTTGGGGACAAAAACATAAACATGCAATACCTCGTTCAAGGGTATTGGGAACCTTTGCACATATAACTCAAAGACTAACTATGAAAAGGCCCAAACCACCTACCTCGGTGTTGTAGGATCATTATACGTGAACCTCAATCCTTGAATCACCCAATAACACTATTGATCTACAAAAACTTCTAAAAAGTTTAACCAAATATAACTCTTTAAATAGGAGGAATTAGGAAATGAAGCTCTAGAAGAAGGAAGAGGTTACCATGGTAATCCTAACACAATTTATTGTTTTCAATTCAGAGAACAGATGCTAAATCGGGGGATTGGGGAATGATCATGGTCGTACGGATGCTCTCAGACAAAGAAGGCGAAGAAGAAGCATGTTATGTCTGTCAGATGTGACCCCGATCTGTTTAATAAAAAAATGAAGTACACAACATGTACTTACCTTCACCAGCCCCTACATTAGGCGGTCTCCAGGTCACTACACATGTCCATGTCCATGTGCATGGCTGTTACACTTCCGGCACTTGGTTTCCGGCAGTAATTGAGTACACGACATGTACTCATAAAGCACACAACGTGTACTTAAGAAATTTCAAGAAATTCCTCTTTTTCATAAAAACACTAGATAAAAGAAAACATACCAGAAAAAGAAGATCCATATTCTTACACTAAATTATGACAAATAAAATCTATTTCAATATTTATCATATCATTTATTTGATTCTTTCATTAATTAGAAAATTACTACATCATCTTTGTCTTATAATTAAATTTAATTATTTAATGTATAAAAATTATAAATAAAATACCATGATGTGGGTAATATTTTTACATTACTAATGAATATTTATAGTCCAATAGATCTATTATATAAAACTATATTAAAATTGTTTTAGTAAGAAGATATATGTTTATAACATGTTTTCCTTTACATTATATTAAAGGTAATAAATGTCATAATCACATCTAAGTGGCTTCAAAATGACAAATTTTCATCCAAAGGGTTTTCTTGGTCAGAAATAACTCATCCAATAGGATTAGAAAAATTACTAGGGTAATTTTATATTATTATAATTTTTTAACCCCTATTTACGTGATTTATCCTTTAACTATGGTAAATAAAATTCTAAAGTTACTATTCAACAAAAAATATTTTGATCCTATTAAGCCAAATTTTTTCATACTAATTAAAACCATGTATGTTATTTTTTAAAAATTCAATTTACAGAAGATGAAAAATTAATTATAAATTAATCCTGTTGTTAGAATGAGAAAACAAGTTTTAAAAAAAGTAAAAACCATCAATATATTAACACATGTTTATATCAAATTTCAATGAGAAATTACAACCAATGAAAAATCTTGGATTAAATTATAAAAACATAATCTAAATATTCTTTTAAATCTATTCAAATTATAATATAATAATACAAATAAATAAGATGAAAATGTAGTTTTGAATTAAAATGATGTATTTTTCACTATTCATTAAAATATGAATTTTATCAGAAAACTACCAAATTTTAACCAAAGTGAATTTTGATGTCTGGATTCCAAATAAGTAGTTTATTTTGTAAAATAGAACATACAAAAGTTTAAAAAACTAAATTTTAAAAGGTTTCACCATCAAATGTGGTAAAAATTCATTTTAAGAAATATTTGAGTATTTTATGCTTAAAATTAGATTTATTCTTCTTTTAACCTACAAAATTAATTAGGAAAAAGTAAAACCATTTAATAAACACATATAAACACTATATATTTAGTTATTTCCTTTTTTCCAATACGAAGACTATGAAATAACTACCATTTAAAAGAATAATATTAATAAAGAATTATTTTTTAGTACAACTTAGTCTTGTGTGTAACAAAAGATTTTGGCTAAACCAGTTGTTGCAGGTTGGGTATGCTATCAAACAAACAATCACCATTAATGTAAAATTAATATATTTTTTATAAATATAAATATAAATGAAAATTTCTTATTCTCTAATTTCCTAGGATGCTACATCCTTCCCTTATTTTGGAAATTGCGTCCTCGCAATTTTCAATTTGGGCTTCATAACTAAGTTTTCACTTTTCAAAATTACTTCATGGAAATACCATATTGTAAAAATAGTCAATAAAACCTCAAATTTAAAATAATGAAAGGGAAGTATGAAGATCACATGAGATAACATAGACTATAATTACATGTAGGCAAACATAGATATGGAAGAAAATCTAATCATCATATTCTGATGGAGAGTGATAGAAAACACGATCTAAAAAAAGTTAATAATCAAAAAACCAAAAACTTGTGATGGGTTAAATGGTCTATAATTTCATGGTAAGAAAAGTAAATGGAAAACATTTTTTATTTATGACACATTTCATAGAGTAGTGAAATTCATTTACTACTAAGACTAAGATCATAAGTAAATAAACTTACTTGACTAGTAGAGTTTCATCCTTTAATAAAATTCCACCACAAACTCATCCTTTTCCCCAAACGATGAGTATTTAAGAGGATTTTTTACGCCTTAAACAATATAATCAACTTCTATAGTATCAAATAATTCACAAAATATTAACTATATATTTTGCCTATATTGAAATTTTAACAAAAAATATAGTGAGGATAAGATAAAACAATTATACAAAAAGAATAAACCATTGTATAAAAAAACTATTCTTAATCTCTAAAATTAAATGGTAAAACTGAAAGTTCAACATAAACCATTAATTAAATAACCAGACATAAAATTACATAAAATAAACCAAACTAATATTAAAGCCCCAAATTAGGAAGGGTTTTATCACATAGTCTTCCAAGATAAATTTTAACATGTTTCTCTAAATAAAATCGATCACTCTTAATGACTCAAAGAAAAAAGTAATTTCCCTAATCACATATTATCTAATTTAGGTTAATCATTTCTATAAATAAATTGAATCAACACAAGTCCCCAATAAAATCATAGATTCTTCCAAAATATAATTCAATCATTAATACTTTATTAAAATCACATATTATTATATTTAACTTAATTATACAGTGTTCCCAAAATAGTGAATATATTACAACATTGAAATTATCATGTATTCCCCAAATAATTTTCCAATTTTAACGATATCTATTTGAATAAACACAAGTTACCAATATAAACTAATTCTTATTCCATAAAATCATTTAGCTAAAAATAAATTGTCACACTAACTAGAGATTCACATAGGCCAGGGGTAGGTGATGAACCCATGCTGCCCATCAGTTGTGGGTTTGATTCCCACAACCTTACTAGACGTGATGGGTTTTTACCCATTCTATAGGTTTTACTTTCTCTAAAACTATATTGTTTTTATAAGATTCTAAAAAATAAGATAATTTCCTAAAAATAATCCTAATTTGTTTTAACCTCAAAGGTTATTTCATAGCTACATTTTGAAACCCAAAAAGTAATTACCTTTAATCACCTCAAAACAGAAGTTCATATGAATCCATAAAGGGTATATTTTTTTTATAATTATGTCTAAACAAGAAAAGATAATTCTTCCTTGAATTACATTTTTAAATAACAGACTTTAGGGTTACACATACTAGAATTTTTTTCCAAAGTAATCACATCATCGAAAGAGCATTAACACATTTTTACATTTCATCAACCTATAATCCACCATAACTCATGAATCCCTTATATGGAGACTTCTTAATCAATATTCATTCTTCATGAACCCTTAACCATGCTTTTCCATCTTATTACTTAATAATTATTTCCTAAAAACAAAAACATAAATCATGTCCTAATATTCAATAATGAAAATACATGAGACAAGAAATAATACATACCTTTCATAGGTTATTTTTAGTTTTTCAATCTTAAATTGGAATGGAACTAGGTATTGCTAAAAATATATTTGTATGGTGCTGTAGATCCCATTCCTAAACCTTATTCACAGGACACCTATTTTCATAATGACTATACTCCCCATATTTGAGACATTAAATAGATAAATTGGAATGAACTTATTTCTCTTTCCTGGAGTCAACTAAACACTTCCTTTTTACTTGGAAGGTTAATTCTTTATGACCTTAATTTACACATTTATAACATCTTACCACCCCTTTAAAACTTTTTACTTGGTGTTTATTGCCACATTCGTGAGACATATGTCATTGAATATACATACCATTGTGACCATTATTACCTGAACATCCATAGGGATTCATTTCTATCATATATGATGCATTATAAAAATCACCAAGGTTCAAGTGGTTAATCATTACTCTAGATAGTTAGTTTAGAATAAACATGAGATTTATCATTTTATATCCCATTTTATTCAGTTTCTTATGTATAGAACCACCACATTTTCCTTCACATCTATTGTTACTTTGGGGCCTTTAGATCCAGCCATTTACTAAAACCAAAAAGTGTTGTTGTGAGTATATTAATAAAATCATCATATATTATAATATGAGGAGGATAAACACTAAGATATAATTATTTATTTTATCTCAAACTCATTAAATTTTTCTAAAATAACTATGACTCTTTCTAATATGCTAACCATTGTGGTTATATAAAACTTATCACTTGTGCTTAAATAATACCCTAACCACTAAATTTATCTAAACCAACCATTGATACCAACATTAACGTCCTATCCTTAAACATGTCATAATATTGATTTTATGTCAAGAATTTACATTGATTCACACTGAGAATCTTTTTAGGTTTATAGTTTTAGAGAATTAGGTCATAACTGATACATAACAACTTAAATATTACAAAGTAGACACTTATACCCACTATGCTTTTTTTTCATAAAACAAAAACATTTAAAAGGAAATATGATTTAGTGTCATGTTTAAACAACATAACTTTTCCTTGATCCTATACTTAACTCCATTATTCTTTAAATCCTATAAAAAACATTTAGAAAACTTAGTATGAGTAAAAAAATCTCAGTAAGGTATATAAAACTAGGAATGATAAACATTAGTCCCTGAATACTTATAAACCCATGAAATCATACATTTCAACCCTAAAACAAGGGATAATTAACATACTCTGTGAAATCATAATATTACTGAGAAACTCATAGAAATAATAAATCATAAAGGTAACTTGTGACATCCATATCATACTTACACTGTAACTTTCACAACCACATAGGGAGTACCATTCATGGTGATGTTTGGAATACCCATCATAGTATATTCCCTAAATCTCTTAGGAGAAAACTTATTGTTTAACTCTTTCACATTAAAAAATGAATTGGAGATCTCTCATGGGCTCACCCACCCTTATTTTATCATGGAACCACCCAGATTAATAAACAATGCCTAAGAACCATAACATAATCACAACAGAGAAAACAAGTATAATGAAAAAATAACATTTCCATATTGCAATAATAAGGGATAATTTAAAGATATTGACATAATAAATCCTTTACCAAAAACATTTTAATTACCAAAATACATGATAAGGGTATATGTTATTTTAAAAAAATATTACAAATTATAGAGGAATCCAAATATCAAATAATGATTTTGCTGTAGAAAACGTCATTGTCATCGAGAATGTTAAATAAAATATTTTGTCATTTAGTAAAATGCCTCATAGAAAAATATTATTTTTTCAAACCATTGAATGAAATTATAATTCAAAGGGTTTTATTATAAACCATATAAAAAAAAAGTGGAGTATAATATCATATTGTGCCTCAATGAATGGAGATTGAGATGAAGTCCTTTACCTTGAGTCTGATTTGTATTGTATAATATTTATATTCTAGAATAATAAAATTAGATTAATTTATAATTTCATGATAATAATTTTCATGTTAATTATTTATTTTATATCACTTTTTACCATTTTATAAAAATTACATAATTATTTAAGTTCATATCAGATATTTTGTCGATATTCAGTACTAGAGTCGAAATTGAACATGGTTTTAATGTCACTAATCCATGTGGTCGTAAGTCCATCAGATCTAAGATAATATTAATGATATTAAAATAAATTTTATATATCTATTATAATTTTATATTCATTCATTAAAAATGGATATGAAAAATTGAACAATGTTACAGTCCTGGAGATGGTAAGCCATATGTACGCATGAGTAACGTTTTATATTTTTATTTGTTTATTATGGAAATAAGGTAAATATTATTTTATCTTTCCAGGTTTATAATAACATAATTAATACCATATTAATCAATTAAATTACTTATATATGTATTTATAATCATCATTTTATAGTTAATGTGGAGAATGAATCTCCTTGCGTCGCGGAGACGGAAATCCGTACGTATGCACAAGCGACAATATCATTAAATTTAATGGTTAAATGGTATGGATTTGGATGGTATATTAATGAAAAAAATCATTATAAATTAATACAAATTATTTAAATATCTTATAATAATCTTTATATCCATATAAATAAAGTATATATGATAATAGTTTTCACCATGACATGGAGATGGTAGGCCTTACATATACTCACATGGTGATATTGTTTTTTGTAGGATGGGTATAAGGATGATTATTTATTTACCACAACCATAACAAGATGTCATCATATAATAGATTCCAGATTTATTATATTAGTATGTAAACAACATAGGAAAAGGAATAATAAGGAGAAATAAAATAGAAACACTTAAAAATGATACCTCTACTTCAGTTGATCACCTTTGAAGAACACCTTAGAACCACTAAGAAGGGTGTTATGAATAATATAATCCCTCGCAAATGTGGTATTTGATTATAGGAATAGTTTTGGGTAGATATTGGCCTAACCAAATGGATTTAAAAGTGTGAGTATTAGAAAATAGAGGGTGAACCTTTTTATAGGATAGGGAAGGGGAACCCTTGGAAACTCTTAAAATTATTAAATTAATATAAATTAAACTTAGGTTATAAATGGTCCCCAACACATTTATTTATAATATAAGATAATTTTTGGTTGAATCCCCATAATCCAATAAAAATTATAAAAGTTTCACTATTTTTAATCCATATATTTTCGTTTGAACCCCATTTAACTCTTACCATTTTATCAGTTAATTTTCACTTAAAAGATTAAAATTATTAAAAATTCATGAAAAAGTCCAATGAACGACTAATTAATGTAATTTTGCAGAAATATCCAATCACATTGGCAGAATCTTACATTTCTATGAATTTTATATCATTTAATTAAATATTTTATACTTTAAAATATGAATTATGTTAATTTTGATAATATTCATTAGATGACTCTTAAAATATAATAACAACTTCATTCCATTGAAAAAAATAAATTAAATAAACCCTAACGTGTCATAGTCATTCCAAGAATTCATGGATAGCATAAATTTATGAAAATAATATTTATTTCAATATTTATTATATCATTAATTTGACTCTTTCATTAATTAATTATTTACTACATAATCTTTGTTTAATAATAAAATTTAATTATTTAAGGTGTAAAAATTATAAATAAAATACCATAGTGTAAGAAATATTTTTATATTTCTAATTAATATTTATAGTCGAAGATATAACTTATATAAAACCATATTAATATTTTTAGTAAGAATATATATTTTTATAACATGTGTTCTCTTACTTTAACATTAAAGTTATAAGTGTCAAAATCACACCCAAGTGGCTTCTAAATGCCATATTTTTGTCCCAAGGAGTTTCTTGGTCAGCTATAACTCATTTAATTAGATTAAGAAAAGTATTGGGGTATTTATATATTTTTATAATAATATTTTTACCCTTATTTACCTGATTTACCCTTTAACCATGGTAAATAAAATATTAAAGTTACAATTCACCAAAAATTATTTTGAGACTATTAAACAACATTTGTCATAATGATTATAACCATGTATGTTATTTTTTTAAAATTCAATTCATAAAAATGGAAAATTTAAATTATAAATTAATCCCATTTTCAGAATGAGAAAATGGGTTAAAAAATATAGAAACCATCTAAAGATTAACATGTGTTTATATCAAATTTCTATGTGAAATTACTTTTATTCACAGAAATTGGATTAAATGATAAAAACATAATATAAATGTTTTTTTAAACAAATTCAAATGATAATATAATAATAGAAATATATTAGATGAAAAGGCTCTGTTGAATTAAAATACCATTTTTTACTATGCATTTAAATATGAATTTTATCATTAAAATACAAAATTTTAACCAAATTAAATTTTGATGTCCTAATTCCAAATAATAAGTTTATTTTGTTAAATAAAACATATAAAAGTGACAAAAACTATATTTAAAAAGTTTTCTCCATCAATGGGTGGTAAAACTACATTTTAAAAAATATTGATGTTTTTTATTCTTAAAATTGGACTTATTCTCATTTTAAACCTCTAAAATTAATTAGAAGAAAGTAAAGGACATTTAATAATAACGTATAAACATAATATAGTTATTATTATTTTTTCCCACTAATAAAATGAATAAGCGATAAAAACCATTTTAAATAATAATATTAATAAATTATTATTTTTTGATACAACTTAGTATTGTGTGAAACATAATATTTTAGAGAAACCCATTATTTTGTGTCAGGTATGCCATTAGAAAAACCATACCATTTAACGTAAAATTAATATCTTATTAATATATATTAATAGATATGAAAATTTTATATTCTATAATTACCTGGGATGTTACACCCATCATCAGAATACTATTAATACTTTTAAACATTTCATTATCCTACAATCTACAATAAATCTTAAATTCCAAATATATAGAATTATTAATCATTTAGAATTATTCATGATTCCCTAACCATGATTTTCCATATTATTCCTTAATAATAATATCCTCCAAAAAACATGAATCATGTTCTATGAGTCAATAGTGTCAAAACATGATCCTAGAAATAATCCATACATTTCATATGTCATTTTCAGCTTCCTCATCTTAAATTATATTAGAATTAGGAATTTCTAAAAATATATTTGTACAGTCCTACTGATCTCATTTGCGACCCTTATTTGTACGATATCTATTTTAATAATGACAATACTCCCTAACATTAAAAAATTCAGTTGAAAACTCAGGAAGATCTTTTTTCCCTTTTATGGAGTAAACTGAAAAATTCCTTTTTCTATGGTTTATTATTTCTTTAGGACATCCATTAGAACATTTAAATAATCTTCTCGTTCATTTAAGAAATTATTCTTAGTGTTTCATTCCACATCCTTGAATCATATGTCATAAAATATATTTACCTTTAAGATAGTTGTTACTTGAAGTTCATAGGTATTCATTTCTCTCATATATGATGCATTAGAAAAATATCCATGGTTCAAGTGGTTAATCGTGACTCCTAATAGTTGTTCTATAATAACTCCAAGATTTATCATTGTCACTCTAATTTTATTTCATTTCTTATTCATATATGCACTGTATTTTCCTTCCCATCCATTGTTACTTTTGGACATTTTAGATCCATCACTTTACTAAAAGAAAAAAGGTTAGTGTGAGTATATAAATAAAATCATCATATACTATCTTATAAGGAAGATAAACACTATGTTATCCTTATTTATGTTATCTCAAACACATTTAATTTATGTAAAATAACTATTAATATTTCTATTATGACAACCATTTTGGTTATATACAACTTATAACTTATGCTTAAATAACCCCATAACCTCTAAATAAATCTAAACTGACTTGTCATACCAATTATAAGAAACCGAACATTAATATTACATAAACATCGGTTTTAGTCAAGAATATTACATTATTTAATATTGAGGATATTTTTCGGTTTATATTTTTAGAGAATTAGTACATATATATTAAATAAGAACTCAAATATTACAAAGTATACAATTATAATCAATATACATTTTTTTCAAAATAAAACTTCAAAATCACAATTTTTTCATAAAAAATATTCATAACATTCATCTTGACTTCCTCCTTTATCTTACCCATCCTTATACCCAGGGAAAAACATTTTAAAACATAGGATCAGAAATAAGAGACTAGTAATGGACATACAATATAGAAGGAAACCATTAGTCTATTAATACTTTAAATCCATGAAAACATTTTAAAAAATATATACTTTTCACCCAAAAAGCATAATCTCTTTACCATACCTCATCAAATAATAATATTCCAAAAAAAATCAATAGAAAACATAAATCAGAAAGGTAATTTGTGGAATCAATTCTATATCAATATTATCGTACCTTTCATGGATACATAGAAAGTAACTACCATGGCTAAAATTTAAATACCCAACGTATAATATTTCCTTAGTCTCTTAGGAGAAACCCTACCAATTAACTCTATCACATTTATCAATGCATTGTAAATGTATCATGGGCACACCCACCCTTGGTTTATCATGGGAGGACCAGTTTGGGATATACCTAACCCTGAGAGTGGGGGGGGGGGGTGAATCAGTATTGGGGACTTTTTAAACCAATTCTAACTTTTTTCTCTGTACTTATTGACCTATTAGGATCTTGATTTCCTTATTCTCTTTTCCTTGTCGCATACAATAATAGAAAGCAGTAAAAATATGCATGTGATATTTTTAAAAGGTTCACCACTCAATAAGAGTAGCTACGTTTTTTCCATGCATGGATATGTCATGTGCATGGATTCTCAATTATGATGTGATATGCTATTACAATGTGGTGGCTAGGAAACAATCCTCTAGATAGTGTGAGTCCCTACACATTAGAGGGGGGGGGGGAAACAATCCTATTCCCTAGACTAGTGACTGCCTAGTCCAACTTACAACCTCTAGCAGGTTCTTTATACTACCTATGGAGACAGTATTTTTCCTTCTTGATAAGGTTGGTTCTGATCTTGGTCTTCTTTAGTGCTATTCACTTGATTACTTGCACAGCAAAAGGCAAGAAATTCTTCATTCATTCTTTATCTTCTTCTCTAGTGCAACACTAACTGAACTAGACTTATTCTTTCTTCTTCTTAGTGAAACAACCAACTGCACTAAAACTTCTTCTCCCTTCTTGGGAAGAATCACATACACCAATGTGATTATTCAGACAATAAAGATTGGTTCAATTGGTATCATCTGAATCAAAACGCCCTGAATAATTGCTATCCTTCAGTTCGACATACTTTGTTGTTCTTCTTCTTATCTTCTTTCCCTTTGACACAGTATAATAAGATATAGTAAAACAATGTCTTAATCCCTTTCTTCAATTCTCAATACCAATACATGAGTGTATCGATATACTTCCTTCATCCTTTGTGCAGATATGATTTTAGTTGCACATATTTCTCCTCTTCACACAGGCAAAAACACAATAGAAAATAGTGTATATAAATCCTGCAACCAGAGAGTGTTCACCTTCGTGAAAGTAGATAGCTCTATAGGTCTTCTTCTTCACGAAGAGGATGCATGATTATTCTTCATAGAACCAGGGATGATTTGTGGATCTGTCTTTGTGATTCACTACACAGGTGAGTATTCACTGGTTGTGTACTCACGTGATCTCCTTCAAAAAACATCGTGATGGATTGAGAAAAACCAATAGCTTGTTTGTTCTTTCTTCTTCGCACAGAGGGTGCAGTTCTCCTTTTTCGCAAGACACTTCAAGAGTGCATAGCACTTGTTAAAGGCTTAAAGTACCCTAAAATGTTTTGCGCACACTTCTAGGTGACTTGCATGTAAAATTCAAACCTTGCGCATAAAAACAACTTTTGGCGTGAAAAAGGTTTTTAGCGCAACTCTTCTTTTTCAAAAAGCACTGGATTTTCGCGTAGCACTTCACTTTTTTCATGAAGCACTCTTTTTCATGCAGCACTGAATTTTTTGTGCAACACTTTAATTTTTTTTGCAACACTTTCTTTTTTTCACACCCCTTATTCATTTCGCACAGTACTAAATACGTCCATTTTTTTCCACGCGTTAGAGCTTGGAATTTTTATAAGTGTCGAGCCTTAACAAATGAGAGGGGTTCACCTAATATTTATAGGCATTTTGACCCTGCACATAAAACACTAATCCATGCTTAATACCCTCTTCATTTGCGTAAAAACTCTTTAACACAACATCATATTTCACGCAATCCTTTATTTTTTCACGAACCTCAAGCCTTTTCCAATTTTTGAGCTTCTGATCTCGAAACACCTCTTACACGAAAAACATCACTCTTCTATTTCACGTAGCCCAAAAATATTTCATGCACCCCACTAATATTTTGTGAACCAATTTATTTTGCGCGCATCCCATTGATATTTCGTACAAGATTTATTTTTTGTGCACCTCACTGATATTTTGTGCATACCGCAAATATTTAACACAACCTTTATTTTTTCGCGCACTCTGCCCAATTTTTCACACACTGCATGCCTTTGACATTTTTCGATGTTCTTACCTTGAATCATGCCTTGCGTGCAAAAATATGAACCATCTTCAATCTTTCACAAAATATTCATTTCCAAAAACACATTTCTTCATCTCCATTTGATGGAAGTGGAGATGAATGTATCTGGTGATATTAACATAATAAAAACTTATTATATTGTAGATACTGAAGTTATTTTTTCATAATATATGAATAATATTTTATGTAAGTGGAAGAAGAAATAAAATAGAAACACTTTATTAAAAACGATACCTCTAGTTCAGATGACCTCCTTTGATTACCAACTTAGCACCTATAAAGAGGGTTTTATGCCTAAAAAAGGCCTCAAGAATGATGGGATGGATTTAGGGAAGTTATTTGGGTGGATATTGGCCAAAACAAATAGGTTTTGAGGTGTTAATAATACAGAATAATGGGTTCCCTTTTACAAGAGAGGGGAGGGGCACTCTTGGAATTCTTCAAAATAATAAATTAATAAAAATTAACTTTCTTTTTAAAATTAGTCTAAAGTAATTTACTTATAATATTTTATGTTCATGAGTCTAAATAAAATCATAAAATTAAAATTATACCATGTTTTTAATATTTTTTAATCCTTATCGTTTTTTAACCCTTATTTAACCTTTTTTTAATTTTATTGTAATATCATGTAATTTACAATTTTTGGGTAAATATAATTATTATAAAATGGAAAAATACCAATAAATGAGTAATTAATGAAATTTTTACACTTATATTAATTATTTTTATAAATATTATATTTTTAAAAATTTAATATCATTTAATAAAATATTTTATATTTTAGAATACCGTTAGTGCCTATTTTGACACTATTCATCTAGTGAATTTTTAAATATATCAACACAACATGATATATTAAAAATTAATCTATTTATAGATAAATAACATGTCAAATACATCTATAAAATTATTTCATGACATTAATTATATCATATATTTTTTTATTTTAATATTTATAATATCATTTATTTGATTCTTTCATTAATTAAGCAATTACCGCATCATCATTGTGTCACCATTTAACTTAATTATTTATTTACTAAAAATAATAAAACAATTACCATGATTTAGGTAAAAATGTTATAGTTCTAAATAATATTTATTTTCTAAGACATCCATTTAATAAAAAACTATTAAAAATACATTACTTGTTAAAAACAAGAGTGTGACAAAATTGTCTTTTCTTTGAATATAATATTATAAATATCGTAAAGTCACCCAAGTGGCTCCAAGTGTCTCCAAGTGAAAATAAAATCATCTCATGGAATATTTAGGTCAACAAAAACTCATTAAATGTATTTATGAAATGTTCTTGGGTAATTTTAAATTATTTATAATATTATTTTTGCCTTTAATTAACTGATTTACCCTTAACCGTGGTAATAGAAAATATTTCTGAAGTTAGTATTTAGAATGTTAAAAAATAAAAGGGGAATATTTATATAATATTTAACCTATTATTATAAATATTTAATAGATTTTTCTAAATTCATATAGAGAATTGGAAAAAATTAATTACAAAATAATCTCATCGATGGAACCAGAAAATGGGGTTTTAATGTAAACAATTCAAAAGTTCACAAAGGTTTTATATCCAATTTCCTTGTGAAAATGATTACAATAACCTAAATTATATTAAATTATAAAAAAATTATATAATTATACTTTAAAATCATTCAAATATATAATTTAACCTAATAAATAAATTCAATAAAAAATACTTTTCAATTAAAATGCATTATTTTTTCGCTATTCATCAAAAAATGAATCTTATTAGAAAATTACAAAAAAAAATTAATCCAATGATAATTTCAATAATAATATTTAAAATAATAAATATATTTATTCCAATAGAACTTTAAAAGTTTCAAACACTTTATTTAAAATAGGTGTGCATCAAAAGGAAGCAAAAACAACATTTTTTTTTCAAAATACATGTTTTATGTGTAAAATTGGATTTTTTCTATATATCATGTCTATAAAAAACATAAAATTAATGTCTAATGTTAAATTAAATATTATATATAAATATATATATATCTTTCATTAATATAATATAACATTATTGATTTATTTATTTATTTCTATAAAACAAACTTGTGCACATTTAAATAGTTTTTTTAGAAAAAAATTCCTTTTATTTTGAAAAGGGTTTTAAATTAATTTATAATTAATTTTTCAAAAATTAATTACATGTATATACATGTGTAAACAATATTTTCATAATTAAGTTAATAATGTTCATTCCCACTATACTAACAGCTATGTTTTAATTGTAACAGTTAAATAATAATATTTAGTTGTTCATTTATGATTAACATGGTGTATCATGTATGCTATTGTATATTGTGTCTCACTTTAAAAAAAATTGGGATTTTAATCTTATTCATTCTATCTAATTCCAAGAATATGTTTTAATTGTTATACATAATTGTTTTTGTCTGAATATATCACAGTTTCGTTTAAGAACGGTGTTGCATATAGAGAAAGCTATCAGGCACATTAAATTATTTAAATGTAATAATATATTAAATTTTTTCTGTTTTTTATTATAGTGCACACAGTGAAGACTAGTGGTAAAACCCCCTATAGGGTGTTAGTAAGGTATTGGGTTTAAGTATTTCCTTGTACTTCCCTATTGAAATTGTATGATTTCTTTTTTGTATTTCATCCCCTTCCATGAACCAATTTAAATAATATAATATCTAGTAAATAAAATAATTATTATTCAACATATATATATATATATGTATATGTATATATATATATTAAAATAAATGATAAAATAAATAATTATTTTAAATATTACACAAGCCCTTGATTTGAAAGAATTATTACTAGATTTTTTAATATAGTTAATAATTTTTAGATTACATCCACTAGAAGACCTGGTTGTGTGTGAATTTGGTTATTGTATCCCCCTATTCCTAGATAACAAATATTTTAATTATATAACTAAAAATATTAGTAATTATACATAATATATTTGATAAAAATAATAATAATTATTAATATAATTATCAAATAATAAATACTAAGATTTTTATTATGGTTAACAATATTAATTGTTTTTAAAGTTCATAATTATATTAACTAACTAATAATTATTACAATTGATTTATTTCTTGTTAGAAAATTTAATATATTAGTGTTCATTCTATATTTTTCATTTAATGATGAAAATAATTATTAATCATATCATTAATTACTAGTTTACTTAATTAATTCCTATTAAAAATAATATTCATAATTGGTATTTATATTAAGTAATTGGAAAATGTATGTTTCTAAATAATGTAAAAGAAAAGAGTAAAAATGATATAACATAGATCTAAATTAAAAATTTATGAACAATGGGAAATGTATCATTGTAGTTTGTGTCACTCTCTTGGATTCTCTTCCATGCCACATTTAAGTGTATATATAATTCATCTATAATGTGTCTATCAATGTTTATGCTCTACCTCCTTATGAACCTATTACATATTTGGTTGATTTAAAGTCCCCACAACCATACCCTATCCCAACTGGAAGGAAAGTGATTGTTGGATAGAACTATCTACCAAATGGGAAACAAATGTCTTGTTGTGTATTGGGTATCTCTTGACCTGGGAAAATATAGACTGAAACTAACTATGTCCACTACTAATCACTATAGTATAATTTAAAATTATATGGGACTATGAAGAATAATCACTAACATATGCTTTGTGGACCTTTGTAGGTATAACCTATGGCCATGGATCATCTATAATAATTACTAAAATATTATCTAGATGATCATGTTTAGAATCCTTCTCATGCGGTACATCATCATGTGGTAAAACCATAAGAGCTTCTCCAACCTTTAGCACATCTATATAAAGATCATCAATCACTAAAACATTGACTTGGGGATCAATATCATATAACACATCAAATACAATTCCATGATAAATAACATCCATGAGAAGAAGAATCCTTGTCATTGATATGTTAAAATTAACCTAGAAAAAGGTGTCACCCACTACAATATCAGAGATGTGAATCAGGTGTGAAATTAGAGCACCAGTAAAAAATTATACAGTCAACTGAATTTTAAAAAAGAGAAATTAAAAAGGGTGAGGGGGAGTTTTTATCCCCTCTTGATATCCTAGTCTGTGTCACGTAGCATATAAAAATGAGGCCATACTGCCATATTAAACATATTCCAACCGATCTAACAGATGAATTTATACCCTACCATCACCTCATAATTTAATCTCATGATTTCTATCCCACATATGAATATAATGTCCATGATTTCTCCTATAGTTTAAGTTTTTCTTCCTTAACATTCTTACTGAACAAAGTGAAGGAAACATACTGGATGGTGTAGGAATGGGCTGATAAAAACAAAACAACCATGTAACTCTATTAATATGGTTCCACTAAGCCATTTAAAATAGAATATGTGGTATGATACATGTTCTGGTAGAAATAATCACCATACAATAATATGGGAGAGTTAGTGAAATAGGTTCAACATATGGAATCCATGGATCCTAAAATATGAAAATTGAATATATAATTAATAAATGAAATCCTGTACAACATTGAATAAAAATTTAGCTATATAATTAAAATTAATTTCACCATTTAGATAAATATTATCCAATATAATTCTACAAGAGTTATGATCATGTTTGGAAATATATTAATTTTTATAGGCCTCGATCTACCTACATATAATATTTTTGGGTTAAATTTTTATATACAAAGTTAATAATTTTATTTTCACAATATAAAGAAGGGAAAAATACCACATTCCATTTGACAAGTCTTGAAAAATATCATCAAGAAATGTTTCATGTAAATGTGGAGTGATGAAAATGATATACTAACATAAAAACATCTAAATAAGAATAACACATCAAATAATATGTATCTTATCGATGCGATATGTATAGTGTGGCGATCTGTATATATAATCTAGACATGAATACCCCCAGTTGTACATCCCTATCTAGTATAGCTTATCAAGTAAAGGTAAAGAAATCAGATGAAAAAAATATTTAAAATTATCAATGAAGATTGTGACACTAATAAGTCTCAGAATATAAACACATTAAAATATCTGGATGGTGATCTTGTTAGTTTCATCAGCTAAATGGGTGAAGAGATCATCTATCCTTGTAATGTATAGTTATATACTGATGATAGGCTTATCATTATCATGGACCTTAATACCAAGTATCCTATCCACCAAATTAGACCAATCACTACGAACTTAGATTATAATAGCCACACCCTCGATTGAGAGGCCTAACATATGGGACACATTCTCAAGAGCAATTGTAATCTCTCCCTTTGGTATATGAGAAGTTTGTCTAATCTATATCCATATATCTTTAATGTTAATAATGTGGTGGTGATTAATTAATTTTATAATACACATATATTGTTGGATATATTCACTAAAATCATATTAATTAGGTGCCTGTTTCATCCCAAAAAGTATGGTCAATTATGATTTATTTAAATATCCTATGTATTCATTTTAATAGGATTCAATGAATAGATGAAAATAAGAATAAATATATATGTATACATTAAATATAATCAATGTGTGTACTAAAATGACCCCCTGTGGATTTCTTTGCTGGAATTAAGTTGTGTGTGACACCCCCATCCCACTTCCAATAGGCCTGGGACTATCGACTAGAGCCAAGTAGGCATATCACCCACGTGAGATCCCATATCCTAAAGTACATTTACAAACAAGAAAATATCCATAAAACAATATAATGTGGAAAGGATAATAAACTGATACTAGAGATTTATTTTAATAAATAATCCCCACATCATAGTATGACAAGAGTAAAAAAATGTAAAGGTAGAAATACAATCTCACCATAACTGCAAAAAGAGTCCAAACTGCTATCAAAACAGGTACTATTATTTAGATGAAACCCCTTGAACCATTTTTAGTCTATCTAGTATAACTAAGCTCCAACTAATGTTAATCCTTCTAGGATTATATAAAATGGTGTGTTATCTGAATAAGACACTAAATGTGTGGGAAGATCCCATATAGGGGTGTGTATAAACACACCCAATAAGACACCCCCAAATTAAAAAACAAAAAAAATAAAGAGGGAGTTAGCTCAATATATTAATTTGTTTAGTCAACCATAGGGACAAATAAAGAAAACTAATATATGCACATAGATAGAAAACATGTATGAAATAAAGTTCATATCCTCCCAGCTAGCCTAGGATTATAATTGAAGGTCAAAGGTAGTGATTTTCTGAGAGAACCTACTCCTCAAGTATTTCTAACACTAATGGAGCTCATCTGATAAATCAATTTTTTACAGGCCTATCTATATTAATGTACACACTAGAACTTATAGGATCTCGATACACATGTATAAAATCATGATCAGAGACTATGCAGGATACCTAACACTATTTTTACTGAGGGTATTGGGAGCTCCAACCTTTACTACTAGGGGTACATGTCTTATATATGGGACACATTGTATGTCCCCTTATGTCTAGTCCTTCCCATGTTTGTTATTATGTTTGTGTCCTCCAGAATATTCCCTTATAATCTGGTTGTTCCCATGTACAATAGTCATGTCCATAACCATATAGCCTAGGGTATACAATATGTCACCCATTCATGGACTACACAACATGTGAATCAGTAACATGATTGTGTGATATTTAATTTCATGCACAAACCCTAGCCCCTATATAATGGGGGTTAACATGACATGTATTATTCCAAACTATATGCTCTGAATATTATGATTTTCTTAAAACTGTTGGTCTTCATTCATATCAACAATTTCACCTCATCCTATTATCCAACCATAAAACACACCCACAAATCATGCATATAATGTTTATTAATCTTGAATTTTCACCAGTGGATGGATTCCATCCAAGAATTTTCTTGAAAATCACCTCCCATCACTCAACTTTTCACAAAATCAAAAAAATTTGAAAGAAACTTCTTAAATTTAACAACGATCTTAAATTGTCACCATAAATCTTCTATCATTTCATAAATCTAGAATAAAAACCCTCATTGATGATCTGTTGTGCTGAAAATTGATTTTGCAATGATCAATTTCCAGGTTTAGTTGAACCATCATCCAAACAAAATAATGATGTTGAACTATAAAGTAATGATGGGAGAAAATCATGAAATAAAAAAGGTGAAAAATAAACATTGACCATTATTTGGGTTGTCCTTCATTCATTTATAAAGAAATTAACGATAGATATGTATAATTAGGAATCATTTTTTTTAATTATCTAAATTTATATTTAATAGTGATAAACCAACAAAAAATATGCATAAATTAATTTATAAAATAATTTTTTTTGTGTTTATCATAGATAAATCAAGAACTTGTATTATTCCAAAAAAACCGACGTCATACCTTGGTATATAATCAATCTCTAAGGATAAAATATCTCCCAATTTTATCATTGGTGAGATCCAAGAACCTCATTGATGAAAACATTTTCCTATAAGAGACCATCAATAGATTCACTACATTGATCATCATCTCCACCAATATCAATGATTGTACTCAAAGATTCACCATGTGGTAATCCCCAAAAAATATTTTTTTGGTTATGCATATAACCCAAGATATTATCATAGTTGGGTCAAAATAGAGTTTATAACTATGCTTAAATACTAATTATAGTATAAATTAATAAATTAATTTAAATCTTTTATTTTTTAACATCTTCATGAAACTTCTCTCTATTATAATGCCCAAGGAAAACTGAAATTATATCACACCTAGGTAAAAATTTTCATTTTAAAATTAATGGAGGTTTTAGTTTTCCCATCGGAGTCACCATCTAGGAGATATTCTATTACTTCATAAGTAATGTGCATATGTGATATTTTAGGTTAAATAGTTTTAAAATATATACCAAGGATTTTCATGGCCCTAAATTCTATTTCCAATTGACACCTAAATCCAAAAATATTTTTTAAAATACTTAAAATTATTTAGTGGAAAAAGTAGAGTTGTTGTATTTTCCCCGCTATGAGGGATTTTCATCATTAAAAGAAAAATAATACTCAAATAGATGATATTTCTACGATCACATCCAATTTTGATACTCCTAGGTTCTCTATTGAAGATTATCATGCTACAAATGAACACATACTAAAGGAATCACTCACCCAAAAAATGATCTTCTACCACCAATCCTAGACTATCACAGTCTACTCCTAGAAGGTAGCATCATCTTTAATTTCCAACTCACCCCATTTGATGATGTGTGATAGGTCGTACACGTATGTCCTCAGATGAAGTACATGGAATAAATAATGAACCCATTCTAACTATAATGGTAAGGATAAGTGGTATGCCACCTCCCCAACCCTACACATTATCCAGAAAGGGAAAATGAATCTCAGATATATCTTTCCACCTTAGCGAAACCTCCATAGTCTTCATCAAGGTGAGACCTTCAGGAACACTTGGTTTCCCTCACAGAACTCTAAAGGCCTATATTATTAGTCCACAAAAGACTAAAAATGGATCTTGGAAGTCCTGATTATCTCTTATATGATATTCACATTCTATATCATCACTTTCCTTAAGGGACCATAAGTACTATCTCATCTAGCACTATCCAACACAATGGTGTCCTATAGGGTCACATGTACAACTCCACAAATAGTTCCATATATATGGTGGAGTATTCATTGTTATTAAAATAAATCTCAACCAAATGTATATGATCCTCCCACCTATAAAAAACTAAAATACACAAGCCTAAAGAATATCCTCTATAACCTGCTAGGTCTGGTCTACATGGTCGTTTGTCTAGGGTCTAATATTATGATCAACCACAACTGAGTCCTAAAATCATCCTATAATCTTATCCATAACTGAGATGTATTTTGAGTATCATGGTATAAAATTATCTTCAATGGAACTCGATGAAGCTGGACAATCTCCTTTATATATAGGAATCCCAAACTCTCCACTAAACCCTACTCTCAAATAGAGAAGAAGTGTCTGACATGGCTATTTGAACCATGATCACCTAGAGAGTTTCATAACCTATTTATTATCATGAACTTCCCATAAAAAAATTAGATGCTCTCCCACTTATATTATAACACTTAAAGGGGTTTATCTAAACCAGCTAGTACCTGATGCTTGTCCTTCACCGTCTAACAAGTGAGACATTGAGAGATAAATTCAATGACAAACCTCTTCATCAGTGGAAACCAAAACTATTGATGAATGCATTGGAACATATTTTCCACTCCTGGATGACCACTAATAGGGTTTTATGAAACTACTTTAGCACATATTCTCATAGCATCACTATTACCATCATCCATCCTTAGAAAATGATGATGTGATCCCCGCCTTTAGAAAATATAAAAGTATCTTGTTCAATGGATATATGGTAACACAATAACTCTCTATAATTTTCCCCTAGTTGTGACCCCTTGACTATTTGAAGAAGAGACATTATAAAAACCATAGATTGGTGGTACATTTCACTACACACATCTACTAAGGATAACAACAACAAGTCCAACTACTCTACTGCCTCACTCAACAACTGCTATAGATATTTCCTATATAGAGAGTTTTTCGACACTTCCCCCTTCCTAGGAGTATGGAATTTACAAAATTAATAATACTATAGAAACTACTACCATATCCACCACCTAATTTTAATATCCTTATCTGAAAATATATACCAAAGAATATTATTGTAGATATTGATACCCAATCATTACCTACCTCTACATCAGAATGCATCCAATCCCAGCTCTGGGATCATTGAAGAACCCCACATACTCAACAACCTCCTCTATAATTATTATAAAGGGGAACTCCTAAACCTATTTTGTAACTCCTAAAAATAATGCTATAATTTATTCATCAATATGAAATGTTTCCCCTTTTACTAATACAAAGTCCGGGGTGTCCTGATCTTGGATAAATCCGAATAAAATATCAGATAATATCCTTCCAACCCAAGGATTCTCCACATCTTGTTCACGATATTGGGTGACTCCAAAACTAGTGTTTCCTAGATCTTCACTGGGTCCACTGATACTCACTCTACCAAGATGAAATTTCCCATAAATGAGACATCTCAAATCCAAAACTAACATATCTAGGTATTCCCACAATTCTAGTTCTCCTAGAGTATTTATAGAACCATCCTCAAATGTCCCGCATTATATACCTCTGATATTCAATACAAGAGGATATCCTTGATGAATAAAACCATGAATCAGTCCAATAAGGAATGAATAATCTAGTTCATGACTCCCATGAACACTTCTAGGGTATTAAAAACACAAAATGGAATCACCAAATACTGACATTCATTATAGAAGCACCAGAACACCATATTTATTATATCTTCCTCATGAATTTAGATATGGTGATAACACCACTCGAGTTCAACCATTAGAAACCAATTAAATCCTTTAAACTAATATAATAAGTTACAAATTATCATTATTGGATACTAATTCATGATAGTAACCTTATTTGAGAGAATTTAATCCACATATAAACTCATGATATCATCTGTCATCTTGGAAAATAACACAGGGGATTCCTAAAGAGACACACTGGTTCTAACAAATCCATTTCTATGATGATCTTCCAAATACAAAAACATATCATGATTATTTAGGGGGTCCATCTAATATACTGGTGTAGTTATTAGGGTATCCTATAGGTGATTTTCTATTTAGAATTTGATCTCTTGGTGGGGATATAATCTCAACACATATTAATGAAATATTTTCTCATACTCCTCCACCACTGAAGGAAACTAAAATCTCATAGTTTCTATTTCTCCATGGTATATAGAATCCAACAGATGATAAATAAGTTGTATCATCTTTCATATGATAACATCCTACTTTTCATATGACTCATCGCCAATGAAGGAAAATATAATCACATTAACCCATATACATCATTTCCTCCCCCTAAAATAGTCAATCTATACATAGATTGTTGAGAGTTATTCCATGCCTAGAATTAAATCATAAGGCCTTATTTTGGCTATAAAGGGATCCTATATAAAGATATATCAAAAAATAATAAGGTAACATAGTCGGTAGAAATATGTGATCACTAAGTCTCTCCTAGTAGGAGTCTCTAAGAGGAAAGGTCATTCTAAAGGATAAAATGGAATCTCCATATCTTCAAAAAGTGATTTATATAGGAAATATAAGATAATGTCTATGTCTATTAAAAGTATAGATAAAGTATAAAAGACACATACTATACCATGGATCATACTCGTAGACTCTGAGTCATATTCCTCCACTTCCTACAACTATATGGGATACAAATCACATGATATCTAATCCTAGAAGGGAACACCTAAAGGTGGGGTAAGTGGTAATAGATAATAATATCATCCACCACCATGATCTCTCCTAGCTCCTACTCCATGTCTTCCACCCTATGGACCTCCTTAATAAAATTGATTTATCTCTCTTCATTGTTCATCTACCACCTCTTTTTTGATACATGGTGGGTTGGAGAATATCATGTGATATGACCACACACTTAATAAAAGAAACATCACATCTACCTTGTCTAACTAGAAAAATTTAGATATCAATAAGAGACAAATCCAAGTCCTAAAACTATATCAATGGACACCTCAAGTGCTTGGATAACGATGTCTATTACCGACCACCAGCTACTATGGTCTTAACTGTAGGATATACTCTTCCAGAACCAATGATTGGTAATTGATCTTCCATTAATATCTCCAAAACCAAGAAATGATCCAACAACCCAATGTAGGAAGAGACATAAAGATAAACCACTCCATCTATTATATCATGGATAATTACACACTCATAGATTCACTGTTGAAAGTATTGATCAAAAACCTAGTCCATGGAATACCATGAGTATTTAGTAAATCTAAATGCATACTCTATGACTAATAAGTTTCCCTATGGGAGCTTCAAAATATCCTCGATATGTACTTCTTACCAAATAACTAGATAAAACTCCTCCCTAAAGAGTTCCTTTAACTCTATCTAATAGAGATTATCCTCATCATTCACCTACATCACCAAACTCCACCATTTCCCTGCTATTCCATGGATAAGACTCACTACTATGAACACCATCAGATCGGAAGGGACCATAAGAAGAAAAAAACGTACCCTACTACCTTTATCCAATTATATGCTTCCTGGGGGCTATATTAACCAAAATCTAGAGTGATCTCAACATATAGAACTTGTGAATTTTTTTTAGAATGTATAGATCATCTGTTGGTATAAACAAAATAATTAGTTACTGAATAGTAAAAGGTATTATCGACAAAACCCCGAAGGAACCACCTCCTGCACATGCCATGGGACTAAAGAACCATCACTAAGTGGATCATCATTGTGACCTTTATATAGAATCTTGGACGGATGATGTCATGAAGGAGTCCAAAAATATTCAATATTTAGAATTTTTAGAGAGTATATCTTTGGAACTATCTCAATATGGACAAGGATATCACATCCCATTATAATATGATTCTTGGGCCTTGTTTTCCCTACAATCAGTTCCTAAAAGTGTTTATTAAACAAGTAGGTTATCATAGACCTGGTGAATTGATACATCATATTCCACCCCATCAATGGGTTCCATAGTCTGAGAGTCAAACTCAAGGCACTTGAAAATTGTTTTCCCAGTTCTGAAACCTATCCCTATAGCTAGATTATCACTAAAATATGGTTCTAAGATAGTGTAAGTGATGATAACACTCAGTCATTACCCATCTTACTAGGGTCTGCATGATTGGATGAAATCCTAGTATGACACCACAATCCTTTCCCTAATATGATAGAGGATGGTGGCTAACATTGAGTGAAAATATCACACACATGGGAGGCCTTAACCTAAAGTACCTTTACACACACACACACACATCTCCATACACCAAAAAATTTATAAAATATAAAAAAATGATACTGCATATTTTCGAATAACAATTAATCCCAACATCAGAGTATGAAAATCATGTGAATGAGTAAATGAAAAAACAAAATCCCACCATAAATATAAAAAGAGTCTAACCTTTTAGAAAAAAGGGACTTAAATTTTGACACAACTCCTGAAACCGTTTTTTTTTACATATAGTACAACTACACTCCCCTTTCTATTTATCCTAATTGGATTATGTTAAAAGTACTATTTTCAATATAAGACACAATATATGTTGGAAGATCCCCTGTATGATTTAGTGTAAACATACCTTTTAGGACACCTTGAAATCAACAAAAAACATAAAAAAGGAGTCATCCTAGTATCATAATAAGGTTAATAAAAAAGAATAAAAAATAAAAAAAAACCCATATATGATCAAAGATAGACACCATGTCACAAATTAAGGTCACATCCTCAATACTGACCTAATATTATTCTTTAGTCTCTAAGGTAACTCTAATTTAAGATGAATAACCCCTCGGTGCTTATTAACATTAATGGAGCTCATCTAAGAGGTCATGATCATCAATAATATACATGTTTAAGTATGTGTTGGATATCATATGATGTTGATACATATGTGGGGGATCATACTGAGGGAATATGGGGGATACCTAACTATATATAGAATAACCCATTAGGATGGGGATCAGACACCCTGGTTGTGAGAAATTGGATACCTAACCCAACCTAGGGAAGAATAATATTGGATTACACTTCAAGACACATAGAGGGATACATGAATCTCTCCAGAACTAACCCATAGAGGGGTTCACTCATCCAATGCATAGTATAGGATACCATAACATACCATCTTAGGGATTCACTAATGGAACACACCCATAACTATACGGAAAATGGATATAGGGGTTCGAGGGATCTAACCTTCTCTAAAAGTTTTATATTGTTTATACGTGGTAAAAACAATGTGTATTGAAAAATTGATTCATATCTATGTCAGTTCCCATGTCCGTGTACTCTATCCCATGATATTGTACTTTGGTTCTATTAGTGTAAACTACTTGTACCTATACCAATGTATCCTGGGTTACACATTGGATCACTAGCTCATGGACTACACAACGTGTGATTATGTCATTGGTCCCTGTGATATTTATGTTCACGCATACACCCTATCCATCATAGAAGGGGGATTTCACACAGTGCGTGTTAATCCAAACTACATGTTGTGTATATCTAGTTTTTTCATAAACCAATGGTCATCATGTGTATCCACCCACATCACCTCCTCTCGCGTTCCAGCTATGAATCATGCCCAAAAATCCTATATTTTAGTTTCAATGGGCTTGATCTGTCATTGATGGTTAGATTCCAACAACCCATCAGGTCAGAATTCACCTCTTGTCTCTCTGCATCACCCAAACAACAAAACCCATGAAACAAGTTCCTTCAATCCAACGTAAATATTATGTTTTCATCATCAATCACCAATCCTTCCATCAGTACGGAATTTAAACTTACATATATTATTTATTGTATCAAAGATAAATTTTACAATGGTTGGTTTTCAAAATAAGTCCAACCATTGGTCAAATGAAATATTGATGATGAATGTTCTATGAAAAAATCTATAAAAGAACAAAACACAAAGGTAATAAATAAACATAGTCCATTTTTTGGGTTGAACTTCATCCATTGAGAGAGAAGTAGATATTTTGGGAGGATAATTAAGAATCAAACGATTCTAAATTCTTGGAAATTAAAGTAAACAAGGATAAACTGATAAAAAAATACACAAATTAATTTATAACATAATAAATTCACAGTAATAATAGAGAAATAAATTATGGGGATTAATCCATAAAAATGAAATTTCCTACCTATATATCATATTAATTATTGAGATACAATGATTCCTCATCACTGTGGTTAGTGAGATCCAATAACTCCATCACGCCTTCATAAATGTTTCTGAAATGTTTATTTTAAAATTTCCATTGATATTAAAGAGTTATTATTAGAACTATCTTTAAAAATTTATATGGAATTCCTTATAATATAAATATAAAAAAATTTTATTATAAATTATGATGTTAATTTATAAATGATTTATATGTTAAGAAATAAGGATATATATAAATTTTTTATATTTATAAATTATGAATTGTTCAAAATTAATTAATTTTATTATTTAAAATTAAGATCCTTATTTATTTTATATTTAAAGTGCCTCATAAGTGATTTGATGATTGATTTGAACATAGATTAAATATTGTAAAATATATGATATTTAGATTATAAAAAATGTTTACATTATATAAATTTAATTAAAAAATGTTTCAATTCCTGAAATATAATATATTCAAATGAAATGTCATATAATGATGAAAATAAAAGTGTTCATAATAAAATAAAACAATAAAATATGTATGGTTGATTACATGGTTTGGAAACATTTATTATAAATGTTCCCTTAATATTAAATATAAAATTTTAAGAAAATATTTGTAAAATATTTTTAAAAAGCTATTTTGGGAATATATTAACTTATAAAGTGTTAATAAATTAATTAATTACAAATTTTTTATAATTAATTATGTGAATTTTTAGGAAACATTTATTAATAAAATGTTCTAATAGTTAAATGTTTATATTTAAAATACCATTTACCTAATTGCATAACATTTCATATTATATTTAAATAAAATGTTTATTTTGAAATTTTAGGAGTAATTTATAAATATTTTATAAATTATATATATAAAACTACAATATAAAAGAGTTTATACATATAATTATTATTTTTCAAAAACAATTAATCTGAAATTATTCAAATTTAATTGAATTTCCTTATTTGAACATATTGTTTAGACCACTTCAAAAGGGGTTTTGATGATTTATATGGTCAGAAGTTTAAATAATATTTTTTATTATATTTAAATTATGTAAATTGGTTTACATAATTGAAAATGAATTAAAAATTAGTTCATAAAATGTCATATATATTGGAATATCATATAATGTAAAATAATAAAATGTTTATATTGAAATTGTATATAATTTTTATATATTTAATTATGAAATAACTATAATTTTCACCTTAATTATAAAACTATATTAATAAGATATTTTTTTGGAATGGTTGATAAATTGATCTCGTGTTTAAATTTTTGATATATTCATTTATTAATAAGTTATTCCATACATTATTAATATGCATAAAATTTGATATATTTGTTAATGTTGTGTATTCTTAAATTAATATAATAAATTACATCTAGGAGATAGAGACTTTAATTACATTCTGGGTACGACTCCATCAAATTTAGTTTTCATCTACCTTGAACTTAGTTTTTTATTGGAGTTATGAGCTTGAGAATAGTTATTGGATATAGCTTGTGTACATTATGTGTTAGAGATATTATGAATTGTAATATATATTCATTAATGTCTCCTCGGGGGGAGGGACTTCATGTCATACTACCTATATAGTTGGAGGATTATACCTTATCTTATAAGGTGAAGGGGGTTGTCTATTAGTTTCTATGGGATTACTCCTGTGGAGATTGTCGATCTCCTATATAACTATTACATTATAAAAAGAGTCCATGTACCTAATGAATATGATTCATTCATATATATATATATATATTAACAATTTATATTAAATTGTGGATAATTAAAATGGTAAACCTTCCAAAATACTATGTGCGGGGTTCCTTCCTTAGCGGTACTTATCAAGACCTCAATCACCAAACTAGGTAGTTTTATACCAAATAACAGTTCCCTTGGATTATCCTATTTAAATAAAGAATGTGATAAGTAATATTGGTTCATACCTGGGTATTTTTACACAAAAGTTGGGTCCCCAATATATCCTAATTTAAGTTCATTATTGTAATTTATTTTGGGTTACACATAGCTGAGAGACCATAAGTATTGGTATACTATAAGAATATATTTGATTATTTCAAAAAGATATATTTTTATAAAGGGTTATCCACTAAACTATCCATGACTTTCATCTGTTGTGATTGCGATGATTATTTACCTAAATAACAAAAGTAACACATTTAGTGAAAAATTGGGGTCTTTGTTTAATGAAATATAAATCTGGGATCACTAAAAGGATATGATTTATGGGGTTATAATTTTTTATGGTATCACTATCTACTAAATTCCTTAATGAAAAAGACAACATAAAACAAGATACTCAAATGATATAATCGTTACCTAGAGATTAAAAAAAATATTCATAATTCAATAATTATTTTTATATTAATAATTTAAAAAGGATAGGCTTCATGTATGTTACTCCTAAGACTGGTAGCTAAATAAATGTTATTAATGAAATGTTTAATGTGTTAATGTATTTCCAAAGGTACCAAGTGTTGAAATTTTTTAACAAATGTATCTATATGATTATAGAAGCATAGAAAGATTCCATTTATGTCTCAAATTAATTATATTAAAAATGATATAAGGACCTTTAGTCTCCTCTCATAAAAAAATATGATCGATTATACTATTGAATCAATGCATCTAAAAGACTTATTTAAGGATTGTTCTAGTTGAAGAATGAATTTTATTATGAAATATTGACATTTTCCTATAAGTTGAGTGAATTCGAGAGGAATTTACCCGATATTCTCATAGAGTTGACAATAAATGAATTGGGAATATGATATCTATGTTCAGGTACTGTACATATAGTACATTTGGGTAAAATTTTAAAATCAAATAAGAAAAGTTATTTTTATTATCTAAATATTTTTATCCATATATATAGTAATGTTCAGTGAAACTAAAAGTCAAAATAAGGAAAGATAAGTTAATCAATATGATGTGATTTTCCAAAAATAATTAATGGATATTTAGGAAACATTATTTATTTTCAATTTTTGGTATTAATGTTATAGAAATTGATTCTTCAATTTGAAGAGTACGTGATAGAAAATGTATACTTTATTTTTTTAAATATATAGGATTTCAAAATAAAATAATGAATTGATATATCCTATTGTTTATAATTATGATATAAATAAAAAGGGCACTTTATAAATGATTTGATTGTAAAGTACTGTGTAAAGATCAAATGATTATATGTTAATGATTTGTATCTTTATCTAGTTTATCTTATATGAAAAGAGATCATTTACACTAAAAAATATTTTCTATGAAAAAAATAGATGATTAATTTTATACACATGGTTTATGATTCATTTTAATATTTAACATATTTTGAAAAAAAAGAAAAGAATTAATGTGTTTATTAGTTAATTTTTTAAATATGGGGATGTTGTTCCCTTAGAAGAATATTTTAATGAAAAATATTATCTTCAAGGAATCAAAATAAACACAGAGAATACCATATATGACATGGAAATATTATATTATTTTTAAAAATTCCTAATAAGGGGAAATATTTGTTATTTCCTAATAAAAATAAGTATTTGTTGAATCGTAGCTTGATATTATGTGAAGGCTATAATTTCTATAAACCTAGTGAAAATATATCTTAACATAAGGAAGTTCAATGTTAATAATTAATAGATTATACCAGTTAAATATTAAAGTGATTATTAAAATAATTCATCTTATAAAACCCTATATAATTTTAGGATATGTGATGGTAAATAAAAATGTAAATAGTTATGTATAGTTACCATAAAAATGTTTATATCATTGTTTATTAAATTATTATACTTTTCTGAGATTAATTGATTCTTCATTAAATATCCCAAATAGATAAGATAATATGAAAATATTGAAAAATGTAAATACTTTCATTTAGTTATTGTAATAAATTCAATTTCACTATTATGTCATTATATTAAAAAATTAAAATTCACTTGATAGCCTAAAATAATTTATGGTATAATGGTAAAGAGGGTTTTAAATGGTTACATGTTATTACCATTATTAAGTGAATTCCACTTTATCTTAAAAGAGTATCTAATATTACGGAAAATTAATAATGTAAAATTTTATATTATTTATTATCTTAAAATATTTTAGGATGTTCCTGAAAAAAATAATTTAAATAGTAAAACTATAAATTTTTTTAAAAGTGTTTTGGATTAACAATATAAAAATGTAAATTATTACATTAAACTAAATAGAAAAGGTTTAGTGTAATAGTTTCCATGAATTATGATGATTTAATTAGAAATAGTTATAAGTTTACAGTGTAATTTTACATCATATAATTTGAAGTAAAAATGTTAAAGAGTTTCAATAAATACTCAAGTAGTTGAATATTTGGAATGTGATTGCTAAGACCCAACATAATTCAATATAGATAATATATTTCACATAGTAAAGGAGATTAGTGGAGGGTTTTTATCATGTTACCACATAGATATTTCACAATAATTATATATATATATATTTAATGAATTAACAAAACCATTACTACGGTAACTACATGATGATCATGTAATATATCTAGAGTTAAACAGAAGAAAACTAAATTATATTGGATATAAATATTTCATTTCATTATAATTAAATATATCTATATTTATCATTCAAATATAAGGGTATAAGTCTAATTCATATAAATAGTATAATTATAAATATCTCTTAAAATTACAAACATTGAGTCCCCCCAAATAAATGATCATCATGATGGATTATAGATTTTCACGCTATGTTAAGGTGATTGAATAAAATCTTGTACTCATTGCAAAGGGTTATATATGTGATAAAAAGAATAAATTCATGAGGTAATTAGTATAGACTTATTAAATTCACTAACTCATTAAAATATATCTCATGAAATGTTGTACAATCATCAATATCCTTAATAGTGTAAACTTATTATCAATCCTACTTACCTAAGGTTAGCAAGATACCTATCATGAGAACCTTCATACATTGATACCCTATTTATAAAATAAAAAATATGATATTAGGTAATATTTTGGTGTTTAGGTATATAGTTAATCATATCATTGGTTGGAGTGAAAAAAAGATAATATTTTTCTACTTTTATGACACGAAATGGCATCTGGCATGTTATGAATTAGGATTATAAAATTCATGTATATTCTTAGTTGAGTCACATATATTGTGTTCAACTAATATGATGAGTGAAATTTAATGTACTCATATGTTAGATGAATGACATGTGATGTATTTATCAACTAGGTGATATTTTTCAATTAATTAACAAAATATGAGTTGGCCTATACAAGATTATCTTGTTACATATATAATGGTCACTCAATGTCACAAAAAAGGATTTGTATAAGCCTATATATGATGTATATAATAAATATAATTATGGATGAGTTCATATACTGATATGAGTATGTTTGATGGAGATCACATTAGACTCCATAGTATCTTGGGGAGCATCAATGATTTGTTAGAGTACATTAATCTCTTATATTTATGAAATAAGGATTTAAAAAAAATCAATGTTTTTATGTCCCTCAGGTTCATACAGTACATACATTGATAGAGATAGGACTATATAAAATGTACATTATACATGTAGTGGTGGAAATATTTGTATAGATATATGATTATGATTGAGGGAGATCGCACCACGCCCCTTAGTTACTTTTGTAGGAAGAGTTTTTTCTATAGGTTGTTCCTTTTTTTATATTTATGAAATAAGGATTTAATTTTTTCTATAAATGATGTTAAAGCCATCAGGGTTATATATTCATGCCATTAGATAAGGAAAATGTTTTAGATAAAAGTTTTTATTATAAAATAATGAATGTTTGATGAAATTGTATCCAAATCTAATTTGGGTGGATTTATAAAGGATTGTGAAGTTTATCAAAAAGACCTTATAGATTTTAGTGAAAGTTAGATACTATTGGATATGATCACTAAAATGATATTAATCAAGTAATTTTATCTTACCAAAAATATATATCATTTAGTAATTGTATAGATGGATTTTATATTAATTTTAGTAGGATTAAATGAATATATGAAAAAGGAAAAAATGAATATATATATATGTTGATTATTGTAAATTTGTTTCATTAAATTAAATTCATCATGGATGGATATGGAAAAGGCACATGATCCCTCTTTTGTGAATAATGATTCTTAGAAACCTCAAAATGCTTACTTCTTCCCAAGACTAATTAACCACTCACAGAGTAGGTGATAAAAAACCATTGAGATCATTGGGTATCCTCTATTAGAGATCGGGATCCAAGGCCCAGTGTAACACCTCAGAGTTAGGAAGACTTGTTTTCAATTTTGTTGATTATCATCAAGCATAATTCATCCAGTATTAATGATTGAATACACTGCATTAGCTATCTAGGTACATATATTTTATGTTATTTATTTTAATTACACATTTATCAAGCTTGGATATATAATAAATATGGAATTTTTTTTCTATCTTCGTGTTCATGTGATGGGAATGAAAAACCCAACATCACTATACTATAGAACCCTACTCATTGAAGAATAGGGACAATGACATGAATGGGTGTAGCATGATATAAGATGTGTAACCTCCATACACTCACATCTAGAACAAGATAACCCTCTAAGATAAAACATGAAATATTTTTATCCTAGAAGGTGTTTAAAGTAACATCTATCAACTTTATATATTTTATAATCATTAATACTTATATTTAATGTAAAATATTTTGAAATATAATATTTTAATAAACATAAGTTAATAATGAGGTAAACATGTTGACCCAAGATTGATATGAAAAAAAAGTTTTAGATTTGGTGAATATAAAATCTTTAAATTTAAATAGATATAAAACCAACGGTCATAATCAAATTAGCAATACATGCATATTCAGTTACTAGAGAAAAATTGAATCATTCAACTTGCTTGGAGATTTCACGTAACATTGAACATTTTATATGAATTATGAAATATTTCATATGATTTTTCCTATATTATAAGACTCTAATAGAATATCATAATACATTAATTATTTTATATGCCTTTTAAGTCATTTTTTATAGCTAACAACATAGTTATCATTCATAATGAAACATGAAACAAATCTGATTACAATAATATTTTTACACAACAAAGATATAAATAATGATTTATTGTATAAAACAGAGATCCTATGATCTATATTGGGAGATATTTTTTCATATTAACTTCATCATGAAATATTATTCATTATAGACCCACTCCAAATTACATAGGACAATTCAACTCATTTATAAAATCAGTATACATTATCCTTACATAGGGATAAAACCTTATAATATTTGGGACCAAAGTCGGATGATCATATTGACATTTGAAATAATGGAAATCACTAACAAACGTCCATGGTGACCTATAGTAATCAAACAGAGTTCTCATGTGATGAAAAACTAGAGTGCTTGAACTATGTGCTCAAACATAATGATCAACTAGAGTGCTGAACCAGAGTGCTCAAAATGAGTTTTCAAAATGAGTACTAAACCAGAAATATCAACCAGACTACTCAAACAAAGTGCTCAAGTGATATACGGGGTTGAGAAAGGGTTCCTAGTATAGTTCATAAATGAACAATATGTAATCATATGCGCACATGGATACCTCAAAGCCTATAAAGAACAACAATCATAATACATGTTAACTATTAATACCAACTGTACCCAACCACTATTTCTTATAAGTGGTTCATAGAACTATGTTACCACAATGAGATCCCCATCCAATCATAGTTATAAAAATAAAATGATTAAACATCTTAGAATTCCATATCAATGTCTATTTAAAATGTTTAATAGAAATGCATCCCTTGATAATCCTATTGGGAGTTTTTGAAAAAGTACTTCACACATCTATAGAATGTATCATATACTAATAGTATCATTAATAGTTTACAAAAAACCCTAGAATACCCCATTTTTTACTCAAAAATATTTATGGAAATTATTTTGGTATTATGTGAAGGATCTTTGATTTCAAGAATCAAAACATTAAAAAGATAAATTTTGGTGGAATATTTGGTATTGTTAAGGTAGTGGAAGAAATATTTAGTCATTGGCAGGGCTTATCGAAATGTATTTTTTTAAAGTTACCCAAAAGGTAGCTATTTTTCCATTTGTTTAGGTGGTTTTATCATTGGTAGCTCACATAGTGAGATTACTGGTAGATGGATAATGTCAAAATTTTGGATCATAATACACATATAGTTTTTTAGGAAAGTGTGAATAATTGGTGCATTGTTTCTTTACTAGTGATCTAGAGTCCAAGTCAATGAGTTCTACAGGAGATTCATTGTTTAATAGTAAAAAATGAGTACCGTAAAAAATATGGTTGTTTTTCATAACTAGTAGACCAGGTGGGGCCATCTATAATTGGGGTGGAACCACTTTTTTGAGGTCTCATTTAGTTGATCAATTGTGCATAATTAGTGATATTTTTGGATACTTAGTCATAAGTATTGTAACCTATAATTTCAATGAAATGGAATGTGTGATGCTTCTCCTATGGATGTAAGAATAATATAATTACTATGAAAAATAATTTGATTCATTTACTAATTTCGTTCAATTTCATGTGTTTCATGTAAATATTTATGTGGTTTGGTTTTATCAAGGTTGAGCATGTTAAACTCAGTGAGGTGATTTGGGTGAATATAATTCATATATGTTTCAGTATGTTGAATTTCTAATGAGTTTCATATGATGATCTATTTCTACCATTTTTATCTTTGAGAAAGTAGAAAAAATATTTTGAAGTTCATGAAAGAACTATCAACATTGGAGTTTGGAAAATTAATTGGATAAATATTGGGTAACATTATATTTAACTTATTTATTTTTTTCAATATAGTGAGATTATATCATAATGTTAAATTGTTAGGGGAAAGTATGGTCCCAATTTACATATTTATTGGGAAGTATTTTAGTTTTTATTAGTCCTAAATATAAGAATATCTCATCTAAAAAGATATGTAAATACTGTTGAAAATATTCCAAATATAAATAATTGATAAAGGTGAATGAGAAATGTTTGATTATAAAACAATATGTTTAGTGATGATTTAATTAGCATGGAATGTGGAATTCAATGTTCCGGGGAAGGATACTACACCTGGGTTGATGGAAGCCCAATAAAATCTATACGATAATAATTGTACAGTTAATAAAGATTATTTAACGTAATGGTTTTTTAGAATGTGGCTATCATAAGAAAGTTTTGTTAAAAATCATGTGAGTAATTACCACATGATTTGGAGACAACCAGAGTTTGTGACACAAACATTCATTTATAAAGTATATATTTTTCTATTATAATAAGAAATAAAAAAAATTAGGATGTAATTACGAAAATAGTGAGTAACTATAGTGGGAAAACAAAATTAATCTTCACAGATATTTAGAACATGGATATCAATGAAGAGATCTAGACCTGGGAGACATATATATATTGGTGGTTCTTTAAATTCACAAGTAAGATAGATTTAAAATCATTTAAGAATTCATAGGGGATTTTCATGAATTTGAAGGGATAAGAGTTGAGGTAAATCTATCGGAATTAGGGAATCATGTTGGATATGTGGTAAAAGTGTTCATCTTAAATAATGATTTTAGGAATTCATATAAAATACATGTAGTATAGTTTCTAGAGTTTTCAATTTGATGAATTTAAATTTTGGGAGTAGTTTAAATATACTTATATTTGTTCACCTTCCAGTGGAATATTGGATCATATATTTTGGAATATATTTCCACTCCACTGGTGAAAATGGATGAATAAAAAATTTGGTGATAGGAAAATTTAGGAGAGTGCATATAGAAGAAAATGAAACTTTTGAAATAGTGGGAATGGTATATGTAAAAGTCTGAGTAAGTAATGGTTGTGTCCTTGAGCTGAGAGGTGTTTGATATATTCTATTTCTTTAGTAGAATCCAAAATCTATTGGTTAGTTGGATGAATCTGGTTACAATTTGGTTTTCAAACGGAGTGAGGAATATCACTTGAGGTTCTATTATCATAGCCATAGGTGCAATAGATGACACAATTTATCTCATTAGAAGGGAATTGGGAGATAAAATTACCTGAAATTTAACTTGATGAAGATCATATTTTTTCATTTATAGTTTCAGAACCTCAGAAAGAAATATATTGTAGTTCTATGAAAAATATTCATGCTAAAGATGTATCGTGAAGAATTCAGATCATATAAAATTTGTATTCTCATTATGTCAGGAAATATTTTAACTTCTTAAAAAGAACACTAAAAAATCAAATGTTTTAATTGGATCATACTGATGTCTATGGACTTACCAAAGCTAAATATCATAGTTGTTTAAAATAAACTATGACTATTTATAATTAATTCATGATGAAAGTATGCATATATTTCCTAATTGATAATTCGTAAGTGTTTGTACTATTTTCTCCATGGAATGATATGCTCGAAAGGGAAATAGGATGAAGATTAAATGACTGCGATCTGAAAATAATGTTGAGTATTCCAGAAAAATATTTCAAAACATCTTTAATCACATGGGAATTAGGATTGAAAAGATTTTTCTAGGAACACCTTATTAGAGTGTTGTTGATAAATAAATTAATCATAAAATGATTAAAAAATTTGGAGTGTTAAGCTTCATTAATTTATTACTAATACATATTTGGTGGATTTAGTCAATAACAAAACTTATTGGATTAATCAGATTTCTTCAAATATAATCATTTATGAATTTTTAGAGGAATTTTGGGCTGAAAAGACACCATATTTAGAACACCTTAATGTTTTCAGAAGTATATCCTATAAAAATGTGTATGAAAAATATAGATATAATCTAGAGGGAAAATATCAAGCATGTTTATTTATAGACAATGGTGATGAAAAACATGGATTTTGACACTAGGATGATGATAGGAAATAGATCGATAGAATATAAAATTTTATATTCAATGAGAAGGTTCTTTGTATGGAATGAAATTTAATTGAAAATGAATTTTAAGTTAGAGATGAAACTCTAATAAAATAATATCTGAATAGGATCTGGAAGCATGTATGTTTTGGAAAATTTAGAAGACTATGAGCCTATGAGAAGTTCAAAAATCTTTAAGGAAATATTATAGGTCGTAATAAATGATTTAAATATTTAACTAATAGAAGATATAGTAGAATGATAAAGTGATATATAATAATGTTCTATAGTTCCATTAAATTAAAATAGGGCGCTTTTAGTTCAATAGAGGCTAATCTAGAATTGATTCATACTTATACATGGTTGGATTAAGGTAGAGAAAAATCATTACATGAAACATAAGTTCTATGGATTTGTTTTAAAAAGTGTTCTAGGATTTTTTTTGTGGGTTCTTGGAGTAGTATTAAGTGATATATTGTTGGAATTTTCTAAAGAACGTTCAAATTATAAAGTAAAAATGTTATGTGGATAAACTCCATGGGATTCTGTTGTATTGTGAAAGTTGTGAAAAATGTATTTAATCTGTGGAAGGACTAATCCAAAGGTCATGTTATTTTGATGGATTCTCAGTTGGAAGTTAGATTAATAGATTTTTTAGTGGTCATATCACCAGTAGCTTAGTTAGTGAGATTACTAGTAGATGGAAAGTGTCTACATTTTGGATCACTCTATTCATCGATTTTGGATGGAATGTGCTAAACATATAATTACTATTTTTTATCAGTTATTAATGGTCAATACAAGAAGTGAAACTAGATATAAATAGTTTACCAATGTAATGGGAGGAACCATGAAAATGATGGAGGTTAGTATGAATTGTTAACTATGTGGGACTCTCTATAAATGGTGGATGGGATCACATCACTAAGGTTTCATTCAATCAATAAATTATGCATTTCCAGTGAACTACATGGATTCTTATTAAAAGTTATTGTATCTTGAAATTTTGATGAAATGAAATTTATGATGTTCCTCCCATGGATATAACATGAAAGTATGAACCCCAAAAAAATATTTTATAAAATTTACTAGTTTAATTTTCTATCATTTGTTTCATGTGAATATTTGAATGAGTTTGTGTTATAAGGATAGATTATTTTTAACTTAGTGTAGTGATTTGGTTGAATTTAATTATTCCAATTTTTGGTTTATTAATGGTATTATGAGTTTTATTTGGTCATTTTTTATACCATTATGATCTTTTTGAAAGTCAAAAATGTAATGGGTTTATGTTCATAAAGAAGTTCTCAATAAATATGGACATATCTTCTGTAACTATCACATACTAAGGAAAACTTTTCCTTCGATATATACATCATAGAGTCATACACATCTTGATTAACCCTTAGAATTCATTATATACACTCATGAAATTTCCCTTTATTTGGTTTTTATGAGTATATAATAATACTTCAATACAATTTAAATTATATAAAAAATTATTCAAATAGAAATTATTTTACCAAAACATACCCATCATTATGACCAGATTCAATATTTATTCATCTTTAAATTACTTATAGAAATTACTAGATATATGTATGATATAATATATAAGATAAGCATTAGGTTATTTCCAAGAAAATCTATCATTGTTAATGACATCTATAATTTCTTGATAATTGTCAAATATTAAGAAAATTCTTAAATTTTCATAACATGCCTACATATAAAGGCCATGAACCAACTTCATCACTCAAAGTAATCCTTTTATATAATGGGTAATCACAGTTAGGCTGAAAAAAAATTAACAAACTTTGAGGATGTAATGAGTAATACACCATTGAAATTTACATAATGAAAAGTTTCATTTAGCCAAATAAAATATTTTAAATAATTAAATGTTGAAATACATTACCTAAATTCTCAAATAAGCTTATGGAAATTCACCTTTGGTCGATCAACCTGAATATCCTTGGTGACAACCTCAACAATGTTAAGAATAAAACTGACATGGTTACTGAGATACAAAAATCCCATTACTTATGAAAAATAATTATATGATTCATCCCAATCACCACACACTTTTATAACTATCTTATGTTTTTCCTTCCACGAATTGGAATACAATATCCTATATTTGATCCACCTCTATAATCATTTATAGAAGAGGGATGCAATAAAATTCAAGAATACTTATATAATATCAAAAATAATAGTATATATGAATTCTATATCTAGTACGGAATGATACTATGAATGGATTGGGTGAAGAAAATTATGCTAGACTTTGAACTTAGATATCTTCCAAAATAAACAAATTATCATCAATTTCCCATATTTGAAATTTACATTTTGGACCATATTTTTCACACTAAATGATGTATTTTACTTTTTTTGAATCATCAAACAAAAATGAAATATGATTCTCTATATGGTATTTCTTTCCAAAAAATTTCAATTTCCTTTAACATTCAAACTCATTTCTAACATATAAGTTCTTATTAATTGAGGTAGATGTGTCACCTACAACTCCAAATAATATAGTTCTTTGTGTAATTAAATCCCAGTCAAACTATTGTGTGTGTGACATTCCATCCACTGAGGAGTTATATAATAGAGTATGGTTACCACTCCCAAGTTCTTGTTTATCAGTAAAAGGAATCTCAGAAGGTTTATTAAACACATCATTCCCACTTATATTTTCTATTATAATACTATTAGTTACCTTTTCATTAGAGAAAGTATCATTCATTAAAACTAGATTATTTATAGGGTCGTATCATAAAATTCCTTTAATATTATGATAATCATTTTAATAATTAGTTTATATTAAAAGAGTAATATGAGAAGACATTGAATGAAAATGTTGTGAAGGATCCACTTAAACATATCTCTCATAGTAGAGCTATGTAGCTATAGTTTATAGGCATGATTTTAAATTTTATAAATGAATTAATTCTAGGTGAATGTATATTCCCATGAAGTTTAATTGGTTATAATTCATTATGAATGGATTAAATGGTATCTATTATTAATGGATTAAAAAAATTGTATTCATTAATTCAATTCAATGAATATTTCCAATAAAGTAAACATATGTCGATACATTGAATATGGATGATATATTTTTATTAAATTAAACTTGTTATGGATTTATATATAAAGGTATGAGATCTCTCCCATTGAATAATTTGATTTTATATAATCCTATCTATAAATATCTTTATCCTAATATTACCTTTGTTAGGATAGTAAAGGTGATAGAAACCCATTGTTGTATTTCAGTCCTCTCATTATGAATGAGGATCCACAAGCCTGTGTACCACTATCAGATGAAGGAGGAATACGTGCACTCCTATAGTGATCCCTATCATTATCACTTGATAGAGATAGAGGCTTCAACATAATTTATCCTAGTATGAATTATATTTATGTTCCTGCTTTATATATAATTTTTATATCATCAGGGATATATTGGGAATATATATTTTTAGGATCATATGATAATCCAAAAAACTTATCATGGGTATCATGTCAACTGACATTCAAACTCTTTTCCAACATTTACGTTCTTATCAATTGAGGTAGATGTGTCATCTACAACTCCAAATAATACAGAACTTTGTGTAATTAAACCCCAATCAAACTATTGTGTGTGTGACATTCCATCCACTGAGGAGTTAAATAATATAGTATGATTACCACTCCCTAGTTCTTGTTTATTAGTCAAATGAACCTCAGAAGGTTCATTGAACAAATATTTCCCAACTATATTTTCTATTATAGTACCATTAGAAACCTTTTAATCAAATAAAGTATCATTCATTAAAACTAGAGTATTTATGGGGTTGTATCATAAAATTCCGTTCATATTATGATCATCATTTTAATAATTAGTTTATATTAAAGGAGTAATATGAGAAGACATTGAATGAAAATGTTGTAAAGGATCCACTTAAACATATCTCCCATAATAGGGTTATGTAGCTATATTTTATGGACATGAACTTAAATTTTCTAAATGAATTAATTCTAGGTGAATGTATATTCCCATTAAGTTTTATTGGTTATAATTGATTATGAATAGATTAAATGGTATCTATTATTAAGGATTAAATGAATTGTATTCATTAATGAAATTAAATGAATATATTCAATAGAATAAACATATTTCAACACATTGAATATGGATGATATTTTTTTATTAAATGAAACATGTTATGGATTTATATATAAAGTGTTGAGATCCCTCCAATTGAATACATTCGATTGTATATAATCCTCTCTATAAATATATTCATCCTAATATAACCTTTGTTAGGATAGTAAATGTGCTATAACCCCATTATTGTATTGTGGTCCTCTCATTATGAATGAGGGTCCGCAAGCCTGTGTACCACCCTTAGAGGAAGGAGGAATGCATGCACTGCTATAGTGATCTCCATCATTATAACATGATAGAGATAGAGGCTCCTATATAATTTATCCTGGTATGAATCATATTTATGTTCCTCCTTTATATAGAATTTTAATATCATCATGGATATATTGGGAATATTTATATGATTTTTATTTAGTTTTTTAGGATCATATGATAATACCAAAAACTTATCATGGGTATCAAAGAGCTATCATCCTTGATAAATCAAAATTTTAAAATGATTTTTGAATAAATAACATGTTTATAAATCATATGTGGAATCATCGAAGTTAAAATTATGTTTTGTTTCATCATAATGATAATTTTTCTACAAGATATTATATTTAATGATAATGTAATTTGACGGACTAACTATTGAGATGAGTTAGGAATCAACAGAATCTCAAGAAAAACTGTATTATATATTCATTCAAAAATTTATCCTATGTTTTAGGGATGAAATATGTCATCAATATAATTTCATTGGTGGGAAATGATTTATATTATGGTATAACCTAACCTACATCCATACCATGAAAATAGAGAATCATTTTTTACATACTTAATGATAAGTTGTATGAAGACATATTGCACGCTATAAACTAGACATTACATTTAATATTGACATAATATTAGATATTATCTTGGTATTTCGTTCAATGTCAAAAAAAATTCAAGTACCTTCCTCAATGACACTACATTATCAAAAAAAATTAGTATTAATTCTCACCATGATGCTATATTGTAAGAAAATTTATTTTGGGGATAAAACATTAAAATTTAGTGGCACAATTTATTATCAAGTTTCTTAAAAACAAAAATAAATTTAGTTTTAACATTTATCTTATTTTTAACAAAATATTTATTCTTTTATAAAGTATAAGTGTTATAATTTTTGGAAATTTTATATTTTATTCTCATGTTTTGATAAATAATTAAATTATTTATATATTAAGAAAAAACCAATTATTAATTGAATTAAATTATTTATATATTGTTTATAAATAATGTAAAAAATATTTTGGAATAATTTATATTTTATAAATTACCTATACAATGTTTATAGTTACTTGATTAATTTTTTTGGAAACATTTATTATAAATATTAAATTAATATTTAATATATAATATTAAAAATAACTTTTTAAAACACTTATGTTTTATAAAATGTTTATAAATCAGATTTAATGGTATTTTGGGAATATATTTATTTATAATGTGTTTTCAAATTACTATATGGATTATTTAATAAATTGATATTATTTATACTACTAACATTCGTGGGAATACTTCTCACATATAATATAAAAAAAATCATGGATCTTACTTCACTAGTCTTCAATAAGATTATGAGTAATGTTCCACTATTAGAAACTGCCACATTTGACCGTTCAAATCCTTCCATCTTTTATATGTATGTAGGGGAAATTAACACATGGTACATTCTTCTCAAAAACCTATATCTATGGTGAAATAATAAAGTAACACCACCCAATCATAAAATTCTCTTAAAATGGTTGATATGAAGGTGACTAAGCAACATGTTATAGACTTTTCTACATCAGCTCTTGTAATGGATGTGCTCCCATCCTTGTGGACATACAATTAAACATTGGACTAGCATATAGTGGGGAAATATGATGAGAAATTTGGTTCTATTACTTTCAGGTATACTTTTATAAGTATAATTATGGAGTGTTTTCATAATATAAGTGGTATGTTTCCTCCCACTATGTAGGCAGGAGGTACTACTTATGCTACATCCAATGGAAATAATTTTTGTAATTATAAAAGGTATTGGAATTTATTTTATATTAATGACACTATCAACTCCCCTGATTTTTGGTTTGTTTTTACTATAAGATCAATTAGAGATCTCATAATTGAAACACTATGATTCATTCCCCCATTGAGAGCGAGGCTATAATGGCCTTTATCGAATTAGAGTATATAACTATTGAATATTTATCCTAAATAACTAAGTATACTATTTAAGAACTATATGTACAAGTTGAAACCTCTTCCCCCAATGAGGGGGATTTAAAAATCATTGATGAGTAGTCATCAGGAGAATAAATAAAAAATGATATGGACTTGGATATAAAAAAACACCCATGGAAGAAACCTAAATTGGGTAGAGGTTTTCAGTCTAAGGGTTTGGGAACCCCCTAGAATTTTATAATTAAGACGTAACTATATTGATCTATTTTTTTAGTATTTCATGAATTTTAATGTTCTAATATAATTATGTATTAAAGGGAATATATACCAATGGTGGATGAGTCACATGTTTTATGATCATCTACACACTTGTTTGATGATTAATGGAACTATTTTTTTATTTTTAATGATGTCTAAATCAATATTTATTTGATGTTTCTACCAGTTCAATGGCGGTTAGACGTGAGACCTGTTATTATTGACATATTTCATCATTTACATTTGTTTTATTTTGGTAGTATATATGCTACATTTATAATTTCAACCCAATGTTTCATGTCCATGAATATTCTTTAATAATTTTTTGATATCATGGGTTTGGATTTATAAATCCATGGTTTATTCCATTTCAAATAAATTTGAAAATAAAAATAGAATATAAATAATTTATACCTATAGTTATGAAATATTTATAATTAGTAAATTTAAATTGTTCAAATAAAAATGGGCCCTATTTTAGATATTACTCATAAAAAATCAAAAAAATATTTTGATAATTGATTTTAATAATGGTTTCAAATATGAAATATATATGATATTTTGATCATGTAAAATGTTTACATAATACAACTGAATTATTACATGTTTCTAAATAATAAAATATTATACATTTAAATTGATATTATATTAAATTTATAATATGAAAAAAATTTATATTTTAGAATAGTTATAAAAGTGTTTATATTAAATATTACGAATTATCAATATTATACAAGTTAAATTAAAAAATGTTTATATTATGATTTTATTTCTGAACTTTTTAAGAAATTTATATCAATTTTTAGAAAATAAATAAAATGTTTATTTACCTTTTTATTATTTACTATTAATTTTTTGTAAATGTTTTATGCGATATGATTTATATCCAAAAAAAATTTGGGGAAAATGATTCTTGGAGATAAATTCATGCATTACATGCTTGGTACGACTCAGTAGAATATTTTATTCATCTAACTTGACCTCAATTTTTAATTCATTTTACTAGCTTGAATTTATATAATGGGAATAGTTTTTGTATATTAGCTTTTAGAGTTATTAGGAATTAGATTCTCTCTTGAGTAAAGTCTCACTGGGAAGAGGGACTTTGGGTTGGACTACCCCCAACTTGAAGGCTTATTCCTTTTTTTGAAATGTGAAATATTTATCTATTTATCACTCTAATATTACACATATAGAGATTATTAAACAAATTTAACAACATAAATTTACATGAAAATTTCATTTACTTTATTCATATAATGCATTCAAATATATATGAATATACCTGGATTTTAATTTTGGGTGATGAATTCAAATTACATGTTCTGTAATAGTTATATATCATTTTTTTTATCAAATTAATTTGGTGGTTAAAATAGTAATTATAAAACTAAATCCTTAAATCATGTATACATAAAAAGGAATAAAACAAGAGATGATACAGATTGAATAATATAAAATATTTATGAAATTAATATGTATATGATATATATTAAATTGGTGATTCATTCAAAGAAAATACCGTAAGTACTTAGTGAATGATTCATTCTAAAGAGATGCTTGTGAATACCTTAATCATCCAACTAGGTAAAACATGCCATTGCTGGGTGAACCTAAATTATATTGTGTATGATAATAAAATAATGAGTAACTATGTATTATCTTATTGGGCATGTTATTTCATAGATGGATTCCCCTTAATTTTCCTTTTTTATCATATTCTTAGTGTTTTGTTTTATTACTCTAGCTGAGAGACCTTAATAAGATTTTTCTATTGGAGGAAAAGAGTTGAGTATTTCCATATTATTCATTTGGATCAATATTTATTCCCTCACCTATACATGAGTAACAAATATTATGATTGGGATATTTCGGAACCAAAATAGTTATGTGGTGAGAGAGACACTATAATAGACACATTGCATAGTGGCACATGAATCTTGGCTTAATAATTCAGTATTATGTGTAGGGTCCTCAATTTTAGATGGACCAATATCATTAAAAGTCTTTGATTAAAATATATACATCATTATATTCATGATAAAAAACTTTGTTATATATAATTAGAATGATTATGAATGATATAATCATTGAGATAAATCCTTCAAAGTAAAAAACTTAAATATATGAAAATACTAATTTTTATAACAAAGCAAATGATTCAAAGGAAAATCCTATGTTTTAAATCATCACGTTACTGAGTGCCTAATTGTGGTATTTGTTCAATAAGTGAACCTAGATGATTAGGACACATATAAAGATTCGATTGAGGTTTCAAAGTAATTTGGTGAAATATATCCTACGAAATTGCAGTATATATTACTTAATATGATTGATTAGGCCATTGAATTGGTAATATTTGAGGTCTCCTTAAGTATTTTTATGGTTATGGTATTCATTCTATTTCCATTTATTGAAATGTACTGATAATATGAATTTTTTCAAGAAACATTTTAATTTATACTCTCAAAGTGTTGAGAATAAATGAATTCGTGAATAAATTTCAAGATTCTGGTATTGTATTTATAGTGAAATTGGTTAAAAGTTTAAACTGGAATAATAAAAAGTTAGTTGGAGTATCCTAAAATTTTTATTTTATGTAATTATTCAAATTAATTTAAACTTAATGATAAAATAATTAAGGATGCGCTAATGATTATATATGATGGAATTTTCTATAATTAATGAAGGAGTTTCTAAAACTCCATGGAAGGACCATGTCATGAATTGGTGTTATAGAAATTTATTCTATATTTTTGAAGGGTATATGAGACCAAATTTACAATTTACAAGTTTTGTAAATACATTGGAGTTAATAAAAAATATACATTATAGGGATTTTTTTTAAATTCGAATGATCAAGAAAATAATCACTATATGAATTCAGAAGATTTTATAAAAGATCATTTTTAATTAAGTAATATATGTTTATCTTCATCTTATATCTCTTATATTATTAGAGGTATTGTTAGATAAAAAATATTTTTATGGAAAAAAACAAGGTGATTAGTTTTATAAACATTATTTTTGATTTATAAGATTTTATAACATGTTTTTACAATAATATATGGATGAAAAATGATTATATCTAGGATAAAGTTTTTATAATGTTTTCAAAAATAAAAGTTAATGTATTCCCACCACCTAATAATGGTATATTTTAAAGAAAAATATTGTTTTCAAGAAAATTTCCTAAGAAAATATAATAACATATATAATATAAAAAAATAATTCATTAGAAAAATTTCCTACTAAAAATAAATAAGTGATATTTCCTAACATAATGAAGTTTTTTTTGAATCTTATAAAGATATTATGAAAAGGATATAATTTCTATAAAGATGGTGGAGGAATGTTTAAACATAAATAAGTTTATAGTTAACAAATCAGAGATTATACTAGTCTAAATAGAAAGTAAACTTCACCATTTCTTTAAGGATTATGCTTGTTAAATCATAATATGAATATCAATTTATACTAAAATAGTTTAGGATATGATTTGAATTTTTTTATAGGTTACATTGGTGTGAAATACATTTTTTAAAAAAGAATCTTCCAAGGATGATGATGTTAAAATCAAAAATTGTTTTATGAAGAGAACAAAATTATACATATTTTTTTAATGTTTTAAAGTAAAGGAGTTTGAATAAATGTTTAAGGAGTTAAACATTGGGGATGGGATTCTTAAGTATACCCATTATTCAAAACTGATTAATTTATTTATGTTACTTGTTAAAATAGTTTTATAGGAGGTTTCTATAAGGTGTTCACATAAATATGTGTCATGAATTATATATAGATGTAATGAGTTAACAAAACCATTATCACAACAAATGCATAGGGTCATGAAATTTTTGTAAGGGTTTTATATTTACCATTATTTTATATTAATGTACATACTCATTTATCATTAATTAATGTATGATGCAATTTAATTTACATTAATGTTCAAATAATAATATCCCCTAAAAGTACAACTTTGAGTTATCCCTAATCAATGATCATCGTAGAGTATTATTGATTTTGATGATATGCTATGGTTAGCTTAAATATATTCAGGTACACATTACAAGGGTTTTGTAAGTGATACAATGAATATAATAATTAGGTGATAAGTAGTGACTTATTTCTAAGACTAGCCCACTAAATTATATCTCATGGAATATTGTAGTATCACCCATATACTTATGTATGTACGCTTATTATAAATCCCAATTATCTATATTTGGTGAGATATATTTCATTATATCCTTCATACATTGATACCTTACTTAAACATGTTTGAAAATAATTTAGTTAATATGGTGGGGGTATTTTATATCATTGTTCATAACTTTAGTTATATTAAAACAAAGATTGGAGTTGATCACTTTTATGAAGGGAAATGAATATTACTGTTTATTTAATTGTCTGGTGGAAATGTATATCCATGATTAGTTAAAAATATTATTGTGTTTCAAATTACATGGATGAGGCACATGTTATATACTCATCTATTCGGTGAATGAGATGAGATATACTCATTGACATGGTCATTATTTTTTTGTGTGTCAAGAAAAGATAAGTTGGCCTATACAACATTGATATGTTTCATATCTAGTAGTCACTTTATGTTATGGTAAAATGGATTATATAAAAATATATATGAACCATATGATATATATTTTGGTGGAAAATTTCATATAGATATATGAGTATGTTATATGGATATTTCACTAGGCCCCTTAATAACTTTAGTAGCACTGATGCTTTTTAAAACCCACTATTTTCTTATATTTATGAAATTTTGCATTCGTATTTTTTTATTAATTTTACTAATGAAATAAGGTCACATGGTTTTTCCTCTTGATAAGGGTTAATTTAATGATTTTTCCCCAAAATATTGATTTTAATGAATCAATATACAAAATTTTTTTGGATGGATTCAAAATGAGTTGTAAAATTTCACGTTAAGTCCATAAGTATTTTAGTGAAAGTGGGAAATTGTTGGATGTTCACATAAATTATATAAATGTATTGAGTTAATGTGCAAGTATAGTACCATGTTTTTTCATCAATTATAATCCATTATGAATGGATTAAATGTAATCCATTATGAATGGATTAAATGTAATCCATTATGTATGGATTATATGGATTTATTCTTTAAAGGAATTTAATGAATAAGTATTTGTAAAAAATATATGCTAATACATTGAATATGGTTGACACATTTGCATTAAACGAAATTCCTCAAGGAAGGATATATAAAGTGATGAGATACCTACCACTAAATATGAACATCTATATAAAACACTTTTTATAGATTTCTTCATCATAATATATTATTTTTTAGGAAAATTAATGTTCTAACACCCCTTCAATGTATTGAGATCCCATAATTATGAATAAGGATCCATAGGCCAGTGTGCCACCCAAAGAGGCAGGCGGAATATGATTTCTATTAAAGTGACCTTTATTAAGCTAACTAGATGCATTTGGAGGATACTAAATTGGATATCAAGGTACTCATCATAATTATGGTCTTTAGATATACAACATGTTGATATAATCATGGATAGATATGGAATATGTGTGTCTGTGTGTGTGATGATCATAAAAACCCATAAGTAGATTGCACCTAATTAATAACCCTAATGTCAACATAAAATTTCATTAAATAATTACTACATTGTTACATATTCAAAGTTGATGCTTCAACCCAATTCTCATTTTCAAGTGGAGGATACAAAATGTTCCATATGAGATCAATTTATTGAAGAGTTTGATATATGTTTGAAGCAATTACATGATTATCCATCATTTTTAATTGACTACGAATCTTTTTACGACCTTGTTCTGATGTTATATAACCATGAATATCAGAAACTCTATCTAGTGATAAACTAGAAACAAGAATCACATTATAATAAATTAAATATCTATTACTACATATAGACACAAACATATTTACCTAGAAATTAAATTTACTAACACGTTATATATATATTAATGGAAAATAAAATAATTCTTAACATTTTCTAAATAGTTTAGATTAGATAATCATGAAATGAAATTGCGACTGTTTTTATGTATTGATTTATCATTATATTATAGAAAACAAAAAATTAGGTGGAAAATTATTGATTTTTAGTTGTCTTAGATTTCAGAAACTACCATTCTCCTATCATTCATAGTGTAAAAATCAATCATTGAATGTTAATGCCTCCTACAAAACCTCATTTAATTACAATATAACTCACTTTTAAGTTAAGGGTTCCAGGGATTAGGAATTCATTACAGTTTACCACACCCACAGAGGTACATAAATTCATAGATAGAGGTATGATATATAGTCATAAATAAAATAATAAATGTATTTATTATAAAATAGATAACCAAAAAAATGATTACACCATATAATTCCAATCAAACATTGCCCATTAATCTAAAATTTAGTCATTAATGTGGTCACTTTCCATGTTTTTTATGGAATGTTTTTATTTTCTAGATATAGTAAATATTTAGTAATAATATTTTTAAATATAATCATATATATTACTATACATAAATTATTACCAATAAAATAAAATTAAGTAAAATGTTATATATATTTATACTACATCATATAATGCCCAACATTTTTTAATTAGTTTTTATTAAATAACTATGACTTGATCTTGATACATTTTCTATGGATTGGTTTATCCCTATCCGATAAACCAATCAAAACATAGGGGTAATCCTTGAGAATCAATTATCTAGGATTTATTCAACCACCATTCGCCTTCTATTAATGGTGTAAAAATGAAACATAGATCATAAAAGCCTCATGTAGAACCTCCATTTATTACAGTATTTTTCATATACTAGTGAGGGGTTCCAGGGGTTTGGAATACATAACAATTTACCCCAGACTCACAGGTCCTTACATTCATTTAAAGGGGGATTACACAAAGGTTATCTATAAGGATTTTAAATGAAATTATTAAAAATAAAATAACAAAATAAAAAATCATTACAACAAAAAATTCCAATAAAACATTGGTCATTCATCTTAAAAATAGCCATAAATCAGTTCACATACCATATTTTTAGGGATACTTTTTATTTTTCAGTATGGGTTTGGCTTACTATTAAGAACCCTTTAATAATGTATGGAAGACCTAGGATCAAATCCAGCAAATGATTTTTATGGTTACCATAGTAATGGTATTATTCACCTGATTTCAGTTTTCGGGTCGTGTACTTAGGCCTTTGGGCCACAAGGCCTTCATGCCACCAATGTTAAGTAACAATGGAGTATAAGTGGACCCAAAGGATAGAATAGAGTGACTATGCTAGTAGCATAACATGACAATAAAGAGACATTTTCAAGTGGGAAACTTGAAAGAGAGATGACTATGTAGACACATATCATCCGGCCCTCCACCGACACATATATTTGATGTTGGGTGTAGGGGTACTATCTAATGGTGCGATGATGGGGAGTAAAATGCGTCACATAAAAGGAAAATTGAATGTTTTGCGACATGTGTCATACTAAAACCCCATCACAAAAATTTTTATAAAAAAATATTTTTTTAGGAACCTTTATTTTTCATTAAAAATAATGTTTTCACTAATGTTATTTGTAACAGAATTATTCTTTCATTAAAAAATACTTCAACAGGCATGCATGTACAATAGTGGGTAATTGTTATTTACAAAAAATGTTATTTTTCACAAATATTTTTAATGGAATTATTATTTTTAATAATATTCTTTGTCCATCGCAAATGATCAACAATGAGAGTGACTATTTGCAAAAGCTCTATAGAAATTATTGTTTTTCATGAGGGATCCATCCCAAAAAGTCTATTGGTATGACAATTTATTATTGAATTTTTCCTCACAAATACTCTTTATTTACGTTGAAAATATTAATTTTTTTGGAATTGTATTAAGATGGATATGTTATCGATCAAAAAAACAATGAAAATAATTTTTACTTTTCAAATATTCATTATAACATGAGTTTTTTGGGATGAAAAATTCAATTATAATTAGTTTTACACAAAAAAAGATATAAGTACCCACCCACTCATTCATTCCCCAAAACATCTCTTTATCTTAATTTTTTTTCTTATTTCAAATGTAATATTTGGCTTAGTAGATTTGCAATCAAATCTATAAATCATTTAACAAATAACCCATTTCAATGTTTTTTTATCATTTTCTTAAATATCATTTTTTATAAATAATTTTTTATTTATTTATATAATTTGATAGATAGTTTAATATATTAAAGTTTCATTTTATTTAACATATTTTATTTGTTTCTTTATATTTTAATATTATATTAATATAAATTAATAAATATTATTATAAATTAACATTAAATTTGTATATATCAATAAATATTGCAAAAAAATTGTATAAATTTACAAAAAAAATAATATAAATGAATATAATTAAATATAAATTTATATAATTTAGTATAAATTTGTATAAATTTAAATAATATAGTATAAATATTTGTCTAAATTAAAATTAATTAATATAAAATTTATACAAATGAGTACAAATTCATTTAGACTAATATAAATTATTACAATTTGCTGTAAATTAAAATAATTATTATATATTAACAAAATTTGATATAAATTTAAATAAATTAATAAAAATTAGAATTAAAAATATTATAAATTTTCATAAAATAATAAAATTACAAAAATAATTAATCTAAATTTGTATAAATTATTATAAATTCATCAGAAATTAGCATAAATTAATATAAGTTATTACATAATAATAAAAAATTGTAAAATTATATATTATTAATATTATTATAAATCAATAAAAAATAGTATACAATATTAAAAATTATTAAAAATAATATCCATAATGTAATTTTTTTAATTAATTATAAATATATCTCCAATTAGTATAAATTATATTAAAAATGATATTAGTTAAAAAGATTGTTATAAATTAATATAAATTAGTATGAATTAATATAAATAGAAAAAATTGATATAAAATATAATAATTTAAAAAATAATTAACATAAAGTAATTTAAATTAATTGATAATTTTTTGTAAATTAATGAAAATTAATTTAAATTAACAAAATGTAGTATAAATTATTATAAATTTAAAAACTATTTAAAAATTAGTATTAAAAAATATATTTTTTTTTTTAAATTATTAAAAATCCATTTATATTTAGTATAAATTATTAAATATTAATAAAAAAATTATAAATTAACCTAATTTACAATTAATTGATATATATTTGTATAAATTATGAAAAATTTCTATATTTTATGATTAATTGATATAAATTTGTGTAAACGAATATAAATTATTATAAATTAATATATATTAATAAAAACAATTTTATATTAATTTAAAGTAGTATAATGTATTAACAATTGTTTAAAATTAACATAATTTCATATAATTTGATTAAAATTATAGTAAATTAGTATAAATTCCTCACTTAATAGTGTAAATAAATAAAAAGTATTATAAATTGATAAAAAGTACTATAAATTAAGATATATTTTATAAAACATTATACATTATTATAAATTAGTATAAATTATTATAAATTCATCACAAATGAGTATATATTATTATAAATTAATAATTTTTTTAATAAATTGATATAATTTAAAATAAATTCACATAAATGTATATAAACTAATATAAATTATAATAATTTGGTATAAGTTAAAAAATATTATATGTTAGTTTAAATTATTATTTTTTGATAAAATTTATAATAAAATAAAACATTTAGTATAAATTGATATAAATTATTATATATTAATGAAAAAATTAAGAAATATTTTAAATTTGATATACTTTTTTCATGCATTTTTAATAATTTTGATAATAAAAAATTATTGTTAATTCTTTTTTTATTTGAAATTATGGATCCAAGAAATAAACAATTGTTTTTATTATAGGATCATGATTTGATAAATCATCAGAGAAATACAAAGGGTTCTAGTATAAATCATGATTTTATTAAGGGTGTCGAAGCATTCCTATGGTTTCCCTGACATAAGTTACCCATAGTCACTGTCTACTTCGTTATATTGTGAAAATACACATTGTATCATACATTAAAAGATTTATTATTTTATTCATCATAGGAGAGTAGATATATACATGGTTTCAAAATTATATTTCAAAAAATAAAAAATACTTTGAAGGAATTTATCTCATCCTTGAAGATCATTCAAAGATTCATTCATCATATCCTGGGGAAAGTAAATCACCTAATAGGGGATCCCAAATGCTCTGTTTGGGTTTCATACATTAGAATCTATGTTGAGTTAATGAGGAATAATTAATATGTCAAATCAGGTAATGAAAACGCATGACATTCAATTAACAGCTTGATTTTAAGGTATTTCTATGGCTAATATCAACATAACAATAACATGGATAATGAAAACTGAATTCTTACTAAATTAAATGTCTAATTTGTGACATTCATGATCTAATAATCAAGGTATTTTCCAAAAATATCATTATTATTACTATGAAGGCCTCATAAAAGACACATTCATTTTAGGGGTAGGTGTGCACTAATTATCTACTAAATGTGGCTACCTATTTTTTCCAATGAGACCAGTAAATAATTATAATGAATATAAATAATTTTTCCCAAAAATCTCTTTATAATCCTATACATTCCTCGAATATTGAATGATAAAAACAATTAATTCTCAAAAATATTTTTTGTTAGGATCAAGTTGAGTTTTGGTTGTATTTTTTGTTAATAAAAGATATATAGATGTAGTTGAGAAAAGGGTGGAGTTATGGTTTCAGTACACACCCCATTGGACTGACCATAAAGATACACCGAAGATATAAAATCATATTCACAACATTGAACATCGGACCAAAAAAATATAAATGACTCACAAGATCAAGGACATCAACATGAGAATCATACCTAGTACATCTACTTGACAACATTAGATGCTGTCATTCAAAATGAGAAAATGATGTTGTGAAGTCACAGAACTCCGAATATTAATCTGATTATTCCTTGATGATCATGGAGTTCTCATAAATCATGAATAAGTCATAATAAAAGTTTGATTTTGTGGAAGGGTGGAGAATATAATGTAAAGTATTCTGGATTATCCACATTGGTGTGAGGAACACCAACACAAAAGAATATATATAATCAGTATGAGAAATATTAATGTGGAAATTACCCGAAGGCTGAAATATTATTCTTGTTGACGTAAAGAATTCACTATCAAAACTAAGTCATCATAATTTATTATGACAGTTATTCATTATATATTTTTTGGTATTCTTTTTGTATCATATGAATTGTTTTTTTAGAAGATTAATGTTTAAGAAACATTGAAATTTTGAAAATGATAATATGTCAGAGTGAAATATAGACATATCCATCGGGCACATTATGATATTAATAAGTCATTAGAACTGGGATCATTAATCTGAGGGATTGTTCTTCTAAAGAAAATAATAATTTTTATGAATTATTTTGCAAATTTTTTCCAAAGGAGGATTTGTCATCTTTATAAGTTTCTATGATGTTTATAGAAAATCAAGAGTAAATGAAATGGGTATGATTCAATTTAAATAAGAAGGATAAAGTGTTTAAAACATGTGAAGATAAATTCCCTCAAATGATATTTTTATAATAATTAGCATTAGATGTATTCTCTATAAGAAAGTACATTAGATTGACTTTGAGTTAGAAGTATCATTCAAAGTCCCAAAATAAAGGATAATCAAACTCAAGATATTAGAATAAACACTTTTTGGTGAATTCAAGGAAGTCATAAGTTTCTAGAAGGCCCAAAATTATTGATAAGAGTTGAAAAAGTCAAACATGAAGACATAAATTAATTTAAAATAAAATATTTAATAAATTTATTGAGCAGGAAGTGAAATATTTTTCCTCCTTTACCATTCAAGGATTCCTATAAAATGAGAGCACATTACATTCAATGTTATGGAAATATGAACAGTTAACATGTGCTGAGAGATGATATCCTAATAATTTTTTCATGTATTGAGTTTCTGACTAGATTTTATTTTTTTAGGTTGACACTGAGGTAGATCCATTAGAACCAGTTCTATTAGAGAATGTTCCATCATAACTAGTTCCATTGGAGAAAGTCAATTAGAGTATGTTTTATCAGAACCACTTCCATTAGAGAAATCCCCATCGGACCAAGTTATTTAACATATAGGACTTGGGATCTTCCAATTGAGTTTCTACCTAATATGAAAAAGGAATAGTAGAAGGAAAATTGGACTAATAAAAATTAGACAGAGACCCTTAGATAGATTTTACCAAACTGATACATATTAGACTGACTTTTAGTAAGGAAGTTTTTCTAGATAGTTTTTCTGGAAGAATTTTAAAGTCCAAAAAGTTTTTAAAAAAAACATTCTATGTTCTTGATGATTGTACACAGGTAAATATTGATTCAGTATACTTGAATAGGATGTGAATAACATTCTAAAATGGATCATTAAAAAAGTAAAGTGAATCTTGTAACTGTGGATACTTACCAATTATTGAAAAGGATTATTTGTTTTGATGGGGTATTTATCCGGGTGTGGGAGTTTGATATGAAAAGGATAGTTGTGGGCTATAACTAACTATAGAATAAAGTTTTCTATTAGTACTATAGAATTTTTCACTTCTTGTTCCATTGTATTCTAGAAATAATATAGTGAAATAATCCATGTTGGTGTGACTATCCAAAATGGAAAGGAGAGGGAATTTTTATCAAACTTTATAAATATTATGTGATTCTTAATCTTTATATTTTTTCATATGAGATGTAAGGTTGAGAAATTATTTGAGTGGATCATAAATTTAATAAGCTTAAGAGGTTAATTTTTTTTAAATAAATTACAAAACATTCGTATAAAAGAAAAAGGAACCACTAATTCAACCCTAGTGGCTTCAATCCTATTTGGGAACCACAATTGGTTTCAGAGGAGGTTACCTCTGAAATATCCATCACTGAGAATAGAGAATTCCAATTCAGTGAACAATATGTGTGTTCTTGTTTTTTTAAGGGAATGAACTCTCGTATTTGGATGAAAAGGATGTTACCCTATATTATTTCTCTTAGACTTGAAGTTAGATATGCTATGATAGAGGGGTTTACTCCCATTTATGAATGTGTTATAATAGCTTCTGATAAGATAAGTATATATGTTTATGGAAAAACTCAAAATATTTTGGTGATGGAATGTAATGATAATTTTCTTGAAATGTCTATTGGGTTGATAATAGAAATGAAAATGTTGGATAAGTGGAGAAGTTTATATTAAGGGAATGAGAAAGTTAAATAATCCAAGTTAGAAATCCAGAGATGTAGATTTGAAGAAATTAAAATGGATGATGATGAAAGTATTAACAATTACTTCCCAAGAGTAAATGAGAATCTAAGTAACATCATTATTTTTATGCAAAGCTGTAAGATTATACATTTTTAAGAATCTTATAAGAAACCTTCGAGAGAGATTTGATGCCAAATTTTCAGATTTAGAAGATCATTAAGATTTATACTTTAGAATATTCTTGTGAAATATAAGATAAAACATTACCCTACTTCCAAGAAAAAAACTAAAAAAAATGGATTTCAATTTTCTTTTAGAAGGTAAAAGAAAATAAAAAAGTTAAAGATGAATCAAGTGATTCAGAAGTAGAGGAAGATGATGAATATTTCAAAATAATTGTTTACCTCTTTTATAAAATAAAATAAAATAAGGGGATGTGGAAATTAAAACTCTTAAATGTTGGAATTGTGAAGGGAAATGACATTTTGACAAAAAAATTGAGGAAGAAAATTGAAGAGTTTGAGTATAAAGAGGAAGATAAGAAATATAAAAAAAAGTGGAAGAAACATAAGGAATGATTTCCCTATAATAGAAAGAAGAAAATTTATGTGAGTAGAAGAAAGAAGGATTATTTCTCATCCAATAATGAATCTGATCTTCAAATCTTTATTTTTTATCAAGTTATAAATGGATGTAATTTTTCAGATTGAGATGAAGATGATGAATAAATTACATAAATGATTTGGATCCATAAAAATAATTTGGAAATTAAATTAATTATAATATTCAACTCAATTAAGAAAGTATAATTTTGTAGATAAGTGTTAACAATATTTATTTTGATAATTATATCCAGATGAAGAAATATGAGACAAATCTAAATTTTTTAATTTCATAGAATACGAATATTGGTGAGATTGATAGAAAAAAAAATATAGAAATAAATACTGGAAATGAGAACCTCAACATAAAAGAATCTATACTTGATGAATAAAATAAGAAAAACAAGTTAAATATAACATAATCTAAAAAGATGATAAATATTTTAAAACATAGTCTGTATGTGAAAGAAGAAGATTTTTTAGAGGCATAGTCAATGATTTTTTACAACACAACGTGTGTTAAGAAAGATGAGAGAAAACCTCACTAAGGAAGTTATGTTAAAGGGGAAACTTATAAATATGGTGAAAGTAAAGGATTAAAAAAGAAATTTTGTGAGAAAACATATTTTACTATGATAGAAAATAATTCTTCAATAATTTATCCTCCTAAGAAAATTGGCCCATGATTTTTAAAGAAATAATGACAACTAATTTCTAACAAAGTTCACTATGTTTCTTAAAAAAAATATTTAGAGGTCACTATTTGTGTTGTGGAATTTTTAGTGATAGATCATATTTATGATGGTATAACATGTCTCTTCCAGGAAATATGTATGAACCAAGGGGAATATATGGTGAAAAAATAAAACAAAACATTTCTATATGATTTTCATAATTACAAAAGAAAACAAAAAAGATGAAGAATGTTTAAGACTCAATAAAGAAAAGTGATAAAATGAAGAAAGTTAAGTATGTTAAGAATGTTTAGAAAGGTAAACATGATAAGTATAAAAAAATATTGCTTTATATTTTTTACAGATAATGTTGACAAGGCTATAAAGTTAAAATAATCAAAAAATTTAGTTGAATTAAAGGGAAAGAAATTTTTTTATGAAGATGATAGAATTGTTGATGAACATTTATCAACATATTGTGTTTTAAAAATTCAAAAAAGATGCATGAGATTTGAGAAAAAGGGTTTGTTACTAAAATTTGTTTGACTATCCTACCAGAATAAAGGGAATGAATGAATGAGTTATTACAAAATCAGAGTAACAAAAGTGTTAATAAAGAGGAAAAGAAGTTCACATCCTTATTAGAAGATTTTTAGAGGTAAATAAACTTGTTTCAAAATCCGAGAAGGATGAATAGAGGGAATAAAATATATCCAATGAAAAATATGAAAAAGAAAATAAAATTTCATGATAAAGAGATGATGTAAAGACCCGTAAAATTCAAGGGAAATGTTTTCTTAATTTTCTTTGGAATTTTACAAGAGAGCGGTTTCTGACGGCACCTGATTCCGAGGCCCGGAGTGCCCGGAATCAATTTCCGAAGTTCGGATTGGGTACGTTCAGTGAACGAACGAGCGGGAATTTCTAACTTTTGAACCGGTGCTCGGAATCGAAATCGGAGGACACCGATGAACTCGCAACGCCGATATTCGCTTAAGAAGACCTTTTCCGAAGTTTCGTTTTCCTAGGAGGAGTTGTTTAATTTTCTGGATGAAATGAAGAGTAAAATAAAATTGTGATACAATATTTATTTTATATCTTTAAAGTGGTTAAAATCTTTTGTTGGAACTTGGGTGGTTTAACCACCTAAGAGAGGATTAAGGTGAGGAGGGGCCCACCCGAGCCCCACCTTTTCAAATTCCCAAACTCCCCTCTCTCCCTCTTTAAGGCTTGATAACTTAACACTTAATTAATTACACAACTCATGTATAATTAATTAAGTGTTTTGTTTTTGAAATTTATGTTTTTGAAATGCTTGGATTAGTAAATAAAATAAGGAGGGACCTTATTTTATTTGGATTGTTGGGTGAGGTGTGGATGAGATTTGGAGAGAAGCTGAAGAAATCCTCCACCTTATTTATCTCCTTCGTGGAAGAACGTGAAGAACGTCCACCGCCCACGAAGAACACCGACGATGACATCTTGACACGTCTTCTCCGATTGCTTCCTCCTAGACTTCTTCGTCTTCTAACCAACGTCAACGAAACGACGACCGCTTCCCACGACTACGTCAACGTGCGACTATCGAGGTAGGGGTTGTTGTTAATTTATTTATTTATTCTCGATCGTGGTTCTAGCATGACAAACGTGAGGATATTTAAATATGTGTTATCGTTTAACGTGACGGGGGCCGGACCGCATAAACACGGCCGAACCCCCTCCTTTGTTCTTGTTGATTTATCTTGCGGATGAAACAAGATGGCGTGGTGCCGACGCACCACGCGGAAATTCGCACCGTGGAAGAATCATCACGAACGTGACGCCGTCGCGCCGCGTCGAAGGGAATCGAAGGCGCCACGGCCGGAGCGGGGCCGCGGTGCCATCGCACCGCGCTGGACGATGAACACCGTGGCCGGTTCCGGGCCGTGGCGAGACGGGAAGACCGGCGGCACGCCGGGCCGCCAGCGTCTGAAACCGGAAGGGGACCGGCTTGCCGGTCCCGTTGGAGAAAAACTGGCCGGCCAGGTGGCCGGCCGGAAGGTCAAAGACCGGGGGAATAAATTCCCCCGGTCAACTCTCAAAAGCCACCCCATTTATGAGGGGGGCGGTTTCTTTGTGGGGGGGGGGGGGGGGCAGGCGGCCCCCCGGTTTCCTCAAGCAGGCCCCCACGAGGGGGGGCCGGTTCTCCAAAAGGCGCGGCTAAAAGCCGCGCCGCCACTTGCTGGAAGCGATGGGCCATGCCCCCCGCGCGTGACACCAGCGACGCCAGGCCGCACCGCCGCTGCTCCAGACCGCCGCCGGCCGGGCCGGCTAGGACCCGGGTCGACCCGGTTCGGGCCGACCCGGGGGGGGGGGGGGGGGGGTCGGGCCGGGTCGCCCCGGGCCCGGACCCCCCATTTTCGAATCGTTTTCGGTCTTTTGGTCATAACTTGAGCCACGGGCCTCCGATTGATGAACTGTCTGCGGTCACGCGATCCTTGGATCGACACGGTCGTTTCGATATATTACACTCAGGGTTTCAGAACACAATGAGTTCGGCCGGGTTGATTCGTACACGAAACCAACCGGGCCTTCGGAGCGGAAACGCTCATATCTTGAGCTACGGACGTCCGATTGACGTGTCGTCAGCTTTGTTGTGTTCCTCTTAGTGAGACGGATCATTTGGCATACTCCACCCGAGGTTTGGACACAGGTGGAGTACGGTCGGGTAGGTTTTGCCTTAAAAACCAACCGGGCCCCGGGGACGAAAATGCCAATAACTCTCAGACCGGGCGTCCGATCGACGCGCCGTCTGTTGCGTTGAGTTCCTGTTGATGATACGGAACTTTTGGATACATCAACTCTGGACTTTGTAACAGTTGATGTATCATCCTCTCGGCTCGTGGAGCGGACCCTCCGAACGAGCTTGCTGTGTGCGGGAACCCTAGTGCTGGCTGCGACTGTGACTGCTACTGCTACTGCTACTGCTATTATGACTGCGACGATGACAGTACAGAGATCCTGTGTGGATTCGACGACGACGACTACAGCACTCAGCGATCCTACGTGGATCAGTGCTACAGGTCCTGTGTGGGCCCGATCCTGTGTGGGTCCGATCCTGTGTGGGTCCTTGCGCTCAGCGGTCCTGTGTGAACCAGCGCCTACAGGTCCTGTGTGGGCCCGATCCTGTGTGGGTCTTTTGCGGGGGTTAGTTACCTATCGATCCTTCGTGGGTCCGACGAATTAGATGGATCAGAGATCATCTTTATCGTCTTTCGAAGAAGTATACCTGTGTGAGCTGAATCCTGTTTCTTTCCTGTGTGGATTGTGTTGTGCTATCCTGTGTGGATTACATTTTGCTTTCCTGTGTGGAATACGTTTACGTTCCTGTGTGGATTTTGTTTTTCTTTCCTGTGTGGAATACGTTTATTTTCCTGTGTGGAATACGTTTACTTTCCTGTGTGGATTTCGTTTTGCTTTCCTGTGTGGAATATGTTTACTTTCCTGTGTGGACTGAGTTGTACTTGGGCTCGGAGGTTGGAGCGTATTTGAAATTGATGACTTAGATATATGTATGGGCATATACCTAAGCAGTGTCGGTTGTTACTTTGTGATTGTACCTTTCTTTGTGGTTTATCCTTTTTGGATTTTGAGAGACCTTCAGGGGTCTCGGGGTCCCTAATGAGTATCTTATACTCACCCCTGCACGAGCTTTGCCCGCACTGCGTTGTGTTGGTTGGAGACGACGGACAACGTTGATCTTAGCTGAGGCTTACAGAGCAGGACGGTACATGGAGGTGGACCACTGGGCAGAACATGCTCGGAGCGGACGACGGGACCCGTGGAGCAGTGGAGCTATCTGTACCCACCCTTCAGGTGGAATTTCCAGCGGACAGCTCGGTTTAGCGGCTTTTTCTTTATAGTTGCTGTTTTCCCTTTCGAGTTCTACTTTACTTTCAGTTTGGGTTTGTATACTAGCCCATTTACTTTTCCGCACTTTCAGTTGTACTCTGCTTTTTCTTAGTGATTACTTTCCGCTTGCTTACTCTGTGGTGTTTGTTTACTTTACAAAGGCAATGCCTTCCCTTTTTACCGGGATTTAGGCCTTGGTGCTAGTCGCCAGCCCCTGGCCTATGAAAGGCGGGCTTGGGGTAGTCACGGCACGGACCCCGAGGGCGGGTCGTGACAAATTGGTATCAGAAGAGTTCGGTTATACCGTGAACTCTGATGTTTTCTATGTGAAGAAATAATGTTTAGCGTATTGAGTGTGGTTATCAGTCCAGGGAGTCCAGTGTTGGTGCGGCGGCCGACGTATCCGTACACCAGGACCCTGACTTCTGATTTCCGACTTAATGCACGAAAACATTGATTGCGTGTGTGTTTCAAAGTTTTCTTTGTGATTTCATTGTGTCAGCTCACCAGGTATACTGTTTGACCGTGGCGCACCTGTTTCCTATTCAGGATGGCCCCACGACGGCAGCCAGCTAGGGTTCCGAGAGTCGAGTGTGACAACAGCCCACCGAGCGACGAGGCTTCGGTGCAAGGCCCTTTGTCAGCAGTGGCACCGGCGGTAGCTCTACCCGCTGAGCCCCCGATGCTTCCAGCGCCAGCCGCTGACGATGCACGTCGCCTCAGTGCACTGCATGAGTTTCAGCGCCAGCGACCACCCAGGTTTCACGGGGAGACGGATCCCCAGGAAGCCGAGGACTGGCTAGAGGCAGTGGTACGTGTGTTTAGGCTAGTGAGGACACCAGCAGACCTCATGGTGATCCTCGCTGTGAGCCTACTACCCGCAGCAGCAGGATGATGGTGGAGCTTGATGCTCCAGGTGCACGATGAGGCATCTCTACTTTGGACGGACTTTGAGAGCCTCTTCCGCTCGGAGTTCGTCCCAGCCACCCTTCGTGCGGTGCGTATCCAGGAGCTTCTTCAGCTGCGGCAGGGCAGCATGAGGGTCGCTCAGTACTCGGCGAGATTTACTGATCTCTCGCGTTACTCGACCGACATGGTACAGGACCCATTCTTCTAGGGCCAGAATTTCGAGCAGTGTTTGAGACACGAGATCAGGGCATCGCTGATCTCCCTCAGCATACCGACTCAGACTGGAGTACTGGAGCGGGCCCTTCTGATCGAGAGCTTCCTTGCGGAGTCTACACCAGTGCAGCGACCCAACGCAGGGTGGCACGTGGGAGAGTCATCTGCAGCAGGCAGTCGACGGATGACTCAGGGGTCCAGACAGACCGGACCTTCGGGCAGACGACCTCAGGACACTAGCTCAGCAGTGCGGGGCACACAGCGCGGAGCCAGTCTTTCGAGTGGAAGACAGTGCTATGCATGCGGCGGGCAAGGCCACATGGCTCGTGACTTCCCGACCCGCCATGCAGAAGAGCAGCAGATAGTTGAGGAACCACCTAGGCAGAGGCAGAGGTTCAACCGTGGCGGTCCGCAGGGAGGAGGCGGACGAGGCAGAGGAGCTGGCCGAGCAGCAGGTGGTGGGCGACGTTTTGAGGCTCTACCACCACCACCACCAGGAGGTCCACCCTGACCTCAGGGGAGAGCACAGCTTCAGGCAGCTGAAGCTTACGATCATGGAGCTCCGGAAGCGGGTGGACTAGTGCGGGACTAGCTCCAGGCATAGAGGCCTTTGCCCATAATGCCTCTAGCTTCATAGTTTGTGTTGCTTTGTGACCTTGTTCTTTAAGTTGAAGTAATAAAAGACACTTTCCTTGGTGACTTTTGTTTTCTTGTATTTTGTTTGTTTTTACTAAGTGGTGCCGGTTAAAAACTGTTGACTTGACCCTCACTTGCGAGATTCGTACTAGAGGAAACCCAGTGACTACACACTGATGCCGACAGTGTGACTCAACCCTTGGAGGCGAGAGTAACGGTTGGATCTCTTGGTAGCAGCGTCGAGGCCTTACGACGTCATCCATGCCATGAATTAACTAATCATGACAGGATTGACTGTTTTAGGCAAGGAATGTGGTTCATCCAGGGGATGAGACAGGATTTAACTTTTCGGCAATGGAGAAATCTTTGCAGCTTTGTCGTACGTTAAGGAGGAAGGGGAAACCCTTCGTGTGGTCAGACAGTTGTCAGCAGAGCTTCCAGGAGCTGAGACAGAGGTTGACCAGCGCACCTATCTTGAGGAGGCGACAGAGCAGCTAGCCTCTTTGCAGATATCCTTCGTGGATAGAGATGGAGCAGCCTTCCTCCAGTCTCTCACAGTCACCCCTCCACTACTGCAGCGGGTCAGGGAGGCACAACGTGAGGACGCTGACTGTGAGACACAGCGTGTACTGATATCCTCGGGACAGGCACCTAATGGTTTCTCCCTTGGAGCAGAGCACGACATCCTTTTCAGAGGACATACCATGGTACCAGTCACTTTGCGAGAGGAAGTGCTGAGAGAGTTTCACACTTCTCCTTTGGCGGTACATCCTGGAGTGGCAAAGATGTACCAGGTCCTCAGACGACAGCACTGGTGGCCGGGCATGAAGAAGGTAGTAGCAGAGTTCGTTTCTCGATGCCTCACCTGCCAACAGGTGAAGGCAGAGCATCAGGTACCAGCAGGCTTGGTACAGCCCTTGGAGGTTCCGGAGTGGAAGTGGGATGACATATCTATGGACTTCGTGACTGGACTTCCATGCACTTCCAGAGGTCACGATTCCATCTGGGTGATTGTTGACCGACTCACCAAGTCGGCACACTTCTTACCCATTAGAGAGCAGGTCTCAGTGGAGAGCTTTGGACGTCTCTACGTTCAGGAGATTGTGCATCTCCACGGTGTGCCATCATCTATCGTCTCCGATCGAGATGCTCTCTTTACTTCCCGGCTTTGGAAGGGGTTACAGGAGGTGTTAGGGACGTAGCTACGTCTGAGCACAGCCTTTCACCCTCAGACGGATGGTCAGGCGGAGAGGACCATTCAGACTCTCGAGGACATGCTCCGCGCATGTGTCCTCGACTTTGGTCGCAGCTGGGAGGACCACCTACCGTTGGTGGAGTTTGCGTACAAAAACAGCTACCACTCCACCATCGGGATGGCACCGTACGAGGCGTTGTACGGCCGACCTTGTAGATCTCCTTTGTGCTGGACAGACCCTGGGGAGTCAGCACTGGTGGGACCGGAGATGGTCCAGGCAACGACAGAGAAGGTCCAGGTCATCCAGGAGTGGATGAGGAAAACTCAGATCCAGAAGAAGTCATATGCTGACAGGAGGCGGAGGCCACTGGAGTTCGGGGATGGCGACCACGTCTTCTTGCGGGTCTCACCTCGACGTGGTATTTGGAGATTTTGCCGAGGCGGAAAGTTATCTCCGCGCTTCATCGGACCCTTCCAGGTCCTCAGCAGGGTTGGCGAGGTGGCTTATCGCCTGGCTCTGCCACCTCAGTTGCACCGGGTGCACGACGTCTTCCACGTATCTCAGTTGAGGAGATACGTGAACGACCCGATGCACATCATTGACCATGGGGAGCTTGACGTTGACGATGGGGCGAATTTTATGAAGGTCCCGGTGGAGATAGAGGATCGAAAGGAGTGGGTCCTACGTGGGCGATCGATTCCTCTTGTGCGCATCAGATGGCAGCACGGGAATCTCTAAGAGAGCACATGGGAGCGGGAGGCTCAGATGCGTGCTCAGTTCCCTCATTTGTTTTCCTGGTTTTTGATGTATCTTTACGGGGACGTAAAGCCCTGAGGTGGGAGTAATGTAAAGACCTGTAAAATTCAAGGGAAATTTTTTCTTAATTTTCTTTGGAATTTTACAAGAGCGCGGTTTCTGACAGCACCTGATTCCGAGGCCCGGAGTGCCCGGAATCAATTTTCAAAGATCGGCTTGGGTACGTTCAGTGAACGAACGAGCGGGAATTTCTAACTTTTGAACCAGTGCTCGGAATCGAAATCCGAGGACACCGATGAACTCGCAGCGCCGATATTCTCCTAAGAAGACCTTTTCCGAAGTTTTGTTTTCCTAGGAGGAGTTGTTTATTTTTCTGGATGAAATGAAGAGTAAAATAAAATTGTGATACAATATTTATTTTATATCTTTAAAGTGGTTAAAATCTTTTGTTTGATGTTGGGTGGTTTAACCACCTAAGAGAGGATTAAGGTGAGTAGGGGCCCACCCGAGCCCCACATTTTCAAATTCCCTAACTCCCCTCTCTCCATCTTTAAAGCTTGATAAACACTTAATTAATTACACAACTCATGTATAATTAATTAAGTGTTTTGTTTTTGAAATTTAAGTTTTTGAAATGCTTGGCTTAGTAAATAAAATAAGGAGGGACCATATTTTATTTGGATTGTTGGGTGAGGTGTGGAAGAGCTTTGGAGAGAAGCTGAAGAAATCCTCCACCTTCTTCATCTCCTTCGTGGAAGAACGCGAAGAACGTCCGCCGCCCACGAAGAACACCGACGATGACATCTTGACTCGTCTTCTCCGATTGCTTCCTCCTCGACTTCTTCGTCTTCTAACCGATGTCAACGAAACGACGACCGCTTCCCACGACTACGTCAACATGCGACTATCGAGGTAGGGGTTGTTGTTAATTTATTTATTTATTCTCGATCGTGGTTCTAGCATGACAAACGTGAGGATATTTAAATATGTGTTATCGTTTAACGTGACGGGGGCCGGACCGCATGAACACGGCCGAACCCCCTCCTTTGTTCTTGTTGATTTATCTTGCAGATGAAACAAGATGGCGTGGTGCCGACGCACCACGTGGAAATTCGCACCGTGGAAGAATCATCACGAACGCGACGCCGTCGCGCCGCGTCGAAGGGAATCGAAGGCGTCGTGGCCGGAGCGGGGCTGCGGCGGAGGGGCGCGGTGCCCTCGCACCGCGCCGGACGACAAACACCGCGGCCGGTTCTGGGCCGTGGCGAGACGGGAAGACTGGCGGCACGCCGGGCCGCCGACGTCGTAAATCGGAAGGGGACCGGCTTTCCGGTCCCGTTGGAGAAAAACCGGCCGGCCAGGTGGCCGGCCGGAAGGTCAAAGACCGGGGGAATAAATTCCCCCGGTCAAGTCTCAAAAGCCCCCCCATTTATGAGGGGGGCGGTTTCATTGAGGGGGGGCAGGCGGCCCCCCGGTTTCCTCAAGCAGGCCCCCCACGAGGGGGGGCCGGTTCTCCAAAAGGCGCGGCTAAAAGCCGCGCCGCCACTTGCAGGAAGCGGGGGCCATGCCTCCCGCGCGTGACACCAGCGGCGCCAGGCCGCGCCGCCGCCGGCCGGGCCGCACCACCGCGCCGGACCGCGCTGCCGCGCTGGCCCGCGCCGCCGCGCCGGACCGCCGCCGGCCGGGCTGGGTCGCCCCGGTTCGGGCCGACCCAGGGGGGGGGGGGGGGGGGGGGTCGGGCCGGGTCGCCCCGGGCCCGGACCCTCCATTTTTGAATCGTTTTCGGTCTTTTGGTCATAACTTGAGCCACAGACCTCTGATTGACGATCCGTCTGCGGTAACACGATCCTTGGATCGAGACGGTCGTTTAGATATATTACACTCAGGGTTTCGGAACACATTGAGTTCGGCCGGGTTGATTCGTACACGAAACCAACCGGGTCTTCGGAGCGGAAACGCTCATATCTTGAGCTACGGACGTCCGATTGACGTGTCGTCAGCTTTGTTGTGTTCCTCTTAGTGAGAAGGATCTTTTGTCATACTTCGCCCGAGGTTTGGACGCAGGTGGAGTACGGTCGGGTTGGTTTTGCCTTAAAAACCAACCGGGCCCTGGGGACGAAAATGCCAATAACTCTCAGACCGGGCGTCCGATCGACGCGCCGTCTGTTCCATTGAGTTCCTGTTGATGATACGGAACTTTTGGATACATCAACTCTGGACTTTGTGACAGTTGATGTATCAACCTCTCGGCTCGTGGAGCGAACCCTCCGAACGAGCTTGCTGTGTGCGAGAACCCTAGTGCTGGCTGCGACTGTGACTGCTACTGCTACTGTTACTGCTACTGTGACTGCGACGACGACAGTACAGAGATCCTGTGTGGATTCGACGACGACGACTACAGCACTCAGCGATCCTATGTGGATCAGTGCTACAGGTCCTGTGTGGGCCCGAACCTGTGTGGGTCTGATCCTGTGTGGGTCCTTGCGCTCAGCGGTCCTGTGTGAACCAGCGCCTACAGGTCCTGTGTGGGCCCGATCCTGTGTGGGTCTTTTGCGGGGGTTAGTTACCTATCGATCCTTCGTGGGTCTGAAGACTTAGATGGATCAGAGATCATCTTTATCATCTTTCGAAGAAGTATACCTGTGTGAGCTGAATCTTGTTTCTTTCCTGTGTGGATTGTCTTGTGCTATCCTGTGTGGATTACGTTTTTCTTTCCTGTGTGGAATACGTTTACTTTCCTGTGTGGATTTCGTTTTTCTTTCCTATGTGGAATACATTTATTTTCCTGTGTGGAATACGTTTACTTTCCTGTGTGGATTTCGTTTTGCTTTCCTGTGTGGAATACGTTTACTTTCCTGTGTGGAATGAGTTGTACTTGGGCTCGTAGGTTGGAGCGTATTTGAAATGATGACTTAGGAATATGTATGGGCATATACCTAAGCAGTGTCGGTTGTTACTTCGTGATTGTACCTTTCTTTGTGGTTTATCCTTTGTGGATTTTGGGAGACCTTCAGGAGTCTCGGGGACCCTACTGAGTAGCATATACTCACCCCTGCACGGGCTTTTCCTGCACTACGTTGTGTTGGTTGCAGACGACGGACAGCGTTGATCTTAGCTGAGGCTTGTAGAGCAGGACGGTACCTGGAGGTGGACCACTGGGCGGAACGTGCTCGGAGCGGACGACAGGACCCGTGGAGCAGTGGAGCTATCTATACCCACCCCTCAGGTGGAATTTCCAGTGGACATCTCGGTGTAGCGGCTTTTACTTTACAGTTGTTGTTTTCCCTTTCGAGTTGTACTTTACTTTCAGTTTGGGTTTGTGTACTGGCCCATTTACTTTTCCGCACTTTCAGTTGTACTCTGCTTTTTCTTAGTGATTACTTTCTGCTTGCTTACTCTGTGGTGTTTTTTTACTTTACAAAGGCAATGCCTTCCCTTTTTACCGGGATTTACGCCTTGGTGCTAGTCGCCAGCCCCTGGCCTATGGAAGGCGGGCTTGGGGTAGTCACGGCACAGACCCCGAGGGCGGGTCGTTACAGATGACTATTAGCCTGAAATATTATTCTAATAAACTACTAAGGTTTCTAGGTATTCCCAAAATATTTTTATTTGAACTAAATTTTAAGTAATTGAAGGAGTTGAAATAATAAATATGATATATGAGTCTCTTACTATTCTTGAAAAATAAAGTATGAGGTTACAAAATATGAGTTTTTGGAATGTCGTGTTTATAAACCTAAAATTTCTGATATTCTTGTTGATATGGGTGAATGTTATATTCATCTTAAGCAAATCCTTTCAACATTTCCCATGAAATGATAATGTTGACAAAAATATGAAAATGTATTACATGAATGATGTTTTATGGAAAAAAATTATAAAATTGATTATTCAATCATGTTTTATACAAATGGTTTTCCCACATAGACTTAAATTTGTTTCATTAAAGGACCCTTAATTAGAAACTCATGTGATACCTATATTCTCCTAAATAATAGTTTCACAATTATGACATGAAATATTCCAACCTTTGGAAATGATATTATTTTTCAATAAGGGGAAAGCGTTTCATGATTCCCCTATGAATTTTCTAACCAGTAAAGGGGATAGATAAGAATAATTGGGAGAGATAAGGAATAGGGGATCAAGAATAGAATGGGGATAATATATGAAGTAGGAGTATGAGTTTTAGTGAAGAAGATATGTATGTAGGGCGAGAAGAAAAAGAAATAAAAGAAAACAATAATTGGTATTCTTTTAAAGAGGGCATTGAAAAAAATGGGGGGATGATTTTTAGGCACAAGTTGAGTGTTGGTTATATTTGTTTTCAATAGATGATATATGGTTGAAGTTGAGAAAATGGGGGAGTTTTGGTTTATAGACGCACCCCATTGTACTGACCAAGAGGATACACCAGACATAGAAAATTGGATGAACAATACAGGACATCGGACCCAAACCATCAGATTGTGGCACATGATCAAGACCGTTGGCGTGATAATCAGACACAATCTATAAACATTATGAAATAAGATCCTGACATTTGGAAAGAGAAAAAGAATTTGGGAAGTCATCAAACAAACAAATTAAATCTGGAATTGATTTTTTTGATCATCGAATTCTCATAATTCATACAGAAATCATGATACAAGATGGAGTTTGTAAATGAGAGGAGAATACAATGTGAACTATTATGGATGTTTCTCATCGGTTTGAGAAACACCAAACATAGAATGATATGGATAATTATAATAACAATCATCAGTTTGAAAATATCAGAAGGCTGGAAGATTGATCTTTCTAAAGAAAATGAGTCACTATTAACAACGATTTATCATAATGGATTATGAAACTATTTCATTTTATATTTATTTGAATTATTTGTGTATCAAGTGAATAGTTTTTGAAAAATAAGAATGTTTAATAAAGATTAAACTATTGAAAATTATAATTCATTGAAGAGATGTAGAGACTAGTTCATCAGATGCATACTCACACCAATAATTCATCAGATACCTGAACATCAGTCTGAGGGAATGTTCATCATCAAAAGTGGGGTATTTTTTCGTAAAGTTTTTCTGAAGTGTTTCCAAAGGAGGAGTTAGAAACTTTAGAAGCTTATATGATGTTTACGTAAAACCAAAATAAAATTAAATGATTATGTTTCAATTGAGCTAATAAGGATGCAGAGTTTCAAACAGGTAAAGATAAGTTCTATCAGAAAATGTTTCATAATAAAATCCATCACATGCATTTATCACGTGGTAGTACATCAGACTAAATTTGAGTTATTAATATCAATCGGTGTCCCAAGACAAAGGATAATAAAACTCAAGATAATCAAACTGAAGAATTGTTGGTGAATTATAATAATTAAAATTCTTCAAGAAGACCCCATGTGTATTGAGAAAAGTTGAATAATTCAAACATGAGTACTAAAATGAACATGAAATCTGGGATTTGTGAATTTCATTGAGAAAGAAGTGAAATTAGTTTTCCCAACGTTAGCATTCTGGGATGCCTATAAAATGAGAGCATAGTACATTTTAAGTTGAGGTAAACTTAAGCTATTAATGTGTACTGAGATTTGATATCCTAACAATTTAGTAAGATATTGAGTTTCTAACCTGAGTTTTTGTTTTCAAGTTAATAGAGAGGAAGATACATTAGAACTAGTTCCATCAGAGCAAGTCCATCATATTAAGTTTCATTGGTGAAAGTCTATTAGAGTAAGTTCCATTGGAACCACATCCATCAGAGCATGCCCCATCAGACCCTATTCTGTTAGATTCAGGCATTGTGAGCTACCAATTGAATTTATACTTATTTGAATAAGGAAGAGTATAAGGACAATCAAAATGAAACTAAATGAAAAGATACTGTTATATATAGGTTATCAGACTGATCTAGATCTCACTGACTTTTATTTAGGATGGTTTTACGAATAGAGTTTCTAGAAGAAGTTTCAAGACCAGAAATTCCTCATAGAATTTTTGATGTTATTGATTATTGTATGCAGGTAAAGTTTGAATTAGCCTACTTTTGGAGGAAGTGAAGAAAGTTTTGAATTGGATTAGAAAAGAAGAAAAGTGAATATTTTAACATGGATAGTTACTAGTAATTTGAATGGCCCATTTTTTTGTTGAGGTGTATAACCATCAATGTGAAGTGGATACAAAAATGATAGTTGGGAGGTATGACCAAATAGAACAGGTAATTCACTACTAAGATTGTATAATTGTTCACTTCTCGTGCCATTGAATTTTGGAAATAAGATTGTGAAATAATATATGTTGGTGAGACTATCCAACATGGTAAGGAGTATGTCTTTGTACAGAACTGTATAAATATCATGTGATCCCTTCTCTTTATATTTATTGCATATGAAAGCCACGATTAGGAAATTATTTTGTTGGATCATGAAATTAAAAAAATTTAGAGGTTAATAATGTTTTCTATATAAATCATGAAACTTTCTAATAAAATAAAAAGGAACCACTAATTTACCCCCTCTTAGTGGTCTTGAATCTATTTGGAAAAAACACTTTTAAATCAATATTTATCTACATTTAATTAAGAATAAACAATACTTACCGAATCAATAAAATAACCCTCTTAATAAACTTCCATAAAATTATACTATATATATAAATGGTATAGGCTAAATATGACATTATAGTGGTGAAATGATGTAATATAAATCCATGTTACATAATATATGGACGTGAAGTATAGAATAATGTCCATGAATATGATGGAGTGTTACTGGTAATGTTCTATTGAAACGTTAATGACCATAAAACCATAAATCTCTGGCAGATAATAGGATACCATCCCTTACTTAGATATTAATGTTTGTAATAATAGAAAAATATTTTGATAATTAGATAATAAAATTGAAGAATAAATTTAAAATGAAAATTACGTAAACCATTTGTAACATTGTTGTAAAAAATATTATAAATAATTTCTAGAAAAAATCATTTCATTATACAAATAAATCTCTTTTATTTTGATAAAATTTGAAATAAAAATTTTAAATATATATAAATAATATTTCCTTTTAAAATATTTTTAGGAGCTTATAAGTTAATCATAAAATTAATGAATGATCCTGATGGTTGGAAAATCCATTAATTTAATTTATGTAAAAAGATAATATTGCTTTTACACTTTTGTGAAAAGGTAAAAAAGTTCCATGATAGGAAATTTTTAAATGATTCATCTTTAAGCATTTTTAAATAAATTTAATTCCTGTTTAAATGAAATTTTAAAAAAATTTAATGTATATTAATTTTTTTTAAATTTTATGAAGAACATTTACATGGAAGGCCAAGAATCTTAGAAGGAAATTTGAGACAGGGTTGGCATCCCTTACAAGTAACTTGTTGATTCGTGATCCAAAAAGAACATAAATGGAAAATAAAGATTTATATCTAAAAAAACCATATAAGAGGAATATATATGGTTTTTAATATATTTAGTTCATTTATTTTTTTCAAATGATATATGAATATAAATAATCTCTAAATAAAATTATATTTCAAAATAAATCCATTACCTTCGGTCTCCACTAAGCTGTACAGATTTTATACTCATGTATAATGAATTTAAATTTATTAAATATTTATTAAGAAAATGTTTCACCTATATTCTATTTGTTATGGTACTTTTAAAATTATTTTAAATCCATTCTTTGAATAGTTCTTACTTACATCAACCACTTAATTTTGTTCCATAAGTTTCTCCTAAATTACATTAGTATATTATCTGATATTATTGAAGTTATAAAATGTTTTCATAATATTCAGAATATTAATAATTTAATATATTTAAATATTGTTCATTATATATAGTTTTATAATAATTCATTCTTTTTGTTAATAGAAAATAAATCGCATCACTTCATGGGGTCGGTAGTCCACACACATGAATGAGCATCATTATAATTTCTCAATAGATAGAATGATATGAATTTGGATGCTAAATTATGCTTCCATAATAATTATTATTTTATAAATATCATATAAATTAATTAATTCTATCTTTATAACCATCCATGTAAAGCGATGATGAAAAATTAATTACAATGCTATGTAGAGATGGTAGGTCATACGTATGCGTGAGTGATTTTTTCATTTTCCATTTGATGGAAAAGGAGATGAATAACTGTTGTTCCATTAAAATAATAAAACTAAAGTATATGAAAGATACAAATGTTTTTATATCATCATTGTTAAAATTAAATTTAATGATTTATAATATGAAATTATGTAAAAGAACTTAGTTAAGGGTTATAAAATTGTTCTGAATCCTCTATTGGAAAATACCTTAAGACTTCATTGGATGGTCTTATAGAAAAGAGAGAATCTCTAGGATTTCGGTAAGGAATCTTGGAATCTATTTTTTTCTTGTATTGGTAAAACTATGTGGCTTAATGTTTATGAATAATATTGGATAGGATATTCCCTTTTATAAGTGAGGTGGGTGGAAAATTTGTAAATAATTGAAATATTAATGTATATTATGTGTCAAAATCATGTAAAAGGATCCAAATAGACTTAAGAATAATTATAAGAAATCCAATTCATATATATATTCATAAAATCTATTTTATAAAATTTTAGGTTTAATTTTAATCCTTATCTTTTCATTTAACCCACACGTTAACCGTGTTTAACATTAACTACTGTATGAAACTTTTTACTCATTATGTGTTATTGAAATAATTTTTAAAATTTCTAGGTGAATTTAAAGGAACAATGAATGATATAATTACTAAGTTAACATTCACTTGTCTTAATATAGTATTTTTATATTTTTAAAATAAGTTTAAAAAAAAATTTCAACATTAAATACCATTTAAGATCATTTTTAGTATTATTCAAGTTTTTTAACATTAAAGGAATCAAGATAAAAACTTAATTTAAATATAAACACATTAACTATAACTTATATATTATAATTATAAATTAATTTCATGGTAAACCATATTCCTTTCAAATTATATTACATTTCATTTTTTTCAAAATCATTTTTTTGATTTTCATAATTATTGCAAAATCAATTTGCCGACATTATATAAGCATTCATATAAATAATATTATATATGAAAACTAGAAATAAATTTCCAATAATAAAAATAATTTATTAAAATATTAAAAAATTATAAACATTAAAATATTTTATCCATCCCTATGACAACATTACTGGATATATCAAAAGAAAGAGGGTTACATTTTCTAATTTTTCTTAACATAAAACAATATCAAGGTCATAATCATTTGATTGCTGAAAAACTAAAAAATGTTTTATTTTGGGATGGTTATGGTCTAATTGATCTCATAAAATGAAATTAAATCATGTTTTTTTGTTGAATTTGATACCATATCCCATAATTTTATCCTTAATTAACATTGTCTACCCATTATCTTAGTAATAAACATTTTCCATGGCTACTATTCATTATTAATAAAAATGAAATTGATCTATTTAAAAAACATAAACCTCCCAATTATAAATATGAATTCCATATTTCATTATTCGGTTCATGTAATCTGGATAAATTTATTTTAATATATGTATGAAAAACAAATCCAAAGTAGTTTCTTGAAAATGTGTATTGATGTTAAAAAATGATATTATAACAAAATAAAATATATGGTTGTTCCTATTTAATTAATTAGATTTTATTTTTGTCAAATTTATATTATATTAGTTTTAAAAAATCCAAAATATCATTATAAATTTTAATTACTTTTTTTAATGAAAATAAATGATAGTTCTTTTCAAAATCGTTATTTTTCACAATTCACCTGAAATTCAATATTCTTAGAAAATTTTAAAAAATCAGTATAATATAATTTTAAAATTATGATCTGAAAATGATGATCATTTTTTCAAACATAATTTATTAAATTAATATAAAATAATTATAATTAACCATATATAAAGATCTTAAACCCATTTTTAGAAGAAAATTATTATTTAAAAATAAAATGAATTAATTTTTATTCACTACCTAGTAAATAAATATATGAATGTTAAAATTATTGATTAAATTAATTATATGAATGAGATAAAACTTATCTTATATATATTCCATCATTTTTATTAATATTCATACCTATCATCCCAACAACTGGGTTGTAACAGTCACATTTAAATATTATTTCACGTTTATGTTTAGGCTTGTTTTTGTGTATTTTATTCACTATTAAACATAATTTTAATTTAAATGAAAATATAAAATGAAATATCATGTTGTTATTATTTTTATCAATTTTAATATAAAATTATAATTATTTTCCAAGAGGAACAATTAAGTGCCCATGTCAGAAGTGTGGTCTTAGAAAATATGAAACATTTAATAATGTTGGGGTTCATCTATTTGGTTTTTTTTGTTTTTAGAGTGATTATTTCATCTGGCATTAACATGTTGTGTAAAATTTAGAAGGAATTATAATTTTTTTTGGTTCTTGATCCATCAAAATTTCAAAATTACGTACATGAAATTTTTTGGCACATATTTCCAAGAAATAAAAACTCAAAATGACTATTCGAATATGAAATTAAAACAATATGGATTTTTTGATTCATTGAAATCAGATGAGGAAGACTTATATTTCGGATACAATATAAGAAAATTCCATGTTTTTACAAAAATTTATGGATATGAAGTTGTGTTTCGGAATGTAAAATAGTTTTTTTGATCAATGTTTTTCTTTGTTCAAATCATTACCACCTAAAGAAAATATATTGCCTACAAGTTACTATAAAAGAAAAGATTTGTTTCATAAATTGGGTCTTAATCATTATAATATTCATTCACGATAAAATGAATGTTTATTAAATTATTTTGATTATGATTTAGTAGTTAATTTTAAAAAATTTTGACAATCAAGGTATAAAAATGTACAACTAGGAAATTCCATATTTATTCATGTTAAACATTTGATTTTTTTATTAAATTTATAACGCAACATATACTTATGTGTCACAACATAACTACATTGATGACATGGTATAAGATATAATACACAAATCATCCTTGTGATGGTGATTCATGGAACCTTTTTGATCATGGTCATCCATATTTTTCTTTTATAACCTCATAACATACAATTGGTTATTTCTATAAATGTTTTATATCCATATAGTGATTATTATAGTCATTATTCATGTTGGCCTATTTTAATTACTCTATTTAACTTACCTCCGAGGATGTTGATGAAAGAACTATATATATATATATATATATATAAATTTGGCACTATTAATTATAGGATATCTGAAGAAGAATATTGATATTTATTTGAATCCACTTATCAATGAGTTGATTTTATTCTGGAATGATAGTGTATGTATATATGATGTAGTTAGAAATCATAATTTTACATATAAACCTACATTAATGTGGAAAATTAGCAACATTCCAGTATATGTGATCTTATTGGGATGGTGTACAATGGCCAAATATCTTGTCTATATCACATGGATGGAAGAAAATAATTTATTATTGTTAATGGAAGGAAGGTATCTTTTTTTAACTATAATTAGATATTTTTTCCCATGTATCAATTATTTTAATATATTAGAAATAATTTAACAAAATTTTGAATTGAAATATTTGAAAGTCCAACCTTTCTCTTCATTATTTTACTAAAATATATTATCTTTCCATTACCAACAATTACATTGGGACAAACTATTAACCAATAAAAAAATTGGTTGTCTTGGGAGAGTTGGAAATTGAATAAAGAGCTGAAATTTTTGGGTTATTCCATATATATATTTGTTAATTGATCATATGTTATATGTAATTCATATTTAAAAGAAATGTTTTAATAATGTATTTTTTTCCTTTTTTAAACTCCTAGAATTACTAAAGGTACTATAAAAGTATAATTAGATCTTGATAAAATTTATAGGCATCGAGAACTTGAGTTATTTGAAAATTAAATTTCACAACATTTAATGAAAAAAATTAAACATACGAACTTACTCTAAATTTAATTTATCATTCAATTCAAAGATTTTATGTTATATGTTACATAATTTATATACATTTAATTTCATACATTGCGTTAGAAATGAATATATTATTGGGTTAAAAATTCTTGAATTTCATGTCATAATTTAAATATTATTTCTTATTGTCCTCATGGGGTTGTTTCATTATTAAATCTGGGATGTTTTTACTGAAATACCATATTTATATAGAGTTATTTTATGTAGTAGCAACAAACTGTGATGCATTGAAAACATTGTAAAAAGATATTGTTCTAATTTTATGTAAATTGGTAAAAATATTTTCACTATTTTTCTTTTTCCCAATGATTATTTAATATTTAATTTTCTTTATGAATCTAAATGCGGAGGTCTATTTTAATTCTGATGGATGTAAAAATTCAATAGATTTATTCATAAAATGTAGAATGTGTGTCATAGAGCATAGGTTGAGGGGTTAGTTTTGATGGCATGGGTTGAAGCATGCAGTTGCAAGGTTTGTGTCTTGATGTTTGGCCTTCCATAAGGTGACGGATAAGCATCGTGTTCCCTATGGTTTTATCTAGTTGTTAGATGTTTCTAAATGGGAGTGGGAGGACATCAGGATGAACATTTTAATTTTTTTACCTCGACCTCAGGGAGGATATAACACTATATGGGTGTTAGGGAATCATTTTAAAAAATCACCCCTCTTTATAATGATCAAGGAGTCAAGTTTAGTGGAGTTTTTTTTGAGTCAATATCCAGAGAGGGTGGTTAGAATCCATAGAAACCTGAGGATGATCATTTCCAATCGAGATCCTTGTTTTACCTTCAGGGTGTGGAGAGGTCTCTAGTATTATTTTGTTTCTGAGTTATGCCTTAACACTACTTCTCATCCATAGATATACATTCAAACAGGGCAGAACATCTAGACTCTCAAAGACATGTTTCACTTTTATGTCATGGATTTTGGAGGTTCATGGATAAATAACATGTCCTTGGTATAATTTTCTAACAATAATAGTTTTCACTTTACCATCGGTATGGAACTATTTTAATCCTTGTATAGGTAACCTTTCGATTCTCCATTATGTTGGACTGGGTTAAGAGAGTTAGTAATCCTAAAGCTAGAACTATTATAGAATACAATAGAGATGGTTCAAGTGATTCATGAGAGGACGAAAGTAGCATATTATTGTCGTAATCCTTTGCCGGTCATAAGGGGAGACCTCTGGAGTTATTTTTTAGGGATTGCGTGTTCCGAAAGCTGGCTCCCTACTGTGGGTAGATAAGTTTTGGTCATGGGAGTAAGATTTATCCCCGGGTTGTTGGACCTTTCGATGTGTTAGCTTATATTGGATCCAAGACATATTATATGTCACTTCTTTCATAGATGATATGGACACATGATGTGTTTCACATTTCATAGCTCCATCATTAGCTTTATAACAACCCTCATTTCATCGATTGGGGAGAGATCGATGTTGAAGATGATGAGAACTTTGAGGAGATACCTAAAGAGATAAAAGACCACTAGGAGAAGGTGTTGCATTAGAATTATATCCCCTTGGTTTGTGTCTTATGGTAGAAAAGTGTCATGGAGGAGATTACCTGGGAACGTGAGTTGTAGATACATTCTGAGTACCCTGAGTTGTTTGATGTTTATCTCATATATTGTAAAATCCTACTTGTTTTCTGGTTATTGGCCTTTTCACGTTTATTATATCACTTTCTCTTATTTATTGTTGTGGTTTACTCAATTTTTATAGGTATCTCCCCTAAGATAGTGGTTATGATCTGGTTGTTATTTTTTATGGTTTTCCACTATTCCTCTGATGAGGTGGTTAAGATTATGTGGTGTCGAGAGCCTTTAGAGGTATCTTTCGGGGTGTTCATTCAGATGACCCTTTCTATTTCCTCACTAGGTTGGTTTTGGATTCTTGAGGATGAGAATGTTATGAAAGGTATCTAATGTAAGGGATCAGATCCATGTGGATTGACCCTTTGGGCATTTTCGTACATCGAGGTGCTCGGAGGAAGTCTATAGTAGTTCAGTTTCTAGTAGCTGGAAGCTGGGAGATTTCATGCTACGTAAAAATTTAACATGACATGAAAGTAGGATTCATGACTTGTAATAAATCAAGGTTTAAAAATAAATAAAATAAAAAAGAAGATGAATTTTTTATTAGAAACCAATCCCTAAGGATTACATGATGTGAAAGAAGAATACATGTCATTTAAATCCCCGATGTAGTATGTTTAAAATGTTTTCTGCCACTTAGGTTTTTCAAACCCTATGGCTGCATCACCTCTCGCCTAATTATATGAGACCCGACAACCCACTCTTTCGTATTTTGGGGATTCCTTTGTTGGGTATTGATTTTTGTATTTCATCCTTAGATTCGTAGTGATCCATCTTCGATACAGGGTATGTTCTACCACCATAATTTAATTTTCCTCAATCTATTTCCTCGCGTTCCTCCTTTACATGGGATGTACCTTGATCTTCAAATTTATAAACGTTTTTTGTTAGTTTTTTGTGGGTGTGGTTGTGGCATGGAACCCTTGGGAGGATGTAGTTCTTGCAGGATAGTAAATCTAGATATACAACATTGGAAAATTCTCATGTAAAGAACATTGAAACCCTTTTGATGTTGGGGATTCGTTTCTTATCATTTATTTACATGAAATCGTATATTTGGCATGAATTATCACCTTGAATCACAATAAAATTAAACTAATAATTACTTAAATCAGATTAATGAATTTGTATAGATCACATGGAAATGTTGATGTTTTCTACTACGGTAATGGTTTTCTTCTTGTTTTTGTATATATAATGATATCTATGACTTTCTTGGATTATCAAGTTGTTATTGATGAAAATTGGTAAAGAACATAAAGTAGAAATTAATTGATAATTAATTGTAAAAAATAATTATAGAGACATGTTTAATGAATATAGTTGTTTTTGTTGTAACTTGATGATAATAAAATTTATGAAAGTATGCATGTTTAATTGAATTTGTTAATGAACCTGACACGAAATAATTCTTGTTCATAAAAGAATAAAATGCATATTTAACCAATCAATTAATTAATTTGTGATATCTTATGACATCTTCCTTCTTAGGTTTCTCATAGATACAACCTATAATTAATGAATTGGTTAATTGAATATGGAATAATAATCGATAGTTTGATAAAAGAAAATTATTTTGTAGTGAATGGGTTTCCCTATTTCTTATAAATTCCAAGTGCCTTGTGTTTTAGAAAGCTGTGATCTTGTTTCTGTATGAAGTCCATTTTCCTTGCTTTAGGTTCAAGATCCTAGTTCTATGTTTGTTTCCTACTACTATTGATGTTCTCTGGATTCGATCCTTGTGATGTGTGGTGTTGAGGTCTTGATGTGATGTGAGCCTGGGATGGCTAATCCTTGAGGGTTGTTGTGGTATGTGGGGTGGAGAGGTATAGTTTTTGTGGTAGCAGTTGCTTCTTGTGATGGAAGGATGAATCAGGATATGTATGTGGGTGTCAGGGAGGACACCACAGATGATGGAGTAGGTTGAAGGTCAGTTTTCCCATTTATATAAAAGAAGTTTGCTTGTTTGAATCCATTTTTTGTCTAACCACTAGGTTGTTTCTTTAACTTATTTCCTTTCCCCACTGCTTAATGTAGATAGAAGTGATTTTTTGTTTACTTTGTTTGGTATATTAGGATGTTTTCTTAGAGAACCAAGTATTATTGAAATTAGTGTTTTTAATAAATGAATACACGTGTAACCCATGTGGTTGGAGCTTACTGGGATGTAATGTCGAGGTTATAATTCTAGGAAGTTGTAGACTCGGTTATCTTATTCCTAGAGGGCATGTAACTTATTTGTAATGCTAATGTAATGTAATGTGTAAATGTTAATGGTTAGTTAATATTTAATGAATTATTTAATGTAAAATTCAAGTGAGGAAAATGAATAAAATAATTTAATGTATTTTTTTAAATGGTCATGTTCTTATAGGATATCTAGTAATACTAGTGGCAGTTGGAAGTGTGAGAGATGTTAGTTGTACTTGAGTCTAAGACTAGGATATGCCTTGAATGTGGTTGTGTGATATATTATATCTTTTCTTTTTTTTTTATGATTTATACGCTGCTCCACCATATCAGTTAGCGAATCTAAAACCCTAAGGATTCTAATCTATAGTGGGTGTTTTCCCCATTATCTCAGTGGGAGGATGGATGACTGACTACCCCCATTGGCCTCGACCTCTAATCTTGATAGTTACTTGTGCTGGAATTCACAATGGTTAGTTTTACCAATATATGTGTGTAGAGGGTTGTAATGGCTAGTGGTTATTTCGGACAAATGAATTTTCAATATAGTTTCCTAAGGACTACTATAGGTATAATGTGTATAGGTTGTGATGGTTTGTGGATCCTTACTATGTGTATGGGCTGTGATGAATTAAGGTATAATACCTGATGTTTGATACATGTTATATGGGATGTGGTGGCTCATAGAGACTACTTAGTTAATTTTAGTTATGTATATATGGTGGTGTGTTGAACGGGGTTCACGTTGTGGTGCTTTTCCCAGGTGTTTATGGGCTAGCCATTTTTAAGAGAGATGCTCATGATATGTGACGCTGGGGAAGAGTGGAAATCTATTGGAGAAGCGGTTGCAGGGTACCCTTGATATTTTTATTATATTATATGCTATTGTGTGTGATACCTTGTGAGAGTATCCATGGTGAGGTTGGTAACATAGTATACATATATAGGTGATGAGTTACTTTCACTTTTTGTTCATTATGCTTTAGTATTCGTTTGTTACTTATGCATGATAGGCTCCGGGGAGGTTTCTACTGAGTTTACTATTATACTCACACTATTAATATATAAACATTTTTTCTGGTTAGTTAGAGAAGGTTGGAGATTAGGCTAGTTACAGATATCTTGGGGTTCAAATGGAGCTATTTTGGCTTCATGGTTACTTTTATCTTGTAATTTCATTGGGTACATATAGTTTTCCATTTAGTTTTAGTAGTTCATTCATGAAATTACATATATTATCATTGTATTTTTTTTATATAGAAGTATGAGTAGGGGTTGATTGGTGTATGTCTTATCTCTCTCTTTCACATATGTTCTCTTAGAGGGAAATACCTCGTATATGTGTGTTTATTAAACCCTCAGTGCTAGTCTCCAACCCAGGGTTTATTGGAGGTGGGACTCGGGTGTCATTATCTGTCTTCTACCATTATTGGCCTTGGAGGAGTAAACATTAGGGGAGGGCTTCTGGACAAAAACCATTTCCTTCATTTTAAAAGGTCCCCTGAAACCCACATTATCATCCATTTCATGACCTATATGGGTTAAAATACTATTTATCATCAAATATGTTTTGAAACAAGATTATCAGTCATTTTAATATATACTTGGTGCTCAAAACATCACTTCAGATATTGGAAAACCATTTAACATAAGTTTTTTCAAGGGAATAATCACTTTAAACTATGAATATTAGATATTGTTGTAGGCTAAGGACACTCCTCTACAACTTATTATTTATAGGGTCAACTGTGATTCCTTCATTTCTAACAATGTGCCCGAAGAAAAAAACTTGTTGTAACCAGAATTTACATTTGATGAAATTTCCAAAAATCTTCTCCTTTCAATAGAGTTTTCAAAATAACCCTTAGATGATGCTCATGCTCATCATGAAGTTTTTAATATACCAAAATATCATCAATAAAAACTACCACCATGTTATCAAGGTATTCTTTAAAAACCCTATTCATCAAATCCATAAAAATAGTAGGATCATTAGTCAATCCAAAGGGCATAAAAAACCTCATAATTCCCATATCTTGATGAGAAGGCATTTTCTGGAATATCGTCTTTCTTCACCCTCAATTGATGATAACCAGATCAAAGATCAATCTTGTAGAAGAATTGTGCCCCATGAAGTTGGTCAGATAAGTCATTAATTCTTGGAAGATGGTATTTTTTCTTCACTATGATCCCATTATGTTCTCTATAATCAAAATGTAGACACATTGATCCATCCTTCATCTTCACAAAGAGAATATGTTCTCCCCAATGAGACACACTCGGTCGGATAAACCCCTTCTCCATTAGATCTATGAGTTTTCTATTTAATTCCTCTAGATCCACATATTCCATCCTATACAGGGTCTTTGATATCAGAGGAGATCTAGGTACGAGTTCAATAAAGACTCCACCTCTCTTTCTCGAGGAGGTCCGAGTAACTCCTCATGAAATACGTCAACGTATTCTTAGACGATGGGGACATTTTCAATCCTTAAACTCTCATTTCCTTCTTCTTCTTCACTGATAAACTCCATAAAGATAGATAGAGGAGGTTCTTTTAAACAATGATTAGGTTGAGAAATCTCTCCTTGGAAGATAGCTGTAGGTTTTCCATTCAAGACTACTAAGATTTCCTTGCTTCTGCATTTGATCATAGCATTATACTTTGAGAGCCAGTCCATCCCTAGTATAATGTCAAATTAAAACATGGGAATGACAACTAGGTTTGTGATAAGATTATGCTCACTAAAGTAAATACTAGTGTTTCTAAATGTAGACGATGCTTGGATAATCCCACCAAGATTTTTGACTGATAACTCTACTTTTAGAAAATCTGGGGTTGATTCTATATTCTTTGCAAACTAGAAGGAAATAAAGGAATACGTAGAACCAAAATCAAACAAAGTACTTACTAGATTTGAGAGAACAACAAGAGTACCTACCACCACATTATTTGGTGCTTCAACATTAGCTGTAGTGATCGGAGAAGTATGAACTTGTTCCCTTGGCTCTTAATGAGGTTGATGGTGATTCCCCTCCACTACCCTCAAATTTTGACAGTGATTGAAAAAATTCCCAAATTTTTCACACTTATAGCAATGGATATCAGGTAGGGCCTGAACCATATTCCATTTTTCATCAATTCTTGGAGGTTTAGGCTTCACCTCACTAGGAAAGTTCTTTAAAATATGGACATCTTTTCCAGACTTGTAGCACTTCCCACACCCGAGCAGGCAGTTCCCTGAATGCTTCTACCCACATTTATTACATGTGGGACGTTTCACTTGCTTTCCTCCTCTTCCCTGGTCAAAATTATTCCCTACGATTGGCTCTATCTATTTTTTCTTTTCATTTAATTTATGATATCATTTCATCTCACCAAATTTAGTTCATCTTTCATCACACTCTGCACGATCTCCTCATAGCTAACATAGTCTCAGTTGGCTATATTTTTCCACAGATGAGATCTCAGTCCACTGAAGAATCTGTCAACATTAACGTTTAGATCCATGAAAAAGCTATAGGTGTAACGTGAAAGAATTGTGATGTTCATCTCATAGAATCTAACAGATTCATTCACCTTCTTCTTCATCTCGATAAACCCCTTCTCCATTCTTGTTCTCATGGAATGACAAAAATACTTACTGAAAAAGATCCCTCTGAACTATTTCCACTACATAGCTTCAGCCTCCACTCTTGGCCTTGTGTTTCTAATAAGTTCCCACCATTGATTATATTCTCCCTCTAAGTAGTAAATAGCTAGGTTGACCTTATCTTGTTCTGAACAATAGAACACAAAAATGATCTTCTCGATATAGATGATCCACTATTCAGCAATCAATGGATCGGTAGATCCACTGAAGGCTAGTGGTCTTTAATAGATAAAGGACTCAATAGAATGTTTTTCCCTTCACGGTGAGATAGGTATCTCTTCTTGATTCAAGTTATTTCCCATAACATGAGTTAGATGGTTCATCATTCTCATGAATGTTTCCATTCTGGCTTCCATCAGAGGTCCATCAGTGCATGGTCCATTGCGGTCACCATTTGCATGGTTCCTCCTATTTCCCGCCATTTTCAAAATGAATAAAACCTTTGTGATATGATTATTTAATTTATGAATCTTTTAATTATAAAGGATTTTATGTCAAAAAAGTTATGCTAAAACAATTAAATTTCTCTATAAATCCTTCATAATAATTCATAAAAAACATATGATTAACCAAACATATCTCCCAGGAGTGTCAATCCAGGAGTGCAGCAAGGCCCATTATCATGTAACAGGATACCCCAGGTCAAGACTGAAACTCCTTGTTATTTTTTTCACTCCTAGGTACATTTTTCCTAGATCCACATCCACTTGTTCGTATCTAGACATGGATTTATTTGTTCTGAAACCACTTACTTAATATTTCACCAAAATACCAAGAATTTTTCCTATATTTAAAATTTTATATAGGGTCATTATTAATTTTTTCATAACCTAATTTCCAAAAATAAATAAATTATCCTTTGATGCCAACTATGAAATCCTGCCTTTTTATTACATAACTTTTCAATATATTTTACAAACAGAGGATCTTTAATGTCTAGTGTCTTTGAAATCAAGAACATAAAACATGAAAAGATAAAACATTTTTATAATCCAATTGTAAGGATTAATAATAAGTTCTTCGAAAGTAAAATTATTTCATTTCATTACCATGAGACATACATCAAATGAAATGGTGAGAAGAAGGTCCAGTAAGGGTAAACAATGGTAAAAGATTACTAGTGATATCAATAATAAATTGATGATTTAAATAAATACATGAGAAATGGAAAAATAGGCATATAATAATAAAAATAAAATAAATAATAACTTGAATATGTGTCTAAAATATTTATTTTATTCATTCATGAACATATCGCCAATGTTTATCCCCAAGGTGTCAAAAAATTGCCAAGGTTATTTACCATGGTATTGTGAAACTTGTCATCTCTAGAGATTAAATTCTTTACCCAATAAATTAGAGCTCTATCCGAGAACACCCTTAATATGTATTTATTTTCATGTGAGTCACATAGATCATAATCATACATTTAATAAATAACCCATAGAGAGTAAAAAGTACTGGGTTTCACTTAAAAATCATGGCGTTTTAAAAGTTCTTAAAAACAAGATCATTATGTATTTTATAACCCTTAGAAAAGGAATGAGGGTTTCATGTATGTCAATTACAGAATCAAATAGATCAATTATATGTCTTCATGAATACCTCTAGAAATGAAAATAGTTTTGGGGATTCATATAAATAAAACAAGAAAATTTCATGAGAAAAAAGAGAGCGATTTTGAGATGAAATTTCTGAAGTATAACGGCTATATAACATGGTTTTAGAAAACACTAAAAAGAGTGGGTAAAATGGTCAAATACTCATAAATAAGTCATAACATATTATAAGTACAAAATAAAATTTAAATAATATCATGTTGTGGATGTTTGAATGACATACCACATAAAAAGGAAACATGAGAGAAAAGAGAAGATGTGATTTCTTTTACGAAAATTCGGCAGCCTAACAACATATCTTAAAAATTCAGAAAATAAGTTGATGAGAGTAGAAAGGGTCTCTCATAAATTGACCAAAAAATTATTTTTTTCTAATTGAACCACATTTTTTACCCGGATTACAACCATGTATATCCGATTTTTGAAAATAATGTCATAGAAAAAGTTATTTAATAATCAAAGGTTTTTATACTATTCATAAAAACACTATTCAACAAATACTATTCATAAAAACACTATTCATAAAACATTACTCATCAAATTGAATCTTCTTATAAAATTTCTAAAAATTCAGCCTAGGTTAATTTTGAAATTTTAAATTCAAAAAAGATGTTTATTTTACAATAATAATTCTCTAGGTATGAGAAATCTTTGAAAAGTACAATTTTTTACTTTTAAATAAATTTATCAAATTTTTCTTAATTAAACATATACATTATCAAGAAAAGCTATTCCAAAAGTAGGAATGATAAAATATCAATTTTAATTACACAAAAAATCTAAGGCCTCATTACATAGCCCCTTATAACACCTACATAGGACCTAAGAGTAAGGTGAGCTATGGTGATAGAATCTTGGGGCGACTAGGACAACGTTGCATGCATGGTGATTTCTATCAGCTTGAACTTCTCCTGTAGGAGATTTTATTCAAGCTTCACATTTTGAATCTCAGCTTGGGCTTGGTCTAGAGAAAAGCCTAGTGACGCAACCTCCTTCTGAAGCTCCGATAGATGGGATTCATATGGCCTATGTCTACTGGATGAGGCCATCGACTCTTCTTTCTGTATTAAGTAACCATGATCATTTGTATTTATAAATAATAATCACCACGTTAAGAGTATAGTTTCCAATGGTCATATTGACCGATGATCATATAATAGCCTAAACCCACAAGTATGATTTTAATTATACTCAATTAATTAAATTATATAGTTTTGTTGAGTAAAAAATAAAATAACACACAAAATTAGGAAGCACATATTATATAAATTTTCAGGTCATTTCACTAAGAACATGATAGATATCTTCTTATTCATTTATAGTGATTAATACTCACAAAAATTATCTTTCAACATATATTCATCCAAATTAAACCCCCCATTACTCATGAAATCATCAATCGAATCTACTAAAATTGAGTCCCCACTCACCAAATACATCCCTACCAATATTCTTCCACTAATAAGTACTTGTCAATTAATTTTTTATAATATATAAACACAGACTCATATTAAAAACCCAATGATCTGGATAAAGTTATCATTAAATGAAATGAGAATTTAAGGAATAATTGCTAACTTTATTAAGAGAAAAGGATAATAAATTTGAGTAATGAACCGTATAGTCCTTTACTAACTAATGTATTAGATAAAGTCTTTAAAAATTAAAGGTATTACCTAATTTAACATCATAAATATAATTATATTGAACAAATTTCATCTTTTAAAAAACACAATACTTTTCCTCTTGCAGCTACGAAGGAACTATGGTCTCCCCCCATATTCAGCTAGGTCCTTAAAATAAAGTGACCATGACCATAAATATTTAACATTTGGGAGTTTTCAAATAAATGAGGAATCCCTCAACACCCTACATAAAATCTATTGCATGAAAATGAATTCAATTACATTGGAAATAAAAAATTAAGTGATTCATAAAGACTTTGGTTATGGTCCTTGTATTGGAAGAATTTTAGCTTCACGACATGATCCTAAATTTAATTAATGTTTACGGTCAAAGAAACCAATCCTATGTGATGATAAGAATCACCCATAATATTAGTATATTAATATAACATCACACATTTTTCAAAGTTTCGTTGTAAGGAATACTCTAAACATCATGAAACAAGAAGACATTCATATCATGTTTCACAATGTAATCAAAAAATTCCACAATAAAGCTGAAATAAATTACAAAAAATTTCTCAACTATTAAAAACACAAATAAAGCATCATTTTAAAAAACATACATACATTGAAAAAAATACCCACTTCCAAAAAAGAGGATCATAACTACAAGAGTAGCAGTCACCAGAAGCAGAGCTAATCAGATTAGAAGAATGAGAGGGTATGGAAACTGCCATCAGGACCATGATTCATGTAGCTTTGTATGGGGAAATGTTATCTGGTTAGAAATTCAAGGTGGGAACTAAGCGATCAATGATGCAGAAGCTGGGGAGGGTCATTTCTACTGGGTTGGGCCTATAGGCCATGTATTGGGAATGGTATGCTTCTGGGCCTTCAGGTCATATATTACAGGTCATGTCGGGCCTTGTTCCTTGGGCCTATGGGTCATGTACAGGTTCCCCTTCAACCCTTAAAAGGGGTATTATCCATAAAAAAAATAAAAAAGAAGGCATTCGGTCCATTCGGGGAAAATATTACATAGATGCACACAAATTTTAAGAGGGGTTGTGATACCATTTGTCACAAACCAAATAGAGTCAACCCTAAACTAGGAAACCAAACCTACATATGGAAATGTTCAAGGTGAATTACCAATCAAACCAGGAATGTCATAATCATTGAGATATCAAAATATAACTAGTTAGGAATGTTTTCCCCCTTATAAATAATTAATCACATAATTATTTCCACTCATTTCTGATATGACCAATTCATATGTAATATTCCCATGCATAAAATGGGAATATGAATAATAAAAAGGATAACTAAATAGTCAAAAAAAATAAGCACATGCATTTCCAAAACTAATTGATGATAAAAAACAATATCCCTTGAATAAATAAACTAAAAAGGAGTAACATATCCAATAAGGCCGATATATAGGCCACCCAAAATAAGGGAAAAAACCCCTAAAAACTAACCACGCCCATATGACCCCTCAGTCACTCCACATATCTTAACACCCACTAATAAACCAACCTAAACAACACTTCCAATGGTCCAATATCGAAAACATGAGAGATAAATACATTGAATGGTGTATTTTGGGTGTGGGAAAAATTAGTCCAAGTTGTTTACCAAAAATTAATTTATGCTATTTATTTCAAAAGGAAAATCATTTGTGCTATTATGAAATAAATTTGTAAAATATTTTTCATATGGAAGTACATAAAACCAAATATGAAAATCAAGAACATTTTATAATTTCAACAACATAAATACCTTATTTTAGAATCTTCACTTCCCTTGAAAACATAAAATTTAAAAACAACATTGAAAATACCCTTTTCAAAAACTTTTAAACAAATAATACAAAATGAAGTACTTTGAATATTACACCCCAAGGCTACACATCACTAAAAATACTAAAGTAAAAAATGAAATAACAAAAACTCACTGAACCATAGATTCCAATAAAACCAGGAAACATATGAATTAATATTTCTCTATAGGAAGGATCTAGTATCATGGGAAATCCACTAGGTCATTTTGTGAAAGGTACATATACTTTATTAAATATAACAAAGGGTCAAAAATAATCATTCATTGTGAAAAAACAAATAAAATTCACATGATTTGACTCACACAAACTTCCTTAGGGGAAAACCCCAAGATTCTGTCTAGTTTTTATAACCCCTCCCTCCAAAGATAGACCAATTTTTTAGGCAATGATGAAAGGGATATAATGACCCCCAAGTCCTGCCTCTAATAGGCCATGGTGTGGAAACTAACACCAAGGGTGTACAATCTCACAAAATGGGAGGCATTGCCCTTTTTTTAAAACACAATCAAGAGATTAGATGGACCATCCCAAAACAACTCCAACAAATATATATAAAATAAATCCCAAAAAATCCCACATGAATTTTTGAAAATTAAAATGTTAAAAGTTAATTAAAACTCCAAAGTAATTACCAAAAGTAAGCCTAAGAAGTGACATGACAACTGTCTCAATGTATGAGCTAGTAAGATGAAACACATTCCATGTAATCCTCCTAGAAACCATAAATAGTTATATATATATATATATATAGGTTGAGAATATAAGTATACTATGTAGGAATAACCTAATCCTATCATGTACACATGAAATGAAGCATAATAATGCCCCAATGAGAAAACTACAGAACCAAACAAAACCTAACAAGGTATACAAGTTATCCTGTCCTCACTATTGCATGCTCACCAAGTAACGAATTTCATGTAAAGTTATATAATATGAAAGTCAATGATTTGGGTACCCCTCACAACTACCTACTAGTTTAGAATATCCTACCTAATAAAAAACATACTCATACTCCCACCTCTTCTGAAAGAGCCACATCACAACCTGCCCACAGACACCTAGGCCCCACAAACACATCTCGTTCCTTCACCTTGGAACCAAGACATATCACATGCCTCCCACAGATACATGGGAAATAATCATTTGGACCCCAATCCATATCACATCCGACCTATAGAAACTTAGGCCACAACCATCTCGTCCAACCCATAGACACCTGGTCCACAAACCACACCTCATCCTAAAAAAACCTAGTAAACCACAACACATATCATCCCGAAGACACCTGGGAAATAACATCTCTCCCATACACACATGGGCCTCACAAACCAAAACCTTCCTAATGAACATTGGTTTATCACTGCTTGGAAGTGGGATCAGGGAAGAGCAGGTGGCCAGCCATCCATCCTCCCACTGGGATGTTTGTGAAATACATCCTCCCTATGATGATGGGGGTGTTCGGATCATAGTTCTCAACTAGGTTTGGTGGGTATAGAAATGACAACGAAAATAAAAGTATATATAAACCAATATTGGATACCAAGAACTCAGCCCAACCTATGGGTTTTTAAATAACGACCATGTCACCACACGTCACCTTTAATGCTACCTATAAACACACAACACCACACAACAAGCCACAAACCCAAACCATATTCCCAACCAATTCATTTAACCGACTCCACTCTTTATTTAACAATTCATTTATTTTTTCCATTAACCACACCAACCCAAGCCAATTCCAAATATTATTAATCAATTCGTTATTCATTCATTCCCTTATTATCTCAAAAATATCCTAGCATAACACGCAAAAAAACAACAAATAAAAAACCACACATATAGTATCATTGGGTAAACTACCCATACCAACTATCACTATCCTTCTTCAAATTCATCCCTCTAGAACCATATATGAACTACCACGCTCAGTAACACATAATCTCACAACTGGACCACATCTTATCTACTCAAAACTTCTCATCTATTCCACATTAATCAATCTCTCAACCTGATATTCCATTACACATTCAGAACCACCCCACAACACACAATCGAGCTCACAACTACATAACCAAAAAACAAAATTCTAGATTTAATAAGGCATTCCTTATTCAATTTCCACCTATTAATTCAAGGGTTATCATAGAATCTATAAAATACTAGGGAATATATTTATTATCCAAGTGTATGTGATATAAAAATTTCCATATACAAATGTTTAATACGAACCAATCAACAAGAAATCTATTTAGTACGCAAACAAGGACCAAAAAAGCCATGATTTTAAGTGGGGCATTTAGCCTGTACAGTTCAAAACATCATAATAACATCAATCCATAAAAAATGTGATTTATATTCCTCTACCCCCTTTTGATTACATTTACCATATTCTTATCTTTGATTAGTGTGGCACAACCATGATCCATAGCCAAGAAAAATTTGATCCCACCCACATGATGCATAATCAAAGATAAATAAAGGAAAATCTATTCATCTAAGGGTGTCAAAATTATTTTCACGAAAACAGATCACAGAATGGTCCTTATATTTCATCTCTCATGAGATATTCATCCACCCGCTGATGCACTAGAACCATCACACTAATCAATTTCTATATAATAACATGTCAGAATAAAGGTAGAATGTTTTTCATTTAATTGAAAGGAGAGTGAGAGGAAAGGAGAGACCAACCCAAAATGAATCATTGAAACGAAGGAATAACATACCTCAAATCAAATAAAGATTGCTACGAATCAATGAAAGATTCTCGGTGATTGATTTCTGTTTAAGGAATCTCCAAAATTCCAAGGAAGGGACTGTCAGTTCTCCTAGGATGAAAGAGAGAGAACTATAGTGGTAGGGTTTATGAAAACAAGAGTGTCTGGAATGTTTTAAAACATTAAAACATCAAGGTATTACATGATGTGTAATCACCATCCATGTCATGTAATTCCTCAAGGTCTACTTCATTCAAATAACATATCACCTCTCAATTTTTTTTATTTTTTATGCCTAGAAGAATTTCTTGTTTTGAAACTACCCGGAAAACTTGTGAAATATATGTTCATGTCATGTAATGGCACTACACGATGGGTAATCCCCCTTCTTCTAGACTTTACCAACTATAGTTCCCTAAACTCCCTCTGATCATCCTTTGAAAACTCCCAACAACCAAAAGCCACAAAGTAATAGACATAGAGGACACATATAGTTACATCAGATACGTCTCAAATGATTCTCATCTTTGATAATATAAAACCAATCCAAGAAGAAAGAGGGGTCTGGATTACCACCCAGTGAGATACCTCTCAAGGACCTCTCTACACATCAAAAATCACTAAAAACCGAACACATCAACGTTCAACGATAAACCAACCCATGTTATTCGAAAGGTGAAGGGGAAACCCCCACATCCAAGAACCCCACCCCCGACATCTACTAACAAGAAAACCAAAAAACACACCACATGAGCATAATTACTGCACTACCTCAAACACACAAATCATAGAATCATGTCATCTAGGTCAAGATACTATCCACTCTGGGTGACACTGACTCGCCCGCACTGGTTTAATCACATAACCATTAATGTGTCTCAATTAAGAATCAAGTATTCCCCTTTTCACATGTAAAGACATTTATCACACATCACAGAGTAAGGAAAAAACTTCTTTTATAACCAACATGGTTCAAAGATCAAATTACATGGAAAAAAAGAGACAAATAAAACTCAAAAACAACTCCAGGTACTGAGCAAGCATCTTCATCTCTCGCTACCATGTACTCTCCTCCAGACCACCATGCCTCCACCAAACGCAAAAAAAATGAATGGTCCATCCACATATCACCATGTCCCAGTGATCTTGGATCTCTACTAGCCACTCTGTATACATTGAGTCATTATTGATATCTAACTCTCCCCAGTTAAGGATGTGTGAGTCATCAGAAAGATACCAATGAAGCCAAGAGATGTGGAAGATGTCATGGATCCTCTCCAACAATGGTGGTAATACCAACTGGTGAACCTCTTCTGCAACTCATCCCAACACCTCAAAGTTTCCAACAAACATAGGATAATGATTACTCCATCTTTCCAAACCTATGATTCCCGCATCGATGGGAAACCTTTTGGAACACGTGTTCCACAACCTCAAACTCCAAGGGACTCCTCCTATGATCAGAATACAACTTTTTCTAGACCTGTGCTACTTTCATCCACTCACAAACAAGATGAACCTTCTCTATGATTCTCTGGACTACCTCGGGGCTAAGAAAAACTATCTCCCCAACCTCTATCTAGCACAAAGGTGAATGACACGACCTTCCTTACAAAGCATCAAATGGACCCATTCCAATGGAAGATTAATCAATTTTATTGTAAGAAATCTATACCAAGGTAAGTGTTACACCAAAGATCTACCAAAGTCCTGGACACATTCTCTCAAGATATTCTCTAGTGTATGGATGGTCTATTTAGTCTTCCCATATGTCTATGGATGGAAGGTAGTGCTGAGGCATAAATGGTTGCTGAAAGCATGCTGAAATCTCCTACGTACTCTCAAGGTAAAACATGTATCCTGATCAAAGACAATGGACCTAAAAACTCCATGAAACCACACCACCTCGTCCATATAGATCTGTGGAAAGGCATCCACTGCGCTCGACTCGTTGATCACTATCAAGTCAGCCGATTTCATCAGCAGGTCTATTACTACCTAGATAGAATCATAGCATCCCTGATCTCTTGGTATAATCGTGATTAAATCCATCAAGATTTCATCCCACTTCCACTCAGGAACATCCAAGGGTTGAAAAAATCCACCAGGAACATGGTTCTTAGACTTAAACTGTTGGAATACAAAGAATCTTTCCACAAGCTCTACTACTGCCTGCTTCATCCTAGGCCACCAAAATTCCATCTTCAAGACACATTAAATCTTATAAAACCATGGTTTTACCAATAAGGGTGATTTAAGGAACTCATTAAGGTCTCTTTCACACATTTCCATCGAAATAAACAACCTTACACAGAACAACATCTGATTTTGACCATCCTCCAACCATCCTTATGGAGTATCACTATGCACAACACGACCATGAAACACCTCTACTTATGATTCTCCCCACTAAGACTCCTCCACATACTAAATCAATGAAGACTGCACTATCATTTGGAACAAACAGCCTCTACCACCATCCATTCCTGCATCTATGTTCAAGGTTGCTAACTCCTCCATCATTTTCCAAGAATTCACAGTTTCCAAAACAACATCCTTATATGAATTCTTAATCAACGAAACAGCCCTGAAATTTCCATTTCATCAGGTGTAGGGGATCTCGAAATCATAATCCTGAAGAAACCCCATCCACCTTTACTTTCAAAATTTCAAATCACACTAGGAAAAGATATACATCAAACACTTGTGATATGTGAAGACCACAAAGCACTCCACAATGATGTAATGCCACCACAACATCAGCGTAAACACAATTTCTATTATCTCCAGATCATGGGAGGAATAGTTACACATATGGGGGAATAACTACCTAGACCCATAAGAGATCACTAGTCATCATTGCATCAAGAGGAATCCCAAACCTAGATGGGAATCATCACAAAACACATCAAACAACACCCCTCCATTTGGAAACCGGAGCAATTGACCACGAACCAACTTCCCTATTAAATAGCCAAATGATTACTAGCATTTATCACACCACACAAAATCCTAATATTCCCTGGTCAATGATTTCAATGTTGATGGAACTTGAGATAAATTGGGTAAAACCTCCAATAATATCCTGCAAGACCAATAAAATTGTGAATCCCTACCACATTATTTATTGCTTCCTAAGAAACAATTGTTTCTACCATAGAAGTCCCCACCTCTATGCCCTAATGATACATTGCATTCCTAAGGAAATTTACCTACTATCTCCAAAACTTTCACTTAGACAAATTTTTTTAGAGATGGTGGCATTGATGAACCTGCATGATGGTCCTGAGATGCTCGACATGCTCCTCCTCTGATATTGAGAAGACCAAGGTTTCATCCATTAACATGATGATGAAATGATCCAATAACTCATAGAACAAAAAATTCATAAGTCCCAGGAACACACCTAGTGGATTTATAATGCCGAAGGGCATGACCAAAAACTGGAAGTGCACATACCTACACCCGAAAGAAGTATTCCAGATATTTCTCTCCATCACCCTCAACTGGTGATATCCAGGCCTCAGATCGACCTTAGAAAACAAACTTTCCCCTCTCAACTGATTGAAAAAATCATCTATCCTCGGGAGAGGGTAGCATTTCTTTATCGTCACCTGATTCAACCTCCGGTAGTCTATGAGACCACCATATGACTTCTTCAAAAACAAGGCCAGAGCACCCCACAATGACACACTGTTCTAGATAAAATCATTCTACATCATATTTTCTACTAGATCCACATCTCCTGCAGCTCAGAATGATCCATCTGATAAAGAGACATCAAAATCAGAGAAGCACTGGGCTGCAGGTCTATCTCGAACTCAACATCCCATCTAGTGGGTAGCTTCAGAACCTACTCTGGGAAAACATCCCTCTGGGAACCTCCATCATCCCAACATATACCGATTCCTCTGATAGCTCATCCAAAAAGGAATGAATGGGCTCCATATATTGACTACCCACCGGATAGCTCTGCTCACCAATGAAAACTATGTGTCATCCATCCATATCTAAAAATAACTATTGTCTATAATCAATAAATAATGAAATTCACATATTAAAAATAATTGATTCCATGAATAACAACATATGTATTCATATATAGAAATAAAAGATCCCCACCGAACTGATGCAGTCCCATAATTAGTCTACATCTCCACCACACATAAAAAAAAGATGGTCTGGCCTCTGACTGGCATACTCAACACTAGGGTAATGTGAAGATTCTCTGTTTCTAGTCGCAGAGCATTAGACAGATATGTTAAAAAAAGGAGTGTGAATCTCCCAAATCAAACAAATCACATGAATGTATACTAAACAAACTGATTGTACATCTAATGATCTTTGACCCTGTTGGAACTACAACCTATGCTACATGAAACTTACCACACTCAGATCATATGACCCTTTACTGACGACCTCCCCCATGACCATGCATGAGTCAAGGTCAATGAGAAACATCATAAGTTCATAATCTACCTACTCTATCTCCCCTAAGTGGAGTATGAGCATGTTGTACCTACTGCTGAAATGGCCAGGCAGGAAACTGCTGCTTAGGTTATCAGTAATACTACCCACATCCACCATACTGAGCTCGAATGATCACTAGACCCCATAAATAAATCTCTTCATGGAATCCATAGTTGAAAAACTCAGTCCCAAGTTCACAAGAATTCCATGGGAACCACTGACACCAAAAGGTCAGAAAGGATGCTGCTAAAGTCGACTCCCCACTAGCCGAAACCTTGAAGGACCCAACACCAGAAATCTACTACTGGAAACCTTTCCTCTAGAATAACCTTTCTGGATCCCATATCATGGTAAACCTCCTTCCAAGTAAATCCTACCATCCACCTCTTCCTTATAATGAACCTCCATGTACATCGAAAACAAAAAGGGAGTAACCACGTACTCAATGGTAGTAGAAGTACCTCCACTAGGAATCTTGCATGAGACCCCACATAAAGAAAAATATTGAGGAAAATAAAGGAGATACAAAACTTAATCCCAAGATCCCATATCAACATACTATCATACTAGAGGGAGAGTAACTCATACCTTTTCTTATCCTTCATGGTTAATGAATGGAATTTTACTCGGAACTCCTTCTCGAAATCAACCCACAGAACGTCAGCCTCCTTCCTTGCCCCCAGGTATAATTTCTATCACTGATTCATAGATCCCCACATCTAACTAACTACCAAAGGAACCCAATACTACATTGGAGTTCGGATAAAACTGAAGGTGGTCTCAAGATCCTTGAGGCATTTGTCCATCTACAATTCTGAAACCCTACCCTTGTACTTTCCCAAGGCCTATTGATGGAAATCACATAACATTATCTTGTATTGGTCATCCCCCCCCCCCCCCCACTAGATTAACCCTCATCTAATCAACTGGATCAGCCTGATGAACCTCAACTACCTGAGCCACATGTAGACAATGACTGGGATCCATAAATGAAAGGCAAATAAGGAATTTCTAAGACATAATAGTATGGAATCTTATTTAATATTCATTTTAACTTACTTAAATCACCATTCATTTCAAATTTAACAAAACATCCAATTAAAATAGGAAAACAAGTCATTATTATGCATGTACCTTTCTTAGGGTCTCTATACTAAAAATTATGTAGCCTCACTTGGTCATTAAATAGGATTAGAGTCCTTGAATCGTATCATAGGTCCCCCTAAAATCCTATGTCCTAGATGGACTTCCCTATCCTATGTCATGTACCAAGACCATCTGGCATTGTTCCCTACCAACCCAGGAAATATCCACCTTGCCTAACTCAAAATTTCATCTTATCTCTCAACCTACCTCTGATTCCATTATATCACGACCCCTCCTTTGAGAGATACCCCTACTGAGATGGAAATAAATAAAGGGAGATAATGACCCCCAGGTCCCGCATCCAGTATGAATCGGGTTTGCGACTAGCAGCAAGGGTATACAATGTCAAAAAATTGGAGGCATTTCCCTTTTTAGGATAACAAGATTGGGATATAGGATGGTTCATCCCAAAATAACTCCAATATGTATATATAAAAGAAATCCAAAATCCAACCCACATGCATGTTTAAAAATAAAATTATTACAAATGCAATAAAACTCCATAGTACCAAAAGTAAGTCTAAGTAATGACACAACAACTATCACAAATTCCAAGCTAGTAAGGTCCAACATAGTTCACATAATCCTTCTAAAAACCTAAAATCATTTTTATCTACATAGGTTTAGAATAAAATTATACTCAGTATGAAAACCTAAGTCTCGTGTTCACATGTGAAAGGAATCATACTAATTTCCATGGGAGAAAAAAAGAAAAACCAAACAACACCAAAGGAGGTATACTAGCCATCCCATCCTCACTAAGGAATTCTCACCAAGTAACACAAGTATGGTAAAGTAATATAGTAATCACATATATGATTTTGGTTCATCACACCACTTCCCACTAGTTTGGTCTCTATTGACTAATAAGAAACATCCTTACACTCCCACCTATTATGAATGAATCACATCACAACCCACCTGTAGACACCTAGGTCCCACAACCACATCTTGTACCATCACTTGGGTCTGGAGACATATCACATCCCTCCCATAGACCCCGGGGCCACAATCATCTCATCCCATCACCTAGGCCCTGAGCCATATCACATTCCTCCCACAGACATTTGGGCCATAACCATCTCATCCCTCCTGCAGACACCTAGGTGAAAAACAAAATAACATCCTGAAGACACCTAGGAAAGCACAACACATCTCATCCTGAAGACACCTGGGAAATCACATCTTGACTGCACACACCTATTCCTCACATACCACAACCAACCTGAAGATCCCTCAGCTATCACTGCCTAAAATATATAGTAGGGAAGAGTAGGTGTCCAACCATCTATCCTCCCATTGATATGTTTTAGATAGAAAACCTCCCTTGTTATGATGGTGGTGTTAAGAACATAGTACTCAGCTAGGGTGGGGTGCATATAGAAATCATATGGAAATTAAATGTATATATATACATTTATACCATAAAAAGAACTTAGCCCAACCTATGGGTTTTCAAATAATGACCATGTCACCACACATCACCTTTGCTGCTACCTCTAAATACCCAACACCACACAACAAGCCATGAACCCAAACTATATCCACAACCAATACATTTAACTGATTCCAATATTTACTTAACAATTAATTTATTTGTTCCATTAACTGCACCATCCCATGCCAATTAAAAAATTATTATTCAATAATTTATTCATTTGTTCCATTTAAATCTAGGGAACTAAAAAACACAATGCGCAACAAACACATAAAAATTCACACATGGAGAAACTCTAGGAGAACTGCCCATTCCAACCATCACTATCCTTTTTCAACAGTGCTCACAACTACAACACCACACAAACCAAACAAAACACAATTACTGACTTTATAAGGAATTATTTATTCACATTCCACTTTTAAATTTATTGGTTATCACATACTCTATAAAATCTCGGGGCATCCATTTATTATCCAAGTGTACATGATTTATGAATTTAAATATACTAATGTTCAAAAATAACTAATAAACATTAAATCTATTTAGTGAACAAACATGGACCACCGACAACCATGATTTTCAGCAGAGAATTTAGCCTGTATGATTCACAACATCATAATAACATCAAACCATAAAACATGTTATTTGAATCCCTCTACCCCTTTTCAATTTTATTTACCAGATTATTTTCTTTTATTAGTGTGGTACAACCATGATCCACATAAATGAAAAATTATATCCCACCCACATGATGCACAATCAAAGAGAAATGAAGGAAAATACATACCTCAAAGGATGTGAATTCTCTTTGTGTGGGAACAAATCACACAAAGACCCTTCGATTTCCTCTCCTAGGAGACCTATATCCAACCGGTGATGCAGAGGCACCATCACACCAATCGACGAATGAATAATTACACGATAGAAGTGGGGTATAATTTTCTCCATTGCATGGTAAGGAGAGTGAGAGGAAAAAAGAGACCAACCCAAAAGAAATCATTGAAATGATGGAAGAAAGTACCTTATATTAAATATGAATTTATATAGATCAACGAAGAATTATTTGTGATCTATTTCCATTTAAGGAATATCAAAAATTCCATGTAAGGGACTGTTGAGTTTCTTAGGATGAGAGAGAGTGTTTCCGCTGTAGTGTTTTTGAAATCACGAGCAACAGGAATGATTTAAAACATTACAACATCAAGGTATTACATGATGTGTAATTCCATTTGATGTTGTGTAATACAAGAAGGTCCACTTCCAATGAAAAAACCATCACCCTAGATATAATTTTATTTTTTGGACCCCGAAACATTTCATGCAGTGAAACTCCCAAGACAACCAATGAAACAGAAGATCACGTCTTTTAATTCCATTACATGACATGTAACCCCCCTACTTATAGCCTTTTCCAACCAAAGTTTTCCAAACCCCATCTAAGCCTCCTCTGAACACTACCAATAACCAAAACCCACAATACAATGGAACGGGAGGAGACATATTGTTTCATAGTCACACTAATGGGACGATATAATGTGAAAACTAAACTAGTGAACAATAAATCTTGATCTATCTCATAGTGCCTAAGGTTCAAATGAATTTTTTTAGTATGAGGTGATAAATAGTGAATAAAAAGATCATTACAAAGAAAAATAATAAAACATAATAAGTAAAAAGTCTTCCCTTGTCCAACACACTCACAAGAAATATTCCCTTTCTATATCGTCAATATCACAAACATAATTCACAATGAAAAATTAGGGGCATAACGAGGGTCTCCAATTTTCCATGGAAATTATTTTATAAATGTACCAAATGGGACCTTCCAAAATCCAACATATTATTCTAATCCATTTTACATATTTTAAATCTTATTTGATGTATTTATATAAAACCAACCTCTAAAGCACTTTTGATATCATATAAAAATGAACCACTATTTCAAAAAAAATTTAGGCCATTTCTTCATTTAAAAAACCCATGAAAAAGACCTTTTTATACATTTCATGATCCAAAAGATAGAAAGTTCCTTTTATCATCAAATTATTTTCGAAACAAGCCTCTTAGGAATATTCAAAAACAATTGGAACTTAATACAACACTACATAAATTTTAATACCATTTTACACCCATTGTTCTAAGTGAAGAGTCACTTAAAACATTTATGATGTCTATTTAAACTTTTACATATTGATATAATTTAATAAAATAGTTATTAGAAAACCATTTAAATCCAATGAAATATAATATAAAGGAATTTCATCACCTATTTCAAATCAATCTAAAATCTCTTACAACGAATTAAAAAACAATTCATTTGATGGAAAGGGATAAATAAAGTAAGGGGGATATAACGACCTAAGATTTTAGATCTTATAAAAAACAATGAATTTTTTTATAACATGTATTTTAAGAAACATATAATTTAAATGAGCCATTCCATATTAGATTAAAATTATTAATTAACCAGGTATGGATATAAATTAAAACTCATTACTTTTAAATGCAAAAAATTTAACATTAGTTAATGTTTTTTAAACACATATGATAAATACTATTTATTAAGAAAGTAAAAAAAGAGAACCCATTTTTTAATTAAGAGGGTACTCATTAAAAGTAATAAATGACCATGTTTAACATAATTTAAATCCCCAAAGAATAGGAAAAACAAAATCCAAAGTCCTAGGGGCTGGAATACGTAATGAAAAGACATGAAGAACTGATCAAAATTGGTTCCATGGGCCCAAAAACATGCTAGGGAAAGGAAAGCCTAGGGGGAAATTCCAATTGGCCCTCCTACATCTGATTTCAAATATCCATTGGAAAACCCTACTACTACTGGAATTAGCTTGGTGCTCAGTAGAAATACCTGGAATTATTGAACCATGTGTCCCCGCACAGACACCACACGCTGTGTGAGAACAACCTCAGACCTCATAGAGCCATGTAAGATTGCATCCCACAGATTTTCAGAATGTGAACCCACACATCATGGTAGAAGTGTATTATAAATGTGAGGGGATCAAACAAAAACTAAGATAAAGAGTTTTCTAGGTCTCAACAGCTAATAATACCAATCTTTGATTGCTCTCCAACTGAAAAAATTCTAGCGTACCCCCATCGTCACTTACATGAAATATCCATGACCGATGAACACATATATGGGTATATATGGATATACATAGTCCCCAAGAAATAAGAATTAGACACACCAATCATAGAGGTCACCTCCAAAATCCAAACTAAGAGATTTTGAGGACAACTACTCTTAGAAAAACAATATACCTCAGGTCAATCAAGGAAATTTCTTCATATCCACCTATAGTGATTGGTTCTGTCCAGATGATCTATTTAAATCAAGTATTTTAAATTTTAGGTTCCATTTTAGGTTTCCTTGGAAGGATAATGCATTTTTTTAGTTTATAATAAATTCATTTAAGGCTTTGAAATCAGTAATGATGATAATTTTGTCATATATATAAATTTAAGAGATTTATAATGTTGTCATTAAAAAAATCTCTCTACACATTGAAGTTCATTTATTTTAAAATGGAATTATCATACCTATAAAAATTTTATTTGATAAAAAAAATAAAAAAATTGAAATTATAAGATTAAAAATAGATAATAAGGTCAATTTTAATTTTTTTCATTAAAATTAATTATTGATGTTAAAAATTAATTATCTTGGTAAAAGTAAAAAATTGTAAATTTAGATAAACCTAGTAAAAAAATTTAAAAAAATTTAAACAAAATTCGTTGAATTTAATGGTTGAAATTTTGATAGAAAAATACTTGTTTCCTTTATAAATTTTTTCATTTTTGAGCCTCAGAAACATAAAAGGGCACTGGATTAAGGAAAAACTTAAAGGTGATTCCAAAAGATAGCTTAAAATCACTTTTAATAAAAAAACAATTATAAATTTAGAAGGTACACTTAACCTTAGAATTAATCTTTAAAACTCTTTTGTTTTACTCTCCGTAAGATCCTTTCATACTCACTCAATCCCCTAGTCACTCATTATTATCCTAATACCTTCAATGTCATGGAGAAATCCAAGAATGATCAATCCAATAACATAATATTTATCACCTTATTACAATTTACTGATTAATATTACTCTTCCAAATTTATTATGATCATAATAATATAATGAATTTAGTAGAATTAGTATACTGATATGTTTTTATATTAATGGAACATTCTTTTATTACTTATTTCCATCCACTTGTAAAAACAAATGAATGTAAATTGTGTGTGTGTTCGGACTACCGTCTCCACCAAGAATCATTGTTTTCACTCTAATCATTGTTTTCATTATTTATATAAAAATCATAAAATATGGTTTAATAAGATAAATATAACATAATAATAGTATTAAACTACTATTATAAGGATATTATGTCAAACCTAAAACCAAGATAATGATACTCACCCGTTGAGATAAAGTGTGTTCATGTTGTAGATGGTTTAACCACCTACATGATCGTTTCTTTAAAATATGATCATGGATGACCATGGAAAAGTAAATAGTGATATTATTATAATTATTATAATCAAGTTATTATAATATGCTTTGGAAAATATATATAATATGAATAATTTATTTTAATAAATCATCTTCAATCAACAAAATTACCAAAATAAGCAGCTATAAATTCAGTTTTCATAAAACATAACCAAAAACCATATTGAATGAAATAAGAAAATATTAAATCCACATAAGTTATATATTAAATAATATTAAATTATATGGAAAAAACAATATTTGTATATCAAAATTAAAAAATATTTACAAAACAGTTACAGTTATTAACATCAATTAGTTATAATACGCTATAACTAATTAATATACTCATAATTTAAAAAATAAAATAATTATTATAAAATTATAAAATTTGTGTGTATGGTTCTTTAGTAGGATATAGGTTAGGTTATTTTTCTTTTACAATATATTATAATGTGATTAAATATGGAAGGAAACAAGATAAGTATTTTTATATAAAATTACTCTCTATGAGACATAATTTTAGTACGAACATAATTTATTTTATGTATTGTATATGATTAATATTTGGGAAATTATATAATAAATTATATTTTAGTCATTTTATTTTATGCTCAATTAAAATACCTCATTTTCAAATGGATTTTATTAAAATGCTACACAATTCATAATGGTTTCCCTATCACATTTTAATTATATGTGTCATATTTTGATATTTGTTTCTATAATTTCTTTTATATGTTGTAAAATTTCAAATTTTCATTAGAATATGAATATATAATCTATTTAATGATATTTTTATGTCCATTTTATGACCATATTTTCAAATTCTATCAATTCCTACATTACAAATTCATTGAGAGTTTCAGCAACTTAATTTTTTATTCATTCAGTCATAGTATTTATTAATTGAATGTTATTTTCAATATTTCATTTATCATAACATTCCATTATTTCATATGATATTTAATTTTTTTTCTCTATGTAAATTAAATCTCATCATCAATAACCAAATATTTGATAATTGTTTTTCTCAAATAAAAACAAAAAAGTTTGTATGAATAACCCCTATTCTTAATAATGAACCTTTGATTCCAAATCCATAATTTCATCACAACCAATATTCTCCTCTATTTTTGTGAAATATTATAAGGATTATTTATAATGATTCTAATAATTATCATTTACCATTTTTTAATTTAAAATTTAATACCATGTTTTGGATGTGGGTTTTCAAAAAAAAGATATTTCAAAATATTTAAAAGTATTTTCCTTCCATTGAAAATAAAATATTTTATCTGATAGAAAATTTTTATTTTGATAACATTTATTTCCTTTCAAGGATAAATTATTTATGTTTCCTTTCCAAAATTAAATTTTCTTAATATATTTAATCCACCCCTCTTTAAAAATAACATTTTATTTTGATACGTAACATCATATTTTTATGACAATGTTAAAATTGATTTCTAATTTTTTTTATTTTATTTTTTATTTTTATTATTTATCATAATTATTATGTACAAGTTTGTTAAAATAAATTATATTTCTCTGGGTTTTATAAATACTTATTTTGAAATTATTTAAAAATATCAAGAATATTTCTTATTTTCAATGTCGTTTTCTTAAACATTTTCATGAGTCTTCTATCTTATTCATTTTCCTTCGATACATCTTATTCATGATCATGGATATTTTTTAAATGTCATCGTCCAAATCATGTAAATTGATGTCTTAGAAAAATTTCTTCTCAATCATAGAAATGGTACTTTTTTCCTTTATCTTAACTAATCATCCATTATATATGATCCTAAATTCTTACCCAATGCATTTCCATTGTGAATACTCTATTTTTGATTTATTTGATTTAATAGTGTTCAATAAGATTCTATATAACAATGGATGTGGAGAAATTATTAACATAACCATACACCCATTATATATATATTGAAAATACCATATGCTCCATTTTAAGGATATGATTTTATTTACCTAGAATAATACTTGATGTTATTATATAAAAACTTATTTTCCCTATGTTTTTTATATAACGATTATTGATATAATTATTAATGATTTTCTTATGTGAATCTATATGAAACCAATTTTATTTACAAGGGTTATTTAAGATGTTTTGAATGAAACCCAGTTTGATTATATAGTTTATTTATGCTATAAAATTGAAATATGTTTATTTTAAATGTTTTATGAAACCCATTTTATTTCCATTTGTTCTTTATGACGTGACAAGTGATTTATTTCAAGTTTCGCCCATAATTATGGATGATGATTGATGGACTCTTATATCACCCTCCAATGAATTTTTTTAATGATTATATATCATGATAGAAAATATTCACAAGTACGTTTTAGTTTCTAGGGTTCATGGGAACTGATAGTGTGGCTTTATAAAGTTATGCTCCCTATATTGATGTTTTTTCCAATGTTGAAATATATTTTTTTGTTTTAAACTTATTATATGAATATGTTAATATCACAAGGTTAATGTTTATTAAATCAAGTTTCCACACTCTTTTGATTCATGTCTTATGTTATTCTATTTCATATTACATTATTTGTGATATATGGTTTTTTGGGTATAAATATTCATTTATATCTTGATTATACCCATATGCTCATCTTGTAGTCACTTATGATATTCAAACTTTATATAATATATTTATCCTTATTGAGCATCTAAGCTCACCCATTTCTTTTTTCCCATTTCCCCAGGTCATGAATATATTAAAATTATATAATATTAAGAAGAGTTTCTTATATATAGAATTTATGGGAGATTTTAGAGGCTCATTATGGATTATGAATTTTATCTCATAGTGTAAAAAGAACCAATTAGTTGAAAACTCATGTGTTTGGTTACTTAATGTTTTATACTAATTATATAAAACCCTAAACTTAAAATGTCTTGTAAATGTATTGAAAAGAAATATTGGATTAATGTTAAGTATTTATGTGATTATTGGGTATGGGGTTTCATAATTGGTACAGAATGAAAGTTTAAATAAATATGGGGATTATAATACTTGTGGAGGATAATTTAAGGACTGATATGTTTAGGTTGATCAAAATTTAAAAAATTTATATTAACCATTGGGATAGTATATGATTTATTATTTAAGTAAATAATGCACTTTTTATATGGGGATTATTATTATACAAATATTAGGTTGGAGAAATAGAAGGAGGAGTTTAATTGACTTTCTAAAAATATCTAATAAAACCAATGATGTTATAAATGATATGATGATGTAATTAAATAATTTAATATAATTAATGTAAATCATATTTCAAAATAGATCAAGGAAATTAATTTAATTCTATGTAGAAATTAAAATATGGATTTTAAATAGTCATGGATCACTTTGATAATAGAGTTCTCCAATAAAACACAATGATGCCCTTAGGTCTCATCCTCTTAATAAGGATTGATATGCCATTATTTTTAATTTAAAAATAAAGAAACCTATAAACCTTGGTTTTAATGAGAACCATGGACCAAAAAAATAATCCCTTAATTTTCAACAAAAATGTTAGAAACCAGTGATGATATGGAGGGAGAAAAAATATATGGTTTTACTTTTTGAAAAACTCATTAAAATTATTTATCTACTCTCACTAAAAGATAATAACTTGGGAGAATTTTCCTGAAATAGAGAGAGATAAATTACAAATTAAGGAGGTAAGAGTTTATACAATATATAAAAAGGATCAAGAAGAATAAAGAAGATATTTAAAATATATATAAAGGAATAGAACAATGAAAGATTGATTATGCATATGTAATTTTGATAAAGATCACTAATTTTTATAGATCACTTCAATGATCACAATTTCCATGGATAATATTCACATTGGAATTTTTCTAATTGGGAGAAGAATATAGAGCTTTGAATCTCTTTAGAGATTATAAATATATGGAAGAATAAAGTGCTTATGATTTGAATCATAATATAATTTGTTAATATTATATGCCTCCCTTTTCCTTATTATATATCCTCCATAGGGTGTCAAGGTATAAGGGGTAAAGGAAAAAAATATAAGACCCAAAAAAGACTCTCTTCTACCATTATTAATGCTTCCTCTTGCTAGAAACCTTGTTGCAGCTAGAAAACTGGTAGCCTCCACCAAGTTTCTAATGGGATTTTAGAACTACATGAACACTCCCTTATACCACTAGTTGTCCAATAGTCCTATTCAATAATTATGGTGTGAATTCTATATTATTGGGTGCTCTTCCATATTCCATTATCCATAATATTCTTCCATAAATGAAAACCCTTGAAATTAGTCCTTGGAACCCATAATGATGTCATATTTAGGTCAAATGAATTCATGACATTTTAAAATAATATAATCATTATAAAGAAACATGAAACGCATTTAAATAATTTATAGTCCCATTAATGTGTTTGTGATCATTAAAACAAATAAATTTTAAGATACAATATTCTCCCCAATTTGGATGATCATAAAAATTTTATATTAATAAACGGAAGAGGGAAAATATAAAATGAAAGAGTTTACTAAGTTATACCAAACCCATGTGTACCCCATTTTTGATACATTGAAACAAAATTACCCAATTAAGGATACAAAAGTTGAAAGCAACATTATTTTATATTTCTCCTCTATCAAAAACATCCCTCCCTTATAGATTATCAAAAAATAACTTACAATGACTAGGGGTTAGAGGAATATAGACTATTTTCATAGAATTAAAATAATATCATGCCAAGTAACTAAAAATTTAAACATTATTTTAACAAAAATATAAATAATTGATAGGATGATTAGATAATAGAGAGTATAAAATGAAAAATTTCATTAAAAAAACTCCCCATATGAAAATCTGGTAGAGAATATAAAAATATTGGAAGTATATGTGAAATTAAATGAAGATGAAACATTTAAGATTATGTCATATGAAATAAAATGTATAAATAAGAGAGAATCTAAAGATTTATGAGAATTTGAAAAAAAATGGAAATGAAAAAAAAATAAAGAGAATAGAAAATCTAATAAGATATACTCTCCTATTTTGAGAGATAAGGAATATATGTGAGAAGAGTTTTTAAAAAATGAATCAAGGTAGAATATAAAATAAAAATAATCAAGAACATTTTTCCATGAATATCAAAATTGAAGTCCTAAATTAATCACAAAAGTAAAGATATTGGATCTCCCTTACTTAATATATTAAACAATAAGATCATGGTGGAAAGAGTTGATCAATCACTTTAAGGGGATAAAAACATTTTTTAAGAGAATCCACCATTTGATAGATAAATGAGGACCAATTGAAAAGGCTTGTAAGAATTAATTTAAAGGATCATTTTGAAAACCATGAGTGTCCAATAATGTTAGTTTAGTAATATTTCAGAATTGAAAAACATTAAGGTCCATAAACATTGAAATGTAAGGATTTAAGGACCCAAAATTGTTTTTTTAAATAAGATTAGAATAAATATGTATAAAAATGGGTTTTAAATATCATCCATTTTTATAATCATATTCATATATAATATTCCAATATTTATGTAAAATTTTTGAATTTTTTTGATGCACCTTTCATGAAAGTAGTGTTTTTAGAAAGTTTCATTGTTATTTGAAAAAAACCCAGATTATTTCTTTTATCACTTTTATAATTAAGGATCATATTAAGATATTATTACCCTTGGGTGAATTTTATATGGTAGTATTTTGGATCCTTAATTTTGGTTTAGAAAACATCAGCCTCCAGTTTATTTTTTGATTTTGAAAAAATCATCATTTCACATTAAAAGAAGATCATTTTCATTTAAATCTTGTATATTTTTATTATTTAGTTATAAGTATAAAAATATGAGTTGATATTGATCATAATTTATGTATTTATAATTTTAGTGACTAGAGGAGGGAATATAAGAAGATTGATAATGATAATGAGAGTGATTCATTGGAGTAATAGATTTGTTAAGATCCCCAATGTGTTTTATTTGTCATTTTGGACAAGAGTTTCATGAGGAGGTTGAGTCTATGGAATCATCACTACAACTCCAAGGAGGGAAATTTAGAGATTTTTTACTTCTCTTCTTATTATTAAACTTCATTTTTTAAACTAAACATTCCTATTTTTTATGAACCATGTTTTAAACTTGTAACAAATCACAACCGAGGATTCAGTATGATATTTATTTTTTTGGAACATTGATTGATTTTTTCATCTCAATCAAATATGTAATATTTTTTGCTGAAAATGTTTAGGTTTATGGCCTCTTTATGTTATTTAGCTTCCATGGATTCATTTGTACCTTCAAAAGATATTTATAAAAGATTAGAAATGTCACGATCCAGTTTACTAGAAAAATCAGGATTAAACTTATTACAATCAAAACCACAAAATGACATGCTCATTGATTTTCCATCTAATTTGAAATATGTAATGTCTTAGAGATTCCATTAATTATCATGTCCACTCTCTTATAAAAAGTATTTCTAATACATTGAAAAAAATTACAATGGAGTATTATAATAAGAATAACTTGAACTTTCAAAAGATAATTCATATAAGAAGTAGATTTCATTTAAGACCAAACATTGAAAATTAGTTCTAATTTCAAAATCATTTTATTTAGAAAAAATATTTCATGGAAAAAATATATTTAAAAAATGAATTCTAAAATATAATAAAAAAACCATTGATAACAGTTTTTTATCATGGTAAAAGGTTTTTTAAATGTTGTTTTCAAAATAAAAGAAATTTTATCATTTGATAATGATAGTTGGGTCAGAGAAATAAAAAGATGGGGGTAAATTACAATTAAAAAAAATAAAGTGAATAAATCAAACAATTTTATAAAATATAAAAAAAATGTAATGAAAGAAATTGATATTATAAATTTAAATCATATAGGAAAATAAAATAAAGAAATTAAGAGAAATTGATGAGGAAATTAAAATTCATAAACAAAATAAACAGTCCACACTTTGATAATAGATTTTGGTGATATAAAAAAAAGGTACCCTAATGTCTCCTCTCCTCATGAAGGCTTCAGAGGGTATAAAAACCCTTTGTTTTAATGTGAAAAAAACTGTCCCTTTATTTGAAATTTAAAAATAAAGAAACCAAGAAAATAGGGTTTTATTTGGAACCAAGAACTAAACAAATAATCCTTTACTTTTTAATAGGAATGTAAGAAACCAAATATGAGGAGGGAGAAAATAGATGTTTTTAAAAGCTGTTATAGTGTAATCTACACTCAAAATAAAAAATAAGAAATATAGAGAAGGTGTCTGAGTGAGAGAAACTAAAAATGATAGATCCAAGAGGCTACACAAGAAATACAATGTCATGAGAAGAAGAAAGAGGAAGGAAATAAGATATTGAAAACAATGGAATAACAAAATATTGATGGAATGTGTTGAATGTTGATGAAGATAATTCCTTTGTAATGTTCCATTAAATGTTCAAAATTAACCTGAAGAATGTTTCTTTTGATAATCATTGTAATTAGAAGAGGAAGATATAATATTTAATCTCTTGTGATATTATGAATCTAATTAATATCTATGGGCCTTTTGTTTAAAACACACTATAATTGGATAATGTTCTATTTCTCCCTTGTCCTCCTTTTATAGCCTCGATATCATGTCAATGTCATAGGGGATAAGCCATGAAATTAAAGATTCAAACATGATACTTTTTTACCATCATTAATGCCTCCTTAAATTAGTATCACTTACACCACTAAATAGATGATAGCCTATATCGGGTAGCCAATGGGATTTCAGAACTCCCTACACAATACAATCTCCCACCAACTAGCCAGTGGCCTTCCAATCACTGGTTGGTAAACCTTATAGAGTCATGGGTGTTCATCCATTAGTATTGTTTAGAAAGTAATTCCCTATTAAAATAACCATAACTTTTATCCTTAGAACTCACTTATAACCTATCATTAAGTTAGATGACTTCCAACCATTTTACCTTAATAAAAACACTATGAAAACCATTGAATCACTTTGATACAAGTTAGAAACAAATTAATGTGTCTACGATAATTAAATAAACTAAAATACAAGGAATAAAAATAAAATTATTGGAAGATATTTTGGTAATTCTATGAGATATTTTTATTTATAGGATAAAATAATGTTGTTTTGGTTTAGAGGAAATTTTTTTTATTCGCATAGAAATTACATATCCTTATATAAACTAAAAGTGAAATATAGATCTAGAATTAAGGTACCTAGGGGTCATAACCTTAAAAATGTAGGATTGGAACTAAATTCAATTATATCCTAGTGCATGATAAAATGTTCTAATGAAATTTGTTTGTCATATTATCCTTACTTTCCATTATGAAGTATTTATTATGTTAAGGTATTGGGTTAAGATGTAAAATAGAACCTAACAAAATTTAGCGTTGGTTTATCTTTATTTATTAAAAGGTAAAATGAAGTTTTCATTATAAAATAAATATATGTATTGTGTTATCATATTGACATGTTCTTTTACTCTAATTTTGTTGAAAAAGATTTCAGGTTTCATTATTAGTTTAAAAAAATATCATGATCATGAAGTCGAGAAATGAATGTAACTAATAAAAGTACGCCTTATTACTAAATGAGGGAGAAAACATCAATAGTTGAGAATCTATGTATATTCATTTTATGATAGAAAAATATAGTTTTCTTGTTATTCCTAAGGAAATGAGGTTCTTATCTTGAAAAAAATCTTAACCATGATGCTCTTAGATAATTCCATAGGTGAATTAATATTTATTGAAAAAATTATGGAATATTTTAAATTGTATTGTGGATAGTATAAAATTCATAAGGATTTGTCATCAAAAGTATTGATTTAATGGTTTGGATGCATTTATTTAACGATAATGAAACCTTTAAAGGTGATTTTATAATAAGGACATATTTTTTAGATAACTGTTAAAGAACACATGTTTAAGTTACTGATGTTACATCCCGACCCGAACCACCGGGCCCAAACCTGAATGCCACATGACGTCATGCACACCTCCCCATATGCAAGAGGTAGATCACTAGTAGATAGCTTCCAAATCCAAAAATGGGGAGACTATACCCTCTATCTCATGAAATTGAGAATGAGTAATAATAATTGGTATTTGAATATTTTTTGGGTAGTTAAAATAAATAAAATAATAATTTTTTATCTTGTTATTATTATTTCTATTCAATAAATTAAAATGGAAATTAAAAGTGTAATTGAATTCACATAATTAATTAGTAAAATTTCACAATCTGTGGATATTTATAATGGGTTAGATAGTAATAGTAAAATTATTACTTATCCCACATAAATTCTATTTTGTTGTTAATTTATTACCTATAAAATGTTAATAGACGTTATTTTTGACCTATTCATAGTGATAATGTTGACATAGATTTAATAATATAATAAAATATTTGTTTTAAACACATGGTATTGGGAACTATTTTTGTAGTTACTGACACTTCAACACTTGAGGTCCACCAAGGGTCCCTAAAACAAAAAAATGACTATTTTATTTCGGAACAAAATAAAGTATCTCTTGTGATGATATTTTCTCCCTCTTGGATAATTTTTGAATTATCATTAAAATATCACATGCAATGCTATTTTTTCTCCCATGAATAATTTCCTTATTATCGTTTAGGTAAATGTACGCACTTGCAATATTCTCACTAAGAATTATTATCTTTGGATAATTTCTAACAAATAATTATTTAATAATTATATCTTGATTATTTAATATAAATTATCCCTCTATAATCATCTCTTGATAATTTCTCACAAATTACACCTTCATGATTATCTTTTTATAATTTATCATAAATTATCATTTTATAAATTTGAAATCATCATTTGATAATTTTTTATAATTACACTTTGATAATATAAAGTAATTATCATCTTGAAATTCAATAAATTATTACTAAATTAATACTTATAGTAATCCTTTGATAATTTTTATTACATAAATTAATCGTTGATAATTTAGTAGCAGTCTTATGATAATTTTAATAATATTACTTTGATAATTCAATGTAATCATCATCTAGCATTTTTAAAAATTATCTCTTGATAAATATATGCGATTATCTTTTGAAAATTGTTGTTCAAAAAATTAGCCTTTGATAATAAAGAAATTGTCATTTTATAATGTTAATTATTATCCTTTGATAATCATTCAATTATCATTTAGAAATTAAAATAATTTATCCACTAATTAAATGAAGTAATAATAGCATAATAATTATTTTTAATAATCATTTCATTTAAAAAACTACCTTTTTATAATTTTATAGATTATATCCTTGGAATAAAATAGTGTAATTATTGTTGGATAAATATTTATAATTATCCATACTAATTTCACAGTATTTTTTTATAATATTAATAAATCATTCATGATAAAACACGTAATTATATTTTGATAAAACACAATATTTTTCCTTTGATAATTACCAAAAATTATCCTTTGATCTTTTTTTTAAATTATCCTTTGATAATTCTATGTTTTATACTTTAAATTTAAATTCCACCCTTTTTTTCTTTTCCACATTTCAAAAAGAGGGATAAAAAGATTAAAATAATTGAAAGATAAAACTATACACCAATCCTTATCCACATAGGTGATCACAAAACACCAGGAATTGAAAGAAGTTATCCCGATAAAATTTTTGAAGTCCTTACTGATCGCTCCAAAGGGAGTTATATGATTTTACAGATTCAATTGATACCACCCATGATGGGATAAATTGGTTGGATATTTAAAAACCCAAAAATTGTTTCAATAAAATCATTTAATTAAAACCCTCCTCTTAATTTTTGATTCAACCAAAACATGAATGTAGAATAATTAAATTCATCCCATTAAGATGTTGTAAATTTAAACAGGTCAAAATGATCTGAATCCAAAACAAGTGAAACCTTAGGTGTGTGATAAGGGATGTTTTTGCAAAGTGGATAATATGAAGCATTATTTAAAATAAAATTTTCTTAAAATTATTAGTAGTAATATTGAAAAATATTAAATAACTTAATATTAAGTGCGATATGGAAAAAAACTCAATGTGTATAAATGTTATGTCTCATATACTGTTAACCATGTATCATATACCTAATAGTGGTCGCTTATTTCACAAATGATACACTGTTGAAGAGAAATTAATTTATTTTTAGAAAACTATATAATAAAAATATTAAAAATATTATCCTCATCTTCGATTTGACTAAACATCTGATGACCACAAATATTATGTTGTGCATAGGGAAAACCCATCATCCTTGTCCTAAAAATGGTCTAAAATTTCACATAATATGCACCATTTAATATATATTCAATTATTTTCATAAGTATTTAAATAAAACTATTAAATATGTTATCCTCGCAGGTTATGTGACCAAATGCCAGACGTGTGACAAATTTATGTCACGCCTAGGGAAAACCTCACATCACGAACCTAACAGTGGTCTCATATTTCTCATAAGACGTTTTTTGGGATATATTCAATTATATTTGGTATAATTTCTCAGGTGTAATATAATATATTTAATATTCATATTCCATCATCATTGAGGCTCTACGGATCTCAAAATATCACACTAACTCAGAGCCTAACTCTAAAAATATTCAATAGAATATTACATGTTGTTAATTAGAAATTTACCATTAAAAAATGTCTTTAAGCCATCTATTATGTTCTTTTTGTTGAAAAATTAAATTTTCACATATAAATAACTATAAATTATTATCAATGAGGGTTTTTATTTTCTTTATAAATTTTAGGATGGTAGAATTCTCCCCCTATATCGAATTATCATCCTTGAGAAGTATCACTAGTTGTATTACGTGAACAACTTAGTCCACAAAGCTCAAACATCAGACTCAAACTCCCACATCTCTTCATGGATCCATCCAAGTTTCCATAAAAATTCAAAAAAATGGTACCATATTTCCTCATTGAGCCTTCTCACCATGGTCAATAATCAGCCCTGAGAACTCCTCAAAGATGCATCAGGTTCCAACTCAATGTACTCATAGTATATAACTTTCACAAGATCAGGTGTGTACCTCCAATGATGAGAAATATAGAACACACCATTCATGACTCAATGACATGGAGGAATATCAATATGGTACACCACTATCCCCACTAGTTTGGTGATTCCCAAAGGGTTCCAAAAACTATGGTGATAACTTTTATTTCTTCCTCATATGTCGGTGGCCTAAGCAAGGATTCACTCACAAGAAGACTTGATCACCCATAGAGAACTCCAATGGTCTTCTCCTACAGTTAGAATGTAATATTTTTCTTCTTTAAGTAGTGATCAACATTTACTCAATCATATGAACTCTCTAAAAGGCCTCCAAAATAAATATTGTTCCACAACTATTGCCTCACCTACCTTATACTAATAAATAGTGATCAACATGGTCTTTTTAAAAGATCCTCACAATGTTATATTTCAATAAAATCCTAGTAATAATTATTAAATGTGAAATCAATCAAGTATAGTTTATTATCCCACACTCCACCAAAGTCTAGCACGCATGATTAATGTATATCTTCCAATATGTGTATAGTCTACTCATATGGTATTTCGGTCTGAGGATGGTACGTTGTGCTCAATCTTTGCTGATTCCCTATGGATTTTGAAATCCCTTACAAAAGTGTGATGTAAAACTTATTTCTCTATCCAAAATAATAAAAAAACTCCATACATGTGTACAATCTCTTGGACATAGATATTTTCAAGATTATCCACTAAGTGAGTTTCTCTTCTCAGTATGTAGTGAGAAGACTTTTTTAGATGATCAAAAATCACCCTGACTACATCACGACTCCTCAGGGTCCTAGGTAACCCCATCAAAAGTCTTTCATAAGCCACCCCCCACCTAGGTATATGGACGTCCCTTATCATTCTATCACTAATGAAGGCAATGAGTAAAAGTATCTCATAAAATAGTGTTTCATGTCACCATTTAATGTTGTATCAGATACTGTTATATTAGGGAAAAAACTCTAATGATAATCAAGTCCATACATAGCTCACTTATTTAAGGAAAACACCAATAACAAATAAGAAAAAGTTAAAATTGATATGTTCAAGAGCACACTGCAAATAGTAACAAGTTCCTCATCACCATCTATTGGATCATTATCCACTTCAAAGGTTTGGCCTACTGTACCTCCATGACCATGTCCATGGATTTCTTTAGTCATCATATTCAGTGGAATCTATATCCAATGATGGATAATCCCATCCTACCATGACTTCCTAACACTCCACTAGGATGAAATCATGAAAAATCATTCAATATGACCAACCTTTCCATAATGGTGATAGTCCACAAATGGATTCTTATAAGTGCTTTAATAATGCACCCTTAGCCCACAGTTGTCACACTTATCTCTTGTAAAGGGTACTGAAGAATATCTTATCTAACCATACCATTTCCCACTCTGCTAATCCTAATCCACCTTTATCTTCATATTATCCAAATTAACACCTATGGTATTGTTGGAAAACTCTATCAATGGCTCACTGTGAACCGGAAGTAAGCATGATGCCTTATCTTCTTCTAGACCCTTGTCAAAGGTTAGGGTATTACAATGAATCTGTGAGTATTTAATCAAGTAAATACCTCTAAAATTACTTCTATGCTATGGCCAAAATCTTATCCCAAACATTCAAGACTTATGGTCCTCATTTATAACCAATAAATGGGAAAATTGAAGCAACTCTATAAAATGAATAGAGTATGAAAAGATAGTCATAGAACCTTGTTGTATCTATATGAACTCCTGGGCATGCTCCAACTTTATCGAGTCTTGAAAGTATTTCTAAAGAAAAATATCCTTGAAGTTCTTCCAAGTAAAACCCTCTCATATCTTAGATTGAATCATATCAGTCCACCATCTCATGGAAGGTACTTGGAACATGAATTTCACCAGAATAACTCATCCTTCCTCAGGAATCTAGACTATCTCAAATATTCTTTTAGTGAAGTTATGTAAACCGTTGTCATCCTATTGGCCACAAGAAACCTTGAATTATAGAGGATTCTAAATCTTGGAATATATATCGTGATGAGTTATCATCCTCTGAGTGACTCTACCTATAATGGTAACTATATAAAAAAGTCCCAGCTGGATGGGTTCTGTAGCCTAGATCATCTGTGTCGGTATAGGATAATGTTTAGAAGAATCCTACTACACTATAGGTGGTGTCATAGGGATATAAAAGGATTCCTCATCTAGATGTATCATTTAACATATTTTAGGTAGCATCTAATACAATAGAAGGAACATTATGAACATAAACATATCCCAACCAGACTATGGGATCACACAAAGACTTTCATATGAGTCTACCATCAACCCAAGGTATAACCCTTCGAGCACTAACCCTCATCTCTATCCATTCACATTAGTCACAATAATCATATATATATATATATATATATATATTAACAACACAAAACACTCATTTTAACTAATTAAATCCTATAAATATATTTTTAACAACATGCCAGTAAATATATCACACAAGGAAACTATCCTAAATAGATAGTGAAAAACGAGTCATTTAGTTAATGAAATATTATAATGAATAATAATGGTTATCTGTATGGCATGTGAACCTATGTTCCTATTCATGATGAATGAACACTAATGAAATATCATAAATTACATATCAAGTTCATGTGAATCAACCAAGATGATTTTAAATAACTGTAATAGAAAAAAGTAATTTACCAAGATTATGGGAACTTAGATGACCACTATATAGTGCTCGCCAAAAATAGTCATAGTTCCCCTACCCAAGCCCCAACTATTATATATCCCATATATATTGTCCCTTCCCATGGAAAATAAAAGAAAAATTTAGTCAATCATAACCTATGATACCATTTTGTAAAATTATGAACTGAACCACGGAATCCAAGACAGAATTCTACATGACCTCATGCGCTCCTCCCCATATGAAAAAGGTTGTTGACTAGTAGTGAGGGTCCAAATCTGATACTGTGGATACCATACCCTATATGTCATTTCATCAAGTAGGATAATAATGAATAATAATAAGAAAATTAATAAATAATCAAAGTAAAAATGTAAAATGAAAAAGTTTCATAAATATAAAAATAGATCCCAGAGTGGTAAACTTATCTAGAGTATAAGAAGCGGGTATATATAAGACAAGAAAATAAAAAAATCATCTATGGGGTACTGTAGTGTCAGTCTCAATCTACTCCATCTTTATGCTCCACTACTCAATTATCCACCACAGGGCCCTTGACCTTCACCAGATCTTTGGTAATGAAATCTATAAGAAAAATAAAATGAAAGAGTAGGGTGTGAGTACATGAATCAGTAGGATACCTACAATGATTCATTACCATAAGTGAAAAATATATGTAACAGTGTATATCATGAAATAAGTAAAATCTAAATAATCATACATGTGATGAGTCATTGTGTGCTGATAAAGCCGCCATTAACCCTGGCCCCAACTAAATTCAACTCATTGCAGGTAAGAATGTCCCAAACACACTTACATCCATCAAGGTCTCATATCTAACACCACCATTTTGGTGGTTTTTATAGGAATTCTGTATGTTCCATTGGGTCTATCCCAATAACACTTATCTTTTTTATCACCCATGAACCAATTATATAGTTGTCACAACTCCTACCTCCAAAGATACCAAACTGAGTTGAGAGAGATAATGACCCATGAGTCCCTCCCCCAGTAGGCCCTAGATTGGCAACTAGAACCAAGTGCATGAAAATCTAACAATATATGAGGAATTTCCCATTATAAGAAATAAGATCGGGAGATAGAATGAATCATCCACAATAAATCCATAGAATAATGTAAAATATAAATATGAAAAACGATCCAACATGAATGAAAATGTAGAACAGATAAAAATATAACAGTGTCTCCAAAGTAATTACCCAAAAGTAAAGCTAAAGTAGCGACACAACAACTATCATGATCTAGGATAGTAAGGTCTAGCATGGTCTGTGAAATCATCCTAGAAACCTAAAATATTTATTATATATATATGGTGAGAATACATGTATACTCAATAGGAAATCCAAAGTCTCTCTTGCAAATGTGAAAGAATAATACTAATTCTTCAATGAGAAAACATCAGAACCAAACAACACCTAAACAGGTATACTAACTATCCCAACCTCACCAAGGCATGATCACCATATAACACAAGCCAAGTAATATAATATAATATAAAAAATGATGATATAATACCCCACAGCACTTTCCCACTAGTATGCTGCTCTCGCCCAATGTCGTATGTCCAGGCAGTCCCATCCCTTCTGTATACCACATCACTTCCTACACTCACACACCTGGTCCTAACAACACAACCCACCCACACACACCTGTGGCTCACTACACATCCTTCCCACACAAACCTAGGCCTCATGGCATATCACGTATCATCCCAAAGACACCTAATAAATAACATCACATCTCATCCTGATGACACCTAGGAAACAAAACACCTTGTACGTAAACACCCCATCTATCGTATCTCATCCAAAGAAACTCGGCCACAACCCACCTTTCTTGCAAACACTTGGACTATAAAATCACCATATAAAGTACTAATATACCTATATCCATCACATTATGTGCCATACCTACCTCACCTTTAAGATATAGATGAAAAGATAGGGTTACCAGCCATCCATACACCTCACTAATAGTTGGGGAAACACCCCCCGCGTGAAGATGTGGGTGTTCAACACATAGTGTTCAACATGGATGTGGTGCATATAGTAATAAAAAGAATATAAAAATATATATAGTACTAAACACTCAAACCCAACCTATGGATCCACAACCAGGAAAACCAACTCACAAAATCATTTCTTTTTTTCTACCACCTAAAAATGCACTAGACAACAAAACAAGCCTAAAATACGATTTCACATTTCCAACAAATTTTATTTAATCACTTACATTTTATTAATAAAACTAACCCAATCCATTCCAAACTTTATTAAATAATAATTTATTCAGTCCAAAACTACTTGAGAAACTATCAAGCATGATACATACCAAATGATCATGGTAAAAATCATTCAGGAGGTGAAGAGTCCTAGTAAATTAACCAACTTCACATTAATGACACATTCTACCATGACCTCTAGATACATGGTGATGTATTCATCATATTATAAATAAAAAGACTCTTGAAAATTTCCCACAAAAACACTATTGTCTTTCTTCAAACATGTCTATCCAGTTCATTAGCACCAACACCTGACACTCAACCACATCCAATAACACATTACAACATAACCAATTTCACCTCCCTGCTGCATAATCACACCACGCCCACCACATATTCAATGTAAAAACAAATCACCTCATGTATAAAAGAAAACATATTTCTATATTTAATAACGCATCCCTTATTTAATTCCACTTGTTAATTTAGGGATTATCACAGAAACTGTATGATTCTCAATCTTCTATTTATTAGCAGAATATAAGTGGTAACAAACTTCTATAAACATTTCATAAAAATAAAACAATATGAATTCCCAAAACCATTTGGTTCACAAACATGGACCCCCCCCCAAAAAACATGTTCTTTGTGGGTATTTAGCCCATACAAATAACAATATCAATAATAACTATTACAAAGTAAGATCATGCATCACTTTTCCAAGCCCCCTGTATATTGATTTTAAAAATAAATTCTATTATATTTATTAATATAGAATCAACTATCTTAACAAGTTAAAACATCTATATACCCATCCTTTATGATACACATAAAGAGAAATGAAGGAAAATCCTGCTAGGAAGAAGGAGGATTGAAACCTCCTATTTGGACAAAAAATAGTGGCGTACGGACAATAGGTGACTCTACATGGAACTGAAAACCAAAATAAAAAATAACTCTCAAAGGAATAACTTTTCAAGGACTTCAAAAATAAAAAATAGATAGTATGTATGAAGGGAAGGGTATCTCTACTTTAAAAAGATCATATCTGATTCAACAGATATTAGATACAGTTTTAAATTTCTATTAAAGGTAAAACTAACCAAGAACACAGGGTTTAAAAATTTAAATCCTCTGTACCCTTAGGTAATTAGTGATATACTTAAAACAATTTTTGAATGAATCTAAAATCTATCAATCAAGTAATTAAGACCAATTCCCATCACAAATTCATAACATTGGGAAACCCCGATATTGATAACATAAATGAAAAACAACTAGAAAAGAAGAATCGTAGGTAGTGAGGCACTATCAGGATGAAAAACATGACACTATTAGTAATTCACTGTTAGTGAGACAATACCATGGGAGACACCTTTAGTTGAGACACTACCAGATGAGTCATCACCAGATGAGGCACCGAAATATGCGGTACTTCCAGATGAGACACCACCAGCTAGATACCGCTAGGGCGACCTACTGCCAGGAATGAGGTACCACCCGGGTGATGCAACATAAGATGAGTGACCACCAGCGTGACCTCCCCAGTCTGCAATCAACTTGGTGAGACACCGATGGTGAGCTATTTCCAAGGGGAGACACCACTTGTGAGTTACCTTCAGGGTGAGACACTTCCAGCAAGGTACCACTAGGGAGAGTCACCACCAATGAGCTACCACCAGGTAACTACCCCTAGAGTGAGACACCACCAAATGAGGCACCACAATACTAGTGACTGTCCGCGTACCACCACAAAGAGAGACTGCTAGGGTGAGACACTACCAATGAGCTATACTTCCAGTGTGCTACTGCAAGGGTGAGATACTTCCAGGGAGCTACTTCCAGGGTGAGACCCTGCTAGGGAGCTACCACCCGGGTGAGACACCACCAAGGAGCTACCGCCAGGGTTAGACACTGCTAGTGAACTAACACTTGGGTGAGACACACCTAGTGAGATATATCTAGGGTGAGACACCATTAGAGAGACACTGTTAGGGTGAGACACTACTAGGGTGAGACAACTTTGGAAAGCTTGGAAAACTGGGAATTCTGAAAATTGTTGAAAATAGACATCTTGGCTTCACCGGACACCTCAAACACAAGATTTTCCACAATGTAATGGACATGAAAGATCTGGTCCATTATAATAGATACCTTTCAAACTATTCTATCCCTTGAGATGTGAAAACCAACCCGAAGGAAAAGAGAGGAAGGGGCTTCAAAACCACTTCACGAGATTCCTCTCAATGATATTGTCACACTTGAAACAATTCATTCAACTAAACACATTGAAGTTCAATGATAAACCACTTTATTTTTTTAGAATGTAGGAGTGGAAACCTCTACACCAAATAACACATCCAATGGAATCTTCTAACCATGCTTTATCATCATGGTTGTTGACACGTTAACCGAAATGACCACAATAAACATTTCACAGAAAACTAAACCTTATGAATAAACGAATTAGGTATTTATTCCTTTCATGGAATGATATTGTCCTCTCTAAGAGGCGCTGACTCATCCATATAGGTTTAATGACATCAAAGTTAATACATCTCAGTATAGAATCGGGTCCTCCCCTTTTTATATGTTAGGACTTCATCCCAAATCACACCACCCACATCACAAACTAGGATAAAATAGCTCATATCATAATCGATATGGTTAAAGCATCACATCATAAAGAAAAAAAATAATAAGGAAAAACTTAAAACAACATTGGGTACTGGGAACACATCTTCATTTCTTACTCACAAGTACTCTCCTCTTGGACACCATAACTCTACAACACACAAACTAAAGGAATGGTCCGTCCCTGAATCAACTTCTCTCGATGATCCTAGAGCTCTAAATGATTTTACACAAAGATAACATCATCCTATATATCTAACTGTCCCCATTCAATGTCATTGGAGTAATCATGAAGATACTGATGAAGCTATGAGACATGAAAGATGTCACTGATCCTATCAAACAGTGTAGGAAATTCCAAATGATATTCCACCTCACCAACTCACCCCAACACCTCAAAGGGTCCAAAAACCTAGGAGAATGCTTACAACCTATTCCAAATCTCTAATAGACACGTCGAGGGGAGGCCTTTAAGAAAACATAGTCCCCAGCCTCGAATTCCAAAGGCCTCCTTCTATGATCATCATAAGACTTCTGCTAGTCCCATGCTACTTTCAACCTCTGATGAACAAGATGAACCTTCTCTATCATCCTTTTCCCCACTTCGGGACCAAGAATAGCTATCTCCCCAACCTCTATCCACAATAATAGAGGATGAAATGGTCTTCCATACAAGAACTAAAATTGGACCATTCCAATAGAAGAGTGATAGACATTATTATAAGAAAACTCCACCAAGGGCAAGTCTTGTACCCAAGATCCTCCAAAGTCCAAGTTGCATGCTATCAATATATCCTCCAATGTATGGATAGTCCATTACATCTTCTCATATGTTTGAGGGTGGAATGTAGTGATAGGGTGTAATTGAATTCCAAAATAATGCAACAATCCCCTCCAGACTTGGGAGGTAAACTGTCCATCTCAATCCAAGATAATGTACCTCATAACTCTATGAAAGGGAACCATTTAATTCTTGTACCTCATAGAAAAAGAATCTACTATTACTGATTACTTGATTTATAAGAAGTGAGCCAGTTTCATCAACCAATTAATGACTACCCAGATAACATCAAAACCTCCCTATGTTATGGGTAACCCTATGATGAAATTCATTTAGGTGTCATCCCATTTCCTCTTGGAAACATTCAAGGGATACAACAAACCACTTGGAACACGATGTTCATGGTTTAATTTCTGTTAAACCATGAAATTTTCCAAATAATCCACCATAACATCTTTCATCTTGGGCCACAAAAACTTCATTCTCAAGACATGGTACATCAGGGAAACTCGTGCGTGCATCGAAAATGGTGATCTATGAAACTTATGAATAACTCCATCATGCATTTCTACCCGAACAGAAAACTTCCCACAATACAACATCTAGTTTTGATCATCCTCTTACAGTCCTTACAGAGTATCATTATGGACAACAAGATTGCATATCACCTCTACCTCTGAGTCTCCCCTATGAGAATCCACCACCTATAACATCAGAAAATATTTTACCATGATCTAAAAAAATAGCCTTTACCACCATCCACCTCAGTATATAAGTGATAGGGTTATAACTTATCCATAAATCTATAAGCATCTGTAGATTCTCGAACAACCTCCTTCTATGAATTTCTGGTCAAAGCATTTTCCATGGAATTTCCCTTTCCTGATGTATAGGAGATCTCAAAATTATAGTCCTAAAGAAAATCCATCCAACTCCATTGTCATAGATTCAGGTCACACTATAAAAGATATACCTCAAACTCATATGATTTGTGAAGACCACAAAGAACTCTTCAATGAGGTAATAAAGCCACATCTATAGTGTGAACACAACTGCTACTACTTCTAGATCATGGGTGGTATTGGTACGCTAATGGGGATGTAACTTCCTGGACTCATAATAGATCACTGTTTGTAGCTGCATCAGCACACATCCCAAGACAAAATGGGGAGAAATAAAAAACACCTCAAACATCACCACTTCCTTAAGAAATCAAAGAAATGGAGAATTACCAACTTCTCATTCTGATAACTGAAAACTACTTGACACCAATCTCTCCACACAAAGCCTTTCCTTTCCTATACAAATTCATAAATGGGGATACAAATCAAGAGAAATTACCTACAAACCTCCAATAATAGCATGTGAGGCCAAGGAAACTAAAAACATATTCCATGTTTTTGGGTGATTCCTAAGAAACAACTACTTCAATATTCCATGGGACTACTACCATACACCACATTCTTGAGGAAATTAATCTCCTGTTTCCAAAACATACACTTGGACAACTTTCCATAGAGCTGATGGCATCAATGAACCAGAAAGATAGTAATGATATGTTTGAAGGGATCATCATATGGGTTCAAGTAGATTGATATATTGTCAATGGATACGATGATGAACTAATATAGAAACTCACAGAACATAGTGTTCATATATCCCATGAACATGGTTGGTGATTTCGTAATCCCAAACAATATGACTACAAACTCAAAGTTCCCACACCTAGATCTGAAGGCAGCCTTCTGAATATCACCCTCCTTCACCCTCACCTGGTGATATCTAGACCGCATGTCTTTCTTAGAAAACCAACTCTACACTATCAACTTGTTGAAATGATCATATATCCTAGGAATATAGAAAACATTTTTCATCGTTACTTGATTCAACCTCCGATAGTCCATACAAAACCTCATACTACCATCCTCCTTCTTGGTAAACAAGCTGGATCACCATATGATGACACATTGTGCCAGATAAAACCCTTATACATTAGATTATCTATCTAAATTCTCATCTCCCACAACATTAAATGTGTTATCTGATAAGAATCAATCAAAATCACAAAATCCCTAGGCTATAAGTATATCCTAAAATCAACATCACATCGAGGGGGTAGCATCAAAACATCCTTGAGGAAAACATATGAGAACACCTCAGTGACCATGGGAACCTATACCATCTTAGCATCCACAATTTCCATAAAAAGCTCTGCCAATAAGGAAACAAGGGGCTCCAGATGCCAACTTTCCACCTGACATCCCCACTCACAAATGAAAACCACATATTTCCCATCAACATCCAAAAAACATGACTCTCCTCTGGAATCATTTGATAAAATCATGTACAAAAAACAACCAGTTGATGTTGAGAATGAAATTATATGGCTACATCAGTAGAAAGAAGAGATCCCCACAGGACTAATTTGGTCTCATCATCTATCTACTTCATTGAAACACATCAAACAAGATTTTATGGACTTTGAGAGACGTACTCAATACTAATGGAATGTGAATCCTATATATTACTTATACCATAGAATGGGATAGAGTGGGTCCACCAATGTAGTGAGGATATATTGAATCAATATTGCAAAAACAAGGGTTCTTAACAAATTGATCCTATCTATGATGATCACTAGCCACTCTGGATTTGTTGCCTCCACTGCATGAAACTACCCATGCCCATCTCATCTTCCTATCTTTACATGACCACCTCCACATCCATGCTCGAGTCATTGTACCTTAGAGTGAGGAACATCCTAAGATTGGATTATACCCACTCCACCTCCCCTCAGCAGAGAAAAAGCATGCAACACTTGCTGCTGAAATGGTCTCATTGGGAACTGCTCCTGAGGATAACATTAAACCTATACACCTCCATAAAACAAATCATGGGGAACTATTGAGAACTGGCGCTAATGATGACCTTGAAACCCATAACCAAAACACACTGGCACAAAGACCCCAAAAAGGCACATAATCCACTAGAACAAGAAGGCCAAAAAAGAAGATGATAAGGTTGACTCCCTGCTCATTGAATCCTTGAAGTCCCCAGAACCTGATATTTACCACTCACAACCCTACCTCACAAAGAACTCTACTGGCTACCCTCTCATTGTAGACCTCCACATTAGTGAATCTACTCAATAACCTCTTCCTTATTCTGAACCACCAAATATGTTGGAAACGTAAAAAGAGTAACATCATACTGGCTAGACGGATGAAGTGCCTCCAAAATATATATCTCACAAGATTCATAATCTGGTAAAAGTTATAAAGAAAATCAATGGTCCTTGAACTGGATTCCCTTCTCTCGCAATGACATACTCCCCTACTAAAGGGAGAGTTGATCTAGCCTCTTCTCATCCTTCATGGTTGAAGAAAGGAACTCTGCATAGAAGTCATTCTGGAAGTCAACCCAAAAAATTTCTTCCTCATTCTACTCTCCCAGGTAAAAAATGCACCAATGAAGCACAGTTACCTGCATCTAACTGACCACTAATGTGACCTAGAACTCTATTAGGGCTCGAATCAAACTAAAATCAATCTTGAGCTCCCCCATCCAGCTCTCTGTCTTCACGTCTGAAACATTTACTTCATACTTCTCCTAATACTTCCACTATAAATCGTGTAACTTACTTTACCACTGATCATACTTCTTAACACGATCAACCCTTTGACAATCAATTAGATCATCTTGTTAAACCTCTACTACCAGAGCCACATGTGGACAATGACCAGTAGCCAGAGCTGAATGGGAAATAAGGATTTTCTAAGCTCAAGTAGTATGTAATTTTATTAATATATATTTTAATTAATTTCATTCATTTATTTAGTTTTAACCTTCCCAAAAAAATCAATTCAAATTTGAACACATGTAATTATGATGCATGTACCTTTCCTAGATCTCTACACTACAAGCAGGTCCACCTCACTTGGTCATTCAATAAGCTCAGACCCCGTGCACTAAATCATGGGGGGCTAAAATTTTGTGTCCTAGCTAGTTTATTCTGGACTACGTTACCCACCAAGGTAAAAAAGAAATGTGTCTATAATATCCTATGATATCCTCACTATGCCTAACTTAAAACTACATCCTATCTCTCAACCATCATCTTTGATACCACTCTGTCATGAACCCATCCATCCAAAGATACCACGATGAGGGGAGATAGATAATAACCATTGAGTTTGGTCTTTGGTAGGCCCTGAGTTAGAGACTGGAACCAAGTGAGTAAAAATATCATAATATGGGAGGCATTTCCCTTTATAAGGGACAACATCATAAGATAGAATGAATAATCTAAAACAAGTCCAAGTAATAATATAAAATATATATAAAAAACTATCCCACATGCATGAAAAGGTATAACTGATAAAAATTCAATAAAGTCTCCAAAGAAATTACCGAAACATTGTATGTCCTGGTGCTCCTATCCCTTCTGTATGCCACAACAAATCATACCCATACACACATGGGACTGACACCAAATCCAATCTGCACACATCTAGTCCTCATGACACATCACATATAATCATGAAGACACTTGGTAATGTACATCTCATCTCATCTTGGGGACACCTAGGAAACAAACCACATTTCCCATAAACACATGGGCGATCACATCTCACTTGAATACGCAATGTTCACAACCCACCTTTCCCGAAAACACCTATTATATCACATCATCATCTAAATCACTAATAAACCTATGACCATCACAACATGTTATATACCTACCTAAAATGGATGAGAGAGAGGGAAATAGAATGTACCTAGCCATCCTTACTCCTCACCAGATGTTGGAAAAAACACCCTCCTACATAACATCTGGGTGTTTGGAACATAGTGATCAACATTGGTGGGCTGTGTTGAGAAATAATAAGTATAAATATATATATATATATATATATATATATATAGATTACAAAACACTCTAGGATGACCTATGGGTTCACAACTAAACCAACCAACTCACAATACCTCATCCTTTTTTCACATAAAAATGCACAATACCACCCAACATCCAACAAATCCCATTTCACATTTCCATACTATTTCATTTAACCACTTATATTCTATTAATCAAATGAACCAAATCTATTCCAAACCTTATTAAATAATTATTTATTCACTACATCACTACCTTGGAAACTATCAGGCGTGATACATAACAAACATTCATAGTAACAGTCATTTAGGAGCTGAAGAGTCATGGTAAATTAACCCAGTTCACATTAATGACACATCATACCATAACCTATATATACAAGGTAAAGATTTATGCATGTTATTAATTAAAATAATATCATAACCTACCCAGAAAAATACTATTTCTCACCTTCAAACTCATCCTCCCAGTTCATTAGAGCCAACCCCCAACTCACAACCACATCCAACAACACATTAGAATATAACCAGTTTCGCATCCCTACTGTATAATCACACAATTCCCATCACATTCCCACTGTAAAACAACATCACCGCATGTACCAAGGGAAAAAAATATTTTCATATTTAATAAAGCATCCCTTATTTAATTCCACTTTTTAATTTAGGGGTTATCATAGAAACTGTATGGTACTAGGGAATCCATTTATTAGCCAAATATACATGGTTAACTAGTTTCTATAAGAATTAAATAGAAATAGAACATCATAAATTCCACAAACCATCTGGTGCACAATTAAGGACCCCCCAATAACCATGTTTTTTAGTGGATAGTTATCCCATATAAATCATAATATCAATAATAATAATAACAAAGTAATATCATGCATCACTTTTCTGAGCCCACTATATATTGGTTTCCAAACCAATTGGATTATCATTATTATTCAATAATAAAGTATATTCGCAAGGGAAAACATATATATACTCATCACACATGATACACATAAAGATAAAAGAAAGAAAATCCTACTTGGATGAAGGATGATCGACACTTCTTTGTTGCACCAAAAATAGGGGTGCGATTATAGTAGGTGACTATCTAGGGATTCACAAACAAAACTCAAAAAAAATCTCCAAGAAAGAATGTTTTAGGGACTTCTTGTCTCAATAGAAATGAGAAGGTATGGACAAAGGGAAGAGTATATTGTATTCAGAAAGATGAGATATGATTCAATGAAAATTAAATAAAACATTAAATTACCACTAAAGGAGGATCTAGAAAAGACAATATGGTTTGACCATTTCAATGCCTCTAGACCCTTAGTTAATTAAGGAAATTATTAAAAAAAATTGAAATGACTCTAAAATCCATCAAATAAGTCATTAAGATCAATGATCATGATAAATTCAAAAAAATGGAAAACTCGATACTAGTAGAAGAAATGGAATATTTTTTGAAAAGAGGCATCGTTGGCATTGAGGCACTATCAGAATAAACAAACCTCCAATGTTAGTGTGTCAACACCAATGAGACATGACCAGGAGAGACACTGATAGATGAGGAACCATTAGAATAGGCACCACCAGACCATGAAACACTAGACAAGCAACTTCTAGCGTGCCACCACCAATGATCGACCACCAGGGTGAGACAACACCACTGGATACCACTTGGGTAAGACACCATCTGTGAGATACTACCAGGGTGAGACACTAACATAGAGCTACAGCCTGGGTGAGACACCACCAGTGAGCTACCTCTAGGGTGAGACACCACCAACGTGGTACAACTAGGGTGAGACACTGCCAGTGATCTATCCCTAGGGTGATCCACCACTAGGGTGCGACACCGCTAGTTAGCCACTACTAGTAAGCCACTGCTTCGTTGAGACACAGCATGGTGAGACATATTTGGAAAACATATAAAACTGGTTATTTTTAAAAGTTTTGCAAAGAGTCACATTAACTTTCCAGGAAACCTCAAACACCAAATTTCCCTCAACGTAATGGACTGGAATGGTCTGGGCCGTTAAAATAGTAATCCAAGACCTTTATCTGGAAGCAAGACACTATGATTTCACCTATACAGGGGTATCATTTTCCACTTTTAAGGATGTGAGGAGTGAGTTAGGGTGGGTAACACATTACAAGATCGTGTAACTCCCACTCTCAAGGATCCACATATGTATCATAGTATCAACCAATAGTCCGGTAATCATTCCCCTCTATAGATGTAGCCACACCAGAATTTATGGAAGTTTGGACCACCCTTGGTGGGATGGCCTTATACAACCAACATCAAGGCTCCACCTGAGTATATCAGTACCTTTCATCTAGTCACTATAGTTTCCCCTATACAGGGGTAGCAATGCCCACTTTTAAGGACGTTAGGACTACATTAGGTTGGATACCCTCATACACCCAACCTCAAGGATAAACATGAGTATATTTGTTTCTGGAACACGATTCTATAGGATATACAACTCACAAACAATAAATTTTATAGTAAGGAATAATAAGTTTCACTAATATAAACATCAAGATAAACAAACATAAACATGTATGCCCAAAGATACTCACAAACCCATATGTGCCTCAAAACAAGCATGTGTCAGTCCATCATAACAGTGCATCATGATTAAAGCATAAATATACCAGAACTATAAAGGTAAGGAACCTCATACCCTTAATTTTTTCAATGTCAAAGGAAATTATAAACTACCCAGTATGGTTCACAAGCTGGAGTGGAAACCTCAACAGTCAAGAACAACTGCTCTTGGGAACTATTATCATAGTTGCTGACATGTTGACTTGTCAGGTTTACCAAGGGTCCCTAAAACCAAAACCTACTATTTTATATGCACGTGTGATCATAGTGCACTCATAATTAGAGGAAACATCCCTGACCGGATTGTTTAATTCCTCACTGATCGTACCAAAGTGAGTTGTAGGATTGAAAATATTAAATTGATACCACCCATTACGGAAGAAAATGGCTTGGATATTTAAAATACATAAATAAATCAAAATCAAATCCTCTAATTAAATCACCCTTCATAATACATGATTCAACCGAAACATGAATATATAGTCATTAATTACATCATATTAAGATGTTGTCAATTGAAATGGGTCAAAATGGTTGGATTTCAAAACTTTTGAAACCTCCGATGCAGGAAAATGAAAATTCATCCAAAGAGAAAAAGATGATGTGATATTTGAAATTAATTTTCATTTAAATTAATAATAATAATAAATGAAAATAAAAAATAACATAACATTAAGTTTGAATTGACAGAACGTCTAACACACATAAATCTTATGTTCTTCCTTTGGTAAACCCCATATCTCAGACCTATCGATGGTATCATATTTCTCATATGAGACACAATTTGAGGGATATTCAATTAATTTAAGAAAAATATATAATAAAAATATAAAAATATTACCCTCATGTGTGATCTGAAGAAACGTCTAGTGGGAACAAATATTATGTCATTCCAAGGGAAAACCCTTATACTAGACCAATCAATATTCTCATATTTCTCATAAGATACATTATCTGTGAGATATTGAATTATTTATGGAAATTTATAAGTTAACATATTAATTAATTTATCATTGTATGTTATGTCACCAAATTTCCAATGTGTGTATAAGTTATTTTCACATAGCATAAACCACACTTCCCATACCTAACAGTGGTCTTACAATTTTTATATGAAATACTATATGGGATATATTCAATTGTTTTTGAAAAAATCTCTTGTGAATAACACAATATAATTAATATTTTTATTCTGCATATGCAAATTCTTTATGGGCCTTGGAATCTCTTAATAACTCTGAGCCTTTGAAAATATTTTATATAATATGATTTAAGAGGGATTTTACCATTAATTAATGTCCATAAATCATCTATTAAATGATTATAATTAAAAATTACATTTTCACATAAAATAACCATAAATTCCTATCAATGAAGGTTTTAATTGTCTTTAAAATATTTTTGAAGTTAGAATGGATGTATTTAAGGATTAATGTATGCTTAATGAATATTTTTTAGAGAATAATACTATCTATTAATTATTAAAATCCAAGGAGATAAAATGATCATGGGGGTATAAAATAATGTTACCTAAGGGTGTCCTACCTTAAAATATTGATACAACCTTGGGGAAGGGACCATGTGATAATAAAATAAGTAAAAGTGGTATCCTCTGAGTACCCAAACACGATATAATCACAATCCTTATTCCCTTCATGCCATTAAGTACCTTGTATCTATGGATAAAATGAGAGATGTACCATGGTGTGGAGGAGTGGTATTAATGTAAGTTTAAAATAGAGGATTAATTTTTTTCAACTATGTTCATCTCAATAAATTTGGTTTGGAAAATTTTATTTCCATTTAGAATGGAATTTTATTCTATAAGGAGGAAGTCTCCAGTACCATAGAAGGCATTGCAAGAAAAAACCCATAAATCCCCTACTGTCATGAATGATCCCGCACACCATATGAGACCAAGGATTTTTGATCCATCCATGTTGATTTAAAGAAAATTTAGGGAGGTTATAATGTACCCCATGCCCATGAGGAAGAGGATTTTGAATACAAAATAAGGCTCTATGTTCATCCATTATCTTTCTTAAGGAGGGGGTGAGCTATGATTAATTCAGTATGAATTTCATCTCTACCACCAATCTTCTAGGCCTGACCACCATTAGGATATTAGGATTAATATCTCATTAAATATTATATTTTAACTGTTAATTTCCCTATATATATTATCTATTAATTAATATTTAAAATTATTATGATACAATATTTTAAGGTGTAGAATATAATGACACGAGATTTTGATCTTCTCAAAAATAATGCAATGTTCGATAACTTTACCATCTTAAAAATTTTAATGTAAAAGAGCGACAAAATATTAGAATAAAATCATTAATTAATATATTATGGTAATCTATTAAAAATAATTACCTTTATAAGAAAAATATTTAACATGAGTTATTGTTGAAAAGGGTATTTTCAATAGAAATGCTTTCTTTATATTTTTCATTTTACATTATTATCTATATTTAAAAAATTTATAATTTAAATTAGAGAAAATAAAAAAAATTAATTCATCATATATAAATGAACTTATATTAAATTTTTTATCATTTTCTATAATTGTTGATTGTTATTTGAAAAATACATGATTTAAAAAAACTACAATTTCCATAATTTTATTAGTAGGTCAGCTTATCATAATTTATTTTAAAACCAATAATGTAACAAAATATTAAATTTATAAATTACACTATATGTTCTAATTAATATTTTTACATAGTAAACATATGCTAAAAAATGTTATAACTAATTTAAAATGTTACTTTAATATAATATTTTGGAGATATCTCGAAATTAATTATGTTCAAGGTAAGGTTCTGTTTTGGATTTCCATGGAAGCTTCATAAATTTTATTCAATTAATAATAACTCAATTTATTTAATTAAAGTTTTTAATCATGATTTTTGTATCATCTATATATCTTTAATTTCTTAAAAATGTTATCTTTCAAAAAAAGTTGTTTTACACATTTAAGTTTTTTTTATTTTAAAATTTATTTTTCATCCATATATAATTTTTTTTGATAAAACGGGTTTCAAAATATAAATTAGTGTATTAAAATTATTTAATACATTAAATTTTAATTTTTTAAAAAATTAATTACAATGATTAAAAAGTAATTAAGAGAGTAAAAGTAATTATGGTAAATTCAGTTTAATGGTGTAAAAGTTATAAAAGATTTTTAAAACATGCCTCAAATTGAAAAGATGATCTTCTTATTGATCAAGATATGTATTAATATAAATTGTTCCTATTTTTTAGCCTTGGGAACATGAAAACGACATCATATTATTGAGAAATGTAAAGGTGTTTCAAAAAGTGACCATACATTCACTTAAAAACATACCACTTCTACTATTTAAAAATATACATAACCTTAAATTTCCACAAAGGAATACTAAAATTTTACACTCTCTAAAACCCTCTCCAATATACATAATTCACAGGTCACACATTTTTATCCAATTCACTATAGATTCAACGATACTTCAAAGGAAATGTCAAGTCTCCAATATAACTATTATCTCATTTTTATGTTTTCATTATTAATCTTACCCTTGAAAATATTTAACACTAAAATAATATGATAAATTTATAGTCATTAATATATTTATATGTTATTATATTGATGTTACAACCCTTATTTTCTAATTTCCATACACTTAGAAAAAATTAATCCCAGTCATGCATGTGCACGGACTGTCGCCTCCAAAATGAATCATTTTTTCACTTTTATTATATTTTCCCATTATTTTTCAAAAAATATAAAAATATAATTCAACATGATACATAAATAAATAAAATATGATTATACTTCTATTATAATGATAATATTTTAAACATAATCGCTACTTAACTATACTCACCCTCTCAGATAATGTGTATACATGTTTTTGACACTTCGACCACATACCAGAATGATGATTTAAAATATGATACTGGATTACCATGGGAAACTAAATACTAATATTATTATATTATAATAAGACTAAATTTATAATTTTATGGTTTTTAAAAATTTATATAAGTTGTATAATTTATTATTATTAAATCTTCTTCAATTAAAAAATTATCAAAAATTCGCTCTTATCAATTCAGATTTCACATAATATTACCAAAAAAAATATGGAATTATATATGATAATTTTAATTAATTTTAAATAATATAATAAATAATCCTAAAAATATATCAATAATTTTATTTTTATCAAATTATGGGTAATGATATTAAAATTATTAAACATGTCCAAAATAGTTAATGTTATTAAAAACTGATGTTCATAATATAGTATAACTAATTAATGTACACATGATAAAAAAATAATAAAGACTAAAAAGCATAATATTTATGAGTATTATTTTATGATATTTTATTTCATTACTTATTTTTGTTTTATGGGAGGCTAGAGTGTGATCAACTATTTAATGAAGCAAGGTAACTAGTGTTTGTCTCATGTTTCTCTCTTTGATATATGTTTTGTCGTATGTACCTAATTTCATTAATGTGGTGTATATACATCGTATTTAATATGTAATATCATAAATTATCTCTTAATAATATTATTTTAATTTCAATTACATCCCATCACATTAAATTATTTTGGATTAAAATGTTACTCAAATCATAAGTGTTTTGTTTCCTCATTCTTAACCCCATGTGACATGTTTAGGTATTATGCTCCATAATTTATTTTGTACTATTTAATATCCAAATAATTGATTTCAAATATGAAATTATCTTCTATTTAATTTATATTTTATATTAATTTCATGATATTCCCCTCAACATCCATCAATTCATAAATTACCAGTTCTATTATAGTTTCACCGACTCAATTTTTGATTCATTGGGTAATAATATATCCTAATCTAATATACTTTTAAATATTTAACCAATCCTTCCATTCCCATATTTTAGATGGTATTTCCTTCTATTATTTGGAAAACTTTACTCTCATTATCAACAACCACTTCTTTTATAATTTTTTTGAAATAAAAGTAAAATATTGGTATGAATAAAACCCATTCTAACCAACGAATCATTCATTCCATGTTCATAATTTCCTTCTCAACAAGGTTATATGATGTTTTTGGGAAATATAATATGAATTATTTCATATGGTTCTCATAATTCTCTTTTACCATTTTTAAAAGGAAAAATCAATACAATCTTCATGATTTTTCTTTTCAAAAAAAGTTATTTTCAAAATATTTAAAATGGCTTTCCTCCCTTTCAAAATAAAATGTTTTATCGTCCACCACATATTTGTTTATAAAAAATATATATCCTATAACAGATCCATTATTAAAGAATCCTTATAAACTGTAAAAAAATTTAATTTTTTAATTTCACCCGTTTTTAAAAATAAATTTTATGGTGACCTATAACTTCATATTTTTATGATAATGTTAAAAATTATTTTCAAAATCACTTATTAAATTTACTTTAATATTTTTCTCCTCTTTGAAAATTTGTCAATAAAATTTTTATTAAAGAAATTATTTTTTCGTTGTTTTATAAAATAAATACTTTAAAATGATTTCAAAAGGGTAAGAATATTTCTTATCCGTAATGTGGTATTCAAAAATGTTTAAAAGTGTTTTTGTATTAGTCATTGTAATTTGATACATTTTATTCATGATAAAGGATATTTTTTAAATGATACCATCTACATTCATTATTAGTATGGATTAGAAAATGTTATTTTCTGTCCTATAAAAGATATATCACTAAATTATTCATAGTTTATAGTATAGTAGGTATAATCCTAAATTATCACCCAATGACCTTCAATAGTGAATATCCTATTTTTGATTTATTTGATTTAAGGGTATTGACCAAGAGTCTATAAATTAGTTGATTTGAGGGAAATTATTAGCATAATAATATTCCCTTTTTCTATACATTTTAAATACCATAATATTCATTTTATTTATTAAATAGTATTAAACTAGAAAGTTACCTGATGTAATTAGATACCCATTTTTCCCATCAGTATATCAAGTTGTGATTATTGATGGAATTATTAATTATTTATTATGTCAATCCATATGAAACACATTTTCTATTCCTGGTTTATTAATTCTTTAAAAATAAAATATTTTCATTTGGAACATTTTATGAAACCAATGTTATTTTCATTGGTTCATTATGAAGTGATAAGTGATTGATTTTATATGGAACTCATAACTATATATGATGATATACAGGGTCCTATATCAGCCTCCAATGCATTGGTTTAAAGTTTAAATCTCATGATATAAAGTATTCATGGGTACCTTTTTAGTTGTTCATAAGCATGAGCACTAATGGTGTGGATCAGGAAATTTATATTCCCAATACTGAAGTTTCTGGAAACGTTAAAATACATTTCATAGTTTGATACATATTTTCATGACTGTGTTAAGATCCCATGGGTAATTTTTTTTGAAACATGATTCCACATTCAATAGATTTGGGTATTATGTAATGTAATATAATATTCAATGATTTTTAATCTATGTTGTATTAGGTAAAAAACATCTTATATAACCTAACCATACTCGTATTCCCATATTATGTTCAATTATGATTTTTGATCATTATTTATTTTACTTATCCTTAATGAGCATCTGAGGTCACCCCTTTTCTCTATTTTCAGTTACCCGGTTCATGAATATAATAAAAGTATATGATATCTAGAATATTTTAATACGTGGATAATTTTTGGGAGATATTGAAAAATCATTATGGATTAAGTAGTTTTTCTCATAGTGGAAAAAATACCTATTAGTTGAAAGTGCATGAGTTTTTTAGTTAATTTTTTGACATAGTTCTCTAAAATAATAAACCTAAAAGGTCTTGTGAATATAGTGAAATGAAATATTTTATTCATTTTATGAATTTTATATATGATTAGGTCTGGGGATCATAGAGGGTCCCTCAATGAGACCTAGATATAAAAACATCTTTAGTTAAACCCATCCCAACTTCTATCTTCATCATTTATAGAGGTGGTTGTTTCTAAGTAGTATGAAAATTAAAAGGAGAGGATTTATGAGGAAGAAGAAAATAGAATCCAAGAAAATAGAGGGATTTATGTTGATAAATTCATATGAAATCTTGGTTCAGAGGCTCATAAACAAATATAGAGGGAGGGACAACTCCATATATTGTCTGCCCCTTCTAGTCTGACAAAATGATAGAGGACAGAGGGTAAATTGGGTTACTATAAGTGGGTATGTGATACTAATATCACCATTAAAAAAAATAGGGTTGAGTAGTTCCATTAAATTATCATGATTGTTTTGATATGGATCCCTTCATAGACACCCCCACTACAACATAACCACCATGTCATGTGATGTGGTGGTCCTCATTAATCGCACACAACGATACATCCATAAGGGTTAAGGTGGTGATCCCATTGATCAAGAAGAGACCAAAAACCTAAGTCAAATATCTATTGAATAACCTCCTCCCACACGATGTCAGATGAATTCTTTATTAATAACCAAGGTTATGCCATTTGTGTCCCTTCCACATCACATCCAAACTTTTTTTCCGTGGTTCCAAATTTCTAAACACCAACAGAGTGTATCCACTCTTATTGTGTCATGGTCGACCACATTGAGTGAAAAAAATAACAAAGAAAGAGAGGGGGTATAGAATGAACTCCCATTTTCATAGTGCATCCTACTACAGTCCGGCCTGTAGCTCTAGAAACAACTAAAACACTTGAAAAATGACCAAAACACTTGACACGTCAAAACTAACTATTTCCACACAATTGTAATAAGAGGCTGTTATAATAATTTCACCTCATTGGATCATTTTGTGATATAATTTTATCATGAAAATATAAAACACGTGTTTAAATATAAATAGTCCCAACAAACAACATGTTCTAATGTGTTTTCATCTATATATTCATTAGTATAATATACTGATAATTTTATTCATTATATGTTACCATCATTGTATGTCACTGTTAACAATAATTTTTTCATCATTACTAATTTTATTTAGTGAAGACTATATCATTGTTAGAAATGTTCCTTATGACAAAAAATATATAATAGAAATCAAAAATTTATAATTATTATCTATATATTATTATTATAATAATGGTATGTGGAGGTGATTTTAATGGAATTAAGCAATGGATTAAACTATATCTCAATTTTTCTTGAAGGTTTCTAAAAAAATGTCATGAAATTCTTCGTTGGGAATCATTCTTCAATGGCTTATAGAACCAATATACATCATATAGATATTATTCTTTACAATAGTTCATGACTTTTCAAAATGATTAATGCTGGTTTTTTATTTAAATATTTATTATTCAAAAATAATTCCACAATATTTTCTTAATAAAAAATATATTTTTATTAATATAAATAATAATTATTTAATAAATTTATATTTTTTAATTTAATATTTATGAATTTTAATACCTATTTAAATATGATTTTATACATGGCATTACAACTTCAAAAATTAAACCCATATTAACGTTACTCTCAATCATTATCACTTCACCATATAAGTACTAATAACTCTACAATATATTTTTTTTATTTATATAATTTTTAATCTTATAAGATTTATTTTTTATTTAATTATCATATACTATTTATTTTTTTCTTATTTTTAATATTTTTTTATACATAACACAGCAACATTTCTAAATATAACCCATCTTTACACAACTCACACTCATTATCGATTAACTCTGCGTGTATTAACTACTCTCAAAAATTGATTTACTTATGTAAATATGTCAAAAATATTATTTTTACAACTTGATCCAATTTTTTATATAATATAACAACTTATTAGGATTTCACCTATATATTCACAACTTCTACCCAGTCTCACTTAATCGTTATTTACAATTATTTATTATTAATATCAACTTATTAAAATTATTATTTTTTAGTATTTAATTGAAACAACCAAAAATTATATAAAAAGAATATCATATTTGATAGAGTTTTCAAAACACTGAGCTAAAACAACCCACAGAATATGTCTCCTTAAATATAATATTTTCTATAGCTTACAGTACATGCAACCCCGAGTCTAAATGAACCATGATATAGTATACCATCATAAACTAGCCATTAAATTGAAAGGTATGAATAGTACTAAGTAAATTATGAAAATTAAAATTTTAGCACATGTAAAAAAAATTAATTGGTTATCTAATGATTAGATATAAAATAAAAAAAATAAAAATAAAAATAAATGTTCTCTTAAAAAACTGTATTTAAAAAAAAGATGATTTAATCATGTGTTGTACACCTAATTTAAAATTAAATTTTAAAAATTTTAGGAAAATTATTTTATAAAACTAACAGAATTTTTTAAACAAAAAATAAAAATTATATTAGGGTTTATTTTTGGTATTTTTCAAAAAAGTTTGTTTTTTTATGAATATTCAGAATATTGAATTTTAATTGAAAACTTATTTTTTGTTTAAATTATTTATAATGTTAATTTATAATTATAATTTTTTTAATGTTAAATTATTTAAATTATATATTTTTTAATAAAATTTAGTTCATTGGAATAATTTTCAAAATTAATTTTGATATAAAAACATTGCATCCTTTTGAATATTTTACCTTCAAAAACCCACTTTCTCATCACATTTGCGGGATTAATTTTAAATTAAAATTTTGAAATTATATGAATGGAATTTTTTAAAATGTATTAACTTTTTGAAATCATAATAATTTATACTATCTAATGAGTTCAACATAAATTTTTGACCGAAATAAATAGTGAAAACATTAAAAATTATTTACCGCGGTTAAGGTAAAACAGATTTACTGAGGGGTTAAACTAAAATTATAATGGTTAAATAACTTAAAAACTTATCCAAATTCTATTTTATATACGTAGTTAAACCATAAAATGTTTAATTTTCTATAATAATCAATTTTGGATCCTTTTTTCAAGTGAAAAATGTTGTTAGATCATATTCTTTCGAAAAATGACAAGTGTGCCACTCACGTCTCTTATAAAGGAAACCCCATGGAATATCTTATTCACACCATTATACCTTTTTGTATAAGAAAATACCTAAACCAATAACTTCTAAAATTACATCATCTCATCCAAAATTACATTGGGAATAAATCCAACCTAGTATTTCTTTTGGTGAAAACCTACGGAGTATACCCAAAGAAGAAGTAACATTCTTCAATGAGAATTATTATTTTATTTTTTCCTCTTCCTCCATAAAATATTATTGAATAATGATGATATATTAAAATAAATATATTATATATACATATATGTTTTTATTTTATGTGAAAGGCCTATAACAGTCCCTGCATCCATCAAATGGGTTTCAAAATCATCATTCTTGTTTACGAAGGACTACCTCCCTGCGAACAGATGTCATTTGTTTCCATTACCACCTCTCAAAATTGGGTATGATAATAGATATAAATTATATATATGATATTTATAACATTATTATACCATTAGAATCATTATATCATTTATATTATGTTTTAATTTCTATTCTTGAGGGGATACAATAATGTAGCTCGTGTGTATGATGGTCAACCTCCTCACAAAGTGATGTGATTCATCTTTTACTAACACATTACATGGAATAAAATAAAGGTGAATTTAATAAATAAATGTGATATATATGATTTTTTTGATATTTATGAAATATTTATAATTCTTAAAAAATAATAAATGGTTTTCTTTCTTATCTTTTCACCAACTTATTAATGACCACATTGTTCGTATATGTGTGGACTACCACCTTAACGAAGCGAAGTGGATCTATTTTCATCTCCACACTACATGGATGATATATATAATTATATTTAAAGAAATATTATGGTATATATGATATTATTATCATTCTTTACCAATAAAATATTACTTACCACCTTTCCATAATGGTCATTGAAAAATGGAAACATTATTCATGCGTACTTACGTCATACTATCTCTATGATTGTAACATAGTCCATTTTTCATAACCATATTTCATTGATATTTTTAAAGTTATAATTGATGTAAAAATATGATAATTAGGTCATTATTGTAATTCAAGAGACGAGCTAGATCTTTCATGACAAAACATGCATGAGAAAACATGGAAAATAACCAAAGAAATCATGAAAATAATAAAAACTTATTAATTGAATGGTGACAAGATGTTATAAAAGGATCATATATGATATTATAAATATTAATATGGGTGTTTCATAAGTTAATAACTTGTTTAAAACCACTATATAGATGTTTAAATCAAATTCAACCAAAAGGAAGCACTAGGTAAGGGGCTGTATCTCAATTTCCATTATTGTGGAAATTTTGTATATCATCCACAAACTTCTTTTATATGGTATATATACCGACCATTTTACATGTAATATCATTTTTATGTAACAATTTATGGAATTTTAAGTTTCAATTTGAAATATTTCATCTAAAAGGATTTGATTTAAAAGTTACCATGTGGTAAATAATTTTGTAGCTCAATTTCTTTTAATTGGGTTATACTACTTCTTCTTCATCTTTGATATTATAATATTATAGGCGAAATGAATTTTCATTGTCCAATATTTTATTTCTAGTTTATTTTGGATTTATAGTTGATAAAAGTAATCAAGTAATTGATTAATTATCACTTAAATGTTATGATAATTGTAATGGTTTATTTCATAATCACATTATAATGGACATAATTTTATTATCATTTGTTTATTCATGATATTTTTAAGTAATAGTTCCACTTTCCAATATTTTGTACTTAAAATGTTTTCAGGAATACTATAATTCATTACTATCTTCAGTTGAAAATATATTTTATTTCAAACCCATGTTATCAATAAAAGATATAAAAATGTTTTCAATAATTTCATAATGATTTATTAAAGTAATTTTACCCATTTTTACCTTTTTAAAATTATTATTTTAGAGTAATCTTCGTGTCTTTTTCAAAACAATTCCCATTTGGATTTTATTGAAAAAGTTAAAGGAATCATTTTTTAATATGTATATAATTAATGGAGTTTATAATCATAATGACCACTAAAATGTTTTAAAACTCTTTCATATGTTTTAAATATTAATTTCAATGAAATTTATTTTGAAAACATTTTGTGAAATTTTAGTTTTAAAATGTGAGTTTAAAAATGAAAAAAAATATTTTATTCAATAATATTTTTAAACATATTTTTTATTTCTCATCATAAATGAAAAAAAAACTTAATTATTAATAAAATGGGTATATATTGTATTTATATCATCTTAATTCTTTCTATGGATGGTTTATGATCATTCATACTAAGGAAAATACTGGCATTCGTTTTATTGATTATTTTTTTGTAGTCATTAACTTTTCTGTGAAATATTCAATTTCTATTTTTCATTAAAAATTAAATATCCCCTAAATATCCATATTATTTATCATAGATATTCTTATTACTTAAACCACATATCATTTATATATACATTGTTTTACTTTGAATGTAATTTTATTGACTTAGGAATTATTATTAATTCATGTTATTTCATTAATATAGATATTTATGGGAAAGGAATGTTGTTCATGAATTAAAGCGATTATTTTATATATGAGGAATGATATGGACATAAGGTAACTTGTACATCATAGTTATATAGACCCCATCGATGCATTGGTAATCTCATTAGGTGAATCAGTGAGATATAAAAAAACTAGTTGCCCAAACCAGATGAGTTTGTACCTAGTGGTTTTAAACTATCTTATGAATGGTATTGATGGTATATATATCATGTTATTAATTTCATTATGTCCAATAGTTAATAAATTTCATTTATTAATAATTAAATTATTATCATCCATGATATTTTCAAAAATATATTATCTATGGATGCATTTCATTCACAGTTATTGATTACATGGAATTATTTTCAGTTTTTTTCTTTTCCATATTGATTATACCATATCCAGTTATGATTTTAATGTCATTGATTAAATGGAATGTGTTTTCAATTATTTATCTTTCACTATTTATTAATTATCCATGATATTTTTAGATTGATATTATCTCTTGATTCAAATCATTCTCATTTTATTGATTACATGAAACATGTTTTTAGTAATTTACTTCGATATATTAATTATTCTTATTTATTATAGATTTTATATTTTATATAATCCTTATTGATAATTTTAACTCAAACTAATCTTGTTTCATTTCCTTGGGATTTATAAATTTTACTACAATTGATATGAACGTATATTCTAGAGGGAATAATGTTACTCTTGGAATTAAGTATGTTATAATTTATTTTTTCTAATGTGTGGAATGACTCAATTATGTATCTAGTTTATCTAGACTAAAAAAATCTTCAGTCCTTTGGTATGTGATTCGTTGTATCTTATTCCAATATAATAAACAAGACAACAACTCTGGGGTACTAGGGTCTCAGTGACTACAGTTGGTATCTAAGGAAATTTAGTAGAAACCCAAGGAATATGATTTTGAAAAACATAGATTAGGGAACATAACCCTATGATAGACATTGAGTATAAGTATATGAGAACATTTTAAATATTAGGAAGTTAAATTATTAGGTTGGGTTTCTTGAAAATAAATCCCTTTCAAGATAATAAATGTGAATCTGGTTATGTCACAAATATACCTAGGGTTAATAAAACTAAAAAGGGTGCATTGGGATTGACCTAATCGTCACCTGGTGTATAACAGTAGACCTTACTCTTCACCTGGTTTCAGACTCCCGAGATATATTCTTAAGAAAATTAAAATTTTCATTACAAACCCTTTTGAATTATTTTACTAGATGATGAAAATAAATGATCTTGGTTAAACCTATGGTGTCTTAGATTGAAATAAAACTGTCTGGAAGGAATATAAAAATGTTTTATATGTGGAAAATAAGGGTATAATGCAATGAATTTCAGTGTAAAATGAAGAGTACAATGTAAGGAAATAAATCTCTTCTTGGGGTACCTTTTATAGTTTTTTATATTAAATGTAGAGAACCTTGAAATTATTCGAGTACATTACCTATTCTAATGGTTAAATCCTATAACAAGGAAGGAAATTTGTGCAAATAAAATCAATAAACTATATATGTTTTGGGATATGATAATTAAATTGTTGAAGTATTTTACCCACAGTATTTCAGTTACAATAATCCTGAAACATCTAAGGATTATTTTAAATTTCAAAATCATATATGACTTAATTAACAAAATAATTATGAATACCATTGTGGTTTTATGAATTTAAGGTTGATCAGAAGTTCAAAGTCCAAAAAAAATTAGGTTTTATGTAATTTAAGTCTAAAATAATTAAGTATATTTTGGGAGAACATTATTGGAATTATATATTTTAATAAAAATTAATTTTAGGAATAATGCCTTTAAATTTTTTAGACATAAGTTTAAATTATTTGTAATGTTTAGTAATAACATGGTTATTAATGATATTGTAATAATAGTCAAATAAGACTATTAGACATTGTTGGAAAAAATTAGGTTGTATTCAGAACCTTAGTAAAATGGTTATTTATTGATTAATTAAGTTTCAAGGATTTCAATCATATTTTTTGGAAATGTTATTGGAATTATATTAATATAGTTTAGAAAAGGATAATCCATAAGTTTGATGACAACCCATCACATATAGAACAACTATGAGGTGTCATTGAAGGAGGATATGGGTTTAATGCCTACTACTAGCCTATAAGATGTCCTGGTTTATATGTCTTTATTTTTAGTTAAATGATTTCAAATATATATATTAATAATTAATTAGTGGTGTTAGTTTTTAATTTTAAAAATTACTTTATTATATTTTATAATGTTTTCTAACTGTATTAGTTTTGGAAAATAAATTGAGATAGACGAGAAGACTTTTCACTCTTTCTTGGATCTTATAATTAGTTTAAAGTGAATTTTAGTGCTTCATAAATAAAAAATTCATTCTTTGGATATTCATTTTTTTATTAAGGGATGAATTGGAAGTTCATTGGAACACAACCAATGGATAAAATTTTTCTTATGATATAAAAACATATCAAGCAAGTATATTTCTTTAAATTCGTAGATAGTAAAATAATACCTCAACTTTTGAATAAGGATATAGAAAAAATAGAATCATATTATATTCATATCCAATGAATCAGATCGTATTTTAAATAATCACATATTTCTGTTTTTTAGGACTTTAACATTCTATTGATCACTCACTTTCTTGTGATCAATAACCTCTATCACTCTCTATAATTATTTACATTGTTCTACCATGTCCATATCTTCACTTTCAACCAATGTTGTCTTACGTAAAAAAACTATTTATTTATTATTCAATATGACCATTATACTTCCTTGTATCTATTATTAAGAGGATTTTTATTAACACTTTTATGATATAATTTTTTCAACAATCATATTTTTATATATCAATCCATCGATTACTGATATCAAGTTTCATTTGTAAAGATGCAACTTGGTTAAAGTGGGGAGAATGGAACACCCTGAAATTAAAAAAAAAATAACATTGTATTCAATATCATGTTATACACACAACCTAGAGATTAAAACCCCATAAAATATATCTCTTTAAATTTAATACTTACGATATCAAGTGGAACACACAACCCTAAGTCAAAATGAACCCTAATATAGTATATCTTTATAACCCAACTTTTAAATTGCAAGATATTAATAGTATTCCCTATATTATAATAATTAATTTTTTAAAAAATTTAAAAGAAAATTAATTGGTTATATATTTAATATATAGAAAATGATAACCATATAAAATGATATGATATATTTTATAAAAAACATTATTTTTTATGAAAGACGATTTCGTCACACTCTGTGCGCATATTTTAAAATTAATTTTCCCCAATTTTTGGAAAATGTATTAAATAAAATTAACATAATTATTCAGATATTAATATTAAACATATCATGGGGTGAATTATTGTTATTTTTATTGGAAGTTTCATTTTTAATGAATAGTGAATAACAATGAATTTTATTTGAAAACTGTCATTCTATTAAAATTATTTACAAATTTTAATTTGTATTATAGTAAAATTAGTTTAATTATAAATCTATTAATCCTATTTATTACATTTTAAACATTTTCATATTGAATTTTTTTATAATAACCTTTTAATCTTTTGAACATTCTCTCTTTGAAAACCCACTTTCTCTTCATGTATGCGGTATTAATTTTAAATTAGAAGTTTCCACATCTATGAATGGAATTTTTAAAAATGTATTTCATGTTAAAATAAAAATAATTTATATTATATAAAAATTTCTACTAAATTTTTTGTCATAATGAATAGTGAAAACATTAAATTATTTATAGCGGTAAAGGTTAAAACAAATTTATTGAGGGGTCAAACTAAAAAGATAATGGTTAAAGTAACCTAAAATATTTACTAATTTTTTTACTTATTTAGACCCTATAATATCTAATTCTAAAGAATAATACATTTTGGACCCTTTTTTATATTTAAAAACGTGGGTACTCCTTTTTCTTTCCAAAACATACAAGTATGCCACTCACCTCACTTAAAAAAGGTTACCCCATCTCCTCTCTTTTTCCCACCTTTAAACCCTTTATTAGGCTCATAACTCCACAATTAACTTCCCAAATTTACTCCTTGAGTCCTTGATACATTATTTTTGTCATAAATACAACCTTTGGAAGATTTTTTTTGTAGACCTAAGGAGGATACCCAAAGAAGATGTAACATTCTTCAACGAGTGTTTTTATTTTATTTCTTCATCAACCTCTTTTGATTATTATTAAACCATTATGATATAATATCATCAATATAATATATAAAATGACATTTATTATTTTAATTTAATTACATAAAATCATCCCCACTAAAATCAACTTGGTTATGAAATCATCATTAATGTATACGTCGGGCAACGACCTCATGAACCGATGTCATTAATTTTCCATTACCACATCTCACAATTGTGTATGATGATGGATATATATTATATATATTATATTCATAACATTATTATTCATATAGAGTCATTATATCAAATACAAACTTTTATTCTATATTCTATAGGTGATATGATAAAGTCGGTTGTGTGTATGGGGGACTACCGCCTCAGGAAGCGACGTGATTTGTCTTTCATTAATGCTTTGCATGGAATGTAACAAGGATAAATTTAATAAATATATGTGGTATAAATGATATAATTATTATATTAATGATATATTTGTCAATATTAAATGACAATAAATCATTTTCTTTCTTACATTTTCACCCACTTAAAGATGATAACATCATTCATATATGTGTGGATTACTACCTTAAGAAGTGATGTATCTCTCTTTTCATCACCACAATTCATGGATAATATATATAAGTAAATTTAAAGAAATCATATGGTATATATGGTATTATTATAAATATATAATGATAAATATTTCTTAACACATTTCCATAATGATCATTGAAAAATGGAAAAGTTACACATGCATACGTACAACCTACCATCACCATGAGTGTAACATTGTCCAATTTTCATAACCATATTTTATGGATAGTTTTATAAGTATAATTGATGTAAAAATATGATAATTATGTCATTATTATTATTCTGAAGATGATATAACTATATAACATTCCCAATAAATAGATCTTTCATGACGAAACACACATGATAAAATAAGGAAATTAAAACATAAAAAAATGAAAAAAATGAACAATTATCAACAGAAAGAAGATAATATGTAATAAAGGGATAATATATGATATTTTAAAGATTAATAATATTATTATATATGTTAATAATAATTATAATTCCTCTATAAATGAGGTTAAATCATGTTCAACAAAAAGGAAGGGTGGGGTAAGGGATTATGTCTCAATTTCATTTCATTGAGGCACATTGGTATGTTATGAACCAATTTCTCTTATATGGTGTATACAATGACCCTTTTACTTATAATATCATCACTCTTTAATAATTCATGGTATGTTAAGTTTCAGTTACAATTATTTCATCCAATGCAATTTTATTTAATAGGTGCCAAGTGGTAAATAATTTAATAACTTAATTTATTTTCATTGGGTTATATTACCTTTTCATAATCATTGATATTCTAATATAATGTGTGAAATTAATTTTTATTATATTATTATTTATTTCCACATGTTTTATGTGGATTTATAGTTGTTACACATAATATATTCATTGATTAATTCCCACTTCAACGTTATGATCCTTATAAGGGTTTATTTAACATTCTCATTCTAGTTCATATAATTTGTTATCAAATTTTAGTTGAATGAAATTACTTGATAATTTACTAATAAACTGATTAAATTTTATTCTCTTCTTTTTTTCATGATATTTTAAAGTAACAGTACCATTTTCCTACTCTTTGGTACTCAAAATGTTAGATAAAATGTTTCCAAGAAAATGTAACTTTATTTCTCTCTCTGGTCAAAAATATGTTTTCTTCGAAACCCATATTTTCAAAAAAATAAATTTTTTTTAACCATTTCAAAATGATTTATTAAATATATTTTTAATAATTTTGACACATTAAAAACATTTGTTTTTAAATTAATATTCATGTTGTTTTCAGAAAAATTCTCATTTGGATTTAATTAAAAAAATGAAAGCGGCCTATGTTTTAACATATACCACATGAATGGAATTTCAATAAATTAAGACCACTCAAATGTATTTAAAATTCCATTTTAAGTTTAAAATATTATTTTCAAAAAAAAATTATTTTTAATTTTTTCATGAATTTTTAGTTTTAAAATTTTATTTTTAAAATGAAAAGGTTATTTTACTCAATAATTTTTTTAAAGATATTTTTATTTCCAATAATTAATTACAACAATAAATTATTCTTAATCTAATGGGTATATGTTTTATTGATACCTTTCTTATTTTTTTCTATAGATGTTTTACGATCCTTTTGACTAAGTAAGGTATTAAAATTTAGTTTCTTGATTCATTTTTGTAGTCATTAACTTTACCTTGAAATATTCACTTTCATGTGATCATTAGAAATTAAATTTCCACTAAATAGACATATTATTTATCATTAATATGCTTATTTATTAAACTTTATATCATTTTTACATTCAGTGTTTTACTTTAAATCTTATTTGATTAACTGGGGAAATATTAATTATTAGTTTTCTTTCTTAAATACAGATATTAATGGGAAGTCATTATTTTCATGAATTAAACCAATTATATTATATATGGGGAATAAATTTGAAATTATGTCACATGTATGGCCTAATAATCGATAGTTAATCAAGGCAGTGGTAGTCTCATGAGGTGAATTATTAAGCTAGCATAAAATCAGTTGGCTAAACTAGTGGAGTTTTTTCCTAGTTGTTTTAAAATGTATTTTGAATGGTATTGATGGTAGAGGTATCATGATCCTGGGTTCCTAATTTCTAATAATCAAAAAATATAATTTATTAAGAATTTATTTATTATTATCCATGATATTTTCATATTGATATTATATGTGGATTCATTTCATACTAATTTATTGATTATATGAAATGTGTGTCGAGTTATTTATCTTTTCCTATTGATTATGCCTTATCCAATTATGATAGTAATTTTATTGATTAAATAGAACATGATTTCTGTTATTTACCTTAGAATACTGTTTATTACCTATTTGATTTTCGAATTAATATTATCTTTGGATGCACTTCCTTCTAATTTAATTGAGTACATGGAACGTGTGTTCAATTATTTACTTTTCCATATTGATTATTCTTATTTATTAATGATTTATTACACTATAATTAACCCTTACGGAGAATTTGATCTCACCCTTATCTGGTTTCCATTCCTACGAATCGATGTAGTTTTCTATGATCATTATACAAAGATATTCTAGAGGGAATAATCATATTCTCAAAAAAAAAATGTGTTGTAATATGTGATTTAAAATGTAATGTAGGACCCAAGAATGTAACAATTTTACAAGGTCTACTAATCTATTTTTTTATTTGGGATTTGAATCCTTATATCTGATGAGAATCGAATAAAACAGACACCAGCTTTCAGCTACTCGAATCTGGGTCACTACATAAATAGTAAATATTAATTAAATATTTAATAATAGTAAATAATAATTAACAATTATAAAGTAATTAAAATTTTAAATAATATATAATTAACAATTATAAATAATTAATAAATCAAAATTAGTAATTAATTCTTAGTAATTATCAATTATTAATTAATAATTAATAATTAACTATTAATGATTAATAGTAGTTGGTGGCTTACCCAAATAGTAAAGAATCACGTAATCCGGCATGAAACCCAACATCAAAACGGGGTGTGAGTGAATTTATGAAGGTACTATAATAGTACTGAGTAGTTCAGGTATTGTTGTAGATAATGTCGTAGGGTGCTATAGAGGAAGTACTATTTACCCGAACTAGGATTTCTGACCACAGTTCAGACCTCCACACAAATAGGAATTCAAGACATTAAAGTGTGGTTGTATGAAAATACTGGAGCATCCTCAGGAAGATGGATCGAGAGTGGTAATTGTCACCTGGAAGAGCTAACCAGATATAGATTTTGACAAACAAGTTGGGCACGCCACTAGATTTAGGCCCCATGCATCTCTATGTAGTGCATGGACAAGACTACAACATCGTTAGGTGGTGAGCTAGCCACACACATAAAAGTGGTGTTTTGGAAATGTTTTTTTATGTGGTCGGACTAATAAAAACATAAGGCCTCTATACCTTCGGGATTTTGAGCTATGTAATATGGACATCTAGGTCATGGAATAGTTCCCTCTCAACCATGTTAAAAAAATAGTACTTAACAAAAAAATTTAAAAGGCATCAAAACCAAGGAGTATAGTAGTTATTAATTACTAATTACAAATTACTAATTACAATTTATTAATTAGTAATAATTAATTAATAATAATAACTTATAATTAATAATTAATATTTAATAATATATAATTAATTAAAATTTTATATAATTAATAATATATAATTAGAGAAATAAAAAATATTAAATAATTAACAAATAAAAATTAATAAGTTATTAAAATTTGAACTATTTATTACTGTTAGTTATTAATTATTAATTTCTACTATTTTTTGATTATTTTCAAAAATGAGAAACAAAAATTAAATAAAAAATAAAAAAATATTGGGAAATTATTTAACTATCTTTATAAAGTCAATGAAAACTGAAAATGATTTTTTAATAATCCACCATGAAGGATATTATCTAAAATTGTCTTTAAGAAAATAAAATAAATCATTTAATGGTCATTTTGAAAAATATCACTAAATGATATTTTTCTTATAGTGTGTTGTGGATAAATCTATCATAATAAAATGATTAAACATTACAAATATTACTTGGTCATCCTCACTAAAACTCATCCATGTCTAACCATCAATCACCCATCAACAAGAGACCCTAATTCAATCAAAAGTCATTTAACAATACACAAGAAAATTTATAATCATTTGAACAATGTTTGTATTGTGAATCCTCTTCAGTTCCCCAGATTCAGTTCACTATAAGAACTTGTACAAATCAATCCATTAATAGCACCAGTAAAAGGGCTTTATCAGCTTTATGAAAGCATTGATAATGTGAGCGATGATAAAGGGTTCGCTTTAATAGTGCTTGTAAAAATCACTACTAAAGGACCCCATTAACAGCACTAAAAATCACTAATAAAGGGTTCCATTATCATCATTTTTTATAGTGTTGTTCAAGGAAACTTTTATCAGTGCTTTTTTAGAACTATTAAAGGCCCCCTTTACAAGATATTTTTTTAGCATTGATAAAGGGGATAAATTGTTTTTCATTTGAACCTCTTTTCACACAACCTTTTATCATCCCTCCCCACCACCCATTATAAGTGCTTGTACCCACTCACCATTAATTCCCCCTTTTAGGTCTTTATATAATTCCTGCCTCCTATGCACTCACAAGCCTCCGATGAGTTTCAAACCTAAGACCCCCCTCATATGCTCATGTCTTTCCCACTACACCATATTATTTTGTTTTGTATTTTATAATATATCTATATATTTATATATATATTTTTACAAATTTTACCCATATATATATATATGTATATATTTAAATACATATATAAAATATGTTGTGTGTGTTTGTATGTATGTGTATGTGTGTGTTTATAAATAAAAAAATACATATGTATATTTATATATATATATATCTTCTTCTATAAATATAATTATACATATTATATTCATTTACATATATTATATATTAATATATATATATATATAGCTAAATATGTACTTGTTTGTCAAAACAAATAGGCAAATAATATATACATTAATTGTATAGGTATATATACTCATAAATTTTAATTTTAAATAAAATTGATATTATTTTTTCATTAAATAATGTTATATATTTAGAAATATAATTTATATGTAAATATTTTGACATATGTACATATAAAATTAAATTTTGATGTGTGAATATATTAACAATATTTATATATTTTTATAAATTTGGTTATAAATAATATTACAATATGAGAAAAAAAATGAAAACCCATAATATCAATGTGAATATAAGCCATGATAATAATTTCACATTCCACCAGAATGATATAATGAGACCCCCTTAAATGAGGCTAAAATTCCATTGAATGTTATAAAATTAGGATACCCCATCTAAAAACTGAGCTATGGACGCCTTCTGGACCATTTTTTTCCACAAAAGGAACCACCTTTATTAGTTATTTTGTTTATAGTGATGAAAAGGTTCCCCCTTTATCAGATTTTTTATTAGAACTGATAAAGGTCTCTCTTTATCAGCATTTTTTTAGCACTGTAAAGACCCCCCTTTATCAGTTTTTTTAGTGCTAATAAAGGGGGTCTTTATCAGTGTCTTTTCTATAACTTAAAAAGGGTGCCTTTATCAGCACTTTTAGATAGAACTAATAAATCCAAGTGCTATTAAAATATAGTTTTATAGTATTAAATGATGTAGTGACAACTATAATTCAATAAAAGAAAGGATGATTTAGTAGAATTTTTGACGGGTTGATAGTTCACTAGATGTTTGTGTAATGAGTTCTCTAGAAGCTCAATTATTAAGATCATTGGAATAAGATTATGCCAACAATTGGATGACTCAATGCTTCATGTTTTTAGGAAAATAGTAAGACATAATAGTATTTTCATTTACTGGTGAATGGTAGTCATGATGAGGAAATATACAAAGGTATCAAAGCTGTTTCTCATTATGATGTATAATACTGCCAAAACATTCATTCCATAATCAATTTCATAATAAATATCTTGTTAATATTCAAGTAATCACTCATCATGTGATTTTATGAGGTCTATTCCTAGAGAAATGGGGGGCACACCACCCCTATAATCCATATGAACCATTATTACCCAAAAACCAAAATTTCTCAACACATCCATTATTTGTGTTTAAAATGACGCAAAACGGTAAATATATTAAGGAAGTGACATACCATGAAATTTTATCTAAAAAAACATGTGGGTTCATCCCTTTAGTACCCCTTAACCTAAGTCAAAAAACCCCTTGACATCGAAATTATTTCACCATGTACTAGTGGAATCATCCCCAAATCCCAATTTTCAGTCATATAGTTTATAATCAACAAAAAGGAAAATAAACCAAGTTGATATCAACGTGAAATGTTTAATTTACCTTAAGAAATATGCATGATCCAATGAAACCAAAATTCATTAAGAAATAAGGAAAATATCACTTTTAGGTGAAGAATGGAATGAGAGAACAATTTAGGTTGAGTCCCATGTGTACATTTATAAGAATACACAAAATTCACTTTTATATGTGTTTTTAGTCATTTATTTAATATTTTGTAAACGCTAGATAAAATTTTCAATTTTGATAATTTATAATGTCTATACCCAACTAAAACATGTCATACAATGCTTCACTTAACAATCCATACATAGGATAAATATTGTCATATGCATAAAATTTTTAAATCATGCATGAGTTTTTTTCCCTTGAGAAACATAAAATTTATTATATTTACAAATTATATATGATTTTTCCTATATAAAAAGTAAATGCATAAAATATATTTAATAAATATGTTTTTCCCTTTTTATAAAAACAAATACAAAATGTATTTCAATAATTCATAATATATTTAGACAATGTACAAAGTTTTTCACTTAGTTAAAAACCCATTTGTAACATATCTTTTAAATACATAAGGTTTATTAGGATCAAAAACCATGAAAAATATATTTTTCTTCCTCCCTTTAATATGTAAGATATTATTTCCTCAAGGACCAAGTAAAATTTTCATATGTAATATATTACATCCATTTGTGATCTAATTTAGCCATACATAAGGTGTTTTTACTTAGTGTAAAAACCGTACTTAACATATTTTCTCATGTGTAGGATATTACCCTTTAGGACAATACATTTGATATTATTTTCATATGTAAGATAATATTCTTTATTTCTTATGATAATTTACATACATAATGTAATTTTTTGTCCTCCATGTGATACATCAGGTTATATACTTAGAGAAACAAATTTGAAAATCATTCCTGACCCAAAAATCCTAAAAATACCCCTACATTCACTTAAGAACCAGATGCACTTCATATTACAATGAACAAATCTAAAATAATCTCCCAAATATATTATAAATATAAAATATCTAATATTCTTCCCAATTATGAAAACATCCCCTTTCTTGGAAAAAATCCATAAAGTCAAATTCCATTTAGTTTCACTAACCCATAATAGTACTTGTTGTTACAAAAAGTCTCACATTGGATGAAATATCATTCATTGTATATGGAAGGAGTTTTATGTTTTTCATGTTATCTCATGTTATACAATTTATTTATGAATGATTCTATATATTTGTTTTGGAATCAAATTCCATCCAATAAATCAATATGTTTATAACATATTAATCTTTAACATTTTACAGAACTCATAGCTAGTGTTACTAAACCAAATTAAAATCCAACTATATCTATATAAATAAAAATATATCCTATTAAAAAGGTACATGAAACCATTTCATGTAATGGATTATATATAAATGAAATCAAATATCTCAAAAAAAGTAAACCTTGATCTACAAATATTCAACCAAACTTTTCATGAGCATTACATAAGTCTCTAGCCCAGTGGTAAGTCAATCCAAAAGTCCATCTACGGAGGGGTATGTTACTAAATAAATACTCTAATTCCATATTAATTTTTCCGCCTAATATGTAAATATCATAATCAATAACTTAATTAAATCTCATAAAACAATACAAGATGAAGTCTGTGTTGAATAAAACTAAATCTGTTATCATACCATGCATTTAACACCTTATATGCATGTGTGATAACTTTCAGAAGGAATTTATCGATTTAAACTAAATAATATAAAAATTTTAAATATAAACAATTTATCAAAACAATTTGGGGTCATGACCCTTTATTAGATAAATTAAACCTCATTTTGACTAGGTTGAGAGGGATCCCATTACATGACCCATAATCTAAGAGGGGAAAAACCTTAAATACATGTTTGAAGGCCCAAGGAGAACCTCCTTTATTTTTTTTATAAACATAATAACTCTTACATTAAATAAAAATTAACATATATAAAAATGAGATGAATATTTAAATTTACATGCAAATTTTCATTGTATTTATCCGCCTCCCAAACTTATGTAAATATTTCCTAAACATACGTATTTATAAACACATTATAATTTTAGATAAATGTATGAAGATTTCATAATTTTTTAATATAAAAATATTATATTCATTTTTTTCTAAAATAAAACATTTCATATTTTTCATTACATTGAATATACATTGAATATATTCTCTTAAAAGGAAAATAAAAATTTTATATTTCAATTTCTTTTGAGAAATATTTTTTACATTATTTAAATATCACATATTTTTATAGCAATTAAAGATTGATAAAATAAATCATAAAATTTGTTTTTGATGTATTTTAAATAATTTCTCAAAATAAGGATTTTTTTTTTGACAAATCCAAATTAATAATATTAAACAATTCCTGATTTCAATATAAACTCATTATATGAAGCCGTATTTTCTAAAATTTATGAAAAATTTAATAAATTATTCTTATTATTTCCATGTAAACATTTAAAATCAAAACTATAATTCATTCCATATATTTTAAAATGTATTTTAGTATCTAGAGTTAATATTATTGAATATTTCTTAATAAATATTCCAAAAACCTTTACTTAATACATTTTAAACACATTATAATTAATTAATTTATAAAAAATTTATAAATTCTTTATTATTAGAAAATACATTTCATAAATTTAATAAAAAATTTAATAATTATCTAATTTATTTCATAATATAAATTCAAGAAAATAATTTCCTCCCAAAGAGTATTTAATGACCTTTTGGGAATTATAGAATAATATGTAAATGCTTGTAATGATTAATCTTTTTAACTGGTATCATTAGTATTTTACGACTGATATTCCTATCACAACTTATGATATATATCGTGGGTAGTGTTTTTAACTTCAAGGATAAATGAAATAATCATAGGAATTAAGGTATAATGAGTTCATATCAGAGGAAAAACCTTATGTGTTAATAAAATTTTATTGTTCTCATTGAAATTGCTAAGGTGATATGATGTTATTTTTAACCTGTGACATAGTGATATCATTAAATATGATATTCCAATTTCATATTATTTTAATAATAAAAATATGAGAGATATATAATTAGTTTCTTACTAAAATATCCCTTATCGTAAGTTGATACTCAATAGAGCTGAACAAAATACTCAATCATAAAAAATCAACATGATTCCATAAATTAAAAATCATGGTAATGATGTAATACCATTGATTAGATTTTAAGGATCTAATGATAAATGTTAAACATATCCAAACTAATAAAGAAACAAAAATTTAAGATCAACCATGCAAGAAAATGAAATCATGTATACAGTAAAATAAAAGAACTATATACCTTTCACTAAATATATCCACTTTATTTATCTTAATCGTATGTTCATAATGAATATCACATGAGAGGAAGAAAAATTACATCTCTATTCCAAAGATATCCCTGAATTTTGTTGAATCACTCATTGTATGAGCTAGATTCATCAACCCTTTATTTAATGATAATGCCTCATGGTGTAAAAGAGGTAAGAGAAGAGATATACAAAAAGGAAATATTTAGACAAGACTTCAGTAAGATTACAAAATAAATATCTCTTAGTGAATAAACCATTAAAAATACCTTGAGGATACTCCTTTAGTAAACCTAAATTAACTTTTTTTTGATTTAATGCATGAATTCCTTGTTACCCCTTTCTAGGTCAACTCTTCCACACATTTCATCCCATGAAATGTGTCTATTTAATGATATACAAGCATGGAAGATTCTAAAATTATAAATATTATCATTAGATTTCCATGATCATGGAATGATAGTGTATATTATAACTTATGATTATACATATAATTGTATATATTATATCATTCAATCATAAAAATAATTTGGATAAGTTCATGGAATGAAATCCTCATTACATGCCTTAAGATATACCTATTCAGCACCTTTGATATAGACATAATACATCATATGTATATGGTATTGAGGACATGGATCCTTCATACCGTTAATTTTTCTTATCAATTCAAAAACAAAAACAGTTATAGAAATTACTTTCTAGATAGCTTAATATCAATTTTATTCTTGTTTAGTGTTGCTTTATAAATATTGATAAGACCTAGGACATAACACTAATAGTGTGAGAAATGTCTTGTCCAATGAACATTTAAATATACCAGAATTTTATAACCCTTAACGAATAAGTAAAAATTCACATATATTCTTTACAAAACTAATTAAAAAGGTTCTTCATTTTTTTAGTGTAAAATTACTCACAAATATAAAGATACCATATTAAGACTTTCTTATGTTAAAATTTTCAATAACTTTATCAGTACACCAATATTAAGATATCCAAATCATATGATTATTTATATTCTGTTTATTTATCAGTCTAAGGATATTTATAACTTCCCTTAGTCTTATTATATATCTTACAAAAAGTTTTGAATAAAAAACCATTAAGAACAATGAATCTAAAAATGGAGAACCTGAATTTAATGTGGAAAATCTAAATCAGGATACACTATAGGTAGAGGGACTTCAAAAAATCAACTATGAGATGGAGTTTTATAGAATTTAATACATAGTTAAAAAATTACATATATATAGAATTATTTAAAAACATTAATGGAAAGATAAAACCATCATTAATAGATAATTTGTTCTAAACATTAATAGTTATAATAACGAGTGGTTGATAGTATTTTTTTATTCATGTTTGAACTGTTAGAAAGGGGTTGGGGTTATGACACAAAAAATTTACACTTTTATCTGAAAAAACTACTTGAATCAACTAACCTCCAATATTAAAAATCCATAAACCCACCTATTCCATAGAACATCCTTTTGGAAAAAATCAATATAAGAGACAAACCAAGTTTATGTAATGCTCTAAAATGGAAATAGAAAGATACTTGGTCAACATATCTATAGGATTATGAAGAGTACTTAACATTCTAACAAAAATATCCCCGTAATAAATAAATTAACTCAAAAATGAAATATCCCATCAATTTACTTTTTCTAGTCATGAAAATTTAGATACATGGTGAAAAATATGACACTTTGACTATCTTAATAATGTGAAAAAATATATAGATATATAATTATTCCATTGATTATTCCCCTTAACCAAATATAATATTTAACACCCACTATAATATATATATACTCGACCTCACTGTGAGATTTGGAAACAATATTTTTGTAATTGTTTTCTCCAACTATTAACACCCATGCCAATTTTAAAAAAATAACATGTAATAGATCTTCTCTTATCAAGATATCCTAAAATATCAGAGTCAACATCTGAAATAAAACTAACATGTGATATAACAAAATGTAGGAAAAAAATTAAGAAGTCCAAAGTATATATATAAGGATCCACTAGAACACCATAAAATTCTCAATTCTAGGATTAGATTAATTTCTACTAATTGTAGTGATAACATGGGATAAATCTATATAGTCTAAAACCAATGAATACATAAAATATACCACTACCCTAGAATACATAACTCAAGTAATATACTCAACCTAATCATCTAATTCAGAGCATAAATAGTATGGAAGTATAAAATGAGTATCTAATGATGTAATTAAAATTTTGGCAGTCTTCAAATTAAACCTATTCTGATATTTCTCGATATATCATTTCTGAATCAAATACAATAGGTAAAAATTTATATCCCTCTATATCTTCATTCTAAAAATTTACTTTACATCTTGGAAATCATTCATCTCAAAATCTAAATTCTATAGATATCCAACTTATCAAATATTTTTCTTATCATTAACTATAATTAACATGTAATTTGTATAGAGTAATAGATAAAGAAAAAATCCACCCAATAATTTCATAAGATAAATGAAACATTCATAACAACACCTTTAAAAAACATATAGGTCATAAAATAGTCAAACCATGTATACCACTATTTGGGTGATTATTTTAAGTCATAAAAAGATTTATATAGTGAACATACATGTTATTACATACCTATAGTTGGACAAGATACATATATTACTTAGTCTCTCCATAAATAAAAGTTGTATTCACATATAACATCTTTATCTCAAGATTATGCAAATCCATGGTACCTAATATGACACAAATAGAGATATGATTTACAATTTGATGGAATAGAAATTTCACCATAATATGAAGAACCTGAATGCATACTTTAATAAATAGTTTTTATTTATATCTTACACCTTATACTCAAAAAATCTCTTCTTTATTTTTGAACACCCATTTTCATGGAATTTTTTTTAATCTTTAGGAAATTTTAAAAACTCCAATGAATTTTTTTTAATGAGACTAAAACTCTTCTTGAAAAAGAAACATTAATCTACCTTAGTCTTTAGAGATAAAGGTATACAATATATTCATTTCTAATTCATTTCAATGAATAAATCTGACCACATTTAGTTTTTATGAAACCAAATCCACATCAAAATACCAATATAGCGGTTAAATATTGCATCATGGGATATTTATTTTATAAAATACTGTAATGGTGGAGGAGGATAAATATAATGTGACATTTCAATGTCATAAAAATATGATGAATTTAGTGAAGAATCTCGAAGAATCTCATCTTTAACATGAGCACTATATTTAAATTTTCTTAAATAATTAGAACATGATGGGCTTAATATAAAATTTGTAACACACTAACACTAGTAATCTGAAGCCATTGTTTACTAATTACATTAATATATAATACAAGGGACCACACCACCCATGATTTATCAATTTAGTAGTCTTGGAAAACTAGAAACATACATGACTTCAATATTTTATTGGAAATAAAAAACATATAATAAAAAACATTATTTCATTCATAAAAATAATTCAATGATTCCTACATGATATCATGAGGAAAGGTAAAAAAAATAATGGATGAGATCAATGTATAATTAAGTGTTACATATATTAGAATATATCTTGAATACGAATGGAATAATCAAAATGGTAGAGTGGATAATCTAAATTATTACATTTAATTATTAACATTTTTTCAACAAACATACATGTCTAATATCAGCATAAAAATCATATGGAAATGGAAAACTGAATTCTCAAAAATGGAAATTCATAAATTTGGACATTTATGAACTTTCCATCATGGTCTTAGTAAAGTTATCATGAAACATATAGAGAATGCCTCTCAAACATGAAATCATTCTTAATAATTGGGTATATGTCAACCAAATACCTATCTAATATAGACACCTATTTTATCTCATGAGACCTATCAATGAATCAAGGAGCTATCTATAATGAGGCCCCACCAATCACATTCATGTCCTATAAATTCATCATATTTTGAATAATCAATAAAATTCATTACAAAATTTTTGTATAAATCAATAATTATCTATACTAAATCCATGATACAAAATATCAATATTTCCTAACATATGGTATAATTTACTTACTAAACTTTCTTCAAATGATACCATATTTAAAAAAAATACGGATGAAACATAATAAAATTAATAGAAATAATTTTTATTTCTTCCATGATATTGAATATATGGTCATTAATGAGAAAAATAATTTATAATTAATAATGGAGAGTGCCATAGTACATGATCACAAGATAATGAATGTTCTCAAAATAATATGTAATTTATTTATAATTAAAGGTTGACATCTGATCATAAAATCAAAAAAAATAATGGTTTTTAGTAAAACCAATAATTTATAAAAGAATATAGAAATAATACATTAAAAATAATTTCCTTGTAACTTTATGTAAGAATAGAGATATAAAACAATATTCAAAATTCCTTTTCATTCCATTATGAAAATAATTTTCTTTTATCTTGATATCATTTTAAAAAATAATTTCAAAAATGTTACGGAAAATATTTTTATTGAAAATTTCCATGTAAACTTTTAAATTGAGATTTAAATAAAAAATAGAATGCTGGGAAATTACATTCAAGAATTAAACATTAAAATAATGATTCATTTCACACTATTGGTAAAAATTCTAAAAATACCTTTTTTGGAAAATGAAAACTAGATTACATTTCAAACAATTTATAAAACATAAAATTTGGTTCACAATAAATTCAAATATTTTTTTTAAATAATAATACTGTTTAAAACATTTAAAATAACCTTTATATATAAGTAAAAGAGTTTGGAAAGAAAACATTAACATATGAAATTCTTTAAAAAATATCCCTTACTTGTAACTCACTTGACAATTCTTTATCCAATAAGAAGAAAAAATGGAATTAAAACATGAATATGAAACAACTAACCATATTATAATAATATCGATATAGTTTTGGATATTAGCATAATATAATTTTTCCAAAGGAAATCTGTACACAAACAATCCCTATATAAAATGATATTATAAAGAAAATCTCTTACCATGGTAATCTGCTTAGTCATTTGTGATTGATCTTCCTGTATAATGTTTTAAAAATTTTCAAATATTTTCTTAAGAAAAATTTTCATCTATATTCTATTTTTAATGTCATTTTATAATAATTAAAAATCCATTCATTTAATAGTTGTTTCTTTAGTCGACCACTTAAGGTAAATCAATCAATTTGTCCAAAATTAAAATCCTATAACATCCATTTTGAAAGAAGTTATGAAGTAGTTAGATCATAAAAATAATTTTAATCATGTCATGAATATATTTTATAATCATTATATAGAATTTTGATTCATTCATGTATAGTGTCAATAGAAAACAATGGACAGTATTTTTTAGAGGTGGTAGTCCACACGTACGCATGGGCGGTGTTATCAAATTCCGATGTATGGATGGTTAAGAAGGTATAAGATATATTATATTTCAAGAATCTCAATTATGTCATAAATATAATATATTTTTTATTAATTCCTTCGTTTTATCCATCCATGTAAAAAAATGATGAAAAAAAATTACACCCCTACATGGAGATGATAGGTTGTACATGCGATGAGGGGTGTTTTTATTTTATAAAGGATGGAAATGAGGTGAATATGGGTAATTAATCTAGAATAATACCATCTCAGTATATATAAGATAGTTATGTAATTATATTATAAGACTTGTAGTATATTTGAAGGAGGTAGAGGAGAAAATAAAATAAAAACACTTGGTTAAGAGTTTTACCTCTTCTACAGAAGACCATGATTGGAATACAACTTAAGCCTTATAGTTCAGTCATTTTATGTTACTAGAGCCTCTAGGTCATGTTGATGAATCTTTTGATGTTATTTGGTAGGTATTTGAAAAGATAATTTTCCCAATAGGTGTTAATATGAGAGAGGAAGTGGGGACCCTTTATATGTGATTGAAAGGACACACATGAAAATACATAAAATATTTAAATATAATATATACCTTAATCAAGTAAAGTGAAACCAAAAGGATTTAATTTATATGTTAATACATGATAATTTATAAATATAATCAACAAAAAAATGTTTTACATGTTTCTATATCATTTTAAACCTTATCTTTTGGTTTAAACCACTCATTAACTCTTTTTAACAATGAATATCATGACACTTTTTTTAATGCAAGGGTTATAAATTTACATATAATGAAAAAGTGGATAAAAATGACCCATTCATGAATTTTTGTGTAATGTCTTGGATTTTCCATGTATTGCTTTTAAATACTATATGTAATTATTTCGAGACCAGACCTTTTGACGACGTGCGATTCCAATGCCCGGAGTTCCCGAAATAAATGTTTGAAATAAATTAAAATTTTAAATAGCACACGTGAGTGATTTTTTTGAAAAAATTGGAAAAACATTTAAATGGGTGCCCAGATCAGAATTCTGAGGGCACTGTTGTGTTTAGAGAAGTCACTTTACTTTAGGTGGGGCCTAACGTTGATTAGTGCAGGCAAGCTGTGAGAGTTATTTTTTTTGACTTTTAATGTAAATAAAATAAAATAATAATATATTTCATCGAAAAGTTTCATTTTTGTGTAGCGACCAAATTCCTCCCTTTTTAAATACCAACTTATGGAAATTTCACAAGGTTAGCCTTATAACCCTGCGAATTGAGAGAGAGACTCATGGAGCTTTGGAGGAGAACCCATTGGCGGACGATGACGATGAGTCTCGGATCCGACGAGCCTTGCCAATGAACCTGACATGGCGGTCATTCTTCCACCGTATTGAGGTAGGGGTTGTTTTTTCAATTCTACTTCCCCATTTTTTGATTTAAATGAAAAACACAGATTAACCACAAACATGTTGATCTACAGAGCAAGCCTTCTTAAGGGATGGTGTTATTTTCTATTTCATTCATGGATTGATTCGGGAATTATAATTGTCATAATTGTTCGATTATCATTTTTATTTTCCTTGTTCAATCCTTCTAACGGGAGCAGATCAACATCATGATGAACTATGGTGGGTATTCATTCCACCTTTTTGGCGTGTTGGATATTCTTCTTCTTTTTTGTGTTCTTCCTGGGGAAACGAACAACGGATCGTTGCACATCTGTTTTGCAATGAAATGATCCCAAATTAGAGATCTCACCACGTGGTGACCAAGAGGAGGTACGAAAAAAATGGCGGTGCATGAATAGACACTATTCAAGAATGGTCGTTCTTCGATTGTTCATTATTCGGATGATAAAAATGTGTTTTTAAGGCCGATCGAAGGCCTGAAACCGGTGGAATCGACTTCGTGACGTGTGGTCAACATAAACTCTGGAGTTTCATTGTGATCATATAGCCAGATCAATGATCGGAGTATCACCAAGGTGCGGTGAAGCATGTTCATGATTTTGGGAAATTCTAGAATACACGACGTGTAATTCCAAAGAACACGTTATGTGGTAGTGGCGGCGGCGGCTTGGGTTTCGGGTGTCATATAGGTATCAAACAGTATGTGACCCCAGTCACATGGCATGTTGGACCTTCCCTGAAGCTCGACTTGTATTCTGGGGAATACACAGACATGGGATGAATGGCACAACCTCAAAGACAAAGCATGTAGACCATATGCGGCATGGCAGAGGCAATTACGCGGGACACTGTGTGTATCTCGGGTGATACACGGACACGGGATAAAGTTGTGTATGGACACAAGTCCGCATACATGGAGCTGACCCTAGTTACTCAGACACGTTGTGTGATCTGTACTAAACATCATGTACTGAATTTCTTATATGGTCAGTCTTGCGACACGGTCCATTGTACATGGGCAGTACCCGGGGTCAGAAGACATGGCGTGTAACATTCCTACACATAGTGTACTTGTCAGTACATTGATTGATCTTCTTGTCCACAATATCTTTGACATGTTCTGTTTGGGTTATTTCCCCTTTTTCTCGTTCCCCTGAAGGTCATGTATTGTTTCTTACTATAGGAGTATGATCACTTAAGCAGGAAATTCTGGGATAGAGTCACATATACCTCTGAGAGGCCCAGAGTGAGATCCTCTATCCATTCTTGACCCTAGGTGGTGTCTGGTATCGATTTTAAAACTTCCACAGGGCATTGATCCTATGCCTAGAAGGTGAATTCCGGATGAGTCGCGGTATCCGCCATGGCCCTGGAAGTGATCCTCATCTGTGTATCATGATCTTTCCCACTCAAGAGCGTGTTCTCCTGAAATGAGTGTATCTATCTCTCGTGACCTTTCCCAATAGAACTAAAACCACTTGGTATTTTTCAAGAATTTTTACAAGTTAAAATGAGAAATTCTCTATTTAATGGAATATATTAAAGGATAAAGAACTTATAGAGTTGGTTCATACTAATGTGTGTGGACCATTCCTATTTTAAGTAAGGGTAGGGTGCTCATGTGTCAGATATTTTACTAATACTTTTAGTAGAAATGAATAAATCTGATTAATGAGGTATAAGATATAATCCTATTAAATATTCAAATAATTAAAGAATGAGTTTGAGAAGCATCTATATTAGAAGATTAAGAAACTCTACAAATACTTTGGTTGAGAATATCTGAATCAAGACTTCATTGACTATTTATGGTGGTATGGTATTTTATACAAACTCACTCTTCCATATAAATCCTAGTGTAATGGTATAAGTTAAAGTTGAAAATGAACCTTTTTTCTATTGTGAGTTCAATAATGAGTCATTAAAACCTTCCATTATCATTTTGGGAAAATTAATTAGAAAATGTAGCATACACACTTAACCAAGAACCATATAATGTGGAAGATATTATTTCATACCAATTATGGAGTGAAAAGAAACTCATATTGTCAGTTTTACATGTGTGTGGATGCGAACAGTTTGTTAAATCTTCTATAGACAACAAACATACAAATTGAGACCCAAAGTGTGTCATTATAGGATACCCCATGGAAAATAGGGGATATTATGTATACTAAAACTTAGATAAAATTTTAATAGTGGAATGATATTCCATATTCCTTAATATGGAGAACATATCTAAAAAATATAGTAGGAATGAGATAGACTTTGATGAATTCCAAGCTTTTGATTCACAAGTGTTAGTATAGGAACAAGTTCAACAAAGCCTCATGGAAGAAACTATTCTAGATAAATAAGTAATCTATAGAAGTAAAAGAGAGTTTAGAGAACTGAAAATATGTATTTTTTATTACTCGAGGAAGGTGACTCAATATTAGTAGTTATTAATGATCCGTTAACCTACAAAGAACAAGTAAATGGCACATATGCTTCAAAATAGAAACTAGGAATTAGTTTTAAAATAGATTCCATGTACCAAAACAAAGATTGTGTTTTTTTGGATCCTCCATTTGTTTTAATCCTCATTGGTTTGGAATGTGTATTCAAAAAAATACATGTATGGAAAATTATATACCTATAATGCATGATGGGATTCAAAATGTTATATATAGTGTCCAAGAATAGTCTGTGATGAATCATTTTCACCAGTATCCTTGCTTAAATCCATCAAAATTGTACTTTTCATAATAAGATACCATGACTATGATATTTTGGATATGGATGTCAAGAAACCATCTATAATGGGATCCATTTGGAAGATATCCATATACACAACCATAATTGTTTATAAATCCAGGTAATGCTAATTTATCATGAATGTTGTAGAGATCCATATATTAGTAAAATTAATAATCGAGGTCCTAGAGCATTAATTTTGATGAATCCGTAACATAATATGGTTTCATAAGAAATTAATGGGAGTCATGTGTCTATAAACGGTTCAGTTGGGTTTGGTCATTTTAGGATTCCTATATATCAATTACATTTTAATTATTGGAAATGTGATTCTAGTCATACAAACTATTATGATGTTGTAAAATATATGTTTATCCATGCATTACTTTGGTGGATCTGCATATATTCTTGGGATCAATATCCATATCGATATATCTGAGAGACTACATAGTCTATGTTAGGGTACATATATTAATAAGATACTGATAAGATTCATTATGGAAAAATTCAATAGGGGATTCTTTCCTATGTCACTTATTATTCATATTTCAAAAAAAAAGGAATCCTCACTCGAATGAGGAGAGACAATAAATAGAAAGGATTAATTATGTGTCTGTAATTGAGTATGTCATACATTCAATGTGTGTTCCATGAAATATATACGTTATGATTTAATATAGATAGGGATATATTAGGCAGATTCATGAGGCCAATGGCCAAAACTATACTAATGTATCTGATTTTAACTAAGGGTATGTTCCTAATGTATATAGGAGATAAGGAGCTAGTAATCCAGGTAGATTATTATGAAAGAATTGAAATAGATCATGATGATCTATAGTCATAGTCAGTATATGTATTCACTATCAATGGAGGGATTCTAAACTAGAATAGCTCAAGGAAATTAGTGGTTTTAAATTCTATGGTGGATTTAGGGTATATTGTGGATTCTTATGTTTCTAAATATAAAGTACGGATATGAAATTTCATCCAAGATATGGATATGTTAACTAGTGGTAAAGGCCTTTTCACTATTTACTATAAAAATAATATCATTCGGGCTCTCTCTAAATAACTACATTCACATCAGTGGGAAAAAACTCTCTAAAAGTATCATATCTTGAGGGATTTTCCCCATTGAGGTAAATTTTCAATGAGCAGTATTTCCAAAAAAGATAACTTGGAGGACCCCTTAACAAAACCCATTTCTCATTAGAAACGTGATCTTCATGTGAGATATATCGAACTAAATTTCATTGGAATTTGACTCTAGTCTAAGTGGGATTTTATTGGAATTGGTTCCCAAGAAAAAACTGGTTTTTATGTTGGATTAACGATATATTCAAATAATAGAAAATAAAATATAATTTCTAAAATATTGATTTTTATTCATCATGACTTTATTGTGATAATTTATAGGGTATCTGTCAAATCAAAATAGTTCATAGTTGTTCCCTCCTATGATGAGAGCCATGAGATTCTAGGGAAATATCTTTTAGATATTTTTACTATTATCATCATATAGAACTGTGATAGTTAACATAGTCTATCGACTGTCAACTATGATTGATAATAAGAGGATGAGGCTTCCTCTCAAGAAGTTATAACTTGGTGATCTCTAATATAGAAGATTATGAGGACATACCTACCGATAATAATTCATAATGTTTGTTTATAATTATATATTCCTATATATGGGTGTGTGTAGTAATACTTAGACATTAAGATTAATAAATATTGAGTTCGAAGCCTTAGTTTATTTGTGGAAAGGGTATTAATTACTTACAAAATAAGGAAACATAAAATACAGGTATGAACTCATAAATAATCGAAATTGGGACCTCACGAAGACCCATAGGGGTAACTACCACTGATCTGTACCCTGGGGGATTAGAATCAAAGATTATTATTAATACATATCATGAATCATGTATTTATATCTATTGATGAATCATGTGATTATACATGTTCATACTAAGTGGGATATGTTGAGTATGTCATGACTGATATGTTATTAATGAATTCATCAAGGAAGGATTTGAATCTTTTAATTATAAAAGTTACTTTCTTATCCCTTTGGTTGGAATTGAACCATTGAAATTAATTCCATTGCCATGGTTATACTGAAATGTTAATTCTGATATACAAAAAAGATATATCAATCATTAAGGTTGCTAACAAAAGTATGAAACCATATTGATGATATATCGAGACAAATTGAATATATTACACTGTGTATGCACACATGTGGCTATTGACACTGTGAAATTAATTTCTTCTTCTTGGGTACCATAATCCATTGACAGACAGTAATCATGGAATTTAAGATGAATCTCTTAATTCATTGAGGGAGAATCCAAGATGGTAACACACTATGTTTTTTCATTGATATCAATTATATAATATTTTAATATAATTATAGGAATAAATATTTTTTAAAAGTTTGAGGAATAATTATATTCAGTGTGTAATTCTCACATAAATTAAATAAAAAATTACTGACAAGGTATTTCTTTAATAACATGAATAAATAAAATTTATTTATTTATTTATTTATTTAATAAACATTTAATTAAATATTTTCTCTATAATTCAATAAATAACAAGTAGGAAAAGAGGACAAAAATAACATCTAGTGATAAATATTAATTTTCAAGATTGTAAAATAATATTTATCACTATGATAGATAGTGCACACCAAGAGAAAATAATATGATCATTTTTGCATGGAATGGGGTCATTTTATTTTTTAATATATTTTAAAGGTCTAATGAATAATTAAATAATATGTAACCCTAACACATAACTTTATATATAATATTTTATATCTTTTTTGTTGGGGTTAATTGATTATCAAAGAATTGTTGTGTTCGTTGAAATATAGATATCTCTTTAAAGAACATATAATTCTTTTATTTTTCATACATTAGGACCAATATATTATACTCCCTCTACTATATTCTCAAGAAAAAGAGTGAAATAATTAATATTTAATCCTAATGGAATCAACATAGTGATCAAGTAAAACATCGTAATACAATAGATCAATGTGCTAGCACCTAACAACAAATCTGTGTTGTTTGGAGACCTATGGAGAATGTGTGGATCTCTTTTACATGGATTATACACTTAGATCCAATAATTTTTGTGATGATAGATCAAAAGGGTTTTGGAAATTTAATGTCTTAATCAATGAAATATCTCAAAACTGAATAATTATTTCTTTCAATGTAACATACTAATTATAAATTTAATGTGAATAATCCTCTTTTTTTATGGTATCTATCAATTTTTGTCAGGAAATTTTCATTGGTCATGGATACCATGTCATATATATGATGAAATATCTATTTAATTGGACAATTTTGATGTTGGGAATGACCCCAAAAAATTCTTCCAGTTTTCTCAGATCCTGTACTTATTACATTTGAAAATTATTCAAGGTTTCAAAGTAACAAAGATTAATTAATTTCGTAGAATTTAAAAACCAAATATATACATGACTTCCATATTACATTGGAAATTTTAAAAAAATGAAATAACTTCTTGAATTGTTGAAAATAATTTGGTGATTCCCTCTTTGTATCTTAGGGTAAGGAAAAAAAAATTAAGGGTTAACTTAGATATAAATTAATGGTTACATACTACATAATATATCAGGAATAAATAAGGAAAAATTAATATGGAAAAGTGGATAACCCAAACACATTTCATTCAATTATCAACTTTAGTTCAATGAATATTTTTTCCTAATACCGCCATAAAAATCAAATGGATAATTGAAACTATATTATCAATAATGTTTATGTACAAATTTAGACATTCATATACTTTATATCGAGCAATCGTCCAATTTATCATGAATAGTACCATCAATGACTCTCAAAAAATTCTTTCTTAATAGATGTGTACATGCAAACCAAATAAATCCCTCATGTGGAAACATTTTTTTCTCATGAGACACTTCAATTCATCAATGTTCTATATATAATCATTTCTACCCATCTCTTATATATCGTGTTCACTCCCAGTATTTTGAATGATCCATATAATTAATTCTCAAAAAAATTTATACGTCAAAAAATTCCATATTGAATAACTAATATGGATCATAAATAATTACCTAGTAAATAATATAAATTGATTAATAAGAAACCACCAAATGATACCATATAAATAAATTTTATACTGTTAAAATATCATAAAAGTAATAAAAATGGTATTTAATTCGTCCATGATATTAAAAAAAGGAAATTTGTGTGAAAATTAATTTCCAATGAATAATGAAGAGAGTCATAGTACATGACCACAATAAAGTGAATGAAATCAAATAATAATAATAATCCATTATCAGTAAAGGATAATAAAAGACAATTGATTCATTAAAATGATGTTTTTCTTAGTAAAACCAAGAATGTAGGAATGAAAACAAAAATTTTAATTTAAAACTAACTTCCATGTAAATTTATGTAAAACAAGTGTTATAAATCACTTTTTAAAAATCATTACATTCATTTGTGAAAATTATAATCGTTTCTTTGGACATAATTTTAAATAATTATTTAATAAATATTTGAAAAAATAATTTCTCTAAAACTAACCATGGATACTTGTAAATTAATTTTTAAAGTAAATAATGGTAATGATAGTGAGAAATTTCATTCATATGATAAATTTTAAAAAAAATATTTCTTACAAAATTTAGGTAGAAATTTCAAATATACCTCATTAAAACAATATTAAAAATATTCCTTTTCAAACATTGTAAATAAATTTAAATATGTTTTAAAATTAATCAAAATAATCATTGGAGTTCACACAAAAATATTATTGAAATTTTTTTAAATGAATATATACATGGAATAAAAATAGTTTAGAATAAATTCATTAAAATTTTAATTTTTTTGAAATAAAGTTCCTTAATTTTAACTAACTTGATTATTTTTAGTCCAAATAGATAAAAAAATAGTATATAAAAATGTAAAAACCTAAAATTACCATAGGATAATAAAATAGTGGGGTTTTGGAGATTAGGATCATATAATTTCTCCAATATAAATCTGTATATAAACGACCCTGGATAATAATGAGATTGTAAAATAAATCTCTTACCTTGTGTCTCTTCTTAGTCATATGAATTTTATCCTCCAATATAATGAATTGAAATTTATTAAATACTTTCTTAATAACCGTTTATATATATATATATATTTTATACAATTTTTAAATTCAGTCCATGAAGAGTTCTTTCTTGCGTCAACCACTTTGGGATTTTTGGTCAATATATCAAAAATTACCTAAGTATATTATCTATTGTTAAAGGAGTTATGAAATGATACAATCATCTAAATAATTCTATTAATTTCATCCATATAACTTTTACTCATTATATACAATTTTATAAGTATCTATGCATAATGGTAAAATAAAAACAAATCACATCGCTTCGTGTTGGTGTTAGTCAACGCGTACACGTGAGTGACATTATCAACTTCCAATGGATATAAAAGTAATAATTAAGATGATATATTATATTTATATAATAATAATACTATCAGAAATTTCATATATTATTCATTAATTCCACATTTATAACCATCCATTCAAAATGGTGATAAAAAAAATTATGTTGCTTTGTGGAGACGGTATGCCGTGTATACACACAAGTAATGTTTTATATTTTTATATGATGGAAAAGAGTTGAGTAACAGTTATACTCCAATATAATAACATTTTTATATATTTAATATATTTATTTTATTATATAATCAGGGTTATCAAATATATGAAGGAGGTATAAGAGGAAATAACATGAAAACACTTTGTAAGAGTTTTTCCTCTTCTTTATAAACCCACCATTGGAATATACTGTAAAACTTATTGGTTAAAATTTTAATTACAATAGATCCTCTAGGTCATTGGGAAAAAAATTGGGTTGGTATTTGAGTGGGTATTTTTTTAGATAAGTGGATTTAAAGGTGTGAATATTTTAGGACTGGTGGTTCCTCTTTATAGGTGAGGGAAATAACACACATAGAATTAGATAAAATATTTAAATAAAATATATATCATAATAATATAAACTCAATAAAAATGGACATAATTTTTATGTTAGGAATTTATAAAGTTGAAATTTTATCATACAAAAAAATTATCCATGTTTATGATTCATATTACACCTTTTGTTTTGGTTTAACCCCATTGTAACCTCTTTTCAAACTTAACCATAATAACATATTTTTCCTTTATAGGAAATAAATTTACTTATAATGTGATAAGTGGCTGAAAAATGGTTCATATATGAGGTTTTAGAAAATTTCTCTTCCCACTTGTCCTCTTTCATTCTTAATTTTATTTTTAATTCAGTTAATAAAATATTATTTAATATAAGATATCGTAAAAGTCATTATTGAGAGTATTTATTTAATTTGACTTTAAAGTCATAAAGAAAAAAATGGATTCCAAATATAAAATCTTTCATCAAAAATTATAATTTATAATTACTTATGATATTTTTTTACACTATAATTCATCCAAAAAATATTATTTTATTATTTTTAAAATAATTTACCATGATCTTTATTCTGCTTGTACAAGAACTTTATCAGCACTGCACAAGTGTTCAAAGTAATTAAATATTCATTAAAAATTAAAAATAAATAAATTTAATAAAAATAATTTTTTCATATTTAAAATAAAAATTTATAACATGTCTTAGCATCTTTTTATCCAAATGAAATTATATTATAGATATTAAATGAAAGAGTGATATTTTGTATTTATTCTTTACCTAAAAAATATAAATGTCTTTATCAAGGTAAAATATAAAAAATGAAATATATTAGAATTTAGGATGTTTATGGTCAATTTATCTCATAAAATTAAATAAAATAATGTATTGGGATGATTTTGATACCTTATCTGATAGTTTTAACCTTAATTAACCTTTTTTACCCATTATCTTGGTGATAAACTTTTAACACGGGTACTAATCATTATGATCAAAAATAAAATGAAAATATTTAAAAGATATGTACCCATTGATTCCAAATATGGATTCTATTATTCAGTATTAAATTCCATTAAATTAAAGAAATAAATTTTAATATAAATTAATAAAACACAATGAAAAAATATTTTCAGAAAAAATTATTTTAAACCGAAAAATAAACCTATAACAAGATCAATTGTATTGATGATTCCTAGGTTATTAACTAGATTAATAATAATTTAATACGACTTATTTTAATTTAAAACCAAATTAAATATATAATTTTTTTTAACTTAGATGATTTGATGAAAATAAATGATCATTTTATAATAATCCTTATATTTTACTATTCATTCAAAAATTATCTATTTAGAAAAATATCACAAAATCAACTTAATAATATTATAAAACACTGATTTAAAAAATGATATCAAATTTTCAAAAAAAATTTAGTTAAATTGGTCAAAATTCAAAAACATTTTTGTCCATAAAATAAAATTGAACGAAATTTTGAAGAAAAAGTAATTTTAACACATAAAATGGTATTACTAGAAATAACATACATATTTATTATGAATTAATTAATAAATTTACATTATATAATTTTTTTACATGATTTTAATAATGTTGTTTTTTCTATTAATACATGTTAAAAAAATGTCTAGGTTATAACAACCATATTTAAATAATATTTTTTCCCAGTTTTTAAGCTTAGTTTTCTATGTGATACACACTATCAGACTTTGTATTGTTTTTAAAAGTAAATAATAAATAATAAATTAGGGTATTATATAATTCTAATCCAATATTACATTCTAACCAATAGTAACATTGTTTATTTTAGGACATCATATCTTGTATCCTTTAACCATTGATTTATTATCAAGAAAGATATAATTTTTTTCATACGGGTTCTAATCTTTCATTATGTATAGGAGAATAAGAAAGGCATAAAAATATTTTTGAATAAAACTAATATAAGTAGCACCATACCATACCAATTTTGGAGTCTTCATTACAATAACAGTTGAGGGTGACCCATTAATTAGCTGACATATAGTTGTAGAAACATAAATCCAACATTATTTGGGAAGATGAGATTTAGAGAGAATGCATCATACATTTAAAATCAATGTCTTATTAATTCATTCTCACAAAAAATAATTTCTTGACATTACCAAGAACTATAAAATGATAGACAATTCTTTCTACATTGAAAAATAAATTATATACATAAGATCATAATCTATGACATTTATTGGTGGGAAGAGGTTTCACTTTTCTCATAGTTTTCATTTCAATCATAATATTCAACTCCTAAATAGTTTCCAAGACTCCTCTTTTAATATTCAAGAAGAAACTCAAAAAATTATTAGATAAATCATCAATAATAGTTAACATATATATTTCACTACATTTAGAAGGAAATCCAATTGGACCCCAAAGATCATAATGAATATAGTGCAGTGTCCCCATTGAATTCAGATATCCCTTTCTAAATATAACTCTTTTTCTTCGCAAATATACAATGCCCAAAAGATTCCAACTAGATAGTACCCCAGAAATCAAGAAGAAATTTAATTCTCAATTCAATCACTCCATTTTGAATCATATTCTATAGTCACATATACCATAATTTTATATTATCATCATCAGATAAATGAGTAGTTGAAATAATTACATCACCGATGACAGTCAAACCTTTAAGAACATACAACATACTAATTTTTTCTTTTATCAAAATAAGAGATCCTTTTCTCACATTTAAAAAACCAACACCACCAATGCACATGTAGACATTTTTATCATGTTTAGTTAAATTAATTAATTTAATCTTTTGATTAGGAAAATTTTTCACATCTATAAGAGTTCTCAAAATGTCATCAAACAACATAGTTTTTATGGTTCTAATTTCAAATGCATTGAAAGAAAAACTATTTCCCATTAATACAACACATTTTTTTTACAATTTTATATGTTTAAATCACGTTCCAATTATGACATATATGAGAATTAATTTTTGAATCAAGAATCCAATCATCACATGATATATATTCACTATAAAAAACCAAGAGTTCCCCATCACTATAATTATCTTTTGTAATGGATTATTTAATAGAATTTTATGCTTTATTACCTTTATGGTTAACAAGATTCTTTTTATTTTTATTATTTTTAATATTTAAACATTAAAATATTATATTTCCCTTCTTATTACATTAATTAAATGTTTTATCTCTATTTATATACTTTGAAATACCCTTTTAAGAAGGAATTTATTTTTTCTTTCGATTCTTCCTCTGATAAAAACCAATCCCTTTTATTGTGATTTAGAACTAACCCCAATCAATTTTAATTACTAATTTTTAAATTAAAATTCAAAAAAACTCATTTAGTGTATCTATACCATGAAAATAAATTATTTTATCTATAAATGTCACATAAGAATGAGGCAAAGAGAATAACAATATAAAACCCAAATATTCATCACATTATTTAACCTCCATAGTTTCTAGATTTGAGGCCAATTCTTTAAAACCTTCTAAATTATTTTTAATAGATCCGCCTTATGACATGTGATGGTAGTATAACATTTACATCAGATGTAACATTCTAGTAATACTATTCTCCGTACAAAGCTTCCCTAATTTTACTGTTAACACATATTCAGTTTTATCTCTCAAAATATCATAAAAATCACATTTTATGTATTAAGTTGGATTAATGAGAGACAATTACAATACTAGAATTTATTTTACTTTACAATAAATAATTTAGGCATCCAACTAAATCCAAAAAAATGCATCATCAAGATCAATATGTGTGAGGAAATATCATATATTGACATTTCATAATAGAATCTGGAATTCCAATACAGATTCATAACATTGAACATCATGGATTACATCATAAGAATGAGAAATGAGAACATGAAATTATATCACATATTCGGAATCCTTGGGATCATTATAACCTAATTGGATCTAGGTTAATCAAACTAGGGTTTTTGATAATTATTTTTAAAGAACTTTTCGAATTAAAACCATGAAAAACTAGGGAAAATAGAGAGAAATCCATAATTTTATGTATAAAACCAAAATCTAAGAAACCCATAGGTATAGGGAGTGCTGAAAATTCACTTTGAGATGTAATTTCTGTATAATTTCTTACAGGGACACAAAACTATGTATATATATGTATGAATGCTGTAACACTTTGAGTTTTTATGACCTTTTTTAAAATTAAATTTCTTTAAAATCATTCATTGTATGTTACACCAAGTTAAACATTCATTGTACTCTTACCGAGTTTAATCTTTCTCTACACACAACATCAGCTTACTAATATTACACACAACATTGAGTTTCTATGAAATAGTATTTTATTATTAAAGTTATTTAAATGAGATAATTATATCCTAGAAATTAAAATTTGTAATATTAATATTAATAAGTACTTTTTATATATAATTGATAATTTTTTCATGTAAATAAATCATGTTGATAATGAAATATATTAATTTCGGTAAAGCTTATCTGTTTTGAAAAATACTATTTTCTCAAAAGAACTTCTTTTTATTCCATTTTGTAAACAATAATAAAATAAATTTTAGACACTTTTATAAATTTAATTTAATAAAATTAAATTAATTTCTTAATTAAAAATTTTAAAATTATATTAGATTTAATTTTTGGTATTTTTTTGAAAAACATAAATTTTTGATAAATAGTAAAAAATACTGAATTTTAATTGAAAATGGATTTTTAATCTAATTTATTCACATATTTAAATTATAATTAGATCAATTATATATAAATTAATCGGATATAATTCATTGGAACCAATATTGCAATGAAATTTTATTCAAAACCCATCCAAACTATTGAGCTTTTTCACTTTTAAAATTTATCTTCTCATCCCGTCTTTGACATTAATTTTAAATAAATTTCTACCACCTACTTGCATAGAATTAGGAAAAATGGATAACAAGATTTGAATAATAATAATTTATAATATCTAATATTTTCAATATATTTTTTAACAAATATATTAGTGAAAGTAATTAAAATTAATTACAGGGATTATGGTAAAACTGAGTTTGCTTCGTGATAAATCTTTAAATTCAGGAGGGAAATAACCTAGAAACATGTCCAAAACTTATCGGATAGCCATATTTCTCCCATATCATACTTAGTCTCAATAATTAACCATTATTTAAGTCACATTATGTAATATAGGCCTCTCAATAGTGTTTTCCTTTTTATATTTAAAAGAAAGTCACTTCTCCTCCACTCTAAAAAGGGAACTCACCCCCCTCACTTAGTCACATCTACAGAGACATTTGGACCTAAAAAAACAGTAAAAATATCCTACCAAATCCCTAAAATAATATTGGAAGCATCACTTTGTAAATAAATCAATCCAAGGAAGCTCTTCAGTGTAAACCAAATGGTGTCACCCAAACAAGATGTTACATCCATCAACATGAACTTTGGTTTTATTTATTTCCCCACCCACTAAATTATTATTTTTAAATTAATATGTAATAAAATAAGTATCCTAAATATAAATAATTTTTATATCAATGCTTATAGCTATAATGATTTACATTTCGATAAAATGGGAAACGAAGTCATCGTTTGGGTGCACGGTAGACTTCCGCCTCGTGAATCAATGTCGTTCGTTCTTCCGTTTCCACCTCTCAAGATTGGTAATAATGGTGTATTTTTTTATTTTATATGATATATATTATATTGATGTTGTATTTATTCCTTTTTAATTATAATATAAAACATACCTTCATTTTTTACATTTCATGGAAATATAATAACTTCGATTGTGGACGTGTGGACTACCACCTCCTCAAAGCGATGTGATTCATTAACACATTACATTGAATATATCAAGATTGGGTTTATTTAAAATATAAGATATATATGAAATAATTATTTGACTATAATTATATATTATATATATATACATTTCAATAACATTATTTCTTTAAATACGATAAGAAAATGGAAATAACGTTCATGCGTATGTACGACCTGCAATCTCTATTAATGATTTATTTCATTTCCAATTAATTTATATTATTGATTATTATAAATTCATATATATTGAATATATTTGATATTTTTATCTTGTTTTAAATTATTTATATCATTATATAATTATGAGGACCAAAAATAGGATACATCAAAACACATATGAAAAACAGAGTGGTTATTACCCGAAACATATCTTTAACAAAGAATTGTTAATAAATATGTAATAAAAGGTCATAATAATGTAATATATGGTATGATATAATTTTTTTTAAATAATATATGTATAATAAAAAAATATTTATTATATAGGATGTTTTCATGAGTATAATGGGTGTCAATATATAAGGTTAGGGGTTTTCTAGTCTCACTTTTATTTTTATGAGACTTATGCCATATTGACCACTTATTTATTTTATGTAGTGTATATATGACCCATGAATGTATTATATGATTATTATTATTAAATTTATGGGTATCTACATAAAAATTTAATGATCTCTTTTTTATGGGTTTTATGGTTCAAAAGTAACCTAATCGGTAAGGTAATGTTTCTCAATTTACTTTCATTGAGACACATGTTATGAACCTATATTCTTTTCTGAGGCATTTATACTTACCTTTAACATGTTATTTCATGAATATACTGATTTTCATTATATTTTAAACTTAATTTAATGTTGTTATATTATGGGGATTATGATTCAAAGCTACCATAGTGGATAGAGTATTTTCTATAATCTCATCAATTATTGGGATTGTGTACGATTATGCTTCAATTGATGAAATATTATAACCCATATCTCAAAAAATCTCATGAATTTTATTATAATAGGGTAATTATTGATATCTACATGTAATGGTACCATTTTTACACTCTTTTAACTTAATATAATTAAGACTGTTTTTTAAAAAAAGTTGACCTTATTTCTCTATTTAGTAGTAAATCTATTTTATTCAAAAACCTTGTTTTCAAAAAACTGTTTTTATAAAAATTATATTTTAATATAATTATTTAATTAAATTTTTTTTTATTTTTTTATTTTTTTCAAAGAATACATATCTGTTCATATATCTATTTCCAAAGAAAATGGTTTTCAAACATTTTTTATGATTTAAAATGCATTTTTCAAATAAAAATGGATATTTTTCTCAAGAAATGTACTTAAAATATCATTAAAAAATATTTCAAATCAAATATGACATCTGTTGGTGTCACCAATTATTTATTGGTTATATAATCCAATAATACTATTCATATTCTTTCTTTAATGGTTTATATTTTGATGTTATGACGTTTATGAGACCCATTTATCTTCCACGGGTTATATGCTTTCAAAACCAACTTCTTTTATTGAGTTATGATTTGATGACTATAAAATATATATATTTTCTATAGGTAATTATATGATGACATTTTTATCATATCCATTTCATTTCATGGACCATGATATGATTTTTATGATACCCATCTCTTTTTATATGTTATGATATGTTGAATGTTTTATTATCTTGCAGAAGACGTATGTATGATTTCATTATGAGATTGGTGGGACCGATATCTCCCTATAATTCATTGGTTAAATATTAATATATCATGAGATAATGATGACAAACAAGTTAACGGTCTTGATTCACTATGGGAAGAAGGGGAAACCCAATCTATTATGGGAATATGGTGTAACCAAATCCATTAAAACAAAAGGAATATGACTATGGATGGTGGTGTGTCCCACCTAGTAGGCGCATCCCTAATAAAGTGCCATGATAATATTTTTAAATGATTATTAACTTCTAAGGAATTATTTTATATGTTTATGTGTCTTCCATAATTCCATGTCTTATTTCTATGTTATGCTTTCTTAGCATGTACTCTTGATTCCCTTATGATTCTTTTCTTTTGAATTTCCAATATTTATATCGTGATTCATGTTTAGGATCTTTGATATATAGGGTATGATCTTCTAATGTCATGATATTGTTCTAATACCCTTTTTATAATTATTATACTTACATATCTCCCTTTTTTACCCAGCCTGGGTATTTAACCTCACCCATTATTATGTTTCCTTTCCACGTGATATGAATATATGTAACATATATGATGTGTGTAGGAAAGGGTTCTAGTTAGGGTAGGAGATAAGGTTGCTCACTTACATAATTGTGTTTATGTTTCCATGTTTCCAAATGTACTAAACTAAAAAGGTCGTTGGGTGTCTATTTGTGGATTGTTTAAAGAATTTTGAAATAATGATGTAATGTCTATGTATGAAAAGAATAGTTCATTATAATTTGTATCTGAGAAATTTTTTTGGTAACCTTGGGGAACTATGATGATAATAAACTTAGTAAAATTCCTAAGGACATGTATATAAAATTAATCCCAATAATGATTCATGTATAAGAAAATGTTCAGGAATTTTGGTAAAGGTTAAAGTGAGTAGCTTCCCATAAATACACCACTTTTTGGAGGACACAAGTGGATGTGGATCTATAGTAGATTTATATGGGGGTAAAAACTCTTAAAACAATTTATTAATCCAGAATCTATTGGGAACTAGTGCATAACAATGAGCCTTGTTGTATACCTATTTTGACACACTAGGGAGATATACATTGGGAATTCAAAACGTTTCATGAACAATCATGATGAGTTTAAATAGAAGTTGGATTTGAATAACCTAGGATAATCCTCAGGTGTCACGGTTCGAATAAGGTTTCATAATTTATACATCCTTTATGTAATTCCATGATTTTGTGTTCCCCACTATGATTATTATTTCTTATTATAAGCGTTTTGGTTTTATTCAATGGTTGGATACCGAAGGAACTACATCAATGATGTGTGTGATGGGAAATGTAATGATTGTTCTCCTAAATATATGAATGCTATGGGATGTGGAATGGAAACCCTCACTGATATTATCACACAAATTTATCATTATATGAATCTTATTGAACTTCTTAGTGAGTAATTGAGGGAACAATTTTAAATTGAGTACTTCCTAAGGTGACATCCACCATCTTTTAGTGGGTCTACTGAACCAATTGTTGCTGAAAAATAGATCGGTACCACTGAAAAGGTACTTCACATTCTTTAGTGTTTGAAATGTGAAAAATTCATTCTTGTTGTTTAGAGTTTAGAAGGATAAGTGGTCCAATGGTGGACTCTAATCAATAATACAAAGAATAATGATGAAATTGAATCCAAGTATTGGGTGAAGTTCAATAACATATTCTTCAATAAGTTCTTTCTTCATGTTTTTTCTACGAAAATGGGGAAATAGTTTTTCATGTTAAAGTAAAGGGTTGATAAATTGGTTGGTACCTATAAAGCCAATTTTACAATACTTATGGGGTGCACTTCTAGAATTATCATCTAACCTGAATGTATGGTTGAATAATTATATAGAGGATTAAATACAAGTCTCATAATGGAATTAGCCATAAGGGACTTCTGTGGATATGAATAAATTGTTCTTTGTTCAATCAAGGTTGAAATAGATGTCGGATTTACATATAAATATTATGTTTTTGACAAGAAAAGGAATATGGAGTTCAAAAGAAAATATATAAAAAATAGAGAGAAGAATATTTTCTTTACATTATACTCTAAATGTGGAAATAAACATATAGGAAATTATTTTATGTGGTCTAATAAATTTTTTTAAATGTGGAAGGGAAGGCCACTGGGAAATGTTTTTCTGAACTGAGGGGAAAAAGTTAGATATAATGTGAATAGAGGGAAAACTGAATGTAATTCACCTCCCACATTTCAATGTATAAAATTTAATGATAATGGGAATTATGATAACCAATTTCCAAAATAGTGGGTAAATTATGATGATCAACACTATTAAACTTTTAAGTGGAGGGCCAAGTGGAAATTTTAGGTGATCACTACTTCTGGAACTTTGAGTGATAACAACATGGATAACGGTACACTTACCATCAACTCTATAACAACTAATGTATTATTTTATTATAGATTTACCCACTCATTCATATCAATATAATTTTATAAGGGTAATAATATTCCACTGAAATGATTAGATGTGAAAATAGTTGTGCAAACCCCTAATGGTAAAATGATTTCATCTCAACTCAATGATTCCTCTATCATGGAAATTTGTGGGAATGGGCTTCTTGAAAATATTTCCATTCTCCCTTTGGTTGAATATGATGTCATCTAAGTCATATATTATATGTATCTTCATAAATCCCACATCAATTTTCAAGGAAGGGATGTTACATTAGATATTTCAAAACAACCTATAATCATCTGTCAATATGATTACATCCTATAGAGATTACATCCTATGTATGAGTTTTAATTTTTATTTAGAAGGTGTGTTTATATAAAATGGTTCAGGAAAGTATTAACATCATTTAAATGCCTATTTTTTGGTAATTATTGGATGTGTTCCCTGAACAGCTACCTAGATATCAACCAAAAAATGTGAAGTTGATTTCTTAATGGAAATCATACATGGTTCTACACCAACTGAAAATACTCTAAATAGAATAGACCCAATTTAGTGGTAGTAATTGAAGAATCAACTCCAAAAAAATCATGACAAGGGATTCATTCATCCAACTGTGTCACCTTGGGGTGAACCAACACATTTTGTGAAAAAAGAAGATGGATCAATGCCACTCTGCATTGATTATCAAGAGTTAAACAAGATCTTGATCAAGAACAAGTATATTATTCCCCATATTGATGATTTTTTTAATCAAATACAAGAATATTTTTACTTTTCTATGATTTACCTTCACTCTATACATCATCAATTGAGGTTCAATAATAATGATACACCCAAAAAAACATTCCTTAAATGTATGCACACTATGAATATATAGTGATTCCATTTGATATTACTAATTTTCATTCTATCTTCATGGATTTTATGAACAGAGTCTTTAGAGTTTACATTGATAAGGTCATGGTACTATTCATAGATAATATTCTTATTTACTTAAAGAGAAAAAATTATGTAAATATCTCTTGAGAATTGTACTAAAGACCCTAAAGAAGGAGAAACTGTATGAAAAAACTTATAACTATGAATTTGGGATGCAAAAGGTTTCAGTTTTGGGTCACATATTATCAAGAGATAGTATAGTAGTATATCAATCAAAGATAGAGGCTATTGATTACTATCCTAGACCAACCACGATGACTGATATCCATGGATTTTTTTGGTTTAGCTGGATATTATTGATGGTTTGTGGAAAAATTTTATGACCATCTAATCCTCTGACCAAGTTAACTTGGAAGGTTACAAAGTTTATCTATAACTATGAATGTGATGAAAATTTCAAGGGTCCAAATAGAAGGTTTGTCAGTGCACCTATTCTTACATTATCCTATAGTGGATAAGGGTTTATAAACTATAGTGATGTATCGAAGATGGGATTGGGATGTGATGTTATGAAAAATAACATGGTTATAGCTAATTAATCATGAGAATTGAAGATTCATGAGTAAAATTACCCAACTCATGATTTGGGTTTAGCTATGGTAATTTTTACATTAAAGATATGCAGGCATTTTCTTTGTTAAGAAAAGTGTGACATATATACTGATCAAAAATGTTTGAAATATATATTCACATAGAAGGAGATGAATATGTACTATAAAAGATAGTTATAAATGAGAAATGATTATCACTACTCAATAAATTACCTCCCTCAAAAGGAAAACAATGTGGAATATGCTTTGAGTCGAAAGGATCATTCCATATTATACACGATGAGCATGAAAAAAGATCCAATATTTCTAGATTTGAAAAGGATGGATCTAGAAATACTGAAGGTAGGGGACAATTTTTATATTTCTTAATTGAATTTTCAACCATCTATCCAATTAAAGATTAAAGAGGCATGGAAGGAATATGTAGAACTGCAAAGGAAGGTAAAAATTATTATTGAGTTTAACATTGATCATGGTACAATAATAAAGTTTGAGAACCGTGTTTGCATACTTTCCATAACAGATTTGAGGAGTTGTTAGAGGAATATCATAGTTCATAAATATTTATTCATCATATAATTACTATGTAACACCCTATGATTTTGTGAAATATTTTTTTTCAAATTAATTCAATCTTTTCAATATTCTTTATTTCACTCAACACTAAATATAGCTTGTGTTATATGAAAGTACCAAGTTATTGATTCTTTATATGAAAAACCCATTCAATTTTTCACAATTGGAAATACATATATTAGTTTTAAATACTTGAAACACTATGTTTTTATAGTGTTAAACAGAATCTTGAGTTCATTTGATAGCATGCATTACACACCAGACCTATTTTTATCAAACTATAATGTACTATCAATTTATTGTTAGAATATTGTTATAGTTTTCATATATCCATTAGAATGGAAGTTATGAATAATATTAACTAATGTGTGGAAATATTATTCACACATGTATGCGAAGATATTCCTTTGGTTATCTGTTAGTTAGAAATTAAATTAAGAATTATTTGAAATAAAAAAAATTCCTTTTCTAATAAAACTAATTATCAACGTATAAACCCCATTTTATCTCAATAAATTAAACAAACAAATTTTGATGAATGTTTTTAAAATATATATATATTAGTTTTTTAGTTAAATTTTTTAAAAATCATCCAATATATTTTAGAGGAATAAGATAAGAATAAATATAATTATATAAATAAAAATATTTATTATTTTAAAATATAATTTCACCACCTTTTAATGGAAAACAAATTATAAATATAATTTGAAACTTTTATAATTTTTATTTTAAATAATAAACTTCATTATAGAAAGTGGAATATACAAATTTAATTTGGGTTAATTAATAGTATTTTTCTGAGAAATATCATTTTTTGGGTGAAAAGTCAATAAATACTGAATTTTAAATCGAAACTTCTTTTTTTTTCTAATTTATTTATAAATTTAAATTATAGTTTTATATTTTTTAAGTATATTTAGATAAATTTAATTTCATTTAATATAATTTAGTTTATTTGAATGAATTTCACATTGAAATTGGATATAAAAACATTTCAACATTTTTGAATTTTTCCCTTTAAAAACATATTGTCTCATCCCGTATATGGCATTAATTTTAAATTAATTTCTAACACTTATGTGATTAGAATTTTAAATAAATGGATTCAATATTTTGAATTGGAATAATCTATTATTTCTAATAATATCAAATTATTTTTTGAAAAAAAAATATTAGTGAAAGTAATTAAAATTAATTATAGAGATTAAGGTAAAAAAAAATAGACTAATTAATGAATAAAATGAAAATATAAGGTGTATAAATAACCATAAACTTATATAAAAATTACTTTCTAGGATTTTTTCAACCATTCCTCCAATAATGATCTATAATGGTTCATTTTTAACCCTTGGGGGATAATTAAAAGGTTGGTATCTCTCAAACTGTTTCAAGAATACCCAATGGGTCCTTTTCCCCACTTATAAAAGACCTCCTCTCCTCCCCCTCTTTTCACACCACTCTATACCTTTGGTTTGAACAAACCCTATTAAAATTTAAATCCAAATTTTTTAAATTCATCCTATAATACTATATTTTGGGAGAAATCAATCCAATTAATCCCTTCAGTAAAAACCAAAAAGAGTTTCCAAAAGACTAGGTAACACCCTTTAACAAGCACTTTTGTTTTATTTCTTTCATTACCCACAAAAATATAATTATTCAATTATTATTTTATTAAATTAATATAATAAATATATTAAAAATATTTTATTATAATTTCACTAACTAAACTCACACACATGTCCATAAAATGGGATATGCAATCATCATTTGTGTATACGATGGACTACCACCTCGCGAGTCGATATCGTTTGTTCTTACATTTTCACCTTTCAAGGTTGGGAATAATGATTTAATTTGATCTTTTAAATAATATATATAATATCTAGGTTTTCATTATTCTTATGTATTTATTATATAGAACATAACTTTATGATTTCCATTTTTTGGGAATACGATAACCTTGTTTGTGGATTGGTGGACTGCTGCTTCCTCAAAGCGATGTGATTCAATCACTCCTTACATAGAATGTATTAAGGATGGTATTATTAAATATATATGATATATATGACCTAATAATGATACTATAATTATAATATTTAAATATATACATATATGTCATTTACATTCTTAATTTCAATATGATAAGAAAATTAAAACAACGTTCATGCGTACATACGACCTACTGTCTCCATGAACTATGTATGTCATTTTTTTTATATATTTTATAGATTATTATAAATAAATATATACTGAATATATATTATTTTAAGGTAATGGTTATAATTCTGGAGATATTTAAATCATGATATAAGTAATTGGACAAAAAATATGAAAAATCAAAACTCATATGAAAAATAAAGGGGTTATTACCCGAGACATAACCTTAAAATGGAATTATTAATAAACATGTAATATAAAGTCATAATAAAATCATATATGATATGAGATATAATAATATGGTTCTGTGTTATCTGTATAAAAAAATATATTTATTATACATGAGGTTTTAAAGTGTAAGAAAAAATTCAACACTTAAGGTATGTTTTTTCATAGCTCACTTTAATTTGTACGAGATATATACTATATTCACCACTTATTCTTATTGTGTATCATACATACTTCCCTATGACATGTAATATCATTAATTTAACATATTTAATGATATTAAAGGATTCAATTGATGTTTTTATTTCACGGGTACCATGATTAAAATGTTGCTGAAGTAATAATTGGATTTCTAGTCTCACTTTTATTTCTGTAAAACATATTCCATATTCACCAATACTTTATTATATGTGGTGTATATAATTATAATGAATTTATTCTATGAATATTATATTTAAATTAAATTTTATTTACAAATCCATTTGATTATCGCTCTTTTATGGGGTTTACATTAAAAAGGTTTCCAAATTGGTAAGGTAATTTTGTCTCAATTTTCCTTCTCTAAGATAAATGTTTTTCTATGAATCAATATTATTTTATGAGGTGTATATACTATCCCATAGAAATTTTATATCATTAATATTATTATTTTAATGATATTATAAACATTATTTAATATTATTCTCTCTTGGGTATTACGATTCAATGTTACCAAATTGGTAAGAGTTTTTTACTGCAATCTCATAGTTTATCAGGATGTTTTATGATTATGATTTGATTGGTGAGATATTTTGATCCACCACTCGAGAACTATAATGAAATTTATTATACAATTTTTTTTCATGATATATTCATTTATTTTTTAAAAAAAATTTACTCTCAGTTACTTTAGATAATTAAAAAAATATTTTTAATAAAATATGATCTCATTTCTCTCTTCAGTCAGAAATCTGTTTTTTTCAAAAAATCATTTTTTTAAAATGATTTCAAAAATACTTTCAAAATTATATTTTAGGATAATTTTATTTGAAAAGGGATTTTTAAAATGTTTTATGGTTTTATATACTTACTCTATAAGTTTTAAAATCTATTTTCATAGAAACATGTTTTCTATTTTAAAACCCATTTTTCGAAGAAGAAGAAAGGATATGTTCCACAAGAAATCTTTTTGAAATATCTTTCTAGATTATTTTCCATATAAGGTGACATAAATTGGTGTTAATTATACCATTATGTGGAAATTATCCACATGTTTCATTCATATAAATTTTCTCAATGGTTTACATTTTGATGGCATGATGTTTATGGAACTCGTTCCTATTTCACTAATTATATGCTTATGAAACCCGCTTCCTTTAATGGGTAATTATTTATTGAAATGATTATGAAAACTGTTTCTTTTTCATATTTTATAATATGTTAACTTGTTTATGATACCAATTTCATTTCATGGCTTATGATATGATGAATGTTTATGATCTTGTGTCACACGTTTGTATGATTTCATTATGAGATGAGTGAGACCTATATTTCCCTCCAATGAATTGGGTAAAGATTTATATCTCATAAGATAATTATGGGAGAAATTTTTAAGGGATTGATCTACTATGGGAAAATGAGAAATCTGATCTACTATGGGAAGAAGGGTAAACGTACTCCACTATGGAAATAAGGGGAAACTTGATCCACTATAATGAAAGGATGGTGATTGAGGATGGTTTTGTGTCCTGCCCATTAAGTATATTCCCCAGAAAGTGCCATGATAAGTTTTTGAAAAGATTCTTCACTTATAGGGAATGATATTACATGTTTATGTGTCTTCCAAAAATTACATTTCTTATTCCTATGTTATAATTCATGTATTATGCTCTTGATTCTCTCATGGTTCATGTCTTATGAAATACTTGTATTTATACCCAGAATCATTTATATGATATTTGATAAGTATGGTATGATATTATAATGTTATACATATGTTTTTATAACCACATGTTCATGATTATTCTTACGTATCTCCCTTGATTACCCTTACTTAGGGTCTTATCTCACCATTTCTTATGTTTTCTTTCCCCATGTTAAGAATATATATATTATTTATGATGTTTCTAAGAAGGGTTATAGTCTTTTAGAACCTAGTGGGAGATAATGTAGCTAACTTGCATACTGGTTTTTATGTTCCTATGTTTCGAAATGCACTAATCTAATACGATCTATGGATGCCTATTTGTGTAATGTATTATGTATTCTAAAAAATGATGTAATATCTATTAATGTTATGAGAGGGTCTCAATATTTGGCATTAGATCCATGTTTTAGTCAAAATTTGGAAAATAGGATAATAAAACTTTACTGATATCCCTAGGAATACTTCTAAAGAAATGTCTTGAGATGTCTCTAAGGATAATTCTAAGGATAGGTTGATGTTTAAAAAAATATCCCATAATTTATTTAAGGGATAGAGTGATTGATTTATTAGATATAAATCCCTGTCTAAATAATACAAGTGGATGTGGATCAAAAAAAATGTACATAAGGTAAAAAATCCCCAAAACACCATATTGATCTAGACTCGATCAAGAAAAGGTTCATGACAATGGGCCTTGTTGCACTACTAGATTTTTAATCCCGAGGGATGTGCTTTGGGAATTCAAAAACTATTTATGAACTTTCATGAAGGATTTAAGTAGAATATTACTATGAATAACCTAGGATAAACCGAATATGTCATAGATTAAATAATTAAGTCTCTTGATTTAGGAATCCAATAAGAGATTTTTCATGATTACTTGGTTTTATACTATGATTTTTGTTTCTCAAACTATACATTATAGTCTTAATCAAAATTGGGAACTATAAGGAATAGGTTTTATATAGAATGTTTCAGATGTGGAATGTATTTTCAAGGTCCTAAGTTTAAATCTTAATAAATAGAATCTGGACGATGGTAAAAATATTCATTATACTACTAAATATAAAGAGTCTATGATTGAAATGTAAAATGTATGGGATGTTATAATTGTATTTTTTATATTAAATGTAATAAGAAATATTAAATTGAGTTTTATGAACCTTAATACATGATTAATGTTCATATTCTAGGAAATGGTTATTAAGGAATAAAATAGTGAAGCCTAAGTAATGGTTTAAAAATAATGTTAGATGATTGAAATGTAATTATATAGGAATCTAAAATTTATTCCATATGAATCATGAAGTATAGGTTTTTCATTAAGGATGTGAAAATTTTTTATTTAATGGTTCTAATGAACTAGATAAGTAATTTAATGGAACAGTTTTGTTTATGTGAATGTATACCATAACTTGTTCCGGACCTTGAGAAAATTTGGTTTACCTTGGATAAAGAGATGATTGATATGGATAAAGAAAATTGGATAATACTGATTAGCATGGAACTAATTATTTATTTATTTAAAAATTGGTCTATGTTATCATGTATGAAGTTTACAACACTTTATTTAAGTAATATATCCAATAATCTATATAAAGAAAAAGGAATCATGCATTTTTCTCAATAAGGATATAAGGTAATTTATATTATTACCATGTTTCAAGGGAATTCATGATAAAGGTATTCACATGTTAGGTATGTGGAAACCAAGAACTACTTTATGATATATGGGGTATAAATTTTTATATAATTTTGTGAAATTTAGTGTCTTTATTTCAAATGTATTCTATTCTTATCTTTTTTATGGGTGAAAGGTTTAATATTCACGAAATGGTTTAAGTTAAACTTCATATAAGGTTTTATAGATTAATGTATTATCTCACCATAAGTGGATTTATGTGTATTGGATAACCTGTGATGACCATTTTTATATGATGATAACTAAAGATAGATGGAGTGAATTATAAATTTAAGTGGGGATCTTATGATCTGTTAGTACTTCAGGAATAAAAAAATCAACATAATTTCTTAGAGTAAGAGATGGAGTAAAAATTGATCAACCAAAGGGTGAAATTTTTCTAAAGAAAGGGAATGAAATAAAGTAAGTATATCTTATTGTAAAAAATATTAAACTTTAGGAAAATGGTCTTGAAATAAAAGGATGTTCTATTATTATCATTTTTGATGATATCAATAACCTCTTTCATGCTTCCTCGGTTTATGTTTTTGTGATTGTTAACATTATCTTGATCACAAACTTTATTATGATTAGTGATCTTTATCAATATCTATGATTATTTATTGTTTTCTTCCAAGTCCATTTTTTCACATCCCGCGTATTTTATCCAACATGGAAACCTTGTTTTATTTTAATTTGGGTAATTGTTATGTTTCCAACTTTCCCTTTTTAAAGGAAGTTGTGGTGTTCATTTTCATAATGTGGGTTTCTATGAATAGTACAATAATGTATTAAAACTTTGAAAACTGAGATTAATTTCAAGGAAAAATTTAATTTTAAGGGGGTATAATGTAACAACCTAATATTTTATAAAATATTTTTTTCTAAATTAATTTAATCTTCTCAATATTATTTATTTCACATAACTCTGAATATATCTTGTTTTATATGAATGCACCAAGTTATTATTTCTTTGTAAGAGACACCAAGTTGATTTTTCACAATAAGAAACACATATAACAGCTTGAGGTACATGCACCACTATGTTTTTATTGTGTTACAAACAATGGAAAGTTCCTTCGATAGCCTACGTTACAAGAAAGAACTTTTTTTTACCAAACTAGAATATACTATTAATATTATTATTAAAATGTTATTTTAGTTTTCACCTAGACAATAGAATGGAAGTTATGATTAGTATTAACTAATGTGAGAAAGTATTATTTACACATTTATATAATATTATTCCTTCAGTTATAAATTAGTTATAAATGAAACTAATAATTATTTGAAAATAAAGAAATTCTTTTTCTAACAAAACTATTTCTCTATTTACAGACACCAATTTATATCAATAAATTTAAAAAAACACATCTTATGAGTTTATATAACAATATATATATAATATTTATTACAAAAATTACACTTATACAATATATTTGATAGGGATAAGATAATACTAAATCCAATTATATTAATAAAAGGGGGGTATTTTTAGAGGCAATTTCACCATCTTTTAATGGAGAACCTAATTTAAATTCAAAATTTGAAAATTTAAAATTTTTTATTTTAAAAAATAAAGTTAATTTTTGAAATCATAATTTAAAAATTTACTTTATGTTATTTTTTGGTATTTTTATGGGATGTTTCATTTTTTTATGAATAGTGAAAAATACTGAATTTTAATTCAAAACTTATTTTTCACCTAATTTACTTATATAGTTATATTATATATTAATTTTTAAAAGAATAATTAGATAAATTATGAATAATTAAATCCAATTAATGTAATTTGAACCAATTTCACATTGTAATTTGATATAAAAATATTTCAATCTTTTGGAACTTTTAACATTAATGTCATGTTGTCCCATCCCGTCGATAGGGTTAATTTTAAATTAATTTCTACCAATTATGTGATTATAATTTGGAAAATAGATTAAATATTTTAAATAAAAATAATATATAATTTAAAATAATGTAAACATATTTTTTGACCAAAAATATTAGTGAATGTAATTAAAATTAATTATAGTGATTAAGGAAAAACAAGTTTAACTAATGACTAAAATTAGAATATAAGGTGTAAAAATGACCATAAAATTTCTAAAATATATTTTCTTGCCCTATTTAAACCATTACAAAAATAAGAAACTATAATGCTTCATTTTTAACCCTTGTGGGACAATTAAAATGCGGGGAACACTCAAGTCTTTTCAAGAATACCCAATATGTCCCTTTCGCCAATTATAAAAGGCCTCCTCTCTTCCAACTCTATTTACACCTATTAAAACCTTTTTCTCATAAAAAACCTAATAAATATCCTAAAAACATCCATTAATTCATTATAAAATCCTTATTTTGTGCATAATGACAACCAAGTAATCCCTTCGTAGAAAACAAAAATGAGTTATCCAAAGAAGAGGTAACACCATTCAACAAGAACTTTTTCTTTATTTATTTCTCCACCCCTAAGATATTATTATTCCATGATTATATAATAAACATAGTATAATCAATATACTAAGATATTTTATTTCTAATGGTGCTACCTAAACTCACACACAATTCCATTAAATGGGATATGCAATCATCGTCCGTGTGTAAGGTGGACTGTCGCCTCGCGAACCGATGTCGTTCATTCTCCCATTTCAACCTATAAAGGTCTCAAATAATGATGTAATTTTGGTTTTTATATGATATAAATGATATTTAATATTTATTTATTCTTATTAAATTATTATAAAATAGATACCTTCATGATTTAATTTTTCTGGGAATACAAAAACTTAGTTTTTGGATGTGTGGAGTACCACCTCCTCCAAGCGATGAAATTCATTGACTATATACATAGAACATATTAAGGGTTGTTTTAGTGAATATTTGTGATATATATGACATTATAATGATTATGAATTTTATAAATTATATATATACATATTTTTTTTAATTTATTTATTTCAATACGTCAAGAAAATTGAAACAACGTTTATGCTTACATACGGCCTACTGTCTCCATGAACGTTGTATTTTATTTTATATTTATATCTTTTATGGATTATTATAATTACATATATACTGAAGATATATGATTTTTTAATCAATTTTATAATTCTGGAGATTATTCAATCATGATATAAGTAATATGACCAAAAATATGACAAATCAAAACTCATTCGAAAAACAGAGCAGTTATTACCCGAAACTTAATCTTAACATGGAATTGTCAACAAATAGATAATAAAAGGTCATAATAAAATTATATATTCTATGAATTATAATAATTTTATTTTATGATAGATATATAATAAACATATATTTATAATATTGGAGGTTTCAATGTGTGTGAAGAAATTCAAGACTTAAGGTAAGGGTTTTCTCATCTAACTTTTAATTCTCTGAGATATACACTATATTCAGAAGTAAATCTTATTGTGTTGCGTATATAATTCCCCATAACATTTTATATAATTAATTTAATTTATTTCATTATATTTAAAGTTTTATTTTATGATATTTTGTCATGGGGACCATTATTTAAAAGTTACTCAAGTAGTAAGGGGATTTCTAGTCTAAGCTTTATTTATGTGAGACTTATTTCATATTCACCACTCATTTTTTTGTGGTATATATAATTACCATGAATGTATTTTATTATTATTATCCTTAAATTAGTGTGTATTTAGATATCCTTTTTATGATCTCTCTTTCATGTGGTTTATATTTTAAAAGCTACCAAATTTGTAGGGTAATTTTCCCTCAATTTTCCTTCTTTGAGACACATGTTTTTCTATTCACTATTATTCTTTTATGAGGTGTTAATATTGTCTCTTTGACATGTTATTTCATGAATATTCTCACTTTCATGATATTATAAGCATTACATAATGTTATTATCTCATGTATATTATTATTCAAAGTTATAAAAAAGGTAAGAGTTTATTTTTACAATCTCATTTTTTATCGGGATTCATTATAGTTATGGTTCCATTGGTGAAATATTATGTTCCACATCTCAAGAAAACTCATAAATTTTGTTCTCTATTATTATTCAGGATATATTCATGTATTATTACAAATTTTACACTCATTTTTAATTAAGATAAAACTGAAATGTTTTTATGAAAATTTACCCTCGATTCTCTCTTCGGACAGAAATCAGTTTTATTCAAAAAACCATTTTTTTCAAAAATTTTCTCAAAAATGTTTTTAAAATGATATTTTAAGCTAATTTTCAAGTAAAAATGATTTTAAAAATGTTTTATGGTTTTCAAATCTTTCTTTATAATTTTTTAAAAATATTTTCAAATAAAAAGGTTTTCAAAACTATTTTATGATTAAAAAAGTGTTTTTCAAAGAAGAAATGATATTTTCCTAAAGTAATAATTTTACATAATGGAAAAACCCTTTATACCCACTTTTTTAGAAAAATTGTGGGTATAGGCCCCCCCTATAACCATGATTTCTACAAAATCTTGGGAATATGGATCTATCTGAACCTATACCCCAGGTATTGTGAAAACCATGGGTATAAGTTTCAGTTCAAGACATATACAGACAGTTCTATAGGAAAATTGTGGGTATTGTTAACACGGAAAAACCATATGCCCATGATTTTAGAGAACCCTGGATATAGGTTTCTCACATGAAAGTGAGAAAAAATTAGGGTGGGAAAAGTATATAGCGACTGTTTTCCCTCCTATACCCACACTTGAGGTTAATATATTTAGGTAAATATATATTTATATACACTTAATGTAACTAGGTTGGTTGGTGAGGCATGACTTGTTTTTGAAGTAAGTCACAAGATCTATTCCCGCTGCCATAATTTTTCATATCCAATTTTGGAGATTAATATATTTATGTAATTGTGGATTTATATTAACGTAAATTCTAAAGTCCGAGTGGTGAGGCATCGAGTGTTTGAAGAGGATGTAATGGGTTAGAAACTCATCCCTAGGTATTTTTATGAAACAGATGGTTTATATTAATATGTTTAGCTAAATGTATATGTTTATTAACATAAGTAAAGTAGGTTAGTTGGTAATGCACTACGTGTTAGAAATGCGGTTTGCAGGATCTATACACATAGCCTATTTTTTAAAACATATTTAGACATGTGGTTGTTAAACCATGGATATATGTTTGTGACACAGTGGAAAAAAGATATACCCATAGTTTTTAAAACCATGGGTATAGGATATGTTGATATATTGATGACTTGGTTTCCACGATTCCCAAAAACATGGGTATATCCTATACCCACGGTTTTGGGAGCTATACACATATTTTTGGGGGTTATACCCATGGTTTTGAACCATGGGTATATGTCATTTTTTCAGTACTGTTTAAAATATATTCGTAGATTATTTTCCATCTAAGATGAAATCCATTGGTGTTAGTCATTACTTTATATGGAAATGATCCAAAGGTTCAATTCATATTCTTTCTATGAATGGTTTATGTGTATATGGAATAATTTTTATGAAACCTGTTTCTTTTAACGGGTTATATGCTTACGAGACATGATTCTTTTAACAGGTTATGTTTTGATAAAAATATTATGAAACCCATATCTTATCCACATGTTATGATATCAATAGATGTTTATGATTCCCTTTTAATTTAATTGGTTATGATATTAGGAATATTTATAATCATATGGCACAAAAATTAATGATTTTTTATGAGATGGGTGGGACCTATATCTCCCTCTTATGAATTGGGTAAACATTAATATATCATGAGAGAATTATAGGGAAACGGTTGATGGTATTGATCCACTATGTTAATAAGGAATACTCGACCCACTATGGGAAGAAGGGAAACCTTGATCCACTATTGGTAGATGGGGAAAATCGATACAATATAAGAAAAAGACTATGAATAGGGATGGTGGTGTGTCCCACCTAGTAGGTGTAGTCACCATGAAGTTACCTCATAAGTTTTTTCAATGATCCTAGACATATATGGAATGATATTACATGTTTATGTGTATGAAAATAATTCCATGCCTTATTCCTATGTTATTTTGCATAACTTATTCTCTTTATTCCCTCATGATTCATGTCTTATGATATACGAACATTTGTGAAATGCCTCATGTATATGATCTTTGATATGTAGTGTATGATCTTAGAATGTTTTTCTCATGTTATAATATCATTATGTTCTTGATTAGGATTATGTATCTCCCTTATTTACACTTACTAAGAATCTGATCTCACCCTTTATTATGTTTACTTTCCCCAGTTTATGAAATTATATATTATGTGGGATGTGTCTAAGAAGGGTTATTTCCATGTATAACCTAGTGGTAGATAATGTAGTTCACTAATATAAAGTTGTTTATGTTCTCATTCTTCTAAAATAACTAAACTAATACGGTCTTTTGTCATAAGTTTGTGTAGTGTATTAAGTATCCTAAGAAAGTTATGTAATGTCTATTCATGTTAAGTGATGGTCTCTATATAAAAATTTGTGTATTCATTTAAAAGCATAATTCTGATAGGATGAAATGAAAAGAGATATTATAGACTTTTTATCCTTGTTCATGGTATGTCAGAAAGTTCAAGATGAAATAAAAATGTATAAGGGGATGTTTCATCCATTACCCACACCAAGATGGAAGTAGGAAAAATGTAACTATGTATTTTCTTCATTGGACTCCACAAAACCTCTAAGGAGAACAATTTTATATGGTTAGTGGTTGATAATCTTAATAATACATCACACTTTATTACTCTGAGAGAATACTTATGTCTATATCAACATGCAAGGATATACATTAAGGTATTGGTAAGGTTTCATGGAGTACCACATTCTATTGTATCTGATCGGGATCCTAAGTTTACCTCAATGTTCTAGCAAAGTCTCCAGTAGGAACTTGATGCATAGTTGAGTTTCCAATATTCCTATCATCCTTATATAGATTATTAGTCTAAAAGAATAATGAAAACCCTAAATGATATGTTGAGATCTTGTTCTCTAAATTTAAAAGCTGTCTGGGATTAACACCTTCCTCTAGTTGAGTTTTATTAAAACTATATATTTCACTCCAAAAGTAAGATGGGTCCTTATGAATCCTTATATGGGAAGAAATTTAGATATCCAACATGATGGAATGTATTTCGATAATGAATGCTATTCAAATATAATATCGCTAAAGAATTGGAAAATAATGTTATAACCATTCAACATCAAATCAATGAATTTTAAAGTTTGAAGATAAGTTCTGTTGATAATCATTGGTGTGATATAAAATTTTAAATTTTTTAGAATGTGTTTTTATGAATCTCTCTCTCAAATAAGGTTATGATATTTAGGAATAAATGGAAACTATGTCCTAGGTATATATTTACCTTTGAAATTGTAGATCATATCAGGATGATATCCTTTAACTTGGGGCTTCCACAAAACCTCTCTCAATTCTATTATGTGTTCCATATATATATCCTAAAGAATTATATACCATAAAATTCACATGTACTAAACTCATAGGCCATACCAATGCGGCAAGATCTTTCTTACGAGGAAGAAATAGTTGAAATTAAGGATCAAATAGAGAATTTTCTTTGAAAAAATAACACTCACATGGTTAATGTTTTATTGAGAAACAAATAGTCATAGGAGTCTATGTGAGAACTTTAGGATATGATTTGGCATAATTATCATAATTTCTTCATATCAAAATGATAAATTTAGAGGGAGAAAGTAATTTTGAGGGGGGTTGAATGTAACTCCCTGTGTTTTTATGGAGCATTTTTTTTAAATTGGATTTATTTGATTTCATTAAATGTATGTAACACCAATTTAGACTTCTTTAATACTCTAAAAAAATTTAAGCATTCACTATATACAACATCGGCTTAACTTGTATTACACACAATAGTGATTTTTATTGAATTTTTTTATTATTATAGTTACTTAAATGTAATAGTCATAACATAAACATTATACTTAGTAAAATGAATAGTAATAACAACTTTTAAAATATTATTTATAATGTTTTCACATAAATAAAACATATTGATTATGAAATATATAATTTTTCTAAAGTATATATTGTTTGAAAAATACTATTTTCTCAAAAAAATTACTTTTTAGGTTCTTCTGTGAAAAATAATAAAATTAATTTTTGAAAATTTTACAAATTTAATTTGATAAAATAAACTTTATTTTTGAATACATAATTTCAAAAATATCATAGGGTAAAACTTTGTTATTTTTATGAAGAACTTCATTTTTGAATGACGAGTCAAAAATACAAAATTTTAATTGAAAACTTCTATTTTATAAAATTTATACATATATTTAAATTGTAAATAGATAAATTATACATAAATTAATCCAATTTAGGTCACTATAACCAATTTCAAATTGAAATTAGATATAAAAACATTTCAAAATTTTTGATCATTTTCATAACAAAAACTTATCATCCCATCTCGTATACGGGATTAATTTTAAATTAATTTTAGCCAATTCTATGATTATATTTGGGAAAAATGGATTCTATAATTTTAATAATAATATTTTATAATTTATAATCAGGTAAAACTAGTTTATGATCAAAAATATTAGTGAATTTCATTAAAATTGACTACAATAATTACGGTAAAAATGAGTTTACTTAGTGGTTAGACTTTAACTTTGGAGGTCAAATAACCACAAAATAATAAAAAAAATCCATTGGATGGAAATACATCTACCATATCTTATATTTTATCATATAATAACCATTAATTTATTCACATGATGTGATGGGGACCTCTCAATAGTGTTTACCTTTTTATATTTACAATAATGTCACTCCTCCTCCACTATAAAAAGGGTACTCACCCCCCTCACTTCTTCAAAACTCACATTCAATTTTTATTGAATAAAACCAATAAATATCTCCAAAAAACTTCCATACCTTAATTATATAGTCCTCTATTTGGGTATAAATCCAACCAAGAAATCTATTTTGTGAAAATCGAAATAATTTACCCAAAGAAGAGGTAATATCCTTTGACAAGAACTTTGGTTTTATTTCATTCTCCACCCCCCCCCCCCTAAAATTTTCTAATTAAATTCATATATAATATCCTTAGTATCTGAAATATAATTATATGATTTTATATTAGTGTTTTTACCTACAATCACATGCACTTTTATCAAATGGGAAACGCAATCATCGTCTGTGTGTACTGCAGACTACCACCTCACAAACCAATGTCATTTGTTCTTCCATTGCCTACATTCACGGTTGGGAATAATGATGTAATTTATATTTTATTTGATATGTATGAAATTTTTTATTTATTTAGGAATATTTAATTTTTATATAACAAATACCTTAATTCATTCAATTTTTTGAATATGATAAGTTCTTTTGTGGACTGGTGGACTACAACCTCCTCAAAGCAATGTGATTCATTCATAATTTACATGGAATGTATTAAAGATGCATTTAGTAAACATATATGATATATATGAAGTAATAATTATACAATAATGATAATATATAAATATATAAATCACTTACTTTATTTATTTCCATATGATATGAAAATGGAAACAATGTCCATTCGTACATACGGCCTACGGTCTTTATGAACAGTGTATTTCATTTCCAATTTCTTTTTTTGACAGATTATTATAAATAAATATATCATTAATGTATATTATATTTATATAATTATTTAAATTATATATATCATGATATATTTATAAGGACCAGAATATAAAAAATCAAAACACAGGATAAAAACAACGTGATTATTACCCGAAATGTAAATTTAACATAGAATTTTTAATAAATGTGAAATAAAAGGCCATAAGAAAAATAATATATGTTATGATATAATTTAATATGTTTACTTAATTTATTTATAATAAATTTATATTTATTATACTAATGTTTTTCATGAGTATGAAGAGAGTCAAGACATATGGTAAGGGGATATCTATTCTCACATTTATTTCAGAAAGACTTATACAATATTCACCAGTCATTTTTTGGTGTACATAATTACCATGAATGTATTATATGATTATTATAGTTAAATTTATGGTTATTAACATACCCATTTTACCATATCTATTTCATGGGGTTTACGGTTCAATAGATATCAAATCATTATGATAATTTTGTCTCGGTTTGCCTTCATTGAGACACATGTTATGTTATGCGCCTACATTATTTTGTAATGTGTTTATAAAACCCTTTGACTTGTTATATCATGAATATAATTATTTTAATGATATTTTATGCTTCATGTAATGTTATTATCTTAGGGTGTTATTATTAAAAGTTACCAAAATATTAAGAGTTTATTGCTATAATCTCATCATTTATCGAGATTGTTTAAGACTATGCTTCAATTGATGAAATATTATGATCCATATCTCATAAAATATCATGAATTTTCATATAATATTTTTATTCATTATATATATAAGTAATGATACACTTATTCCTCTCTTCTTTACTTAATAAAATTACGAAATTGTTTTTAAGACACTCAAACCATATTTCTCTCTCCGGTCGGAAATCAGTTTTATTCAAAAACCATGTTTTCAAAAAAAAACAATCTTTTAAGATCATTTTTAATGAAAAATTATTTTAAAATTTTTTTGGGTTTATAAGGATTATTTATATTTCCTAGAATCCATTTTTAAAGAAAAATCATTTTTAAAATGTTTTATGATTTAAAAATTATTTTCCAAAGAAGAATATATATTTTTTTAATAAATGTTCTTAAAATATTTTTAAAAATTATTTTCCATATAATATGAAATAAATTGGTGTCAAATATTCCTTAATAGTGATATAATCCAAGAATAACATTCATATTATTTCATGAATGGTTTATGTTTTGATGGCATGATGTTTATGACACTCTTTTCTCTTCCATGGGTTATATTCTTGTAAAACGTGATTCATTTCAAAGGTTATGATTTTATGACTAAAACACCTATAAATTTTCCATAGTTTATGATATTATGACATGATTTTGATACCTATTTCATTTCATGGGTTATGATATGATGTTTTTGATACCCATTTCTCTTTATGGGTCGTGATATGATAAATGTTTTATTATCTTTTGGAACATGAATGTATGATTTCATTATGTGATATGTGGGAAATATATCTCCTTCTAATTCATTTGGTAAAGAGTTATATCTCAATAGATAATGATGGGAAACAATTAAATGGTCTTCATCCACTATGGTAAGAAGGGGAAACCTAGTCTACAATGGGAAAAAGGTGTAACCTCCTTGACTATAAGGGAAGGACTATGATTAGGGATGGTTGTGTACCCCTCATAGTACGTAAATCCCCATGAAGTTCCCTGATAAGTTTTGGAAATTAGTGTTGTCTTATAGAGAATTATTTGACATGATTATGTGCCTACCACAATTCTATACCTAATTCTTATTTTATGCTTTCATGGTTTATGTTCTTGATTCCCTTATGATTCATATCTCATTAACTTCCAATAATTATGTCATGATTGATGTTTATGATCTTTGATATACATGGTATGATTTTCTAAGGTCACGATCAAATTCAAATACCTTTATTATCATGATTATGTTTACATATCTTCCTTGTTTACCCATACTATTCTTTAGATCTCACCCTTTCTTATGTTTTATTTTCCCAGGTTATGAAGACATGCATGTGATGTTTGAAATAAGGATACTAGTCATGGAGAATCAATTGGGATACAATTTATCTTAATTACGTACTACTGTCTTTGTTTCCAAAGGCACTAAACTAATATGATCATTGGGCATTCGTTTTTCTAATGTTTTATGTATGCTAAAAAATGATGTAATGTCTATGTATGAGAAGCATGAGTTTCTATAAATATTTCCACAGAATAATGGATATATTTTATCATTATTAATAGAGAAGTTAATCTAAAAATTAATGTACATAACAAAGGGGAAATGACTTTCTTTTTTGGTATCATATGTGAACCGTCTAAAAAATTTCTAGGTCACAACACCAATAATATAAAATTACTTATACACCTCATTATTTATTATATTAATATTATAAATATATTGGCTTATAATCCACATTTATTTAATATAAAAAACCATAATAATAATAAAAACAATAAAATATTTTTGGGGATATCAAAATTACTGATGATAACCTTTGATAAAAAAAATTTCCAGGAATGAGTTGAACTTATTCTACCATTTACTAAGTACTTGTTTATGAACATATAAATTTTTTCTTAATTTTACATATAATATTTTCATGAAATTTTATTTGTAAACATATAGGTTATTCCATGTATATATTTACTTAAAAATCTCCATGTGAAAACAAATTTTTTTATATCAATTCATTATACCTCTTGTTTGAGGATATTTTCTAAGTCAATGACTACTTGAATAAAATTCATTTTTAAGACAGGATAGAGAAAATCATCAAATTTAGTGCCATTATTTTTTACAAATAAATTCACAAAATATCTATTTTTATAGTATCTGTGATATATTATATTCTACTTTGATTTTTATATTCCCATTTTTTATTGGATACTTTCATTCCATATGGAAACTCATCTAACATGAATATTGTAAGAAATGATTTTTTCATACATAAAAATCAAATATTTTTATATGAATATTCAATACATTTCATAAACACATTCCCAGTGACCTTAATAGTTCAGTTTTTTACAGAATTAAAACACGAAATTATTATTTCATGAAATATCTTCAACGTCTCTCACAAATATATTCTCACAGAGTACTCCTCTTAGACATACCCAACCTAAAACTTTCATCATAATCTAGGGAATGAAATATAAGAAAGATTTATATATGATGATTAGTAAGGGTAAACATATGAGATATAAATCTGTGATCATATAGAATCATAAGAAAATATTAATATTATGTGATCATGAACATAACTTACAATTTTCAAACCCAACCTCGCATAGATCAAAAAAATGAATCATGGAATAAAAAATTATCATTTGAGAAATCATGACCATAAGAGTGATAAATCCTCAATAATAAATCATAGACCACAATATAATTTCATAAATGTGTGTAAAATGATAAATATAGAAATCCATTTCATATTTAAAGGTTGAATATAAATACCATCAACACAATATATCAGGATATATCATCCAATTATAATTTTCGATCAGGATGCACATGATTCCCATAGTATATCATGATACACATTCTTCCCATATTTGATCAAACCCATTGACTTATTTCAAAATTTTATCTCAAGATATATAAATACATATACAATGCACTATAGGGAGATATAGGTCCCACCTATCACATATTATAAACTATAAATATGTGTTCCATGTGAACATAAATCATAACCGAACATATAAAAATAAATAAGTTTCATAAACATCATTAAAACATAAACATAAACCAACTAGAGGAATTAATATGGATGGTATCCTTGGATTATATCCCCAATAAATAATAAATAAAATCAAATTATTTTATCTTATATGGAAAATTCATTTCAAAGATCAATTAAAAAAATTATTTAGTAAAATATCCTTTCTATTTTGAAATCATTTACTAAATATTAGTGCAATTGTAAAGGAAAATATTTTATTTGAAATTAAAATTTTATTATTTTAAATGAATATTATATTCATTTAGGATTAATGGAAGAGGTAAAATCCACTCATTTTGTATATGTTAAAATACAGTGCAACTATTCTTTGGAAAAGTCATAATGAAACATTGTTTAGAAAACAAAAAAAAAATCTGTTAAAACCACTTTTTAATACGCCAAACATGGGTAAAAATTATTTTAAATAATTGTAGTGGAATATTAAAAACATTTTTGAAAACATTTTTTTAATATACATATATGGAAGTAAATATTTCCCAGTGGAGACTTAAACATAAACAATACTAAATAATTATGAGATTGGGAAATAAACCCATACCACATTGGTAATTTTTGAATCATAAGCCCCATTAAATAAATAACATCATATAGAAATATATATACCAATGTTTTATGATAGTTATCATAAAATACATTCATGGAAATTATATACAGCACATAAAAGAAACAAATAGCATATAAGGCAGGTGTCCCACTGAAATAAAAGTGATATGAAAATCCCTTACCTCAAATATTTCTTTTCCTTATTCATGTCAAAACCTAAATTTATTAAATATGTATTTATTATAAATTTATTCCAAAAACAATATATATATAATACAAGAAATTATTTATTTATAAATTCTAATATTCTATTTACTAATAATTTTTTATTAAAATCACTGTTATGGGTGATAACTGCTTTGTTTTCCAAGCATGTTTCAAATCTGTTATCCTGATCCTTATAATTTTATCATGGTCCCATAATTTAAAAAATTTAAATCATTATGTGAAAATTATAATTATTAATTATATTCATATTTATAATCATTAATAAAAATTAATGATAGAAAAATGAATTACACCATTCATGTAGATAGTAGGTTGTACGTACGCATGAGCATTGTTTCGATTTTTCATATGATGGAATGAAAGAAAGGTAAATAATAATAAAACTTTAAAGAATAATTATTATATTATATAAATAATATATATTCATAAAAATCATCCTTATTACCATCCATGTGAAATATAAATGAAAATTTAATCATGTCAAATCATGGAGATAGTGTTACATAAGTACGCACGATCGACATTATCATTTCTAAAAAGATATGATGATAAGATGGTTGACATGATATTATCATTAAAAATGTATAATTATGTCATAAATAGATTATATAAATAATAAACACATAATAATTCCCATCCATATATGATGTTCATGGAAAATTAATTGTATCATCACATGGAGACGGTAAGCTGTACATATGCACGAGTGATACATTCGCTTATTTTTTGGTGGGAAAGATGGTGTATAATATTGTTTTCATAACTATAATAACATTGAGGAATATTTAGAATACTGAAGTAATTATTTTATGTTGAATATCATATATTTAGAGGAGGTAAATGAGAGTATAATAAAAATATTATCAGTTAGAGTGATTACCTCTTCTTTGAAACCACTCTTTAGATCTCCTCTATAGGTGTCTAGGATTTATATTTTGAGAAGACCAGAACCACTATAATATGGTTGTGGAATCTTATAAAATAATGTCTTAGTATGGATTATATAGTAGGACAAAAGTAGTATAATTAAGTGAAGAAGAGAGTTCCCTTTTATAATTGAGGTGTGGGTCACTTTTGGAATTTCTCAAAAGATTAAAATATAGTATAACTATTCATAAGAAAAATGATTCAAAAAGTCCTATAAATTCATATGGAATTATATTTTATATCATATTTTGTCATATTTTTTATTATTTAACAAATATGTGATTTGTAAATAGTTTTAAAAAATATTAATCCCATAAAATATCATGATTGTGCATTTTGATACTATTCATTACTTTGACTTTAAAAAAATCAATATAACATGTAAATTTTGAAACAAATATTTTAATATATATTAAACATGTCATGGTAATCTAGATAATTTCTATATCACCGTAAATGTCTGAAATTATGTTACTTTTAATATTTTTAATATAATTTATTTTATAAATACATTAACAAAATAATACCTTCATCGAATCTATGCAATAATTTAAGGTAATTATTTTTTAACTAAAATAGAAAAATAAATTACCATGATGAAGATAAATATTTTTTTATAGAATAAATTTTATAGACTAACATATACTTTGGATAATAACATACCAAAAAATATTACACTTATTAAAAACAAGTGTGTGACAAGTTTGACTTTTCATCAGATAAAATATTATAATGGTTATAATATTATCCAAGTGGAATAGAAATTTCATAAATTAGACCATTGGATGATTATTGTAGATATAAACTCATTAAATAATATTTGGGTACATTTTTGGGTCACTTAGTAGTCCTTATTAATTTATTTTTAACCTTTAATAACATGATGTACCCATTATTGTGGTAATAAAATTTACTAAGTTTACTATTCATATTTTATAAAAATAAAATGGCCATATTTTTTAAATTTGGACCTGTAAAACCCCAAGATTTCACGGTACGCTTCTCTTTCAATAATGAAATAACTTGCATTGTACGCAAGATCGAGATTCCAATACACCGTGACAAATCAAAATAACTGTTATAAATAGTAATACCCACATTTTGAAATTATATAAATTTTATATTTCAAAATGGGCTTCATTTTTGGATTCATAATAACGAAATTAGCCTATGTTGAATTTTTGGTATTTTTCCGAGAACTTCCAATTTTCGACGAATAGTGAAAAATACATAAAAACAACATTTTTAATCAAAATAATTTATAGTGATAAATTATACTATTGAGTGGTTTTAAATTATAATTAGAATATAATTTTACCATTTTATTCAATGTTGGTCATTATAATTAATTTCACTTTGAAATTGGACATAAACAATTGTCAACCTTTTGACAGATATTGTTTCTTAAAAATACGTTATTTATTTTGACAGCGGGAATTAAATATAAAAATAATTAATTCAACTTTTATTTTTTGAATTTGGTAAAATGGAAATCATTTTTGAATTTGAAATATCAAATATATCTTAGAGTGATTTTGGTATTTTTCTGAAAAACATCGATTTTTGATGAATATTGAAACCACTAAGTGGTAGTTAAAAAACTGATTTTTCGTTTAAATGAAATTTTACCACTTCTGTGATTTGAATTTTAAAAATACTACATACATAATTTTCATTAGGAAGTAAAATTTGGTTCAATGGGATTAAAATAATTTTTGGTGAGTAGTAACTTTTAAGTTTTATTAATCGCGATTAAAGGTAATTAGTGTAATTTAAGGTAAAAATGATATTATAAAAATATGAAAATATCTTAACAATTGTTCTACACCTATTCGATGAGTCATGGAAGAAAAAACAAATCCATGTATCAACTTGGGGACCCCATGGATCTACTTGGGTAAGAAAATGACATTAATAACTTTTTATTTAAAGTAAAAATAAAAGTGTCACAAATATGTATTATTTTACTAAAACAATTTTTACATGGGGTTATACAAGTCATATTTTTGACTATAAATATTAATTAGAAAGATAAAAATATTTACTACATCATGATATTTTTTTATAATTTTTAGAAATTAAAAAAATTAAATGTTTTATGACACCATGATGATGCAACGATTACCTCATTAATTAACGATTTAAATAAAATGAAAAGATAATGTAAAATCTAAGAATTACACTTGTAAAAAACCTAATGGATGTGTATATTTAGAACCCGTATCACCTATACTCGAAATATATAATTTTGGGACCTTCGAAATCCGAAAAGCACTTCATAATAATGTAACATTTCATGACTTTCCAAGACTACCCCTCCTCTCCTCTTATAAATGGCCCCCACCTCTACCACCTTATTCACACCTTCAATGTAACACCCCAGGTAAATAAAGAGAATGAAATTATCACATTTTTCCATATTTGTGAATAAAATATTAATATAAGTTTAAAGGGGATGCTATGCTCTATGGCGTACCCAACAAGAAACAACGAGTTTCTTGGGAATCTTACGTTGCACTCTAATAATAAAATAATATTATTTTAAATGGTAGTTAATGCCTAGCTGTTATGATGGCGGGAATGAATAGAACTAACTAAAAAATTATTATATATTTTTTTCAAATATTTTTACTTTTTAAAATAAATATTAAAGGATTAAAAATGCGAATGAATCCAATATTAAGGGTAAACATTCTAATATTCTTTAAAAGGTCGATTAACTGCCTTTTGATGGAGAACATCTTTTAAATCCAATTTTTGACAATTGTATGTGTCATATTTGAAAAAATAAAAATCTTCTTTAGAATCGGGACATGAAAATTTACTTTGTGTAAATTTTTTTTATTTTTCCGAAAATGTTCAATTTTTAATGAATAGTGAAAATGTTGTATTTTAATTCAAAACCTTTTTTTAATATAATTTATTTATATGATTATATTATCTTTTGAATTGGTTTTAAATTGAAATTAGAATATATTTTTACTATTTAATCCAATATTGGTCATTGGAATTAATTTCACTTTGAAATTTGACTTAAACTAGTGTCAATCTTTTGATGTATATTGTTTCATAAAAACACGCTATTTGTTCTGACAGTGGTAATTAATTATTAAATTAATTAATGTAACTTATATGTTATGAATTTTTTAAAATAGACATCATTTTTGAATTCGGAATATCAAATATAGCTTAGGGTGAATATTTGGTAATTTTCTGAAAAACATCAATTTTGGATGAATAGTGAAACCACTAAGTGGTACTTATAAAAACTGATTTTCCGTTTAAATGAAATTTTGCCACCTTTGTGTTTTGAATTTCAAAAATCCGACATACATGGTTTTCATTAAGAAGTAAAATGTGGTTCAATGGGATTAAAATAATTTTTTGGTGAATAGTAACTTATTATGTTTTTAATCGCGATTAGAGGTAATTAGTGTAGTTTAAGATAAAAATAATGTTTTAGTAATATTAAATGACCTATACACATGTCCTACCCTCATTGGATGAGTCATGTCCGACCAAGACAATCCATGGGTCAACTTGGGGACCCCATGGAGCCACTTTGGTTGGAAAATGACATAAATACCTTTTTATTTAATGTTAAAATTAAAATGTCACAAACATGAGTTGTTTAACTAAAACAATTTTTACATGGGTTTATACAAGTCATATTTTTTACTATAAATAGTCATTGGAAATCTAAAAATATTTCCTACATTATAGTATTTTTTTATAATTTTTAGACATTAAATAAATAACATTATTTATGACATCATGATGATGCAGCGATGACCTCATTATTTAACTATTTAAATAAAATGGAAAGATAATGTAAAATATAAGACCTAAACATGTCCAAAACCTATTGTATGGGTGGATTTAGAACCCTTATCACCTTATCCTAGAAACACATCAATGTAGGACCATTAAAATCTGAAACTCATTCTAAAATAAAGTAACATTTCTTTACTTTCCAAGAGTGCCCCTCCTCTCCTCTTATAAAAGGCCCCCACCTCTACCTCCTTACCCACACTTCCAAAGCCTTTGGCTCGGCCAACCCCTGCCCATTTTGTATCTCCACGTCCTTCTATAACTCCCTCAAGCCTAAATTTTGGCAAAAGTTTTCCAAAGGAAGCCTTTGAGCTCAAACCAAAGGGAGTTACCCGATTTTAAGGTAATGTCTTCACTTGAGTCCTTTTGTTTCATTTTGCTTCTCCAACCCCCTAAACTCTTTCATATAATTTATTTTGTAAAAAAACAAGTAACTTCAATATACTAGGATGTTTTTATAAGAATTATCCGAGCTAAACTTACACACACCTACATCTAATGGTTAAAGAACATACTGTTTCCGTGGATGGTGAATTTCTGCCTCACGAAACGATGATTGTTCAACACTCATATAACACCTTCAAAGGTGGCCATTAAGATATAACTATATTTATATATGATATATAATATGTTTATGTTTTACTTAAGCTTCTATATTTTTCTTTTGTGGCATACCCTTATGGTTTCCATTGTGGGTAAACACGATAATTTCATTTTAGGAAGTGCGGACTACCGCCCCCTCAAAGTGATTTGATTCGTTAATTCCATATGTGGGATGTATAAAGGATGGATTTAAAGTTATTATATATGATTTATGTTACATATAAATTATGAATATAATTCTGTAATTAAAATATACATACCTCTCATTTAGTTTTAATTCCATTAATATGACATAGAAATGAAAGTAGCGTTCATGCGTACGTACGGCTTACCGTCTCCATGAAAGGTGCATTTCATTTCTTACCTCTAAATGATTATGTAATATTATAAATACATGTATATTCTGGATATATATGATATATATGATATCCAAATGATGAATATAATTCTGGATATAATGAACCTTTGACCACACGAACAACATGTAATTGTAAGAAGTCCACTTTCGACTTAAGAACCAAATATCGACAAAACAAACATTATTATCTTAAATGATTACATAATGTTTATAACATGGAAATAAGTGATATAAAATGAATAATGAACTTGAAAAAGGTTCTTAAGAAAGTAGAAATTAACTAAACATTATTATTCAGGACGTTAAAGAACGATCGAGTCAAGTCGGACACGAGGTAAGGGATCCTACTCCTCTCTTTCTTTTTACGTACACTCTTTTATGTCATTCCTTTTAAGCTCATATTTCTTGTGATTGGGATGTTATTTTATATTAATCTTACTGTAATTTTTATGTTCATATGATGAGAGACCTTATTCCCTCTCATCAATCCTTTTTTGAAGTTTTGAGTGGCGCCGTTAGGCTGCCGAATTTTCGTAAGGGATCCAACCTCTCTCTTTATTTGAAGTACTCTCTTTTATGTCATTTCTTTTAAGCCCATATTTCATATGTTTGGGGATGTTATTTTATATTACTCATACTTTAATTTTTTTGTTCATATTATGGGAGACCTTATTGATCTCATAAATCCATTTTTGGAAGTTTTAATTGGCGTCGTTAGGCTGTCGAGTTTTCATAAGGGGTTTTTCATCTCACTTTTATTCCCGTGAAATTTATGCTACGTTTGCCACTATTTCCTTTGAGTGGTGTATGTACTACCCATTATTATACAATTTTTGTAGTATAATTTCATTTATGGGTATTTACATCTTCATTTTATGACTCTTCTTCCATGGGGTGTACTTTTCGAAAGTTACCCAACTCGGTAAGGGGACCTTTCACCCTCCTTTTTTTTAAAATACTTCTTTTGTTATGTCTTTTAATTCACATACTATTATGTTAGGATATGTTCTTATATATCCTTATTTATGTAAATTTTATGTCCAAGTGATGAGATCCCCTTTATCTCTCTCATCAACCCTTTTTGTAAAATTTTATGTGACGTCGTTAGGCTGTCAAATTTTACCAGGGGAACTTCTTAACCCAATTTCGATTTCTTTGGGTTCAACATTTAGTTATTGAATATGTCATCCTTTGAATATGTGTGAATGACCTTTGATTGTTTTACACTTAATATACACTTATATTGTTTGTATTTATATTTTTCACACATAATTATGAGATTTATTTATCCTTAATTTAAGGATACTTTCTTTATAATGGATTTCATCTCATTTTACATTTATTTTGAGACTTCATTGTTGTTATGCACCAATTCACTCTTATATGGTGTGTATACTGTGCTTTGACATATTATATCGTGAATCCCTTTATTCTCATGATATTATAATGTTCGGATTAAATTTTATTCCGCAATTATTTGTATTCAAGAGTCTCTCATTTTGTTAAAAACTCTTTAACAAAAATATCGTTTTAGATGTTTTAAAGATTTATTATTCTAAATATTTATCTTTAATGTACATGTTTTCAAAATGGTTTTCAGTACTTATTTATATGGATATTAATTTTTTAAAATTATAATTCAAATAAAATCTTCAAAGTGGTATGGGACACTTTGATTCAAAAATATCTTTTAAATGATTTTTGTAAATGGATTGATTAATTCAATATAATGGAATTACTTATTTTGATTGAAAATGAAATGTTGTTATTTAAATGTTTATATTTTCAATATTTTATGTGTAATGATGGTACTTAGACATTTTACGGGTGGTTATGTGATAAACTATATGACGGGTGGTGCCGTGAATACCAAGATGGGTGGTTACGTTATAACCTCCAATGCATTGGGTATGGAAGTTGGCCGTATGGATATTCCATTAAGTATGTGTGGATGTTGGTCGTATGGCTATTCCATTAAGTGATATGTGTGGAAGTCGTCCGTATGGTTATTCCACTTAAGTATCTTTATATCCCAACTTAACTTTATATGTGATTTGTTATTTACATGGATTTTATGGTAATATTTTGGTTACCAAAGGGTAAGTAATGATATTTTTTTCAGTGAAGAGTTTTTTATTACTTCATAAAGGTGAAGGTATTACTTTGATAAAGTATACATAGTTTACTTGATGTTTGAAAAACTAACAGTTTTCATTCTTTTTGTATCCCTTACTGAGCTTTTTATGCTCACCCCAAGTTTTTTTGAAATGTTTTTCACAGGACTTAATGTGGAATAGGGTAAAGGATGGGATCAAGGGAAATTCATGCTATCTAAAACATGGAACTAGACATGTTTCTTTTTAAGAGTTTTTATTTTATGGAAATTTAGCAGAAGTGACTACATTGTAATCTTTTGAGATGTAATAGTTATGTCCTAATTCTCTAAAACTCTAAACCTGAAAAGATCCTCAATGTGTAATCTTGTAATAACTCAAGATTAAGTAAGGTTTAAGGCTGGGGCCTTATAGTTGGTATCAAAGGTCAGTTTAGATAACTTTAGAGGTTAGGGAATTCTCTAACCATAAGTGACATTACCATAATGGTTAGGATTTCAGAAAGAGTCTTAGTTTTAGATAATGTGAATGAGTAAGAATATCTTAGTCTTTACCTTCCTCATTAGTACATGATGGTTTTGTTGATATACTCACACTGACATTTCTTTTTTTAGTGAATGGATGGATCTAACAGGCACCAAAGACACAACAGGTTTGAAGGAAACTATGGTGGTTCTCTGATTAAGATACTAGATAAAATGGGGGATTCAATGAGGAAACTTGTGGTTGTTCTAAACCAACTATCAAGGAGTCATGATCAAACACTTGAACCTTGGTATGATATGTAATGCATCATGTACAATATGACCAATCGATGTAGAAGTTCAGGAAATAATTATAAAGGTAACCATTAGAGTTTATATGGTCCTTACTTTTGAGGTAATTATGGGTTATTATATGTTATGATGGAAAATTAAAGGCATGAGATAAACTTGAGGTTAAAATATGTTATGATTATTTTTGGAGATTTTATCTCGTTTTGGGGAATGTTTTAAGAATTATGTAGTTTTGGAAAAAGGACAACACGCAGACCGTGTGACAACCCACCGTGTCGGACAAAGCTGCGGTAATCGAACCCACAACCAAGGTGCGACTGGTATTTATCGCCTACCACTAGACTACGTGAAGTCCCTGGTTAGTTTGACGGATTCTTTTTAGTTAGATAATTTTATTAATTATGAGAAAGTTGATTTTGGGTTATTTATGGAAATTTATTAACCTATCATGGAAGATATGTTATTTGGTTACTTACTTTTCAATACGAGACATTAATAGAAACTGATGTTGTTTGGAGATAAATGTTACGATTTAACTTGAGAGACTATGTGACTAAATCTTTCAAATATTTGGGTTTCAATCCTAGTTTTGTTTACTTTGAAGAATTTTATGGACAAATTGTTTATCGAATGGTCCTCGTTAAACTTTGGGTTTTGTTGGACAAATTTTGGAGATTAAGAATAGATTTTCTTTTTATAAAGTGTTATCCTTTTTCTGAAATATCTGATCTTGTACTAACATTTTTGGTTTTGGTTTTGGTTAAAGTCTAATGACATGGGAAGTATATAGTTCTCTTTTTTGGATTAGGTGATTCTCTAGAAAATTATTATAGTACTCTTAATGCAAACAAGTCTTCCTAAATACTCGTCTTTTGGAGAAAATATGAGTTTGATTAAGGAATCTAGTAAAAGTTGAAAGTCTACATGACAATTAAGTATGTTTAATTATGATTTAGTTAAGCTCAAAAATAAATTCCTCAATGAAAAGTAACTTAAAACAAAAATGTTGTCTGTTAACTTTTCCTACTGGGGAATCGAATACCGTTTAACCCATCACAAGTTTTTGATTTTCTTATGGTTAACTTTCTCCTAGACATGTTTACTATCACTCTCCATCAGAACATGACCCTTTGTTTTTTCCTCCATGTCCATATTTTCATACTTGGAATCCTATTATGGGTTAACTCGGGTGACCTTTGTACTTATCTTTCTTTATTTTAAAGTGACTATTTTACTGACTCTTGTTCTGATGTGGGATTTTCAATGAAGTTTCCAAGCCCAATTTTAAAATTCTGAGGACGCAATTCCCAAAAGGAGGGAAGGATGTAACGCCCCAGGTAAATAAAGAGTATGACATTTTCACATTTATCCATATTTTTGAATAAAATATTAATATAACTTTAAAGGGGACGCTATGCTCGATGGCATACCCAACACGCAACAACGAGTTTCTTGGGAATCTTACGTTGCACTCTAATAATAAAATAATATTATTTTAAATGGTAGTTAATGCCTAGCTGTTGTGATGGTGGGAATGAATAGAACTAACTAAAAAATGATTATATATGTTTGTCAAATATTTTTACTTTTTACAATAAATGTTAGAGGATTAAAAATGCGAATGAATCTATTTTTAAGCGTAAACAATCTAATATTCTTTGAAAGGTCGATTAACTGCCTTTTAATGGTGAACCTCTTTTAAATCCTCTTTTTGATAATTTTATGTGTTATATTTTAGAAAATAAAATTCTTCTTTAGAATCGGGACATCAATATTTACTTTGTGTAAATTTTTGGAATTTTTCCCAAAAAGTTCAATTTTTAATGAATAGTGAAAAATGTTGTATTTTAATTCAAAACCACTTTTTAATCTAATTTATTTATATGATTATATTATCTTTTGAATTGGTTTTAAAGTGAAATTAGAATATATTTTTACCATTTAAACCAATAGTGGTCGTTGGAATTAATTTAACTTTGAAATTTGACTTAAACTAGTGTCAATCTTTTGATATATATTGTCTCATAAAAACACGCTATTTGTTCTGAAAGCGGAAATAAATTATTAAATTAATTAATGTAACTTATATGTTATGAATTTTTTAAAATATGCATAATTTTTGAATTCGTAATATCAAATATATCTTAGGGTGATTTTTTTGTAATTTTCTTAAAAACTTCAATTTTTGATGAATAGTGACCCCACTAAGTAGTACTTATAAAAACTGATTTTCCATTTAAATGAAATTTTTCCACCTTTGTGTTTTGAATTTCAAAAATCCGATATACATGGTTGTTTTTAAGAAGTAAAATGTGGTTCAATGGGATTAAAATAATTTTTTGGTGAATAGTAACTTATTATGTTTTTAATCGCGATTAGAGGTAATTAGTGTTGTTTAAGGTAAAAATAATGTTTTAATAATATGAAATGACCTAGACACATGTCCTACCCTCCTTTGAAGAGTCATGGCCGACCAATAAAATCCATGGGTCAACTTGGGGACCCCATAGAGCCACTTTGTTTGGAAAATGACATAAATACCTTTTTATTTAATTTTAAAATTAAAATGTCACAAACATGAGTTTTTTAACTAAAACAATTTTTACATGGGTTATTACAAGTCATATTTTTGACTATAAATAGTAATTGGAAATCTAAAAATATTTCCTACATCATAGTATTTTTTTATAATTTTTAGACATTAAATAAATAAAATTATTTATGACATCATGATGATGTAGCGATGACCTCATTATTTAACGATTTAAATAAAATGGAAAGATAATGTAAAATATAAGACCTACACATATCTAAAACCTATTGGATCGGTGGATTTAGAACCCTTATCACCTTATCCTCTAAACTCATCAATGTGGGACCATTAAAATCCGAAACTCATTCTAAAATAAAGTAACATTTCTTTACTTTCCAAAAGTGCCCCTCCTATCCTCTTATAAAAGGCCCCCACCTCTACCTCCTTACCCACACTTCCAAAGCCTTTGGCTCATACAACCCCTGCCCATTGTGTCTCTACAAATCCCTCTATAACTATTTGATGCCTCACATTGGGAAAAAGTCTTCCCAAGGAAGCCTTTGAGCTCAAATCAAAGGGAGTTACCCGATTTTAAGGTAATGTCTTCACTTGAGTCCTTTTGTTTTATTTTTCTTCTCCAACCCCCTAAACTCTTTTTATTCATTTATTTTGTAACAAAACAAGTATATTCTGTATACTAGGATGTTGTTATAAGAAGTATTCGAGCTACACTTACACACACCTACATCTAATGGTTAAAGAACATACTGTTTCCGTGGATGGCGAATTTCTGCCTCACGAAACGATGATTGTTCAACACTCATATAACACCTTCAAAGGTGGCCATTAAGATGTCACTATATTTATATATGATATATTATATGTTTATGTTTTACTTAAGCTTCTGTATTTTTCATTTTTTGAATACCTTTATGGTTTCCATTGTGGGTAAAAACACGATAATTTCATTTTAGGAAGTGTGGACTACCGCCCCCTCAAAGTGATTTGATTCGTTAATTCCATATGTGGGATGTATAAAGGATGGATTTAAAGTTATTATATATTATTTATGTTACATATAAATGATGAATATAATTCTGTAATTAAAATATACATACCTCTCATTTAGTTTTAATTCCATTAATATGACATAGAAAAGAAAGTAGCGTTCATGCGTACGTACGGCTTACCGTCTCCATGAACGGTGCATTTCATTTATTACCTATAAATGATTATGTAATATTATAAATACATTTATATTATGGATATATATGATATATATGATATCCAAATCATGAATATCATTCTGGATATAATGAACCTTTGACCACATGAACAACATGTAATTGTAAGAAGTCCACTTTTGACTTAAGAACCAAATATCGACAAAACAAACATTATTAACTTAAATGATTACATAATGTTTATAACATGGAAATAAGTGATATAAAAGGAATAATGAACTTTAAAAAGTTACTTAAGAAAGTAGAAATTAACTCAAGTTTATTATTCAGGACGTTAAAGAACAATCGAGTCAAGTCGGACCCGAGGTAAGGGATCCTACTCCTCTCTTTCTTTTTAAGTACACTCTTTATTGTCATTCCTTTTAAGCTCATATTTCTTGTGATTGGGATGTTCTTTTATATTAATATTACTATAATTTCTATGTTCATATGATGAGATACCCTATTCTATCTCATCAATCCATTTTGGATGTTTTGAGGGGCGTTGTTAGGCTGCCGAATTTTCGTAAGGGATCCAACCTCTCTCTTTATTTTTAAGTACTCTCTTTTATGTCATTTCCTTTAAGCCCATATTTCATATGTTTGGGGATGTTATTTTATATTCCTCATACTTTAATTTTTATGTTCATATTATGGGAGACCCAATTGATCTCATAAATCCATTTTTGGAAGTTTTATGTGGCGTCGTTAGGCTGCCGAGTTTTCATAAGGTATTTTTCATCTCACTTTTATTCTCGTGACATTGATGCTAAGTTTGCCACTATTTCCTTTGATTGGGGTATGTACTTCCCATTATTATACCCTTTTTATAGTATAATTTCATTTATTGGTATTTACATCTTCATTGTATGACCCTTCTTCCATGGGGTGTACTTTTCGAAAGTTACCCAACTCGGTAAGGGGACCTTTCACCCTCCTTTTTTTTTAAAGATTTCTTTTGTTATGTCTTTTAATTCACATACTATTATGTTGGGATATGTTCCTCTATATCCTTATTTATGAAAATTTTATGTCCTAGTGATGAGATCCCTATTATCTCTCTTATTGATCCTTTTTGTAAAATTTTACGTGACGTCGTTAGGCTGTCGAATTTTACCAAGGGAACTTCTTAACCCAATTTCGATTTCTTTGGGTTCAACATGTAGTTATTGAATATGTCATCCTTTGAATATGTTTGAATGACCTTTGATTGTTTTACACTTAATATCCACTTATATTGGGTGTATTTATATTTGTCACACATAATTATGAGATTGATTTATCCTTAATTTAATGATACCTTCTTTATAATGGATTTCATCTCATTTTACATTTCTTTTGAGACTTCATTGTTGTTATGAACCAATTAACTCTTATATGGTGTGTATACTGTCCTTTGACATATTATATCGTGAATCCCTTTATTCTCATGATATTATAAAGTTCGTATTAAATGTTATTCCGCAATTATTTTTATTCAAGAGTCTCTCATTTTGTTAAAAACTCTTTAACAAAAATATCGTTTTAAATGTTTTAAAGATTTATTATTCTATGTCTTTATATATAATGTACATGTTTTCAAAATGGTTTTCAGTATTTATTTATATTTACATTAATGTTTTAACATTATAATTCCAATAAAAGCTTCAAAGTGGTATGGGACACTTTGATTCAAAAATATCTTTTAAATGATTTTTGAAAATGGATTGATTAATTCAATATCATGGAATTAATCATTTTGATTGAAAATGAAATGTTTTCATTGAAATGTTTATATTTTCAATATTTTATGTGTAATGATGGTACTTGGACATTTTACGGGTGGTTACGTGATAAACCATATGACGGGTGGTGTCGTGAATACCAGGACGGGTGGTTACGTTATAACCTCCAATGCATTGGGTATGGAAGTCGGCCGTATGGATATTCCATTAAGTATGTGTGGAATTTGGACGTATGGATATTCCATTAAGTGATATTTGTGGAAGTTGACCGTATGGTTATTCCACTTAAGTATGTTTATGTCCCAAGTTACCTTTATATGTGATTTGTTCTTTACATGGGTTTTATGGTAATATTTTGGTTACAAAAGGGTAAGTAGTGATATTTTTTTTTCAGTAAAGAGTTTTTTATTACTTCATAAAGTTGAAGGTATTACTTTGATAAAGTATACATGGTTTACTTGATGTTTGAAAAACTAACAGTTTTCATTCTTTGTGCATCCCTTACTGATCTTTTTATGCTCACCCTAAGTTTTTTTGAAATGTTTTTCACAGGACTTAATGTGGAATAGGGTCAAGGATGGGATCAAGGGAAAGTCATGCTATCTAAAACAAGGAACTAGACAAGTTTCTTTTTAAGAGTTTTTATTTTATGTAAATTTAGTAGAAGTGACTACATTGTAATCTTATGATATGTAATAGTTATGTCCTAATTCTCTAAAACTCTAAACCTGAACAGATCCTCAATGTGTAATCTTGTAATAACTCAAGATTAAGTAACGTTTAAGGCTGGGGCCTTATATTCAAGCCATTTGGCTCAGCCAACCTCTACCCTAATACTCTCCAAAATTCCCTATATTACTCCTAGAAGCCTCAATTTGGGCAGAAGTCTTCCCAAGGAAGCCTTTGTCTCAAATCAAAAAGAGTTACCCGGTTTAAAGGTAATGTCTTCACTTGTGTTCTTTTGTTTTATTTTGCTTCTCCAACCCCTTAAAATATTTTTATTCCTTTATTTTGTAACAAATCCAGTATCTTAAATATGATAGGATGTTATTATGATAAGTATTTTATTTAAACTTACACACACCTTCGTCTAATGGTTAAAGAACATATTTTTTCTGTGGGTGGTGAATTACTACCTCACGAAACTATGATTGTTCAATATTCTTTTAACACCTCTGATGGTGGCCATTAAGATGTCACTATATTTATATATGATATATATTATGTTTATGTTTTCCTTATGCTTCTTTATTTTTCAATTATGGAATACCTTTATGATTTCCATTATGGGTAACCGCGATAATTTCATTTTAGGAAATGCGAACTACCGCCCCCTCAAACTGGTTTGAAATCATTAATGCCATATGTGGGGCGTATAAAGGATGGATTTAATGATATTATATATGACATTATACTGGAACTATAATATAAATTTATATAATTATGATTTCTTTCCATTAAATATGAAATATAAATGAAAGTATTGTTCATGCGTACGTACGGATTACCGTCTCCAAGAAAGGTGCATTTCATTTCTTACCTCTAAATGTTATGTAATATTATAAATGCATATATATACGGGATATATATGATATATATGATATCTACATCATGAATATAATTCTGGATATAATTTATATTTTACCACATGAAGAACTTGAAATTATAAGATGTTTATTTTTGACTCAAGTACCAAAGATCGACAAAATGACCGTTGTTAACTTAAATAATTACATAATGTTCATAAAATGGTAATAAGTAATAAAAAAGGAATAATGAACTTGAAAAGGGTTCTTAATCAAGTATAAATTAACTCTATTTTATTATTCAGGAGGTTAAATAATTATTGAGTCAAGTCAGACACGAGGTAAGGGACTTCATCTCAATCTTCTTTCATTGAGGCATATTTTGTTTCATACACAACTTTCTTTTATACAGTGTATAAAACCCTTTTATTTTTATGTTTATTAAAAAGAAATGTTTTTTATACGAATCGTTTTACTAAATGACAAAAGGGAATGTTTTTTTTTGTCGGACGTATGCGGTGACAACGACTTCTCCGCCATAGTGACCATTATTTGAGTTTCGGCTTCCTCTACAAGACATAACTTTTTTTTAAAATGAAAAATAAATACCATGTTTTACTTTTCTTTTATTTTGGTATTGAAAAGGGTTTTTATAATTTTTTTTATTTTATCAACGAGTTGTATTGATATCTTTTGATTGAAATGTGGAAATGTTATGTATCTTTTATGCATGTTTTATGTGATACAATTATGTTATGGTTTATGATATGTTTAAACCTTTTAATATAAGGAATGAATTGGACTAAATAAGTGACGGGTGGAGCCCGCTATAGCTCCATGATGCATCGGTAGGTCTCATGATACAAACTAGTGTGTTGGCATGAGGCCTTTAGAAAATATTATTTGTAGTCTTGGAAGGAGGCCTTGGCTACGTGGTTATGATAGTCTGGAATTATGCATTCCATCATTATGAAAGTGGTTATTGATATTGCATGTGATTATTCGACTAGTAGAATATCCATGTGAGTAAGTAAATGGAATTATTTTATATTACTTTTTCTATATTATGCTGAAGTTCAAGTTTAAAAAGCTTTTGTTTTAGTTATACATTTCCTTAAATGTTTAGGTTTATTTATGAAAGTTTCCGCTATATTTTTATCCTTACAGATCATCTAAGCTCACCCCTTTCAATGTTTTATTTTTCCTAGGATGTGAAGAAGTATTTTATGAATGACCTACATGGATAGTATAAGGGGATATGAAGACAAGATGTTGTTGTAGGTTTTTTTACTTTATGATGTAATGTAAGACTTATGAATGTATCTAGTGTTCCAAGGCTACTAAACTAATCGGTCTTCCGAGACTTGATCTTTTGTGATCATGCCAATGTTACATAATAATGCACCAAATCTGGGTAACTGGGGTCGGGGTGTTACAGGACCCCTATATTTCAAATATAGAATCCATTTTTAAAATTTTAATCAAAGAAGATTTAGAATATAATTTAGAATTAATCTGGAAAAATGCAACAAAAAATTGATTTTTAGAAAAATTCCATTAAAAATATAAAATGTTTCTATAATAAATTGAATTGTAAAATCCATTTCGTAAACTATAATTGAGTTATTTTAAATCAGAATAACTAATAACATTTTATTACTAAACAAATTATAATTTCACATTATAAATACCATAAAAGAAAAATACAGTTTAAAATAAATATTTATATTTTTTCATTATTCATTAAAAAATCAATGTTTATAACTATTATTATTAATTAATATTAAGAAAATATTTTCATGATGAATTAAAAAATGTAATTAATTTTTTATTATAAATTTACTAAAATTTTATAAAATAATTATAACAAAAACCACATTTAGAGAAAGTTTTTTTTTGATGAATTAAAGGACTTTACTAAAAGTTTTTTCATTATTTTATATGTATTTTTTCAAATATTTATATTGAGTTGCAACATTATATTTGTTTCATAAATGATTTAATACTTTTCATACCCACCACTATAATACCTAGAAAATAACAAACACATAATACTTTAATAATATTACATGGATCATTTACACTCACTCTTATGTGCAACGTAAGATATCAAAGAAATAAAATTATTTAAAGAGAAATATTTCATAAAAATATCTTTTTGTTACATTCTACCACCACATAAAATGAATTTTAGACTTAAAATGTCTCACTTAGATACAGTTGTAAGAATAACTTTACCTCATTAAATCCTCAGGTTCTAACATAGCTTCCTAAAATTGGTGTTTTCACCATAAAAATTGACCAAACGAGTGGTATAGTTTCTTATAACTATATCTATATGATCTAGAATATCTAACTATTGTTCTTTATAAAAAGGATCATTACCTAGTGGTATAACCTATGTTTTTAGTGAGGTGTTCAACTACAAACCATAATTACCTCAACATCAAAGATACAATAAACTTTAATAGTTACCAATACCTTTATTCATATGTCGACAAGGTGTAGAGGAATTCCTCCTTAAATAATTTTTTTACTAAAACATTTAAAAAAATTAAGGGTTATATATCTATAAATCTTAAAATATCTATAATATTTATATACTCCCTTCACAAAAAATATCAAAATTACTGTTAATAAATTTGATATTTTGATCAACCTTGAACTTATAAACCCATGATGGTATCAATAAATCTTTAGTTAATGGAGACATATATATATCTAGAAGTTAATTCACCCTTTATTCCTTCTTATCATATACAAAAACATTTAAATTGGATACTTGAGTTCATCATTTTACTAATATAATATAAAATGTGGATTCCTTATTCTAGAATCCATGTCGAGGGATATAATCACATGAAATCCCACTAAATGATGAACAATAAGATTGTAATGGGAATAATTCATAAAAAAATAAACATGAAACTATAAACTAACAGGGTGAGTATATTTTTACCATAATTATCATGATTAACTTGATCCATTTTAATTTTACAAGCATTCAGTTTTTACTTTTTCTTTATATGTTTATATGTATTATCATCCACATTAACACTAATATTGGGGAAATGATTTTCAGAGTTCCCAAACTACTTTCACATGAAACATTGGAGTGTGGGTGGTTCATTAGTTAGTGTAATCTTCTCCTCCATTTAATTAATGGTTGCATTAATCTCATTTCAATATTTTTGGGATTTATAACCCAACTTTACACATTTATATCACCTCTTAGTTCTATAAAATCAATTCCCTTGATGCTTCTTCCAACATATCTAGCATTTATAGGGATGGAATTTTTTCCACCATTTGAGTTTTAATGAGACTCAATCATCCTTTTCTTATCATAACCATATGAATGGTGGGAATATCTAAATTTATATTTCTACCTTCTTTTCACATTGAATTAATTCATCGTATCTACTAAAGTCACTTATAGACAAGGCCTTTCAAAACTTAATTTTAGTCCACCAAATAAAGGATCAATTTTTCTATCATGGATGATAACTAAACAACAAAATCCCTCCCATGTCTTGTAAAGTTAGCTTCATATATACCAATAGATTCATTATTCTTTTTCTTAAGCTCATGGAATTCATTCTCTATATTTGTTCATAGAATACGACATCAGTACTTATTGATAAATATACCCATAAAAACATCACATTCCATATATTCAATTTATTCTTGTTCCATTATGTTCTTAATAGAAGTCCACTGATGATCTTATTCTCCTTCCTAATGAAATATATCTAGGAGAACTATTTCACATTCTGAGAATTGAAGAACTAAAAATATCATCCCAATGGTGTCGATCCATCACTCAACCACTATAGGATTTGAAGATCCACTAAAATAAGGTCTATGTTTCCTCATAAAATATTAAGCAGTATGTAGTTCCCTAATTTGATCATTTGGAAACTCAACATGGTTTATATCCTAGGAAATTTGAGTGAGTATAGAAGAAATATCTTGCATTCCAAATTCCATAATGTGTGGTTTCTCAGAAGTACAATCATTTCATTTTCTATCCCACCCAGTATTAACGAAGATCCTTCAGGTTCAAACCATTGAATAAAACCAAAAATCATAGAATTTGAAAAAATAGTCATACTGGAAACCACATATTCCTAAAAAAACATTTTTTAGATGTCTAAATCATGACACATTCTTTTCTGACTATGAAACCTTATTCATAACCTAGTTTATTCATGGTCATTATTTAAACCCTTCATGGTGGTTTTTAATGATTTTGTGATTTAACAAAGCATATCTCTAGGTAGTGCCAAACTAGGTGTTTATCAAGGACTATAGTCTTTCACTAGGTGATGATTAATTAAAACTTAATGCACACTTTTTGGGGGGGTTTACCCTATTTAACTTTGTACCAATGAAAAATCCACATGTATTTCCCATATAGGGATGTAATTTTTTGGAAACCACTTTCTCTATCCATCACCAAAATTAAAGGATGTTTTCCAATACAAAGAATTATCCTTATACTTATACTTATATATACCCATAGACACATCCCCAGATGTATCCCTAAAAAATACTTATGTATATCCCTTGGTGACTCACTAATGTTTCTATAATAATAATATATAAATACTAACTAAACCTCAATCATATACCAACTATAATAACATAGTCCTTTCATAAATAAATAACACATATTTTCAAATAAATATTCTAAAAATTTCATAAAAAATGCATGAGGACTATAATATTTCTGTGTATTTGGAGACTATAAAATCAATATCCATATTTTGTGAAAGATATTTAATGTCTCTCAAAAAGATACCCCGACATGGTACTCCTCTTAGACATAACCAACCTAAACCTTTCTTAATATCCTTGGGAATGAAACATAATAAAGAATGAGCTTAGATACTAAATATGGTTAAACATAAGAGATATCAATCTATGATCGTATGAAAGAATAATATAAGAATAAGTTTATTTGATCATGAACATTACATGAAAAGTTGAAACCCAACCAATCATGGATCATAAACATGAATCATGAAATAAAACAATATCATTTCAGAAAACATGGTCTATAAGAGTCAGAAATAGTAACAAATCAATCACCATCCATATGATCATGTCATGAAAGTGTGGAACCATCATAAATATTGAAAACCATTTCATATTTCAAGTTTAAAAACAATGGACATAAACATAATATATCACAATATATCACCTATATCCTTGTGTGGATCAAGATGCCCTTATTTCCCATAGTATATCAGAATACACCTGTTTCCCATAGTAGACCAGGATACACATGTTTCCAACAAAAAATAAAGACAAACATATTTAATATAGTGGATTAATCCCATCAACTTGTTTACCATTATTATCTTATGAGATATTAATCTTTACATAATCATTGGTGGGAGATATAGGTCCCAACTATTACATAATGAATACTATACATATGAGTCCATAAGAACTTAAATCATAACTGAACCTATGAAAGGAAATGGGTTTCATAAACATCATGAAATTATATATTTTGGCGAAACAGAGGAAGTAAAAGGAATATATCCTTGGATCATATCCCTAAAAAATAATAAGTAACATAAAATAATTTTTTGGTTGATGTAAAATGATTTTTAATTATCACTTGAAATAATTCTTGTGTAAAATATCATTTCTATTTTGAAATCATTTTTTATACCACACAATTATAAATGAAGACATTATCATTGAAGAGAACCTTGATAGATTATATAGGAACCTTCTAAGTATTATGGTGTCCTGATGGATAGGATTTATGCTTATAATTTATTAGTGAAAAAAACATTCCTTCCATATTTTTATCAAAATAGTCACAAAAAAACATCATTTAGAAAAAGAAAAAATTATATTCATAATATTTTTTAAAAAGTAAACCCTGCATAAAAATTATTTTAAAAAATTATAGAATAATATTAAAAAACATTTTGAAATAATTTTTATAAAACATGGTCATGGAAGATAAATATTTTTCATAGAAACATAAACATTAACAATCCTAAATAATTATGAGATTGTTAAATAAAACACTACCACTTTGGTAAATTTTGAATCATAAGTCTAATGAAATAAATAAATTCAGATATATATATATATATATATCCAATAATTTTAATAATAAGAATCATAATATACATTCATGGTTAGTATATACATCACACAAAAGAAACAAGTAGAGTATAAGGCATGGGTCCCGTAGAAAAAAAACTGGGATGAAAATACCCTACCTCAAGTCTCGCTTTTACTTTTTCATGATCAAAAATCATATATAACAAATAATTATTTATAATAAATATATTTCATAACAATATATCTATCATAAAATATATTTTTTATTTATAACATCTTATCACCCATTTATTAATAACTTTTTATTAAAATCATTATACTAGGTGATAATTGCTTTATGTTACAAGCATGTTTCTATTTATTTTTCCTGATCCTTATACATTGAAAATAGTACCATCATTTCATGAATTAAAATAATAGAATAAAGATCATATATATTCATTATATTCATATTTATAATCATTTATAAAAAGTAAATATAGAAAAATTAATTACACTATTTATGGAGACGGTAGGTTGTGCGTATGCAAGAATGATGTTTCCACATTTCATCTAATGGAATGAAAAAAGGGTAAATAACAAAACACCTTTAAAGAATAATTAATTTGTTACATAAATAATATATATTCCTCAAACTAATCATTAGTACTATCAATTTGAAATATAAATTTAAAATAAATCATATCGCATCACAGAGATGGTAGTCTATATATACACATGATCGATGTTATTAATTCCAAACATATTTTATTATAAGAATGTATACATGATATTACCATTATAGATGTACAGATATGTCATTAATATCATATATAAAAATTAAACACATCATAATACCCATCTATAAAATATGGTGGTGAAAAATGAAATGTATCGCAACGTAGAGACGATAAGTCGTACATATGCATAAGTGATAGGTTAACTTATTATTTCAGGGGAAAGAAAATGTATAATGGTGTTTTGATAATCATAATAAATTTTAATAAAATGGATAATAATGAATTTATTATTTTATTATGAATATTATATATTTAGAGGAGTTAATTAAGAGTATAAAAAGAAAGTGATTGGTTAGAAAAATTACCTCTTCTTCAAAATGAATCATTTAGATTTCCCCTAATGGGAACTAGGGTTGGTCTTTTGAGAATAAAAGAACCTATATAATGTGTTTGGGGAATTGGAGAAAATAATTTTTTATATTATAGTTGATATATATGGCTCAATGTTATGTAATTATGTGAATTAGGGTGTTCTCTTTTATAATTGAGGTGTGGGGCACTTTTGGAATTTCTCAAAAATATTAAAATATAATAAGACTATTCTAGAGAAAAATACTTCCAAATGGACTATTAAATAACATGGGGTGAAATTAGTTAACATATATTATTTCCTTTGTTCTTATTTTATGATTTTTTTTATTTTTTTGATAATATAATAAAATATTAATCCCATAAAATATCATTTTTTAAACTTTTGATACAATACATTTCTTTGACTTTTAAAACATCAAGAAAAAAGTAAAATTTCAAAAAAAAATCATTATATAATTAAATTTTCATGGGAATCTAGAGATATTGTGTATCACATTAAATATTTTATATTATTTTACTTCTAATATTTTTAATTTCATTTATTTTCTTATTCGATTAATTAAATAATACTTGAATATGTGTTGTGAAAGTATTTAGGATACTTATTTCTTTAATAAAAATTATAAATAAACTAACACAATGAAAAAAAATATTTCATATTTTCATGTTCTATTTATAGTCAAATATATCCTCTATCTGACTAAATATTAATAATATTACACTTATTAAAAATAAAAGTGTGACTTGTTTGACTTTTCATGAAATAAAATATTATAAATGACATGATCTTATCTAAGTGGATCTAAAATTTCATAAATTTAAAATTTATATTACTATAGTCGAGATATAATCATAAATAATATTTACGTAATTGTTTGGGTCATTTAATAGTTATTTTTATTTTATTTTTAACCATTAATTACTTGATTTAATGTAACACCCCAAGCTTCCACGGTACGTTTCCCTTCGAATAATGCGATAGCGTGTGTTGTACGCAACCTCGAGTTCTAACACACACCACAACTAATTAAACTAGCCGTTGTGAATAGTAATACCTACTTTTTGAAATCATATATATTTTATATTTCAAAATGGACTTCATTTTTGGATTCGGAATATTGAAATTAGCCTAGGGTGAAATTTTGGTACTTTTCGGATAACTTTTATATTTTGATGAATAGTGAAAATTACTAAATTTTAATTAAAATAAACTTTTTTAATCAAAATAATTGATATTGATAAATTATGAATTTGAGTGGTTTTAATGTATATTTAGAATATATTTTTACCATTTAATTTAATGTTTGTCATTGGACATAATTTCACAATTAAACCAGACATAAACAAGTGTCAATCTTTTGATAGTTATTATCTCTTAAAAACACGCTTTTTATTTTAACAACGGGAATTAATTTTAAATTAATTTCTGCCACTTCTGTGTTTTAAATTTGGAAAAATGGATTACATATTTGGAATCAGGATGTCCAAATTATGTAAATAGGTAACTTTTATTTTCACACATTTTGAATAATTACTGCGGCAAATATTTTATTTACCATGGTTAAAGGGTTAATCCGGTAAATAAGGGTTAAAAAATAATATTATAATAATACAAAATTACCCTAAAACATGTTCTAACCTTATTGGTGGACACATAACCGACCATGGGCATCCTTGGGTCGATTTGGGGACCCCTTAGAGCCACTTGTATGTGGTAGGGAAGCATTATATTAATAAAGTTAAAATAAAAATAAAAATGGCATAAGCTTACATCCTTTAGAATAACAATTTTTACATAGGGTTATACATGTTGGATTTTCGATTATAAATATTCATTAGAAATCTAAAAAGATTTCCTACATAATGATATTTTATTTATAATTTTTAGACATCAAATAATTTAAATTATTAATGACACAATAATGATGCAATGTTTACCTCATTAATAAATCATTTAAATAAATAAGATTATAATGATTAAAATATTATCTAAAACCTGTCCAATTATTATTGGTTGATGTTATTTAGAATATGAGTCATCTTATCTTCGACCTCAATTATTTTTGGACCATTATAAACCGAATATAATTATATTATAAAGTAATACTTTCACTCTTTCCTAAAGAGCCCCTCCTCTCCCTTATAAAAGGAGACCACTCCTTCTCATTTCTTCACACCTTCAAAGCCTTTTGGTTCGGCCAAAATCTTCCCAAATACTCTCCCAACTTCCCTCAATACAACCTAGAGGCCTTAGTTTGATCAGAAAGCCAACCTAAGGAGCCCTTTTGATCAAATCAAAAGGAAGAGCCCGAAGAAGAAGTAATGATTTCACCACCCTTTTCCAAGTTCATTTCTTCTTCCACTTCTTCTTCCTTTGTTGTTACCATTATAAAATAATAACTCTAGTATCTCACATATACTGTGATGTTATTATAAATATGGTACAAACATATTCAGTATTCTATCCACCCTTTGAATAACATGTTACCATACGTGCGTACGTACGGCTTACCGTCTCCACGTCGTGGTGTAATTGTTATTCAATGTATTATTTTTTGGATGGGTATAATAATGATGTGAAACTCATGTAAATAATAAATATAACATGTTAATTATTCTGTATATATGATATAACATCCATTTATATATTATTTTAATATCAAAAGAATGATATTGTCGCTCGTGCGTACGTACGGACTACCGTCTCCACGAACGTGATGAGATTCATTCTCCATCGTATCCATTCAAGTATAATTATCATTTGATGATTTAAAAATGATTTTTAAGGAAATGATATCATTCTGGATATGAATAAGATACAACAAACATGGCTTATGTAACAAAACATATAAAAGAAAATGAGTAAGTTCACACCCGAAACAACGATAATACTAAGATATTATTATCAAATTAATATTAAAAGATCATATATGATATCATAATAATGTATATGATTATTTTATAATTTAATAACAATTATTTCACCATTATACAGGAGGTTAACCTACCCCAACCAAGGAAAAGTACAAGGTAAGGGTTATTTCACAATCTCTTCATTATCCGAGGTTGTTTATACATAATAATCTACTGGGATCTCGTTATCATCCACATCCATGTTTCTTCAAAATGTATTTCAAAACATTTTTAATATTTAAAAGAATATGGGTTAAAGTCATTTATACCCTTGTTTGACTTTTTATAAGAGGTTTATAAGGGAATCTTTCCGTCGTTTTCCAAACAAGGTGCTTTTTAACCTTTTCGACAGAATTAAGATAAGAATGTTTTTTTAACTTATACGGCGGGTGCGGTTATTTTCCGCCATTATAAAATCGTCAAAGCTTCCCTTACAAGCTTATAAGAATATTTTCAAAGAAAATGTTTTATTTTATATGGATCTTAAATGATTTCAAATTAAAAGGAGATATTTCTTTAAAAAGAATATTTATTTCATCTATGTCAACATCCTTTGATGAATTTTAAGATTATTTGAAGTTGATTTATTATGATACAAAACTTCTATATTGTATTGAAGGTTTTGTGATATGTTTGACTGTGAATGTGCTATTTTTATACCATTCATAGTTTATGGTGAAAGTATTTACATTTCGTATGCTAGTTTTAATACGAATGTTTATGTTATGTTTAAACCTTTTCATATGGGAATGCATTGGACTTAATATGTGACGGGTGGAGCCCGCTATAGCTCCTCGATGCATTGGTAGGTCTCATGAGACAAACTAGTGTCTTGGCACAAGGCCTTGACAAAATCTTATTTGTAGCCTTGGCACGAGGCCTTGACTATGTGGTTATGATAGTCTGGCATTATGCATTCCATCATTATGAAAGTGGTTATTGATTTTGCATGTGATTATTCGATTAGTAGAATAACCATGTGAATAAGTAAATGGAATTATTTCATTTTATTTATGCCATACTATGTTAAAAGTTCAAGTATGAAAGGCTTTTGTTTTAGTTATACATTGCCTTAAATGTTTATTCTTATTTATGAAAGTTTCCGCTATATTGTTATCCTTACTGGGCATTTGAGCTCACCCCTTTTCTATGTTTTATTTTTCCCAGGAAGTGAAGAAGTAAATTATGAATGACCTGCAGGGATATTATGTGGGTATATGAGTGTGGATTATGGAGACAATATGTTGTTGTAGTAGTTTTTCATTTTATGATGTAATGTAAGACTTATGAATATATCTAGTGTTTCCAAGGCTACTAAACCAATCGGTCTTTCGAGATTTGATCTTTCTTGTGATCATGCCAATGTTATGTAAGTAATGCACTGACTCTGGGTAGCTGGGGTCGGGGCGTTACAGTTGGTATCAGAGGAAGTTTAGTACAAACCTTGGAAGCTAGATTTAGATAAACTCTGATTAGAGCACGTAGACCTAAGATGAACTTTGAGGATTAGTATAGAAGAACTTCCTAGAATTTTGGTATTGTAGAGATTTTGTGAGTTTTCCGAGCAATACATCCCTGTCTGGATACGAGCAGGTAGAGGCGGCTCTGGCACAGATGTACCTAGGGGTAAAACCCGAAAACACCGCTTTGAGCTAGACTCGAAGGGGAACTGGTGCACGACAACGGGCCTTGCTGCACTCTTGGTTACGACACTCTCGGGGGATATGTTTAGGATAACTCTCATTTTCTTTAAAAATCATTATGAAGGGTTTATGAGTATATAATTCCTCAAAGAAAAATTTTTTATGATTATGGATTATATCCATAAATATTTCAATTTATGTTGAGTGTTTTATAAGTATGGGATTATGTATTTTGATTCATAAACTGATCTAGTTTATGCCATTGTTTAGAAATGGCTCCTAGTGGAAGAAATGGAAACTGTATCAATGCACGCACTCTGTGTAGGGATTTCCCTCCTGCTCAAGATAATTATAGTGGGGCTGGTGATGCAACTGGTGCCGATCAGCTAATTGCCATACTGGGACAACTTACTCAGGTTATGAATAATAACCTTACCCGTATGGAGAACCCTGATCCGTAGCATGGAGGATCAATGTTAGATCGATTCATGAGGCAAAAACCACCAACGTTCAATGGTAATACAAATCCCTTAGTAGCTGAGCAATGGATATTTTCCCTAGAGAAAATATTTCAGGCTTCGGGGAGCAGTGAAAGGGAAAAAGTTATCATGGCAGTTTACCGCCTCACTGGAGATGCTGATCAATGGTGGTAATTGATTCAAAATACGAAGGAAGATGATGAAGTATCAAATATAGAATGGAGGGAGTTCAAAGATCTGTTTTTAGAAAAATACTTTCCTCGCGACCATCGAGCAGATATGGAAAGGCAATTTCTGAGTCTAAGACAAAAGGAGGATGAGAATGTCACAAAGTATGAGGCTAACTTTACAAGGTTAGCGAGGTATGCTGGAGATTATATTCGCAACCCAAGAAGTAAGATTGATCGTTTCTTTGATGGGTTAAAACCATTTCTCCGTCGAGCATTAGTCTCACAATCCTTTTCATCGTACGAAGACATTGTCTCATGTGCTATCAAGACCGAAAAGGAATTCTCTAAGTCTTATGACTTTAAAGCAAATCAAGAGAAGAAGAGGCCTGCTGATCAATCTGGGAATGGAAATAAGGGGAAGAAAGGAAAGGTTGAATATCCATCCTGTGGTAAATGTGGGAAGAAACACCCTGGTGCTTTCTTGAAGGGAATGGGAGTCTGTTACAAGTGTGGTGAAAAAGGCCACCAAGCTCGTGATTGCAAAGGAAGAAGGAAGCCACCAACGTTCAGTGCTACAATTGCAGGGAGATGGGACATTATGCAAATGAATTTCCTAAGCGTCAGGAGAACTTTCCTCAGAAAAGGCCAAGGGATCAAGGCCAAGCTTATGCTATCACTACTGCTGAGGTAGATACTCCAAAAGACGTGGTGGCAGGTAATTTAATGGTTTCCTCAAGTTTAGAAAATGCATTATTTGACTCTGGATCGTCGCATTGTTTCATATCTTCCCAGTTTGCTAAGAAAATTAGATATATCCAATTTGATTTAATAAGGGAGTTGTCAGTTAAAACTCCTAAGGGAAGTATCATTGCAACAAAGTTTTGTGAATCAGTCCCCATTAGAGCACATAAATTTTCTTTATCTGCTGATCTCATCGTCATACCTATGATTGAGTTTGATATAATCCTCGGTATGGACTGGCTTTCGGACTATGATGAGAAGATTTATTTTAAGAAGAAAGAGGTTACGATTCTTGATGATAATGATAAGGAACACCTTATTTTTAGAGCAGAATCGTCACCACCTAATTCTTATTTAGATCCACCCCCAGTAGCTCAACTTAATTCAATTATTGGGGAGGAAGAGAATGAAATAACTGTCAGTGAGGAAAGGAATGTTCAAATAGAGGATGTACCTGTTGTGAAAGAATTTGTAGATGTATTTCCGGAAGATTTACCTGGACATCCTCCAGAACGAGAAGTTGAGTTTTCCATTGATTTGATTCCTGGATCAAGGCCTATATCGAAGACCCCTTATAGAATGGCCACTGTATAATTAGTCGAACTAAAGAAACAACTAGAGGAATTGAGTAATAAGGGATTTATTCGCCCTAGTGTTTCTCCATGGGGAGCCCATGTTCTTTTTGTTAAAAAGAAAGATGGATCTATGAGGTTATGTATCGACTACAGGGAGATCAATGCTATAACGATAAAGAACAAGTATCCCCTACCTCGTATTGATGATTTATTTGACCAACTACATGGAGCTCAATACTTTTCAAAGATTGACCTTCGATCTGGATACCATCAGTTGTGTGTAAAGAAGGAATACATTCCGAAGACAGCATTTCGAACTAGGTACGGGCATTACGAGTTTACTGTAATGCCGTTTGGATTGACTAATGCACCATCTGTATTCATGGATCTGATGAATAGAGTTTTCAAGGAGTACCTCGATGAATTTGTGGTGGTATTTGTTGATGATATCTTGGTATACTCCAAAACCTACGAAGATCATGAAAATCACTTGCGCACTATCTTAAAGACTCTGAGGAGGCATGAATTATATGGGAAGTTTAGCAAGTGTGAATTCTGGCTACAGGATATTTCTTTTCTTGGCCATATTTTCTCTAAAGATGGAATCTCTGTTGATCCTTCTAAGACCAAGGAAATCCAAGAATTGCCAGCACCTACGAGTATAATTGAGGTACGTAGTTTTATTGGTTTGGCAGGTTATTATCAACGTTTCGTCCAGAATTTTGCCCGATTGGCTAACCAATTAACGAAGCTCACACGTAAAGGGGTTAAATTTGTTTGGATAAAAGAGTGTGAAGAATGTTTCGAAGAACTGAAGAGAAGATTAGTCAATGCTCCTATATTTACTCTACCATCGGGGAATGATGGGTTCGTTATTTATAGTGATGCATCAAAGAAAGGACTTGGTTGTGTCCTTATGCAGAATGATAGAGTTATTGCCTATGCATCACGACAGTTGAAAATTCATGAACAAAACTATCCTACTCATGATCTTGAGTTAGCAGCTGTGATCTTTGCTTTGAAGATATGGAGACACTACCTCTATGGTGAAAAATGTGAGATTTATACTGATCACAAGAGTTTGAAGTATATTTTCTCACAAAAAGAACTCAACATGAGGCAAAGGAGATGGATTGAATTACTCAAGGATTGTGATTGCACGATACACTACCACCCGGGGAAAGCAAACAAGGTGGAAGATGCTTTGAGCAGAAAAGACCATGGAGTTTTGAACATGATGAGAATTGAAAGGGATCCAATTTTCATGGATCTAGTGAAGATGGACATGGGAATAACCAGGGAAGGTGAAACATCAATGCTTTTTCAAATGGTTGCCAAACCATCTTTACTATAAAGGATTAAGAGTTCTCAGACCGATGATGAAGAATTTCAGAAGAAGATTAAAGCTGTGAATGATGGGAGATTGAGAGACTTTGTGTATGAAGATGGAATTTTGAAATTTGGGAAGAGACTTTGTGTTCCCGATTTACCTGATCTGAAAAGGGAATTGTTGGATGATGCTCATAGTTCCAATTTCTCTATACACCCTGGGAGCACCAAAATGTATAGAGATTTGAAGGAACATTTTTGGTGGGACAGCATGAAGAGGGAGATTGCTGATTTTGTGTTAAGATGTATGGTTTATCAACAAGTGAAAGCTGGAAGGCAACAGCCTGGAGGAGTCATGCAACCTCTTCCCATACCGGAGTGGAAATGGGACAGTATTACGATGGACTTTGTCATGGGGCTACCAAATACTCCTAGAAGGAACGATGCAATATGGGTTATTGTTGATCGTCTTACCATGTCAGCACATTTTCTTGCTATAGGAGAAGATCTACCCCTGGAACGTCTAGAAAGACTATACATTAATGAAGTTGTGAGACTTCATGGAGTACCCCTATCGATTTTTTCTGATCGTGATCCCCGTTTTACTTCAAGATTTTGGAAAAGTCTTCAGAAATCTCTGGATACTGAACTTCATTTGAGCACTGCTTACCACCCTCAGACATATGGACAATCAGAACGGACTATTCAAACCCTAGAAGACATGTTGAGATCTTGCTCACTTGACTTTCAGGGTATGTGGGATCAATATTTACCACTGGTAGAATTTTCCTATAACAATAGCTTCCATTAGAGTATTCAGATGGCACCATATGAAGCGTTATACGGAAAGAGATGTTGTACACCAACCTGTTGGGATGTGGTTGGTGAAAGAAAACTTGTAGGCCCAGAACTGGTGGAGGAAACGGTGGAAAAGGTGAAGGTAATCCAAAATCACATCAAAGCAGCTCAAAGTAGGCAGAAGAGCTATGCCGATAATCGAAGGAAGGATTTGGAATTTCAAGTCGGTGATCATGCTTTCCTGAAGGTATCTCCAGGGAAGGGAGTCATACGTTTTGGTAAGAAAGGTAAATTGAGTCCCAGGTACATCGGACCTTTCGAAATTCTAGAACTAATTGGGGCTGTAGCTTACCGATTGGCAATGCCGCCAAGTCTCTCCAAAGTTCACGATGGGTTCCACATATCTCTGTTGAGAAAATACATGCCTGACCCAACGTATGTACTCACCTATGAGGAATTAGAACTAGAACCCGATCTGTCTTATTGTGAAGAGCCTATCAGGATTCTTGATACAAGAGAACAAGTACTGAGAAACCAGACGACGTGTCTGGTAAATGTTTTGTGGAGAAATCATAAGATGGAAGAGGCAACGTGGGAACCCGAGGAACTTATGATGAAGAACCACCCGAGTCTTTTTATGCAGTAATACCCTAGAAATTGCGAGGACGCAATTATTTAAAGGAGGGGATAATGTAACACCCCAAGCTTCCATGGTACGTTTCCCTTCGAATAATGTGATAGCGTGTGTTGTACGCAACCTCGAGTTCTAACACACACCACAACTAATTAAACTAGCCGTTGTGAATAGTAATACCTACTTTTTGAAATCATATATATTTTATATTTCAAAATGGACTTCATTTTTGGATTCATAATATTGAAATTAGCCTAGGGTGAAATTTTGGTACTTTTCGGATAACTTTTATATTTTGATGAATAGTGAAAATTACTAAATTTTAATTAAAATCAACTTTTTTAATCAAAATAATTAATATTGATAAATTATGAATTTGAGTGGTTTTAAACTATATTTAGAATATATTTTTACCATTTAATTTAATGTTTGTCATTGGACATAATTTTACAATTAAACCAGACATAAACAAGTATCAATCTTTTGATAGTTATTATCTCTTAAAAACACGCTTTTTATTTTGACAAAGGGAATTAATTTTAAATTAATTTCTGCCATTTAAGTGTTTTGAATTTGGAAAAATGGATTACATATTTGGAATCATGATGTCCAAATTATGTAAATAGGTAACTTTTATTTTTACACATTTTGAATAATTACTGCGGTAAATATTTTATTTACCATGGTTAAAGGGTAAATCCGGTAAATAAGGGTTAAAAAATAATATTATAATAATACAAAATTACCCTAAAACGTGTCCTAACCTTATTGGTGGACACATACCCGACCATGGGAATCCTTGGGTCGATTTAGGGACCCCTTAGAGCCACTTGTATGTGGTAGGGACACATTATATTAATAAAGTTAAAATAAAAATAAAAATGGCATAAGCTTACATCTTTTAGAAGAACAATTTTTACATAGGGTTATACATGTTGGATTTTCGATTATAAATATTCATTAGAAAGCTAAAATGATTTCCTAAATAATGATATTTTATTTATAATTTTTAGACATCAAATAATTTAAATTAATAATGACACAATAATGATGCAATGTTTACCTCATTAATAAATCATTTAAATAAATAAGATTATAATGATTACAATATTATCTAAAACCTGTCCAATTCTTATTGGTTGATGTTATTTAGAATATGAGTCATCTTATCTTCGACCTCAATGATTTTTGGACCATTATAAACCGAATATAATTATATTATAAAGTAATACTTTCACTCTTTCCTAAAGAGCCCCTCCTCTCCCTTATAAAAGGAGACCACTCCTTCTCATTTCTTCACACCTTAAAAGCCTTTTGGTTCGGCCAAACTCTGCCCAAATACTCTCCCAACTTCCCTCACTACAACCTAGAGGCCTTAGTTTGATCAGAAAGCCAACCTAAGGAGCCCTTTTGATCAAATCAAAAGTAAGAGCCCGAAGAAGAGGTAATGATTTCACCACCCTTTTCCAAGTTCATTTATTCTTCCACTTCTTCTTCCTTTGTTGTTACCATTCTAAAATAATAACTCCAGTATCTCACATATACTGTGATGTTATTATAAATATGGTACAACCATATTCAGTATTCTATCCACCCTTTTAATAACATGTCACCATACGTGCGTACGTACGGCTTACTGTCTCCACGTCGTGGTGTAATTGTTATTCAATATATTATTATTTGGATGGGTATAATAATGATGTGAAACTCATGTAAATAATAAATATAACATGTTAATTATTCTTTATATATGATATAACATCCATTTATATATTATTTTAATATCAAAAGAATGATATTGTCGCTCGTGCGTACGTACGGACTACCGTCTCCACGAACGCGATGAGATTCATTCTCCATCGTATCCATTAAAGTATATTTATCATTTGATGATTTAAAAATGATGTTTAAGGACTTTATATCATTCTGGATATGAATAAGATACAACAAACATGGCTTATTTAACAAAACATATAAAAGAAAATGAGTAAGTTCACACCCGAAACAACGATAATACTAAGATATTATTATCAAATCAATATTAAAAGATCATATATGATATCATAAAAATGTATATGATTATTTTATATTTTAATAAAAATTATTTCACCATTATACAGGAGGTTAACCTACCCCAACCAAGGAAAAGTACAAGGTAAGGGTTATTTCACAATCTCTTCATTATCTGAGGGTTGTTTATACGTAATAATCTACTGGGATCTCGTTATCATCCACATCCATGTTTCTTCAAAATGTATTTCAAAACATTTTTAATATTTAAAAGAATATGGGTTAAAGTCATTTATACCCTTGTTTGACTTTTTATAAGAGGTTTATAAGGGAATCTTTCTGTCGTTTTCCAAACAAGGTGCTTTTTAACCTTTTCAACAGAATTAAGATAAGAAAGTTTTTTTTACCTTATACGGTGGGTGCGGTTATTTTCCGCCGTTATAAAATCGTCAAAGCTTCCCTTACAAGCTTATAAAAATATTTTCAAAGAAAATGTTTTATTTTATATGGATCTTAAATGATTTCAAATTAAAAGGATATATTTCTTTAAAAAGAATATTGATTTCATCTATGTCAACATCCTTTGATGAATTTTAAGATTATTTGAAGTTGATTTATTATGACACAAAACTTCTATATTGTATTGAAGGTTTTGTGATATGTTTGACTGTGGATGTGCTATTTTTATACCATTCATAGTTTATGGTGAAAGTATTGACATTTCGTATGCTAGTTTTAATACGAATGTTTATGTTATGTTTAAACCTTTTCATATGGGAATGCATTGGACTTAATATGTGACGGGTGGAGCCCGCTATAGCTCCTCGATGCATCGGTAGGTCTCATGAGACAAACTAGTGTCTTGGCACAAGGCCTTGACAAAATCTTATTTGTAGTCTTGGCACGAGGCCTTGACTATGTGGTTATGATAGTCTGGCATTATGCATTCCATCATTATGAAAGTGGTTATTGATTTTGCATGTGATTATTCGATTAGTAGAATAACCATGTGAATAAGTAAATGGAATTATTTCATTTTATTTATGCCATACTATGTTGAAAGGTCAAGTATGAAAGGCTTTTGTTTTAGTTATACATTCCCTTAAATGTTTATTCTTATTTATGAAAGTTTCTGCTATATTGTTATCCTTACTGGGCATTTGAGCTCACCCCTTTTCTATGTTTTATTTTTTCCAGGAAGTGAAGAAGTAAATTATGAATGACCTATAGGGATATTATGTGGGGATATGAGTGTGGATTATGGAGACAATATGTTGTTGTAGTAGTTTTTCATTTTATGATGTAATGTAAGACTTATGAATATATCTAGTGTTTCCAAGGCTACTAAACCAATCAGTCTTTCGAGATTTGATCTTTCTTGTGATCATGACAATGTTATGTAAGTAATGCACCGACTCTGGGTAGCTGGGGTCGGGGCGTTACATTTAACATTAATCATGGTAACAAAATTTATTATGTTTACTATTTATATTTTACAGAAATAAAATATAACTATTTAATAAAATTGGTCTTCCTAACTCAAAATATACAATCCATTTTTCAAAATTAATATTACATAATTTTCAGAATTAAATTTAATATTATACAAGAAAAACACAACATATAACTATTTTTCGAAAAAATTCAATTTTAAAATATATCATGGTTTTATACAAAATTCTAGTATAAAATTCAACTAAAAATCCATAATTGAATTATTATAAATCAAAAAAAATTAATGAAATTTAATACTAAAAGAAATATAATTTTTCTTCATAAATACCTTAAAATAAAAATACACTTTTCAATAAAAAATAGTAAATTTTCATTATTCATTAAAAAAATAATCTATTAAGAAAATTTAAAAATAATATGAAGATAATTTTTAAATTATTAATTAAATAATGAAATTAATTTTTCAAATAAATTTACAATAAAATTCTAAAATTAATTATCATAAATTTTTTTTTTGAAAAAACCTATTTTTTGGAAGAATAAAATGACTTTACTAAAAATTGTGTGATTATTTTATAAGAAGTTTTAATTACATTCATATTGAGTGGTACCATTATATTAATTTCATAAATCATGTACTACTTTTCATATCCTCTAAACCAATGACATGGAAATAAAAATGCATAATATTTTAATTATATTTTGAAGTTCATTTAAACTCTTTGTTGCATACAATGCATTATATCGATGAAATAAATTCATTTAAAGAGAAATAATTCATAAAAATTATGGGTTGTTATAAATGTGTGGTTCTTAAATGATTATTTAAATTCCTTATAAATATATTTTATTTACTCTATCTTATAATTTTTTTGATCACATCATTATAATGATTCTATTCTCCCATGTTAATGAGAATCACATACTCATGTGGTGAGTATCAATGTCATGATTATCATTTTCTATTGGATATATTTATTTGTTATTCTAGTGAGATATATTATAAAATATAAATAAGTTATACATATTTTTTTATGGATATATATTACATGGTGGTGGCATATCATCAGTTCCAAGAATTGTTACCACGTTATTTGGAATTATTTTCTTGGAGATGAGTACCAAGTTTTATGGAAACCTTATCAGGAAAAGATTTCATAGGACATACTAGAATATATCACCCATATCAAATCTAGGTTTAAAATATTAACATGAATTTATTAATAATTACTTCATCCTTGATAATCAAATCATAACTTATTCTGGTTATATCTTATAAGTTCATTTTCAACATAACTAAATAACAACAAAATCAGATAATGTGTTTATCATTACCCTTGTATTTATATGTCAGGACTTTTTTATTCAAGATCATTTCCCTTGTACATCATATGGGATTTTCCATTTGATATTTTATCTTCGGCATGTCTACTTTGAGATTTTTATGAGGGGATGTCTTTTTGATTGACATAATTAATGTATATTTTCTCTTAGTTAAGGAACCTGAATCAATATTTCTTTTAATTCATCAACCACCATCATTTTTTAAAAATAAAGTTCATAAATAATTCCTTGGAAACTAATCATTTTTTCAATAAAAATTGTCTCACATTTAACTATAGATTATAAATTCATCACATCATATTGGCCTTCTTATATGAGGGTTTCCTTGTATATATATTTTTTATTTTTTACCCAGGAAGATTGGTTTCAAGTTTGTTTAAAAAATTGAGGAATATTGTTTTATTTATTTACAATATGATTTGTTTAGCATAAATTATCATGAGCATGACCCACTCTGTAAATAATTATTGAGGTGTTGGTAGATCATGTCATATCATCAAATTTTCCATAATATTTTTTTCATATGGTATTATAGTGAAATGTTTTTAATCTAATGTTTAAATGATGATATTGCACATATATTTAATATATTAGAGATATTATATTTTTTAACATTATATAACATAATTAAATGAATTAAATTTAATCATGTTATTCACAATTTCTTCCATCTATGTTGTGTAAGTCACAAAATTTTGACAATCAACCCATGGATAACTTAAGTAGGACTCTAAAAATAATCTTTTCTATAAGGATTTATTAAATAAAATTTATTATCTAGATTTAATTTGGTATGTTAGAGTAGTTTCCATAAAATTTCACTAAAAGGTTATCGATGTAATAAACATTGTATCATTCTATAGCGATGAGTTACTATAACATAGTTGAGCATAAGTGCTAAACACCTCCACATTCCTTATTTTAGCTCTTTTTTTACATTGTGTTTTTGTACTTTTATTCTTAAATAAATTATCAAATTTTAGTAATGCAATTTATAGACCATGATTTGTTTCTCAAGTATTCATTCACTACTATATAATTATTCTTATATAGTTATAACCTTTATCAATGAAAAAATGTGCTAATAAAAGGGGTAATATTATCATTTTGGGAAAAAATAATTGATAAAGGTTTTCTTTATCAACTGTAAAAAGTTATAATAAAAGGCAACCTTTTTAAATATTTTTTTAGCATTGATAAAATTAACCCATTATATGTTCTTTTAAGAACTGATAAAGGTTTCATTTAACATGGCTTCTATAGTGCTGATAAAAGGTTCCCTATATAAAAAATCATATATTATAAAACAAAATATTTCAATATTTATATTTATTTATATTTATATAAATATAATATATTTTCTTAAATATGATTTATATAATACTGATAATGTATTTACAATTAATTTAAAATATATTTTTGTGAAAAATGGTTTAGAAAATAATAGAAAATTATTATTAATTAATAATATTCTAAATAGTGTTGATTAAAAAAAGTTTTAATAATTTCATGATAGAAAAAATAAAAAACCAATTAATTTATTAAGAGAATCTAAACAAATTATGTGAACTTCAAACTTTCAAAATGTTTGATCTTGGTGTCCATTTGGGTTTCAAGAGATTTAAAATCAATGTTTGTAAAAATATATACACACACACACAAACAAATTTTACAAATTTATTTAAAAAAATTATATGAATATATAGAATTATATATAAAATATAAAGTAATAAATATATAAATATATAAATATGAATATGAATATGAATATAAAAATATAAAATTAAATATAAGAATATATAAATAAACACATACACACAAACATATTTAATAAATTAATTTCAAGATAATTAAATAAATATGGAATATGGTGGCTAAATGCTCCCCTATGAGTTGTATGTCGCATGCAGTGATGATTATTGTGGCCAAGACAAATCCATTACTAACACAAGGATCAGTGGTGAGCCTGGAAATCTCGAGAAGAGGAAGGTCATGGGTTGAGGCATTATATGATTTACATGTAAGGTTGTATAAGGAAACGAATCGAATACCCCCATCTAATGGTGGACGTAAGTCATGGGTGGTAGTGAAGATAATCCCATGCTTTTCATGGAGACTAGATCAACTTTCTCTCATTTTGAGATGATCTATGGTGGTTCTTTAGTAATAGACACCATGGGTGGAGTTCGTATCACATCTCTTCTCTAGGATAATGTTTATCTCTAGATATTCTCAGGTCTGTGGCCTTTGGTCACAGAGAAGGTTTAGAAGTGATGAAGTGGGTTAGGGTGTTCTTATTTTTTGTGTAAGGAGAGATCAAGTGGGTATTCTATACAAAGAGTCTATCCTGAACCTCGTCCATGCATCTTCAAACCCATTTTTAATAATACTTCAAACACTATCCCATTTTGTAAAAAAAATAAAAAACCCATTTTAAATAATTATCCTCAGGTGTTTCTTTCCCTGCATGCAGCTTTGGCATAGTGGGTACATCCTCAAACCTATGCTAAAATAGAGTTAAAATGAAATTTTTGCATTAAAGCATCCCTCCAATCAAGTGGAATACCATGTTCTATATTGATATTGGGATATAGTGCAGTTCCAAATATGGAACTGGAATGGAACACTATTTTCTATATTAAATTCCAATTTTTAATTTATAAAAATGTTATTTCTTTGAAATATAAAATTATTTTTATGATTATAATATATATTTAGTGTAATAAATGAAGTAGTTTTGTTGGAGATGATTTTCACTATAGCTACATAATTTTGATGTAGCCTTACTTTATTTTGGATTTTTATGTTGGAGATGTGGTATCCATTAGAGGTTGATGAATCCATACAAGGTTGTTAGTAAAACTAGTGTTCAATGGTGTATCATCGGACCATGGAATGTTTAGGGAAAATATGACATCGACGGACACAGTTAGAGAATAATGGTTCCCTTGATTTGATGTTGTTATGGAATGATGTTGACCTCAGAGAGTGGGACTACCCATGGAATAAAGGACCATCAGTATGGGTCTCTCTTAGTTTAGAACTTTCAATGAAAGTCCACTAAGGTGAATGGATCTCAAGCATCAAGTAGGGACTCCCATCATGTAAGTGGATACGATTGGATTCTATCAGTATGGTGTAGAGATCATGTGATTTTAGACTATTTATTGCAATTGGTCTTTTGGACATTATTTTTTGGGACCTATGTCATTAAATAGGTTACCAATAAACCCTTTTGAAAACATAATTACATTTTCTTTCTTCATAAAAGGGCTTAAACAAACTTTTTTTTAAAAAAAATAATATATATATATATATATATGAATATATATAGTTATGTGAATAAATATACTAAGAAGATATATGTAAATATATACAAATAAAGAGATATATAAAAAATTTATGAAAAAAATAGGTTCTTGTTATGGTAATTGGAATTCACATTGAATCGAGTGGTCTCAAGTTCGAATCCTAGGAGTTTTAGGAGATGATTGAAAAAGAATGGGGTTTTGGGAACTAATAAAGGCAGGGGTGGGAGGTGCCTCATGTGTGATAAAGGGTTGTTTTGAGGCAGGCTAGAACTAAAAAATATTGCATCGCAAGTAGAAAAATTCTTTTTTAAGAAAATAATTTTATCAGCAATAAAAACACTAATAAAGTGGGTATTTCCTATTTATTTTATGAGAACTAATAAAGGGTGCATTTATCATCACTGATAAAAGTGAAATTATTTTAATGGTGCTTAGAACATCAATGATTTTTTATCAATACTAGATGAAAATTATAGCATTGAAAAAAGGTTTATATGTTTTATTATATATAAATATATGAAAAAATATACTAATAAAAATTAAGTATATAAATAGATATAAATAAATAAATATATCATAAAATTTAGAAGAAATAAACATGTAGTAGTTTAAGGGAACAAATGTATATGGCCAGAGGTGTTCATGGGTGGTAGAGTAGGGGGTGGGGTGAGCGCTGATAAAGGATAGGAAGGAAGGCACTGATAAAGCCATATTGGGAATCCCTAGTGAGAAAGAGGTAGGGGGCCTGAGAGTATTGAAAATAGTGGTGGTTAGTGGGAGTGTTGAAAATATATTTATATAGAACTAATATACCCTAGTTTTATGAGAGCTCTTTTAGAGCTGATAAATGATGTGTTATCTACGATAAAATTTTTTTGATAAAACTGGAACATATAAAATTTCCTCTTATTAGCATTAAAAAACACATAAAGGCCCCCTTTATCAAAGGTTTTTTTGAACTAATAAAAGTTGAATTTATCATCACATTTTCTAATGAAGATAAAATATTCTGTATTTTATGGTACATACAGCATCAAAACATTTTTAGCACTAACAAAGTTTTTTGGTGTGTTGATAAATGTGTGTTATAGAGTAGTGATTGTCAAACTAGTATGTGATAACACAGTTTTTTTTCACCAGAAGAAACTCATGCTGATAAAAGTGAACAATTATATGAGATTTAACATGGTTCTACAATGTGCCTACATCCATAGGGTATATTTATACTTCTCTATTTGATTTTTAATGTACACACCATGTTACATAGTTACATGAAAATTGACTCTTGGTTTAAAGAGGTTGAAAATACAGATATGTAAAAAACCAGATTCCCTTGGAAAAAGGATTATCGTTTAATTTTAATATAGTTTTAACATATATTAATATAATAATTATATATTATAAATGTATTTAGGATTTTTTAAATTTTAATATCTTAATTATAATAATTATATTTATAATAATTTAATTTAAATTATATAACTAGTAGGAGGGGTAATTGTTATTGCATACAGTGATAGAATCGTATTATAGATCGCATTATACTCAAGTCATGGAATCATGGATAGAGTGATAGGGTAGACATAAGCTAAAAAAGGATGATAAAATATAGGGAATAAAATGGAGGAATGTTCGATTTAATATGATGTGAACTAAAAACCCAAAAAAACATATTTGGCAATAGGAACCTAGGTAATTATTCTTTGTTGGGAAGTCATTTTGACTAATAATGAAAATAAAAGAATAAAATCACATCACATGATCATACCTTTATCCCCCATTCCGATTTGTGATGTTCCCTCCATACACTTCTTTGATGCCATATCCCATCTCGATCTTCCTCCATCTCCTCTGGTATACATCATTCTTATCACATTCATCTTATACTTTGTAAAACCTTATATATTTCTCCCCTTTCTAATCATAACCCTAAAACTATAAGAAAATAAATTATTCAAGGTACTTTCAATATCTGGAATCCATAATAAACTTTGAAATCATCCTCCATCATGATCGACCTCCATCATTGAAATCTTTCATCATCTAAAACCCATGTTCATCTTTCAATCGTAACTACAAAATCGCATACCAAATTATTCAATACCTTAATATTCTTCAATATTCACCCATATATGATCATATTTCCCCATAAAATCATAACTCATATTTTCATTATAGTTATTTTCCTTATACTTTTCTACTGCAAAGGACACTCTTAGAACATATCCAACCCAAAACTCTAAAATGGTATAGGGTTACTTCAAAATGAATTATATATAGTTAAATATTATCCAACTATTTAAAAGATTTATTTTTATAAACTTCATAAAAATGATCTTTTATTTTGAAAATGTAATATTTGTTCAACAAATCAACTAAAAATAATAATAAAATGGTGTTTAGTGCATCTATAATGCAGTGATGAATTTGACACTAAAATGTTGAAAAACACTAAAATGGAGCTTGAAATGGAACTATTTAGAGACCTTATTTTACAAAAAAAATAGTGTTTTTAATCCATTTAAGCACCTAATTGGAGATGGTGAAATGGTATAATGTACTCATTTTGTTTTAATATACCTGTTACTATTTAATTAATGATTGTTCCCACTTTTATTATAATGTGATCTATTGCATCAAGTAATGCTTCTTTGATTTGAGATTTGTAACCTCCACGTCACATTTGGGATCCTCCATGTCTGATTTGGGATCTTCATTTTCAATTTTCATTTCCCCTTATCAAGTAATTTTTCACGGTATTTATGATAATATGATTTATTTTTCTAGAAACAAGGTCTTACGAAATTCCTTTCTCACAACTATTTATTGTAATATGTATTCATTTTAACTCTCCTAAAGATAATTTCTTTTAAAATTATCATATTGATATGATATTATAAAGGGATGAATACACAATAGGTATAATTTTTCATTATATAATTGTGTTTCAATTCCTTTAAAATTACCATTAATTGGATATTTTAGAATGTCTTCTACAGGTTGATCTATTTATAGGGTCTTTAACTACATTATTTTTTCAGGTGTGTTGGTGTTGGTTTATAGAGATATAATATAGTATATATTATGAAATTTCAAAGCACTAAAATGTACATTCCTGTTGAAATTTTTCTTAAAAATTCCCATATTAATTTTATGGTTATGAATTTTCTTTATACAAAACATATATCAGTTATAGATTTAAAAAAATTATAAATTCTACATATAATTGTCTGCTTCTATTTTCACAGTTCAATTGTTCATGTTTCTTAAATAAATTTATCTAAAACAATAAAATTGGGTTTCTTCCCAAACTTTTCCTTTCAAAATTAAAGACAATAAATATTTTATTATTTATAAAATCTCTCCATATTTCATCATACCCTTAGAAAAAGAGACACATCTCCCCTTTACACGAGGTATAATTTTAATTTCCATTTTTTTGACATTTAATTAAATCATATAAAATTTTGTTTATTAATTGTTTAATTCTATATTAATTATTAAATTTTTAATTATCTAACTTCATAAGACATGTACAACTAAAAATATCTTTTTATGAAAGCACAACCACATTTTAGAATGTCAAAGTTTCAAAAAAAAATCATCCACCTATATGAGTTTGTAAATATTTAGTTATATTTTAGAGATATATTTCAATTTATTTTTAACATTTAATTTTTCATTTTATAATAATTATTAATTTCATTATTTTTATATTAACTCTTTATAAGTTAACAGCATGTGATCTCTCATTTTGATAGGTTTTCTATGAAATTATAATACCAAATCTAAATTTATAAAAAGTGTACTCAATAAGTAGTTTCAGATATATTATATAATTATCCCATTTTATGAATTTATTTTATTATAATGTATTGATTAACTTATAACTAGGTATTTTATTTCTCAGTTATCGATCTATGGTTGTCTTTATCAATATTTCCCTATTTTAATTCTATTTTAATAGTGTTTCAACTATTTATCTTTATATTTTATTTCAGGAATATGGTTTTATGATTCATAAATCAATACTTACTATTGTCAAACATTTAGATAGGCTCAAATATGAAAAAATATGGTTCTGGGTTTTTATTTTCTAAACAATTGATATTTCATTAACTTCTTACATTTTATAAATTATAATAGAATATAATACTTCAAATTCCTTATAGATAAATTCCTTTGATATTATATTTATGTATACTATTTCTTCCTCTATGAATTCTCCACAAAAATTGGGATAGTTAATCAGAATACAGAGTTAAGGATACATTCTTATTAATTTTCTCCACCCCCAGTCTCTTAATAACATCTAATTTTGTAAAACATTTAATCAATTTCATAATGTAAACCTTTATTTGTTATCCTTGGTGAAATATTTTCTATTAGTAACATGATAATCTATTATAATATATTATATTTAAGTTGCATAAAATTATGACATTATTTATTTTCATGCATTACACATCATTTTAAAAAATCCTTGTATTTTTGAGTTTTATCGGTCGATAATACATCTTTTTATTTTTTGTTAACTCTTATAAACTATTCTACATTTATAAACATATATGTGACATATATTATGCAATATTTAATGTATTTTTTGGGTTAATATAACCTAAAATTATTGTGAAATTACATTTTTTGGGGGATTTATGCCACTAAATGTTTAGAGAGATTCATATCCATTCTCTATAAAGTTATCAATTTTATATGTGTTCAAATATTGTGTATGGAGTTCCAATTAAGAGTTATTTCAGTTAATAAATTTCAAATTATTTGAAATGAAAACCTTTGGACTTCTTACATGATGGGATTGTAAGTATTTTTCAGGGAAATATATGAAAAAAATCTCATTGGACCCATGTTTTAGTAACTAATTTCATATGTAGGGATTAAAAATGTGTAAATATTAATAAATTTTAATATGAAATATTTAGTATATTTTTGGAAATAAAATCACTACGGCCTCTTGTTTTATTGAAATGAATACATGATTAAACTTCAAATACAACAACAAAAAATTGAAATCAGGAACCATTGTCCTTCTCATCTACACCTAAAATGATGCACATGAATTGGTTTAGTGAGAAAACCTTATAAATTTTAGGGAAGTATAATAGATTTATCATTGATGGGATTTAATACATTATGAATTCCATTTTAATTTCAATTTCTGTGTCTATATTCCCAATTAGTTCACTCAGGTAATCAACTCTTGATAACCATGTCAAATCTAAAAGTATCCTCTACTTTATGGTTACTAGAATAGATATTCTTAATGTATATAATTACATACAATATGATACTAATATTAATCAATTGGTATTTCAATTGACTTTTTTTATTTTCTCATTTATCAGTAAGGGGATATATGAGAGTTCCAATTAATGAAATGAAAAATATAATATTATTTTTCAATAAATGGTTCACCATTTATGTTATTCCTATGGTTTTATAAAAATGATCCAAATCCATTATCTATAATATAGATCAGTCCTCCTAGGAATCATGGAACCTCCAAGGCATTCCTCTTAAATGTATCTACCTCTCTCAAGTTTGTTGAAATCATACATCTCATCCTCCCTATTCAATCCTGATCACCCCCTTTTATACCCTCCTACTGAATTCTACTCTACCCTCACCCCCAACTCACCTTTATCATTTGTTCCATTCTTTTGGTTTTCTTCATGTTATATATTATATTTTAATTTCATATGATTCTTTCCATTTTGAATTTAATTTCTATTTCAAATTCAAGTTGATATATTTTATTTGTCTCGTAATTTAATACATTTTTGTGAAAATTTATAGGTGGGAATGTATCTCAAAATTCTAATACATAAATAAATATTTCATTGTTTAGTCATTGGTTACCATCACTGCTTACACTTTGACAATCATTCCTTCCACTAAAGTAAGTTGATGAACAATTTTCAATAGTACAAGGTTGAATTATATGTTTTCATAATGGATTATAAAGGTATTAATCCATGCACACATTCTAAACCTTTATCAATTTAGCATATTGGCGGAAGAGAGATAACTTCTATTATTGAGTGTGGATTATTTATGGAACAATTTTATAGAAGTGAATGTATCAATACATAATTTTCTAGGTTCTATTTGACCAAATACTCTTTTTTTTAACCTCTTTTTGATTGTTCACCACAAAATAATAGATAGAGAATTAATATAATTCCATGTTCCATTAAATTTATTTTTATCCACCCCCAAAGCTACCATTACTTTTAAGATTTGAACAATGATATGTTTCTTTATAAGATTCTCATTAAAATTATCGAGTAAGTGACTCTAATAGTGTACATGATATTATTAATGTGAGTTACTATGGACATGGATATTTTTTCATATATAAGAACCATTCTTATATCATTTTATTTTCATCATAGATGTTTGAGTGTTGTACATCCTTTAAGAAAAGATTAGATATCAAATCATTAATGCTTAGTGATACTGTGACATTTCATTTCATGATTCTAGTTATAAAATGGTGTATTTTTAATTCAATTGAGAACCTCATGTACCTTCAATACATACAAGTCGTTTCCTATGTTTAGAAATGATGTTCAGTTTAGTACCTCCAATATATCACTTTTGGTTTTTTAAGTTGTTTCTTTCAGTTCTTCCCCATTTTTAAAAATTAAAATTGAAAGTTAAATTGCACATTTATTTTTTGTTATATAATTTCAATTTTCAAAAATGATATCCTGAATACAAATGTAGATTCCAATGAAAAAAATTAATCAAATATTTTTTTATCATTTTCATAAACCATTTCATACCCATTTAATTATAGTTTTTTTAAAAAGTATATAGTACAAAACATTTTGATCACTTAGTGTGAGGTTATGTGTCTAGAGCTATAATAGTTCATCTAAACTTTATAAAATTGATATTTGAAATTTTTCACACTCTTTCATGCCCACACCCATGTGCTTATGGAAACATGAATGTTTTTTATTATATTTTTCATTTTTTATAAGTTCATTTCATGAAAACTAATAAAATGATTGTTCATAAAAGTTTTATGAAGTTTAACTTTGATAGTTTTCTCTATAATTCATGCCTGCAACAAGAACCATATCCCTTTATGCAACAAAAACCATCCTCATTTTTAAAACCTACCACTAAATTGACCTTTCCCTCTAAATCTAATATTTCTATTATATTTCATCACTTCCTTTACATACTAACTATCGATGTTCTAATGAAACCCTTCTATAAAGTCAAATTCACTATCACTATTACTCCATGCTTTGATCCTCCCCCCATGTTTTTTATCTTTTCCTTACCAATGAGTATCTCAAAATTTTCTGACCCACTTAGTATTTTAAATATTATCATTTCCCTTATTATCCTATACTCATTGAAAATCACTCAATCCATGATAGTGTCATCGTCACCCTCTAATGAAACATAAATTACCTCTTCATACCCATGTCTGATCTCTCCCTCTATAAAAATGAATCGATATAGATTTATAATCTAATCATTATTTGGATTTATCACCTCACCTTATCTAATATTGATAGTGGGGTGGAAATTTGTAATCATAAAATGATTATTTTGAACTATGTTTTAATTATTTTATCTTTTAAGTGCCTCATGATTCTATGTCTTCAAGCATCACGACCACTATCATGAAGGAAATGGATTTTAAAAACCCATTCTCATTCATAATCACTATGATCATAATTGATGTTTTTTATAAGGAATTAATTTATATTTAGATTTAGATCTATTGTATTTCTTATTTATTTACTAATCGAGTTTTTTATCTACAAATTCTCAACAATAGATAAATTAATTTATTTTTTTCATGATTACCTATATAATTTTAATCACACCCTTACTATGTATGATTATTATCATTATTTTTGAGTTTTTTATTAAGAATGTAAAAGTTTAATTTTATTCCTGAATTTGTTGGGTATGTTTTTTTTGTGACATAACATTCATATTATGTATCAAGGTTGAAAAATTGATACATTAAAAGATTTTATTAGTGTAAGTGGTGAGAATGTTAAAAAATATTATAAAATGATTCCACTCAAATTCTTATAATTTTTAGAATTCTTGTTGATATTTTAGGATTTCATTATAATAATAATTCTTCCTAATTGTGACATTTATAATTTACCCCTTCAAATTTAAATTTACTATAAAGAAATAATAATATCTCTATGATATCCCTATAAATTCCATTCTATTCCTAAACTATGAATTCCATGGTTCCTTATATTCTATCTACATTGTCACGACTAGAACCATGCCTGGGATCGAGCCACAACTACCGCAAGCCATCCTCCGTAGGCTAGGGGCTAGCGACTAGTGCTAAAGGCACAAAAAACTCAAGGAGAATTTTTCCTATGAACCTGTACAAATAGACACTACCAACTCAATGAAAGTAGTGCAAAGGGAAAGGAACAAAATATTAAACACTTCTATAAAAAACCAAACATGCATGAACCACTTAATAGTAAAATTATGATATAGTAAACTGGAAGTGAAAAAAGGTGTAAAATACATGCCCAACCAAAAAAGTGTTAAAACCTAGAAGTAACTAAAAATAGAACATTTGAGAGATCCCCACTCCTGTATCCCAATCTACGACCACCATATGCAGTCCAAGCACCCGTATCCCAACGCTACTCTGAAGTCACGATCAACCTGTCTATCATCTTCATAAGGCATGAAATGTGTGAGAAATATCCATTTAGGGGTGAGTATAATAATAATTAGTAGGATTCCCTGAAAAAGTGAAGTGGGAGTCGTAAGAGATACAACTGAAGAAGACAATAGTAGAGAGAGGGAAAGGTACAATAAAAAGGAGTGCAAATCAACCCAACAAGAGTGTGAAGTAAGCTCATCCAAACACAAGGAGCTATAAACTATGAGAATATGATCTTATCATCGAATTTTTTCTACCTATATTATGAGAGTAAAGTCATCCAACAACAAGATGCTAGACATGGAAAGCACTTGTCATACCCCATGTGTATTTTCCAATCTTGGAAGGAGTGTAACCAAAAACCAAGTAGTGGGAAGTAGATGTAGAATATATATATATATATATATGATCAGTCAAGGAAACCCAGATGAGAGAGTAAGGGGATATCCATCTCATAGCTCATCCAAAGAAAGTGAGTATCCAATAGTCCTAGAAGTAACCACTAATGATTCCTATCATCCCACACATCTGTTCTAAACTAAAATTCAAAGGGACTCAATCATCGCACCATGAAACTATCCTATTTGGCAGGGGCATTGTCTCTACCTCACAGTTTTAAATCACATCATTAGGATGTTTCTTTGTGTAAAAATCATCCCACTACCTCGTGAGTACAAAGGTACATTAAATCATTCCTCTTCACTATCATAGAGTCGATAGGTCATGTAAAAGTTGAGGATTCATTCCCATCCCAACTGGATGATTCCACTCCTCATCGGGTATCAATTATCTAGTATATCAGGTGGGATCATCACCGGAAATTCAACATGGACCCATTTACCAACCCCAGTGGAGGGTATTGCCCTGTGATCATTATCGATGGCACCCACTGCCTAGCCCCACTAGAGGGAGACTCGAACATCCATTGGGAGCCACTTTTTAGAAAAACTAGAGGTAAACTTGGAACTACTATTTCTATACCTACTGGATGGTACCTCTCAAAAAAGCATCAAGGAACTCTGGTCATCCCTCATAGATGGTACCTCTCATAATGCATGAGGAACTTTGGCCATCCTAGATGTATGGTACCTCTCAGAAGGGATAGAGGAACACTGGACATCCCTGGTGGATGGTACATCTCAAAAAAGAACTATTGTATTCAACGGGTGCCACCCAGGGTAGGAGTCACACCCATAACATCTCTCATCGTAACCTGAAATCCACTACAGAGGAAGCCATCATGTTCTACGCAGAAAAAAACTCCAGATAGGCTACTCCCTTGCCAATATCCAAGTTTAGAATAAAAAGTTACAATAGGTAGAAGATTCATAATGTGTCACATGGTGCATGTGGGGACCACATGATGTGTGACCCTACCTCATTGTCTGACTATGTACACAGTCATCCTCGGGTACTAAATTGTCAAAAAGTACCCCTACGCATTCCATGGTACTCCTAGAGTACATGTCACTTCTATTCAAATGTCCAATGAGCGTAAGATTATTTTCATTGATCCAAAGAGAAAAAAATATAATTTTGCTGACACACCTCCTCTGCAATCCCAAAAAATTTGACTGTAACTCTTTATACATCTTTTTCCACTATAGAAAATGTTGATGTCAACCGAATCTGTGGGTTCTCTTCAAAAATATTAGAAGGATCTTCCACCTATATTCATTTAATGTTTTGAAAAAATAATGAGATAACAATAAAGTATCTATATGTATAAACAGATCACACCATTGCAATCCTTGTAGAAAACCAGACAATATTGACTAATCATTCACCCCAAATAGACACCTGGTGGAAAAGTAGTAATTTTCCACATTGCGCTTGAAATACATCCCCTGGGGCCCAAGCATCAATCTCAAAACAATTATATGGATCACTCAATTTTGATCCTCTCAAAAACGCATATGGGGTTGACTACTCATTTTTTAAAAATATATACTCAGGGAAAAAGATGCATTTCACTACAACATGTACGAACCAAGCCACATGGGGCCCGCACCTTGGAATTGGTTTCAAAAAAATCAAAAGTAGTCTTGAAAATTATTCACAAATACTAGGTTCATGACACCGCTGATGGCACATAAAACATACATCCCATTTAGAAGATAGGTCGGATACAAGATCTTAATAATAATTATTATATTACTATTATTAATCTAAGGCATTTTATGCCACCGAACAACAAAATCGAGATATAAAATTCCCGCATCGGTCTGAAAATTTAAATCTCAATGAGATGGATGTGGGGATGTAGACAATATAAAGACCCAAAAATTTAAAGGAAAATTTTTTCTTAAATACTTTGGAATATTACGAGTCTGTGGCTTCTGACGACACTTGATTCCAAGGCCCGGTGTTCTCGGAATCAATTTTCGAAGTTTAGCTCGGGTACATTCAGTAAACGAACGAGCGGGTTTTTTCTATCTTTTGAACTGATGCTCGGAATTGAAATCTAAAGGCACCGATGAACTCACATCACCAGTATTTTCTTAAGGGAACTTTTACCATAGATGCGTTTACACAGGAGAAGAAGTTAAATTTTGGGGTTTAAATAAGAAATAAATAAAATTTGTGTACAATTTTATTTTATTATACTTAGAAGTTAAACTCTCCCATGGGAAGTTGTTAGTGGGGCCCAAAACCACCCAACTTTCCATGTGTGGTTATGTGGGAGGTGGGGCCCACATGAGCCCAAACCTTTTCACATTCCATGACACCTTAATTACCTTTTGAACTCCCATTTTAATTACATGGAAACTCCCCATTAATTTGGTATCCTTTAAATGTGTAACTCTTCCCCTCCCCTCTCTCCATCTTTAAATCTTGGAAACCTATCACTTAATTAATTAGACAACTCATGGTTTAATTAATTAAGTGAATTATAATTTGAATTTTTTAAATATGAATGCATGGCATGATTTAATAAAATAAGAGGAAGCCTTATTTTATTTTGGGTTAGAATTGTTGTGTGAGGGGGAATTGGGAGAACTCTTGTATTTTTGAAGAACTCCATCCTCAACGAAGAATGTCATCCTCTCCACAAAGAACGTCATCTCTTCGACGAAGAATGTCATCAACACAAAGAGCGACGATGGGCCTTTCCTTCTTCTCTCTGCAACTAGTGTAGAGACGCCATTCCCTCCTTGGACGCATGACAACGTTGTCTTCGAAACCTCACCCCGTGACGCCGTCTTCCACGACACCCGGCGAATGACATCAATTATCGAGGTAGGGGTTTAATCTTGAAATTTGATGTTTATGTACCTCGTACTCATTGTAAATCATTATTTATATATGGTCGATTGTTATCATCTTACGTGGAGGGTGCAGGCCGAACGAACACGACCCGACAACCCTCTGTTGTTCTCATTTAATTATTCTAGAATCGAAATGCAACAAAGGAGGCACGACGTTGTTGCGTCGTGCTGGGAACGCGGAAAAGGGAATTGTCGTCGTTGCGCCGACTGTGCGGGAAGAACCACGTCCCGCTACAGGGGCCGCTTCGGCGGAAGGACCAGCCAGCCCGTCGGCCGGCCGGGAGAAGAGGAGCCACAGCGCCAGGAGGGCACCATGCTGGATGACCAGCGGCCCGCCCATGTGGGCCCCATGCACAGAAGAACAACCGGTCTAGCCGGCCGGTTTGGGGAAGGGAAACGCCACCTGGTGACGCCAGTACGCAAACCTCCCCCCCCCCCCTTGGAACCCGGTCAGCTTCAGCCGAGCCGCTCATCCAGATAGGCCGCGTGCCCAGCCGGGCCGTGCCAGGTCATGCCCAGCCGGGCCGGGCTGAGCCGGGCCGGACCAGGCCGGGCCGAGTCGCACCCCGCCGGGCCGGGCCATGCCACTTCGGGCCGAGTTGAGTATTTTTTCTTCAGAATGGTCCAACACCCCTACTGGGTCGGACCTGTCAAACTGGGTCAACCCGACCCGTCGGTCCACTATGATAAATGGTCCAGGCCTATTAATCACTTAAAGAGGAATAAAATAAAGACCACGAGTCCGATCGATGCACCGTCTACGGAACTAGGACCCTTTGAACGAGACGTTTCTTTTGAGATCCTCTAAGTGAGTTTTGGACAGCTTTGGATATCGGTCGGGTTAGAAACAAGCATATTTCTAACCGGGCCCCTGGGATGGAAAATCCAATATCTCTCAGACCGGGCATCCGATTGATGCATCGTCTATGACGGACCCTCCCGGAATCGACCGTGCTGTGTGAGGGAACCCCAGAGCTAGCGGCGACTGCGACGAAGATGATGACTATACTTGGATATTACGTGGGTTCGGCAGTGAGGACGATTGTACTTGGATCCTCCGTGGGTTTGGTAGCGATAATGACTGTACTTGGATCCTATGTGGGTTCGGCAGCAATGGTTACTATACTAGGATCCTACGTGGGTTCGGCAGTGATGACTTCGTACCTGTATCCTACGTGGGAATGACATGGGAGATGATTCAGAGGCTACATCTATTATCTCCACCCCTCTTCATGAGTAGTATACCTGTGTGAGATGATTCCTGACTTTCAGTCATTATCATTGATGTGATTGACTTTCTATCCTTTGTGGACTAGGTTGTGATTTCCTATGTGGACTGGGTTGTACTTGGGCTCGTGAGTTAGAGCCGAACCTGAATTGATGACTTAGATATATGTATGGGCATATACCTAAGTAGAGTTGGTTGATACTTTGTGTTTGTATAATTCCTTTGTGGTATATCCTTTTTGGATTCTGGGAGACCTTTAGGGGTCTTGGGGTCCCTACTGAGTATCGTACACTCACCCCTGCACGAGCTATGCCTGCACTACGTTGTGTTTGATGCAGACGACAGACAGCACTGATCAAGGTGGAGTCTTGTGGAGCGGGATAGTACCTGGAGGTGGACCACTTGGCGGGACGTACACTGAGCGAATGACCGGACCCGAAGAACTGAGGAGACCATTTGTACCCACCATTCATGTGGGATATCTGGAGGACGACTCAGTGGTTTCTGGTTTACTTTTTTGCAGTTTTCTTTTCTTTACTGTTGTACTGTACTTTCAGTTGGGTTTGTATTCTGGCGCATTTAATTTTCAGCACTTACTTTTGTACTCAATTTACTTAGTGTGTACTTCATCTTGCATGCTCTATTGTGTTTCTCTACTTATATAAAGGAAATTTCTTCCCTTTTATCAGGATTTATGTCTTTGGTTCTAGTTGCCAGCCTCTGGCCTATGGAAGGCGGGCTTGGTGTAGTCACAGAACGGGCCCCGAGGACGGGTCGTGAAAAATTGGTATCAAAGGAATCGGTTCTACCGCAGAACTCAGGACTCTGATAATTTATTCTCTATGAAGAAATAATATTTAGAGTATTGAGTGTTTTTTTAGTCCAGGGAGTCCAGTGTTGGTGCGACGGCTGACATATCCATACACCAGGACCCTGACCTCTGATTTCCGACTCAGTGATCGAAAACACTGATTGCATGTGTGTTTCAAAAGTATTCTTTGTGATTACTTTATGTCAGCTCACCAGGTATACTTTATTAACCATAGTGCACCTATTGTTTTTTAGGATGGCCCCACATAGGTAGCCAGCTAGGGTTCCGAGCATTGTGTGAGATGGCAGCCCACCGAGCGACGAGGCCTCGGTGCAGGGACCCATTACCACGGAGGCACCGGTGGTACCTCTACCCACCAAGCCACCGATGACACCATCCCCAGCAGTGGAGAGTGAACATCACCTGAGTGCACTGCACGAGTTTCAGCGACAGAGGCCGCCCAGGTTCCGTGGAGAGACGGACCCTCAGGCAGCCAAGGATTGGTTGGAGGCTATTTTCTGAGTCTTCAGACTGGTAGGGACACCAGCTGACCTTATGGTGATCCTTGCAATGAGTCTCCTGCACGCAGCAGCAGGTAGATGGTGGAGCCTGATGCTCCAGGTGCATGATGAGGCATCTCTACTTTGGAAGGACTTCGAGAGCCTTTTTCTGCTAGGAGTTTTTCTGGCCACCCTCCGTGCGGTGCACATCCCGGAGTTACTACAGTTGTGGTAAGGCATCATGACAGTATCCCAGTACTCGGTGAGGTTTACCGACCTCTCACGCTACTCCACAGACATGTTATGGGACCCATTCTTCTAGGCTCGGAACTTCGAGCAGGTACTGAGGCATGGGATCAGGGCTTCGATGATCTCCCTCAGCATTTCGGCGTAGGCAGGAGCATTGGAGCAATCCCTTCTTGTGGAGAGCTTCCATGTTGAGCCTACGCCAGTAGTTAGGCCTACCGCAGGGCGACACGTAGCGGAGTCTTCTGCAGCCAGTAGTAGATAGATGTCGTAGAGGTCCAAGAGGACCAGGCCATCAGGTGGGAAACCTCAGGATACTGGTTCGGAGGTGCGGGGCACACGCATCAGAGCCAGACATACGAGAGGCTGGCAGTGCTATGCATGCGGCGGGCAGGGCCACATGGCTCATGACTGCCCAACCCGCCATGCAGAGGAGCAGCAGACGGTTGAGGGACCACCTATGTAGAGGCAGAGGTTAGACCGTGGCGGTCCATAGGGAGAAGGAGGACGAGGCAAAGGAGTTGGCTGAGCAGTGGGTGGTGGGTGATGCTTTGAGGCTCTACCACCACCACCACTATAAGGTCCACCCCGACCACAAGGAGCTGGCGGACAGAGGTAGGCTCAGCTTCAAGCAGTTGAAGCTTACGACCACAGCGCACCTGAGATGATTCTAGGTACTATCTGTTTCTACTCCACCCCTACTGTAGTTCTTATAGACACACGAGCGAGTCATTCTTTCATTATCTCTGTCCTTGTTCGGAGCTTGGAGATTCCAACAGAGTTGTTAGCTCGATCCTTACGGCTGGAGACTTTTACGGGAGAAGACTCGACGATTACGCACTGGTTCCGGCAGTGTGAGCTTACTCTAGGAGGTGAGAGCTTCAGCTGGGATCTTTTTGTAGCAGCGTCGAGGCCTTACAACGTCATCTTGGGCATTGATTGTTTATCTACAGTCTATGCTCAGATCGGCTGTATTAGGCGCAAAGTGTGGTGTATCCGCACAGATGGGAGCAGGTTCACCTTCACCGGTGAGAAGGGAGCCTTTGCAGCACAGGATGGGATTATGCAGAGGAGAGGGCAGCCGATCACACATCAGTTGGCTAGTCTCATCCTTGGAGACATTGATGTGGGGAGTCTAAGTTTTCCTATTGTGGTGGATCAGTATGCAGATGTTTTTCCTGATGATGTTCTAGGACTACCTCCACGCAGAGAGGTAGACTTCTACATTGACCTATACCCTGGGACATCCCTGATATCTACTCCAGCATATCGGATGGCTCCCACCGAGCTTTGTGAGCGACGAGTACAGCTGGAGGACTTGCAGGGAAAGGGATTCATCTGACCCAGTGTATCACCATGGGCTTCTCCGATTTTATTCTCCAAGAAGGCGGATGAGAGCTTAAGACTATGTGTCGACTACCATCGCCTCAATCAGGTGACCGTAAAGAACAAGTATCCACTTACAAGGATTGGTGACCTCTTCGATCAGCACAAGGGAGCACAATGGTTCTCAAAGATAGACCTCAGGTCAAGCTATCACCAGCTCAGAGTTTGAGATGGGGATGTGGAGAAGACAACCTTCAGGTGTCGGTATGACCACTATGAGTTCTTGGTTATGCCATTTGGTGTAACCAATGCTCCAGCAGTGTTCATGAGTCTCATGAACAGGATCTTCCTGCCTTACCTCGATCGATTTTTTGTAGTATTCATCGACGACATAATGATTTACTCGACTACTGAGGAGGAGCATGCCTACCACTTGCGAGTTGTATTGGACACACTCCGAGAGCAACATCTTTATGTTAAGCTCTCGAATTGTCAGTTCTGGATTCGAGAGGTCCACTTCTTGGGGCACATCATCTCTAAGGTGGGAGTTGTTGGGGAACATGTGAAGATTGAGGCAGTACTTTCTTGGGATCCACCCAAGAGTGTGATGGAGGTGCGGAGTTTCCTAGGACTAGGTGGGTACTATCGGAGATTTGTGCCAGACTTCTCCATATTTTCAGCACCGCATTCATCTTTGACGAAGAAAGGGAAACCATTCGTGTGGTTAGATAGATGTCAGTAGAGCTTCGAGGAGCTGAGGCAGAGATTGGCCAGTGTAACCATCTTGATGTTATCGGAGAAGAGAATAGGGTATGTAGTTTACTACGATGCATCAGGGACCGGACATGGGTGTCTCCTGATGTAGGAGCGGGCAGTGATCGCTTATGGTTCATGACAGTTAAGGCAGCATGAGCAGAACTACGCTACCCATGACCTGGAGTTAGCAGGAGTGGTCTTCACCTTGACAATGTGGCGGCACTATATTATGGGTGAGCGCTTTATAGTCTAATCTAACCACCAAATTCTTAGGTACTTCTTCTTGCAGAAGGACCTGAACCTAAGACAGTGGTGATGGCTCGAGTTCCTCCAGGACTATGACTTTGATATAGTCTATACTCCTTGTAAGGGGAACGTTGTGGCTGATGCTCTCAGCAGGAGGTCGGGCATTTGGCTACTTAGAGAGGCAACAGAGAAGTTAGCTACTTTGCAGATATCCTTTATGGATAGATATGGGGAATCCTTCCTATAGTCCCCCACGGTCACTCCTCCACTACTTCAGTGGGTCAGATAGGCACAGCGTGGGGACATTGACTGTGAGACGCAACGTACTCGGATTTCCACAGGGCTTGTGCCTGATGGATTCTCTAAAGGAGCACAGCATGTCATCCTCTTCAGTGGACGTAACATGGTACCAGTTTCATTACAGTAGGAGGTGCTGAGGGAGTTTCACACTTCCCCTTTTATGGTACATCTAGGAGTAGAGAAGATGTACCAGGATCTCAGACGACAGCACTGGTGGCCGGGTATGAAGAAGGTTGTGGTAGAGTTAGTTTATCGATGCCTCACCTGCCAGCAGGTGAAGGCGGAGCACCAAGTACCAGCAGGTTTGGTGCAGTGCCTAGAGGTCCCAGAGTGGAAGTGAGACAGGATATCTATGGATTTTGTGACGGGGCTTCCATGTACTTCCAGAGGACATGACTCCATTTGGGTGATTGTCGACCAACTCACCAAGTTGTCCCACTTCCTACCTATCAGAGAGCAAGGCTCAGTAGAGATATTGGGACGCCTAAACGTTCAAGAGATCATACGGATTCATGGTGTGCCATCATCTATAGTCTCTGATCAAGACGCTCTCTTTACTTCCCGGCTTTGGAAGGGTTTGCAGGAGGCTTTTGGGACGCAGCTACTCCTGAGCACCGCCTTTCACCCTCAGACGGATGTCCAGACAGAGAGGACCATTCAGACACTCGAGGACATGCTCCGTGCGTGTGTCCTTGACTTTGGTCGTAGCTGGGAGGATCACTTACCCTTGGTGGAGTTTTCGTACAACAACAGCTACCACTCCACCATCGGGATGGAACCATATGAGGCATTGTACGAACGACATTGCAGATCACCTCTGTGCTGGAAAAACCCTGGGAAGTCATCACTTGTAGGACCAGAGATGGTCCAGGCTATGATGGAGAAGGTTCAGATCATCCAGGACCGGATGAGGACCACACAGAGCAGACATAAATCCTATGTTGATAGGAGGCGGAGACCATTGGAGTTTGAGGATGGCGACCATGTTTTCTTACGGGTCTCACCTCGACGTGGATTACAGATATTTGGCAGGGGCGGCAAGTTATCTCTACGCTTTATCGGACCATTCTAGGTTCTCAATAGGGTAGGCGAGGTGGCTTATCGCCTGGCCCTTCCACCTCAGTTGCACCGGGTGCATGACGTCTTCCATGTATCTCAGGTGAGAAGATACATGAACGACCCGATGCACATCATTGATCATGGGGAGCTGGACATCGATGACGAAGCTACATTCACGGAGGTTCTAGTGGAAAACAAGGATCGACAGGATCATGTCTTAAATGGATGGTCGATTCCTCTAGTGCGCATCCAGTTGCCGCACAGGAACCTTCAGGAGAGCACATGGGAGCAGGAGGCTCAGATGCATGCACAGTACCCTCATTTGTTTCCCTAGTTTATGATGTAGCTTTACGGCGACGTAAAGCCCTGAGGTGGGAGTAATGTAAAGACCTGAAAATTTCAAGGAAATTTTTTTCTTAAATACTTCATAATTTTATGAGTCTGTGGCTTCTGATGGAACTTGATATCGAGGCCCGGTGTGCTCGAAATCTATTTTCAAATTTTAGCTCGGGTACGTTCAGTAGACGAACGAGCGGGATTTTTTCTATCTTTTGAACCGGTGCTCGGAATTGAAATCTGAGGGCACCAATGAACTCGCAATGCCGGTATTTTCTTAAGAGGACTTTTATTGTTGATACGTTTGCACGGGAGGAGAAGTTAAATTTTTGGGTTTAAATAAGAAATAAATAAAATTTGTGTACAATTTTATTTTATTATACTTGGAAGTTAAACTCTCCCATGGGAAGTTGTTGGTTGGTCCCACAACCACCCAACTTCTCATGTGTTGTTATGTGGGAGGTGGGGCCCACATGATCCCCAACATTTTCACATTCCATAACCCCATAACCCCCTTTTGATCTCCCATGTTAATTACATGGAAACTCCCCATTAATTCTGTATCCTTTATATGTGTAACTCTTCCTCTCCCCTCTCTCCCTATTTAAATCTTTCCAACCTATCACTTAATTAATTAGACAACTCATGGTTTAATTAATTAAGTGAATTAGAATTTGAATTTTGTAAATTTGAATGCATTGAATGATTTAATAATATAAGAGGAAGCCTTATTTTATTTTGGGTTAGAATTTTTGTGTGAGGAGAAATTGGGAGAACTCTAGTATTTTTGAAGAACTCCATCCTCAACGAAGAACGACATCCTCTCCACGAAGAAGTCATCTCTTCAACGAAGAACGTCGTCACCAAAAAGAGAAATGACGTGCCTTTCCTTCTTCTCTCCACAACTAGTGTGGATATGTCATTCCCTCCTTGGACGCATGCCAACGTCGTCTTCGAAACCTCACCTCGTGACGCCGTCTTCTGCGATGCCTGGCGAACGACATCAATTATTGAGGTAGGGGTTTACTCTTGAAAGTGGATGTTTACATACCCCATACTAGTTGGAAATTATTTTTTGAATATGGCCGATTGTTATCATCTTACGCGGAGGGTCCAGGCTGAACGAACACGGCCAACCCTCCGTTGTTCTCATTTAATTATTCTAGAATAGGAATGCGACAAAGGAGGCACGACGCCGTTAATCCGTGCCAGGAACGCGGCAACGGGAACTGGCTTCATCGCGCCGGTTGTGCGAGAAGAACCGTGGCCCGCTACATGGGCTGCTTCAGCGGAAGAACTGGCCGACCCGTCGGCCGGCCGGGTGAAGAGGAGCTCTGGCGCCTGGAGGGCGCCGCGCTAGAGGACCGGCCAGCTCGTCGGCCAGCTGGGCAGAGCTGGACTGCGGTGCTAGGGGTGCGTCGTACTGGAGGACCGGTGGCCCGCCATGCGGGCTGCGTGCGCAGAAGACCGGCCGGTTTGGGGAAGGGCGGCGCCACCTAGTGCCGTCGGTGTGGAAACCCCCCCCCCCCCTTGAACCCGCTCGGCATCGGGTGTTCCACTCAGCCAGCTGGGCCACGCCGGCCCGGGCCGAGCCGGGCAGCGCCAGGCCGTGTCGAGCCGCACCTCTCCGGGCCGCGCCAGGCTGGGCTGCGCCGAGCCCTGCCGGGTCGGCCCGCGCCACTTCGGGCCAGGCCGCGTCCCTTTGGGATGAGTTGAGTATTTTTTTTCTTTGGATCAGTATGACACTTCTGCTGGGTCGGACCCGTCAAAATGGGTCAACCCGACCCGTCGGCCCACTGGGCTAAACGGGTCAGGCCTGTTAATCACTTAAAAAATACTAACTTAAAGACCACGAGTCCGATTGATGCGCCATATGCGGCACTAGGACCCTTTCAACGAGAAGGTTCTTTTGAGATACTCTAAGTGAGTTTTGGATAGCTTTTGATATCATCTGGGTCAGAAACGAGGGTATTTCTAACCGGGCCCCTGGGACGAAAAATCCAATATCTCTCAGAAGGGGCATCCGATTGACGCGACGTCTATTGCGTTGAGTTCCTATTGATGAGACGGAACTTTGGGATACATCAACTCTACACTTCGTGACAGTTGATGTATCGATCCCCTTGGCTCGTGGAGTGGACCCTCCCGGAATCGAGCATGCTGTATGCGGGAACCCTAAAGTTGGCTGCGACTGTGACGACAATGACAACTGTACTTGGATCCTACGTGGGTTCGGCAGCGATGGTTACTATACTAGGATCCTACGTGGGTTCAGCAGCGACGACTTCTATACCTAGATCCTACTTGGGTTTGGCAGGGGAGATGATTCAGAGGATACATCTATCATCTCCACCCCTCTTCATGAGTAGTATACCTATATGTGCTAAGTCTTGACTTTCTGTCATCATTATCGATGTGATTGACTTTCTTTTCTGTGTGTCCTGGGTTGTGCTTTCCTGTGTGGAATGGGTTGTACTTGGGATCGTGAGTCGGAGTCGAACCTGAATTGATGACTTAGGTATATTTATGGGAATATACCTATGTATAGTTGCTTGATACTTTGTGTTTGTATATTTCCTTTTTGGTGTGGATTCTGGGAGACCTTCGGGGGTCTCAGGGTCCCTACTGAGTATCGTATACTCACCCATGCACGGGTTATGCCCGAAATACGTTGTGTTGGATGAAGATGACAGACAACACTGATTGAGGTGGAGTCTTGTGGAGCGGGACTGTACCTAGAGGTGGACCACTTGGTGGTACGTACACAGAGCGGACAACCGGACCCGAGGACCTGAGGAGACCATTTGTACCCACCCTTCAGGTGGGATATCCGAAGGACGACTCAGTGGTTACTGGTTTACTTTACTGCAGTTGTCCTTTCTTTACTGTTGTACTGTACTTTCAGTTGGGTTTGTATTCTGGCCTATTTACTTTTCAGAACATAATTTTGTACTCAGTTTACTTAGTGTTTACTTTATCTTGCGTACTCCGTTGTGTTTATTTACTTATATAAAGGCAATGTCTTCCCTTTTATCGGGATTTATGCCTTTGGTGCTAGTCGCCAGCCCCTGGCCTGTGGAAGGTGGGCTTGGGGTAGACACGGTACGGGCCCCGAGGACGGATTGTGACAGACAATGTGTCAAACAATTTCCCAGTGTAAGAGATATATTCATTTAAATCCATTTGGCCCAAAACAAACTAGTTCATCCCATTCTAACTAGATCGTTCTACATGGGTCGGCCTAACCCAGCCGGCCCAGCTAAAACTACCAGCTCACAGCCTAAACACGTGGTCTGGCCCATTTTCCCCTAGCCCAAATTTCTAGTTGTTGGCCTGGACTATACCTGACCCCACCCCGTTGGTGCATCGCCTCGGTGGCCCCCTGTTGTTTTGCATCAACATGGAAACCGACAGGTCTCGTGGGTCACTACCATCTGGGGTCGCACTCCACGACTGTCGTGCCCCTCTTCTCCACCCAGAACACCATTGGCCCAACATAGTTGGATTCCTCTATCCACCTCAGTGCCTCAGTGCTCCGTCATCCCTCTCCCTCATGACCCCACTATGCCTTGCGACCATGTTGAACACTCACACACCGACCGTGATCTCCAGCCATACAGTCGGCTTCACCGGAGACATGCCTTGCCCCATTGTTTCCACAGCTCAGCTGCTATAGCCCACTACCATTTGCCACCTTACCCTATATGCACTGCCACCTTCTTCCGCATGTCATACTGACTCCTCTAGTGTCCCAGTTTTAGATGCAAAAAATGGATTGATGACCCTTACAATGAGGGATTCACAACACCAGCCACTGATCGATGATCCAACGATGGATTAAAGAATCCAAAATTGAGCGAAGAATATCTGTGAAGAATGGATGGATTTTCATATAAAAATTATGGGTTTAAATTATGGATTTACGACCATGTTAGTATGGCCATTCGTATTTGATAATCAGAATGGAGAAACAATTGACCATTGGGGGATTTTATGATGAAAACTTCAAACAGAGATCCAAAGTGAAGAATCCTACCTCAAATCGTCCATTCATCATCATTGACACATCCATTGTTCTCCTTCCTCGATTATTCAAGGTTTCCAAGAATGAAAATCCTTGGTTCGATGAAGATTGGTCGAGAGAGGGGAGATATATACATGTAGATAGAGAAATTATGGGCTAACCCTAATTTGAAATACATAACCTTATATTTATAGGAATCCCACTCAGAACAGAATCTGAAACCTTCATACCCTCTCATTTTTTTCACAACTTGGTAAAACACCATATTATGAACTCAACGGTTGTCTTAGATTTCCAATCACAAACCCTGATCAAAATTTATTTAATTCAATGTTTGTGATAAAACAATTATGTTTAATTGTTTTATTTACGATTTTTCACCAAGCCGACTTTTCTCACAGAAGTCCTGCAACAACAAAATTTGGGCCTCTCCTAGGGTGAACTCCACATTCCAGACTCAATTGTGCCCTCATATTTCTGATCTGAGCTGTTGTTTGATAGATATCTAATTTCATTCACATTCTTAGTATAAAATATACATAATATTTTTGTATAATTTATTCTAGCCACACTAGGCCTCGAAATCTCATGTTGTCTCAGCACCTAGCTCTGGAAATATATGTATAAATATTCCAAATTCTTATAAAAAACCAGGTATCTACATCATTTCCTCATTTAGTCTTTCTATCCACAGAAAGAAAAACTATGGAAATATATTGGGATACTGAGATCACACCTGGATATCCCACTACCATGAAACCCTATACATTTCTATGATGTCATATCACACGAACCAAAGGATAGTCCATCCTCATAAGTTCTTCTCTTAATGATGATGTTCATAGAGTCTCTCCTCAACTACGACATAGGGGATATGTCATTCACCCACACCATATATTAGGGGTAGGGAAAGGTGGTATGAAACCTAGATATCAATATACAGAGTCCCAAAGGGCATGAAGAAACTCAAGGGATAGTTTCACTCCCTGTCTGAACCTCTACATCCCATGTCATGACTGAAATCACTGTTTTTTCCTAGAACAAGGTCATGTCATTCCCTCCTTCATATTGTCAATATGGTGAAACACTAAAGTATATCTAGTCACAGAAGATCTCATAGTCAATGTATCACAACCGAGAATCTCTTACACTCTAGGGAAGAGAAGTTTTCATATCCATCGACTAAAAAAATATTATACCCTCCTACTCCAGCAAGGTTATCTACATGGAAGATAACTACTCCAAATCATTCCTTACTAGGTGAGCATGGGACATCCTACTAAGTTTATCTTCTACAAAGTTATCCTTTCTCATTGTATAGACTATATCGTAGTCATAGCCCTATAGGAAGTTCAACCAGTATTTTTTCATCATGTTCAATTCTCTCTTTGTGAAGATTTAACTAAAACTTTGGTTGTCCAAACAAACCATAAAGCACTCTCCCAGAAGATAGAGTCACCACATTATCAAGGTGAATACTACCACTTCCAGCACCAGATAGTGAGTCACTTCATTCTTTTCATGGGGTCTCCATTACCTCATCTTTAAATTGATAACTATAGTATCATGACTTGACATTGAGGATGCAGGATACCAATGAATAGGGTAGGTGAGTAAGCACATCCAAGCATAAGAGACTAGTCATGGAGATCACATGGCATAATTTGCACATATTTTCTTCTCTATGAAGGAGAGTAACCCCAAATTGGATACTCCTCTCCACCCACTAGTGACATTATGAGAAAAAAGTATTAAGCAAGAAAACCCCAACTACAATACCAAGACCTTCTCTAACACTCCACTACACAACCCCACCATAAACACAGAAGTCAAAGGGACTCTTCCACAACACCTCAATACTATCCTCTTTGGGCGGCACTGACTCGCCCTCTTCGTTTTTCTCGTGTCACAAAAACTCGTCTCAGGAGGGAGGGACCCCTCTTCTTCCTAAATTTAAAGTTACATCGAACAACACCAACATAGGGTTTCACCAACACCCCTTTTCACCTCAGTAAAATCTAAAGCTAGGAGAAGTGTGAAAAAATTACTTCACACAATGACTAACAACTTCTACTACAAATAATTACCTCTTATCATCTCATGTTCTATAGGATTGTAAACATCCAAAGATTGTGGCTCTCTGCAGCCCCAGTTGCCAACTTCTTGAGGCTGATGTGGACTTCCCGGCAGTGGTGGAAATACCTCATAATGTCATACCCCACCTCCATATCCTATTCCAACACTGCCTTCTTGTGGACCACTCATTCCCTTCTTAGGGGATCCCCGATCACGGTGTTGTCTCTATCGTGGTGGTCCATATTTTTAATACCTAGTGTTCTCAAAATTCTTGGTCAAGTAGTCTCATTCCATGTGACCTCCCCTATCACAATAATAACATCAAACCTCCCCAGGTTGTCCCCATGCTCTATGCTACATCATCCTCAAATGACTACATTCTTAAACCGATTATGGGGAGGCCTCCTGCATCAAGATCTTGTCATTTGATTCCTTCTTGTTGTGGAAGATGTCTCAGCTCTATTGTGCCCACAGCAAAAACCAGATGTATAGTGTCCATATGACAGAAGGATCTCTATCACCAGTGCATTCTCCAACACCCCGATATATGTGGGGATGTACAAGGGTACTATGATAGCATGGATATCTCTACAGATTCCATGCTCTAACTTCCATACTCAAAAGTATCAGTCATGGATCATGTCCAAAGAGTAGTGTGCAAGGTCTGTGAACCTAGTCGCATACTCATCCACCATTATTCCTCCATGATGAAACTGCAGAAGCATTTAAATCCAAATGGAGCACAAGAAGGGGGTAGTACTCTGCACGAAACAGCTGCAAGAATTTTTCCGATAAGATTTTTGACTCGTTGAGTATCTAAGTAACCAAGATCCACCAACATCCAAATGCTCCATGGAAAATGTTTTCTACCAATGAAACCATCTTATTTGTCAGTGTACAAAGAAACCTGAAGAGGATGACCACTGACTCTATACAAATATATGTTGACTTAGGGTCTGGATCATCGTAGAACCTCATCGATCTTTTTCATTGGAACTCACAAAGTGCGCTTAGACTATGCACTTCCATATCTTACTCTTCTAGGGATGTATACTACTCAACAGGTTTAGGAGATACTACCTGACCACCTAGATGAATGGGATCATATGATAGATCCTGAACTGAGGCCTCGTCACTCATAGGGTCTTCATCCAGAACTGGAGCTAAGATCATGGTTGGATGTCACCGAAAAAACATCCATAATGTTATTAAGAAGTATTTCGGTCAAATGAGAATATATATATATATATATATATATATATTAATAACAATGGGGATCTGAATCCATAAGTACATTAGAATACTCAATCAAATATGATCCATGTACAATGTTTTCCTGCAACAAGTGTCTCAGGGAGCCAAGTCGAGAAGATGGTAATCTGGGTCCTAGTGAACGGATACATGGCCGCCCATACCATCATTGGACTCCCTAGCCTGAGAGCTAATCTTGAGACACTTTTCAACTATTTCAATAAATATAACCATGACCATTTTAAGGAAACATAGAAAGAAACATCCCAAGGGTCGAACCACCTTCGATACCAAATTTTCACAACTTGACCCATTACAGGGCTCAAGCATTAACTACCCCAAGCCCGCCACCATAGGAAATGGGCTGCTGACTAGCTATGAGTCCAAAAAAACATAGGATGGAAAAATCCTAAGAACCTATACCCACACACACTACCAACTCAATAAAAAAAGTGCAAAGGGAAAGGAATGAAAGATACAACATAACTATAAATAAACCAAAAATGCATGAACCACTAAATAGTACAAGTACGGTACAGTAAACTGGACGGAAACAATGGTAAAAAATTAACACCCTTACAGAAAAGTGACACAACCATTAAGTAACTAAAAAATAAAAACAACTAAGAGCGACCTGATCATCGATCCCAAGATATGACCACTGTACGTTGTCCAAGAAATCGTATCCTCGTGATCCTCTAAAGTCACGATCAACCTATTTTTCTTCTTAATAAGGAATGACACATGTGAGAAAATCCCATGTAGGGGTGAGTATAAAAATACTTAGTATGAAACCCTAAAAAGGTGGAGGGTATCCATAAGAGATACAAATGAAGAAGAAAGTAGTAGATAGTAAGGTACAGTAAAAAAGTAGTGCATCTCAACCTAACAAGAGAATTAAGTAAGCTCATACAAACACAATGAGATAGAAATGGTGATAAGATTAACCTCTCTTCAAGTATTCACTACATATAGTATGAGTGAAAACTCTTACAACCACAATAGGATAGATAGGAAATGCACATTTCATACCTTGTGCGTCTTCGCCTCTCTTGGAAGGAGAGTAAACAAAACCCAAGGAGTGGGAACTATAAGTAGAATATATATATATGATTAGTTAAAGAAACCCAAATGAGGGAGTAAGGGGATTTCCATATCACAGCTTAGTCAAAGAGTGTGAGTAGCCAATAGACCCAGAATTAATCACCATTGATTCCTAGTATCCCACAGGTCTACTCTGAATTGCAAGTCCAAGGGACCAAATCACTACACCTTAATATTATCATCTTTGGGTGGAACCATCTCAACCTCATAGTTGTAGGTCTTGTCACAAGGACATGTCATGGTGGGAAAAGTTTCCCTATTCCTCATTATTCCAAAGGCACGTCAAAGTATACCTCATCACTGTCAAAGGTTCGAGAGGTCATGTCAATGTCGAGGATCCATTCCAAGCCATGCCACTCATTATCGGGTATCTATGCCCTAGTATTTCAGGAGGGATCATTTCCAAAAAATTGATGGGGACCCACTTCCTAGACTCACTATAGGGTACTACCTGGCGAGCATCATCAATGGGACCCACTGCCCAGACCTGCTACAGTGAATCCCAAAACTGCCATCAGGGAACACTTCCCATCCCAGTTGAAGGTAAACCTAGAACTACCATTGGGGACCACTTCCCAACCCATCTGGAGATAAAACCAGAACTAATTTGGACATCCCTACTAGATGGTACCTCTCAGAAAAGCATCAAGGAACTCTGGATAACCCTTATATATGGTACCTCTCAGAAAGCACCAAGGAACTCTAGACATACCTACAAGATTTTTCCTCTTGAAAGGCACATAGGAACATTGGCCATCCCTACTGGATAGTACCTCTTTGAAAATCACTATTGTAGTCATTAGGTGTCATCCTGAGTTGGCGTCACACTTAGAAAATCTTGCATCCTAACTCGAAATCCACTGTAGAGGGAACCATTGCATTATATGTGAAAAAAACACTCAGGATAGGCTACATGTATGCCAATATATGAGTTCCGAATAAATATTTACAATGGGTAGAAGATTCATAAAGTTGTATAGGGTTCATGTGGGGATAACACGATGTGTGACCCTACCTTATTGTCTGGCCATGTACCTAGGCATCCTCAAGTAATAAATTGTGAACAAGTACCCCTAGGTGTGCCATGGTAATCCTAGAGTACAAGGAACATCTAGTCAAAAGGTCGATGAGTGCATGATGCTAATCATTGATTTGAAGGGATAAAAATGTAATTTCATTGATTCACCTCCTCAATAGTCCCAAAACATTTGAATAAATCTCTTCATACATCTTTTCCACTCTCACAAGATTCGATGTTAACCCAATTCATGAGTTATCTTCAAACACCATAGACGGCTCTTCCATTGATATTCCTTTCGTGTTTCTATAAAATAATTAGGTCATGAGAAAGGATATGCATGTCCAAATGGATGAAAACATTGTGATCCCTATAGAAAAACATTCAAGATCGACTAACCATTCACCCAAAAATGGAAAATCGGTGGAAAAGTAGTAAGTCACTACATCATTCTCAAAAGACATCTCATGGGGCCAATTCCTCAATCCCAAAACAATTATACTGATCATGCCATTATGATCCTCTTGAAAAAAAACACAGAGGATTGCCTACTCGTTTGTTCAAAACAGATATTTGGTGAAAAGAAATATTTCATAGCCAAACATGCGAACTGGGCCTAGTGGGGCTGGCACCTTGACTTTAGTTTAAAAAAACAAAAGGAATCAAGAGAATTTCACACAAATACTAGGGTTTTGCATCCATTGATAGATCTTCAAACATACATCCCATTTAGAAGATAGGTCCAATAAAATATCTCTTAATAATAATTATTATATTATTATTATTAATCTTAGGCATTTCGTGCCACCGAACAAAGAAACTGAGACTTAAAAGTCTCAATCCAGTTTAAAAAGATCTTTTTATTGAGTGGGATGAGAGACCACAGATGATGCATAAAATAGATGCTTGATGTAAGAGATGTATCCCTTGAAATCCATATAGCCCTAAACAAATTGGTCTAGCCCATTCTGATAGGACTGCTCCATATGGTCTGGCTTGCAGCCCAGCTATGTGGCCCAACCCGTCTACTCCCAACCAAGCCCGAACCCATCCTCACCCCACTCACACACTACCTCAGTGTCCCCACATTGTTTGGCATCAATACGGCACCCCATGGGTCTCATGGGACACTGCCACCTAGGGTCTCACATCGTGATCATCATGCCACTCTTCTATACCTGGTACACCATCGGCCTGATGCCACTGGATTCCCCAAACCGCCTAAGTGCCCCAGTGCTCTGCCATCCCACTACCTCATTACTTATCCCCGTCTCACAACCTCGTCGTCCTCTCACATTTTTTCCGTGCTTGTTGGTCGTACATTAGACTTCTCTAGAGTTGCACCTTGCCACCCCACCACCTCATCCTGGCCACCGCAGCCTTCCGATGTTCACTGCTGTGCAGGATCCATGATGCCACCATATTTCGTATGCCATACTAACTCCTTGGGTGGCCCAATTTTAGATCTGAAAATGGATCGGTGGCCCTTGTGACGAGGACATCACAGCATCGGCCCCTACATGATGATATAATGGTGGATTAAAGAGTCCGAAATTGAGCGATGAAAATCCGTGAAGAATGGATGGATTTTCAGATAAAAATTATGATTTTAAAGAATGGATCAACAACTATGTTAGTGCGGCCATCATTATTTGATAACTGAAGTGGATAAACAATTGAAAAAGGAGGAATTTTTGAACAAAACTTCAAACGATGATCCAAAGTGAAGAATCCAACCTCAAATTGATCGTTGGTCACTGCTGACACATCTGTTGTTCTCCTTCCTCGATTCATCGAGGTTTTGGTGAAAGAAACTCCTTGGTTTGATGAAGATCATTCAAGAGAGGGAAGGAGAGAGAGAGAATTGTAGATAAAGAGAGATAAATATTAGGTGCTAACCCTAATCTGAAAAACATAACTCTCTATTTATAGGCGTCCTACTCATTATGGAATCTGAAACCCCAGTACCCTTTCATTTTATGTCGCGCCTAAGTAAAACACCTTATAACGAACTCAACGGTGGTCTCGGATTTCAAATCTGAGACCCATATCAAAATTTATTTAATTCTCCATTTGATATAAAATAACTTAGTTTAATTATATTATTTAAAAGATTCCCCCTAGGTGACTTTTCTCACATAAGTCATGCACCAACAAAAGTTAGGCCCCTCCTAGGGTAAATGCCACATTCTCGACCCAACCGTGGCATCATCTTTCTAATCAAAGTTACCTTTTGAGAGATATCTCATTTCATTCATGTACATAGTATAAAATATATCTAATATTATTTATAATTTATTTTGGGTACACCATGCATTTTAATTTCACACTATCTTAGCACCTAACTCAATTAATATATGTATAAATATTCCAAAGTCTTTCATTGAAAAAATCAGGTCTCTAAATACATTATAAATTCTATATTTTTTACAACATACCATATCAAGATTCCATATTATATGATTACATTTAAGTACTGAATCTCTAATGTGTGATAGGCCTGTTGGGGGTGGATTTATTGTAATCACTATCCATATGGATATTATAACATAGAAAATATGAGATTTGTTCCTTCACTATATTTTTGGATTTCCTATATTTTATTTATTAATTTATTTAGCATTTTATATTTTCAGTGATCCTATATAACCTTTATTTGGGGTATTATATTTATTATCTATATATTTATTTATTTATCAGTTAAAAATGTTAATTTCCCTTCCATGAGATAAAAAATTCAATTGATTATATTGTACATGTTTATAAACAATATGAAAATCTTACATGTGTTTCAAACTATTCAATGAAGTGATTAATATTTGTTTGTTCCTAATTTTACTTTATATTCAATATTTTTTCGATGATGTATTCAAATTAGTTTAGGGTTCAGATTTTAGGATTATTTATAGTACACTATGTACTATAAATGGAATTATTTCCCTTCATACAACCCATATCCCAAATTAAAAATTATAATTTATATTTTACAAAATATTATAAAACATTTTAAAATGACTTCCAATAATTTATAGAACTTCATATAATGTTTTATCTTTTTTTAAAGTATCTATTCTTCCACAAAATCACAAGCATGATTTATCTCATTCCAATTTTTACTTTATAGTCCTGAAATACTAATATCTCTCCATCACCTCTTTGAATTTCATTCCATTCCTTATATGTGAACCCCCTAGTTCTCAGTCTTCTATCCAAATTCTACTTCTCATCGTGTTTTCAATCAGACCTTATGTAGATTCTGAGTTTTTTATTCCATTTAACAACCTAATATCAATAGTACAACAATCCTTTTGAGGTATTTTTTCCTTTCAATCACTAGATATATGAATACCGCAATGAACAAATTATGAAAAGTAATTTATGAAAACTCTTTTGGATTTCATATTTTATATTTATTATTTTATTTATAATCTTAAATTTGCAACAATCCAATAAGACCATAATTTAGGGTATTTTATTCTATAAATCATACCTTTGTTTATTTTATAGCTAAAAATATTAATTTCTATTTCATGAGATATGCAATTCTGATAGTTTTTATTGGACATTTTTTAAATATTACAATAATATTCCATTTTCTTCTCATAGTTTAAATAACTGATTAATGTTTTTTGTTTCTGAATTCAGTGTATGTTCAATATTTTTTCAATATTGTATTCCAATGAGTTAGTAGGTTTAGATTTTAGAATTATTTATAACACAATAAGAGCTAAAATGGAAATGAATTATTTATTTTCACAAACCCCATCTCATCAATTATAAATTCCACTCTACTATCATAATATTATAAAAACTAACATATATTATTTCTCTTAATGACTTGTATTATAATATATTGATTAGTTATATTTTATATAGGAGTGGTTTAATTTTAATTAATAATACCTTTATTTTTGTTTTTTTTATTTTATATAATATTGATATCTTTATAATTCAATTTCTTGTTAAAATTGAATAATTTTAATAATATGAATTTCACTATTTTAATTAATTTTATTAGACATTACATAATAAATTTACTTTGAAATGTAGATATTTAAGCATCCTAACTCCAAAAAAACATTAATATTAAATTCATGTAACTCCATAAATTCCACAGTATAATCAGTAATAAATTCCAAAGGTGAACAACATTAATGTGTTCCTTTGTTAGGCATCGAACACTATTAATTGGTAATCATTTTCATTTATTTTCATTTACACCTAAATCCATAATCACTACCTTCATTTTTTTATCTCATTAAACTCAAAATCCTTTTTTGACATATACCATGATATTTTTTCTAAAACAAATATAGCTACATTCAAATTTAACTTCAACTATTAATTTAAATGTTAATTTTTTTTTATTTTCTAATTTCAAAATATATAAAAATATTACATTGTTGGATTTTAGGTTCTAAATATAGTGGATGAGCCATCAAGGTGAATAACCATTGATGTTTTTTTCTTTGAATATAAAGGACAATTCACAAATTTTGCGAGACATAAACATCATGACCAATGAAATGTTCTCTCGAATATTGACATAGGATGTCTATAAACTGGCGAAGATATTTTTCATGTTAAATTTATAATTAATTTAAATTAGATCAGAAGAAATTTTGCCTTATCTTAGGATCTTTCTTAGATGATTTATTTTATCTTCAAAAACAATTTTTTGGATTACCATAACTACATAGGAAGGACAAAAAAGTAGATCCCTTATAGAAGTTGTCAACATGTGGTCAATTGATCTCTGAACAACATTAGAGTATTTTAAGGTGATAGTACATATGATTGATCAACTTAAAAAATTCTTTATCCATCCTTTCTTTTTTGATCATAAATATATTCCATATTTCTCTTCTCATTATTTAGGGGATGAGAGGAGGAATTAATAAAAGAATACATTGTGTGCAATGATTTTTCAATTATCAATTATTCCTACACAATAGTCATAACCATATTTTTATAAGGATATTATTGTTTTTAAAATATTATTTAATTTCAAAATAACCCTTAAATAATATAATAAACCTTATCTGACCCCATTCCATATAAAAATAATAAGATAATTATTTATAGGGAATGCACAAACAGGCATAATGATAAATATTATTTTATCGACTAGAAAATTAATATTTATCACCAACGATAATCATGGTCCATTTCTCCTCCTCAACATTTATCTAATACCCAAATAAATATTTATATAAAAATGTACTCATAAATAAATATTATATTCATATTATAGTGAATAAATTATTATTAAATATTGTATAAATAAAATAAATATTCTACTCAAAATCTAGTGAATAAATATTTAATTAAATATTTCTGATCAATAATCTTGGATAAAATCATTCCTTGGGCCTTAGAATAATATTTATTCCTATAATGAAATTCAAATATAAATTATTTTAGATCAATGTAAATACTTAGTGTGTGACCCTCAAGGTATCTTTCTCATTGGCATTCGGCGGTGTTTCCAAAATTCAATGATTATTATCCATTAATGGGTTATGGAAACCAAGGGAAAGAATTAAACTCTGCAACGTTGATAACCACACATGAATTCTTAATGTGTAATATAATCTCGTTTTCAAAATATCTCATCAAGTAGTTTTAACACACATGTCATCAAACTAAATTCTTTAAAATCCTTCTTTAATAGTTAGAAATAACCTTTCCATTACACCATGGACCATGAATTTAAAGTGATAGTTCCATTTAAATCAAATGGATTTGATATCAATATCCATAAATATGGAAGGTATAAATATATCCTTGAAATATTAATAAGTAGTGCATCACTCATGACGCACCCAACATAACCAAATTTTTCATGAACTGCATCATCATGGTTGACAAAATACATCAAATTGTATGATTCATGACATGAATCGAAAATAATCTTAATGTATAAATACAATTACATACACTCACATATAGGAATATCCAAGGGCACATAAACATGTGAAATTCTTACCGAAAATTCTATTCTCATAATCTCTCTTCTTAGAGATTACCAAGTGAAAACTTTATGATAAGACGCCTCATATGATTATGATTACTTACACAAAATTGTCAATATACTATGTTCCCCATAATATAATATTATCACACCATAGAACTAGATTTAAAAACTTAATCATGTAATTTCAAGGATCTCATCATATTGTGGAAATATTGTTCCATTTTCACTATGACAAATACTCCATGAAATTATCACATTACTGTTATGTAGAACAAAAAATAATGTGAGATAGCATATTTAAATAAATATCAACCTCTTTAAATATATATATTATATAAGGTAAAATTTAATTGGTTCTATGGATCCAAGTCCAATAGACTCTCACTATCACTAGATCCAACTACTAATGACTAGTTAATTATCACATGCAAAACTTTATTTTGTTCAGTGTGGCTACACCAGTTGGGATTATCATGTTTCTATGAGTATTCTTGGTAAATATTCATGTTTAGGTAGTGAATCTACTTCCAGCAACACTACTACCTTGAGAAAATATCTCAAGTAGTGATATAGCAGACTATCAAAATTTTGTTCTTATGTCAAATTCTAAACATCCGGACCATGTCTATAGTAAATGTTTATCGTAATAATGATAAAAATATTTTTATATAAAAAAAATCAAAACAGGACATTACTAAAACAATATTTAAGTTGTATCATAATTTGAAACAAAATTAGATGATTTAGATATTGAAACCACTTTCTATAATAATTTTTTCTTACATAATACATTTTCATTTTCTATAATACTAGATAAAATTGATATATAGGAAGAAAAATATTCAATTCTCTTGATCACTAGGATTCCCACTTCTCCAGACACAAATAACTCATCCATTGATACTTCTCAAAATACTATTAGATGGTTCTAAATTCATTTTGATGTAGTTATATTATATCTATCTTATATTCACTTACAATGGAATAAGAATCAATAATATAAAACATTGGTACATATCATGGCATATGGTAAACATTCCTAGCACTTAAGATTATTGAATTCTATTAATTTTGACAATATATTCATAAGTCTATGTATGTTCTATTTGATGGATTATATGAAAATATAAATTCAGTCTTTAATTGTTTCAACATGTATTTTTAAATAAATTATTAATATATATACTATGGATATATTTTAAAACCCCATTGATATATTTTATTGTTATTGTTCTCTATAACACAGTTTCAATTTTAAGTCATACTTGGATAAATTTTAATCCTTAGTCTCAAAAAACTGGTAAGCCACAACATTTGTTTCATATGTTATCAACATATCTATCTTGAAATGTTATTGTGATCCCACTAAGAAATTATTAATTTATTGATGTCACATACCCTTCCAGGTTATGTCTTGTAGACATATTCCATAGGACATTAATTTTTTCATGTTATATATGAAAATTATATAAGGATTACTCCCAGTGAGGTGTCCTTGACTATCAATAGCCTAATGTGACGATCATAAAAGTATGATTTGAAAAGTGAAATTTTAAATGATTTTTATCATGATGATTGGTATGTAAGTTTTTTTATTTAACAAAAATTTCAATAATCAATGATATTTTATTGGTAAAATATTTTACCATCCAGGTATTTTTTCTCTTGAATACTCACAAGTGGTATTAAATCTTTGAAACATTCAAACTATAGACTTCCCAAAACATGATATTTGAATTCCATTACTTCAATTTATTCATAATTTCCAATAATATCATGTTTCAATTTACCGCTCCTTTGTATGAATATTTATTATAAAACAATAATATATGTATTACACACCCTATTAAAAATAGGTCACCTCTTTGGATATAATTTCCTATTCAGAATATGTCTTTGTTACTACTACTCCAATTGATCTTAGTGGACTCCAACATTCCAATAACAAACCTACTCTTTATTTCACACTTAAAAAAATGTATTACATAAAATATTCACTTGATAAATCATAGAAGATCAAGAGTTCTAGTTTCTTTGGGGATCAAAAACATTACATATCAACTTAAAACATGAAATAAAAATCTTTATTTAAAACTAATTTTGCATGAACACACACATTCCTTCGTACTTATCATTGCCTAGAATAACCTGAGGACATGCATAAGAAAAAGGTGAGCTATAAAGCCCAATAAGGGAGTAAAAAGGGAATAAAATGAAGAATATAGTAAATGTTAGGAAATATAAATATCAATAGAGCATAAGATAAACATGAACAGAAAGGAATCATATATAAAGATTATCATAACATGGAAATGTGGCAACAATGTTAAACATGATATTAGCATGAGACACGGCTCATTACACATGGAAAATAAGTAAACCCTAATTGAACATGAACTAGCATGAGTAAAACTTCATTTAACTTGAATTATAATGAGTAAAACGTAATTTCACTTGACATATCATGATACTAATCTTTACCCAATGTATTGGAGCGTTATCAGGGTGCACCCTTTATAAACATTTCATTTCATGCATAATTGTGCCACATGATTCATAAAACCTGGAATAATTCAAAATAATAATTTATTATGTGATAAATGAAACTATATAATCAATAAGTAAATGTTCGTAAAGTTTAATAAACTTGATAGATAAATGGACATGGTATTCACTACATAATTACTGGGGCTTAGAAAATCGCAGTGCAATTTCAGCAGCATAACGGTGTGACATTAGAATTCATAAAAAATGTTGATGAGAGAAAAGGTGGTATATCATCATATGTACATGAAATGAAAAGTAAGGGAGTATTATAGATACATTTCCCAATATATTTAAGGTAATTTATATTCATAATAAAAAATAATTGATTAAATGTAAATGATAAGAGAGAAATTCCTTACAAAATTTTGGAATCGTAACTGGTGTACATGGGAGGAATTAATGAGAGATAAAGAGGTATATAACCATTAAAACATAATGAGGTATTATGAGGAAGGTGATAAATCATACCCTAATATTTTTAATTGAAAACAAAATGGTGTAACAACATAATAAAATTTGGACAAAAATTAGAAAATAAGAAATCCCTTAATTGAAAGTGTGATCCCAAAGGCTTGGGAGAGGCTTGAGAGATGATTAATTAGAGATTGGGGTGACTTGGGAGGATAATAGAGAGATTAGGTAATAGGAGAGACATGATCCAATGGTTTTTAGTGAAGAGAAGTGGGAGCTTGGGTGGTTTTATATAGGAAAAGAGATGGAATTCTTTATTATTTAGGTTTTGGACACCACACAATAAAATAATCAAAAACACAAACCAACCCATGGTTTTTTCCCATGGTTTTTAAAAATTGGATTGGAAAAAAATTATTTTTTAAATAAAATGTCCAAAATCAATAAATATTAATTTTTATTAGGTGGAGGTGATTCACACTCTCAAGTAAATCATTTTAAAAGTTAAAATGTTTTATATGTCTTGGAGATTCCACTAAGGAACCATAAAATTAATCAAACAAATCTAAAATAAAATAATTTTAGAAGTTAAACATATATTGGATGAAGAATATTTTATAGTATTTTATTACATCACCATTGGGTTATTATTATGTCATAAATCCCATTATATATTTAAACGGTATTTAATTTTTACCCAAAAATTCGACTCTCTCAGAAAATTATGAAAAAATTATTGTTGTATGATTTTTACATCCTCATTCCAAAAATAATATTCATTTTATCTAAATAATTTTCTAAATATTTGAAATTTTACTTTAAAAATAAAAACTCATATTTATTGAAAAGTCAAGGGTTTGACAAAAAAACGTTCAAACTTTAATAAAAATTACAATTGTATACATAAAAAATTATACAATAATTTTTATTTAATAAAAATTAATTTATTAATAATATTTTATTAAAATATTATTTAATTCCAAAAATCCCTAATTAATCAAAATATATTTCTTAATTAAATATCAATATTAAATAAAAAATTTATTTGTGCTCAAAGTAACAATAATAAAATGAATGTATATTCTTTATTCTGTAAAAAAATAATGAAAATAATCATAGTGCTAGGGTCTTGTTACATAAACTCTTATAACCGTCGTATAAGACCTAAGGGTAAGGTATGTGATGGTGAAAGACTCTTGGGTGGCTCGGATAACATCACTCGAGTGGTAATATATAATTACTTCCACTTCTCTCATAGGCGGTTCTGTTAAAGAATAACATGTTGAAGCTCAGCTTGGTATTGGTCAAGAGTGAATCCCAATGACACTACCTCCTTTACGAGCTATGAAAAATGGGCTTATTATGGATAAATTCTACTGGATGAGTCCATCACTTCTTTTGTCTGAGTAAATTATAATTTTTAAAGCCCTATATTTATACTAATCATGTGATCAATGTTCAATGGCTATATTAGAAATGGTAAAAATTCTTAATAGTATTTTGAAATCCAAAAACATAAAACCAAATAAATTCATATGTTTTATATAACAATTTTACATAATAATACATTTAATTAGATCAAGATGAATTTTCATTAATAAATGTTTGGGTTGTTACAATCTTCCCTGGTTAAGAGATTTTTCCGTCAAAATTTTCTTTTACCACACTAAAACAGATGAGGGAAATTCTGCTTCATCACCTCCTCCAATTCCCACGTTGCTTCTTAAAACGTGTGGTTTCGCCACAACACCTTGATGAGGGGAATTGTCTTATTTTGTAGAATTTTTTCTGTATGATCTTAGAGATTCACTATATTATCTTCATAGGAGAGTTCATTCTCCAATGGTACCACCTCTAGATTGAGTATATATGATGGGTCAGGTATATACTTCCAAAATAGTGATACATGGAATACATCATGTACTTGAGATAGGTTTGGTGGGAGGTCTAGTCAATATTCCACTACTCCAATGCACTCTAGGATCTCAAAAGGGACGATGTAACTTGCACTAAGCTTTACCTTCTTCCTAAATCTCATAACTCTCTTCCATAGTGATATATGTAGGAATATTATGTCTCTGACATCAAAATCTATGTCTCATTAATGATTATCAGCATAGCTCTTTTGTCCACTCTGATTAGCTATAATGTATTTGTTGTATGGTCTTATCCTTCTCCACCATTTCTTCGACCATTTCTGGACCTAGGATTTTTCGATCCCCAGCTTCATCCCAACAAGCCAGTGTTCTGCACCTCTTCCCATAAAGGGATTCATAAGGAGCCTTTTGGATGCTTGAGTGGAAATAGTTATTGTAAGAGAACTCATCCATGGGAATATGTTTATACCATCCTCCTATGATGTCCATTGAGCATGCTCTCAATATGTCCCCATGTTTTTGGATAGTCTTCTCAGATTGTCCATCAGTTTGAGGATGATAATTCATACTGAAGTTTAGCTCCGTATTCAGAGCATGTTGAAGACTCTTCCCAAACATAGAGGTGAATCTTGGATATAGATCAGATATAATAGATTATGGTACTCCATGTAGCCACACCACATATCTGATGTATATCTGGGACAATTGATCCAATGAGAAATCCTCCCAAATTCTAATGAATTGTGTAGTCTTTGTAAGATGATCCACAAAAACCCATATAGATTGTTTACTTTGGATGTCTTCAGAAGTCCAGTGACAAATTCCCTCGTGATGTTCTCCCATTTCCATGTTGGTATGGGTAATTGTTGCATCATCCCCTTAAACTTCTACCTCTCAGCCTTCACTTTCTGACAAACTAGGCACTTTGATGTATACAAAGTGATCTCCTTCTTCATGTTATCCCACCAATAATGATCTCGGATATCTCAATACATTTTTGTGTTTCCTGGGTGAATGGAGATATTAAAACTATGCTCATCATCCAAAATTTCATTCTTTAACTCCGGATTTGATGGAACACATAGTCTTGACCCATATCTCAAAATTCTTTCTTAATTAACTTTGAACTCTAAGGATTTACCTTTTCTGATAGTTTCCACATTTTTTTGAATTACCACATCATGATTTTGAGCATCCAATAACCTTTCCAAAAGAGATAGTTGAGAAATCATTTGTGAAAGGATTGATGATATTCTCTTATTTATGATTCTCATGTCTATCTTCATAAAATTTAGGATGATTGTATCCTTTTCAATTCTCATCAATGATAGAATTGATTGGTCTATTCAAATTAGAGAATCTTCCACCTTGTTCACTTTCCTAGGGTGGTAATGGATTGAGCACTCATAGCCTTTGATTAGCTCTAACTATATTCATTGGTGCATGTTCAACTCTTTTTGTGTGAATATATACTTGATGATTTTTTATCTGTATATATTTCACACTTCTCCCTAAATAGGTAATGTCGCTAAATTTTTAAAGAAAATATTACTGCATCTATCTCCAGATCATGTGTTGGATAGTTTTACTCATGAACATTCAATTTCCTTGAATCATAGGTAATTATTTTGTCATTTTTCATCAACACACATCCAAGGCCCTTTTTCTAAGAATCACTGAATAAAACAAAAGCTTATCCACGTGTGGGTAGTGTAAGCACAGATGCAGTGATAAGCCTCATTTTATACTCCTTAAAGTTATCTTTGCATTCATCACTCCAAGAAAACTTTAATCCCTTCTGAGTTTACTTGGTAAGAGGGTTGGACAATCATGATAAATTTCTCACAAATTGGTGATAATATCTAGCTAACCCCAGGAATCTATAAATATCTATTATCGATGTTGGCCTTGGACATCCCTCAATTACAACTATGTTAGAAGGATCTATAGATATCTCATTTCTTATGATGATATGACCCATGAATGGGACTCATTCAACCAAAACTCACACTTCCTGTACTTTTCTAGATCTTCTCCTTTCTCAAGGTCTCTTCTACAGTGTTTAGATGCTCCTCATGCTCGTCCTTGGTTTTAGAGAATATTAGAATATAATATATAAAGACTACAACAATGTTTTAAAGGTACTATATAAATAGTCTATTCAAACATTTCCATAAATATTTATGGATCATTAGTGAGTTCGAAAGGCATTACTATGAATTCATAGTGCCCGTACCTTGTAAGAAAAGAATTCTTGGGGATATCCTCCTTATTCATCATTACTTGGTAATATCCCAACTACAGATCGACATTAGAAAAGTATTGTGCTCCACATAGCTGATCGAACAAGTCATCAATTCAAGGAAGTGGATACTTTTTCTTTACCATGATTTTGTTGAGCTCACAATAATCAATGCAAAGGCGCATTGACCTATTCTTCTTCTTAACGAATTGACTAGTGTATCTCATGGTAAAGCACTTGGGTGTATATATCCTATAGTTGTTTCTTCAGCTCCTCGAGCTCCAAAACAGCCATTATATATATACTATTGGATATTGAGAAATTTCTAGGTATAAGATCAATTGAGAATTCAAAATCTCTTCTAGTAGGAAGACAATACAATTCTGTGGGAAACAATTCAGTGAATTCCCTCACAATAGGCATGTCTTCAAGGATGGTTGCTTTTGTAGACTCAATCATCTAAGAAAGATAAGCGCTCTCATAGGGTAACAATATCCACACTTGAGATGATGATTATAAAGAAGATTCATCCTCCTCCTGGAACTTGTACAGAATCTAGGGTTGATTCACTATATGGAGAGTGATTTACCTCTCATGGAAATTTATATTGGATCTATATAATAAAATCCAATCCATGCCAATAATTGTATCAAATTACACAATAGGGAGTATGAAGAGGTTCTCCTGGATGTTCAATCCATAAATTATTAAAGGGGAGGATTTATATTCATGGGATGCAATGAGTGCCCCATTTTCTGTTCTCACCGACATCTTTACATCCTTGATTTTTTGTGGTGTACTGATTGTTCTACTAAAATTTAGGGATATAAAATAATGCGTAGAACCAGAAAAAAAAAATTAATTTCTTTATTCTTGAATGAATAACTAGTGTAGCTGTCACCACTTGGTTTTCGGGGTTCACTTCGGCAGTAGTGATGGAAAAATATCACCCTTACTACCTTGTAGATTGTTGGTTTCCTCCGAAAACACTTCGATTAGGGAACTGGTTTGAAAGGTTACATGGTTCATTGTAGTTGAAGCAATGAACAATGAGTTGAGGGTTAAACAGATCATTCCTATCTTCTGTTACATCTATGGGTTTTTATTATCGGAATTTAATGGCTTGGTTCCCTTCTCTTCCACACCTAAAGCATCTCCTCATCCCCTTCGGGAAATTTCTGGGGTGCTTCTTTATGCACCTTTGGCAAGTGGGGTGTTGGAATTTTTTTACACCATTGGATTTATCCATCAGACTGTGAGAATTAAACTCAATTTCCACTTCTTATCCCCAAGAAAGCCATGATATTCTCTGATCTCCATTTCAACATTGAGGGAACATCGAACAATTTCCTCATATCTATCAATGTCATGGATCACCATGGCTTTCCTTAGGCTAGGTTTTATCCCACCAATGAATCGGTCAACCATGCATTCGGGGGTAATGAAAAAGCCATAGGAATATTGTGCAAGCCTTGTGATGATTTCATCTTACAATATGATCAATTCATCATATTTTTTCTTGAGGGAAAGAATGTCTCATTCCATATTAAGTTTGAGGGTGCAAGGAAAATATTTATTTTAAAACATTTTTTAGAAATCCTTCCATTCCAATTCCACGATCTCCTCCTCAGGCTTCATATTTTTGATCAATTTCCTCCATTGATCAGATTAACCCTCCATATGATAATCAGCAAGAAGTACATTCTCTTGTTCCCAACATGGAAGGATGGATAAGATCTTTTCAATGGAGTTGATCCATTTTTTGGAAATTGAGAGATCAAATGATCCATTAAAAGTATGTGGACTTTGTCTCATGAAGCTCTCAATTATGAATTGTTATTTCTTGGGGGGGTGAATGTTCCTATTAACCCATGATTATACTCAAAACATTAGTTAACTGAAAGAGTATCAGGACTAATTTTGGGATCCCCGCTCTCATCGGATTGGGAATCTCATTAGAACAGGCATCACATTGATATTTGCATCAGTTGTTAGCTCGGGTCCTCCTATTACTATCCATTGGCAGGAATAAAAGAAAATTTAGGGGTAACATATAAAGGGGAATCAAAATACAAAAAGGGATAATGTATAAATTACATTTATTTCCTTAACATGAGAATTTATAGGCTTCAATCTACGTTATCCATGATCTACTTCCAAACATATATTATTAGGTAAATTTTTTTATTCCCGTAATAATGGTTCATAATAATCTTATGAATTTTTCAAAGAATATCCTCTGAGAGTTTCATAACCATGAGTTCAGCAAGGCATGTTTTTGTGCACCAATTCTTATTCATGTCTATCTCAAAGCGATGTTTTTGGGTTTTAACCCTAGATACATTTGTGCTAGAGCCACTGTTAGTTATTCGTATCTGTATGGGGATATATTTGAAAAATAAAACACTTAATATATACTCACCAAAATTTAGGTATGTTTTTATTATACTTAGTCTTATCCCATAGTCATTCACTTGGGTTTTATAATCATAATCCCAAAAATAACTAAACCTATCCTTTGATACCTCTTATAACAACCCTAGTCTTTATTTCACACTTAAGCATAATTTATTACATAGAATCATCAAAGGATATAACATAGAAGATCAAGTGGTCTGGTTTATTTTGGGCTTAGGAACATTACCTGACATATTAAAACAGGAAATACATATTTTTATTGAAAACTTATTTTACATGACCACACACATTCCATCATACTTAGCATTGAATAGGATAACCTGAGTACATGCATAAGAAAAGGGTGAGCTATAAAGACCAGTAAGGGAGTAAAAAAGGCATAACATGAATATTATAGTACATGTTAGTAAATATTCATATCAATGGAGCACAATAGAAACATGAACATAAAGGCATGATATAGCATGATTATCATAACTTGGAAATGTGGAAACAACATTTAACATGATATTAGCATGACCCAAGGCTAATTGCACATAGAGGATGAGTAAACCCTCATTAAACTTGAATTATAATGATTAAACCCTCATTCTGCTTGAATTATCATTATTAAAACCCCATTTCACTTGACCTATCATGATACTACTCTTTACCCACTTCATTGCAGCGCTATCGTGGTGCACCCTTTATAAACATTTCATTTCATGCATATGTGTGCCGCATGGATCATACAACATGGAATCATTCAACATAATCATTTATTCCTTGATAAAGAAATTTATAATAAATACATGAAACTATATAATCAATAAGTAAATTTGTGTAAAATTGAATACCCTTAATAGAGAAATGGGGATTGGTATTCACTACACAATGCCTTTGGCTTGGAAAGTCGCAGTACAATTTCGGTGGCATAACGATATCAAATAAGAATTCAGAACAATTGTTGTCGAGAGATAAAGGTATTTATCATCATATGTACATAAAATGGATAGTAAGGGATTTATATAGATACATATCTCAATGTACGTAATGGAATTTCCATTCATAATACAAAATAATTTCTTGAATGTAATTGAGAAGTGAGAAATTCCTTACAGAATTTTGGAATGGTAACAGGTGTACAAGAGAGGAATTAATGAGAGATAAAGAGGTATATAATCATTAAAAAATAAGAAGTAAAGTATGGGGGAGTTGAAAAATCATACCCCAACATTTTTAATTGAAAAAAATTGTATAACAATATAATGAAATTCTGACAAAAATGAGAAAGGAAGAAATCTCTTACTTTGAAGTTTGATCCCAAAGGATGGGAGAGGATTGAGAGAAGCTTATTGGGATCTTGGGGAACCTATGGAGGATAATTGAGAGATTATTATAGAGTAAATATGTGATCCAAGGGTTTTGAGGTAAGATAAGTGGGAGCATGGGTGGTTTTATATGGTAAATAGAGGGATTTCTTTATTATTTAGGTTTTGGACGCCACATATTAATCAAATCAAAACCACAAACAAATACATGATTTTTTCCCATTATTTTTGGGAAATGGGAGTGGAAAAATTATTTTAAAAGTCAAATGGATGAAATTATTAAAATATAAGGCTTGACTATGTGGAGGTGAGTCACACTCTCAAGGAAATAATTTTAAAAGTTAAAATGTTTTAGAATTCCTGGAGGGTCAACTAAGGCACCATAAAATTAATAAAATTAATATAAAATAATGTTATTTTAAAGTTAATATATATATATATGATGATCAACCTTTTTATAGTATTTTATTACATCACTATGGGTTCATTATGATTTCATAAAACACATTATATATTTAAATGTTATTTAATTTTTACCAAAACTTAGAATGTCTTGAAAATTTACGAAATATTAACCGTTGGATAATCCTGAAATCCTGATTCCAAAAATAATATTAATTTTAACTAAATGATTTTCTAAATATGGGAATTTTTACTTTCAAAATAAGAATCGAAATTTTTTGAAAATTCATGTTTTTTGACAAAAATAGATATCAAACCTTAATAAAAATTACAATTGTATTCATAAAAAATCATATGATCATTTATATTTAATAAAAATTAATTTTGTAATAGTATTTTATTAAAATATTATTTAATTCCAAAAATACATTAATTCATCAAAATATATTTCTTAATTAAATTTAAATATTAACTAAAAAATATTATTTGTGCTCAAAGTAACAATAATAAAAAGAATGTATATTATTTATTCTATACAAAAAAATAATGAACATAATCACAGTGCTAGGGTCTTGTTACGTAACCACTTATAACACTCATATAAGACCTAAGGGTAAGGTGTGTGATGGTGACAGACTCTTGGGGTGGCTCGGATAACATCGCTCGGGTGGTAATCTCTATTAACTTCCACTTCTCATGTAGGTATTTCGTTCAAGCATAACATGTTGAATCTCGGCTTGGCCTTGGTCAGGAGTAAATACTAGTGATGCTTCATCCTTTCTGAGCTCTGACAATGGGATTCGTATGGATATATTCTACTATATGAGGCAATTTCTTCCTTTTTCTGATTAAATTGGATTTGTTAAAGCCCTATATTTATACTAATCATGTGATCTCTGTTCAATGGATATATGAGAAATGATAACAATTCAAAATGGTATTTTGAAATCCAAAAACATAAAACCAAGGAAGTTTATATTTTTTATATAACCATTTTACACAATAAGACATTTAATTAGATCAAGATGAATTTTTATTAATAAACGATTAGGTCGTTACAATTCCTATGATCAACAATATGTATCAAATTATTTAACCCATATAAGCTATGTCTTATCTCACTATATTTAATGAAATTGGCTTCCTTTTTCAAAATATATACGCTCTGTACTATATGATAAAATCCTTAGTTTCTATAGTATTATTAACTCGGATGCACCTTAGTGTTTGATGTTCATTTATAGCTAAATAAATATATAACAAACTTTTTTAAAAAACCCATATAGTAGTTTCATAATATATTCATATAATATCATAATTAATAATATATCCAGTAGATAATATAGTTGGAATATGGTTATTTTTCATATTTTTCTATAAAACAAGTCTTTGAAAAAACTACGGAAGATTTTCAATATATATAAGACTCATTATTGATATCCCCTTTACTACCATCATGATATTTATGCATATTATAAAATTTATGTTTTTAAATTTCTTTACTCCAAATGTATGATCATTGAAAAGTTGGATGTCATATTCTCTAACAAGATAGTTCAATTATTCTTCAATATTTACCAAGTACACTCATTTACATTACTAAGAATTTATTAAATTTAATAATGTAATTTCATAAATTATATGTTATTAAATTTATCATTATAATAGTTCATGTGGCCAATTGGAATAAAATCGTAAAATATTTTTGGGTGTAACTTTATTTATAAATGTTTCTTCATCTAAAACATGATTGGTAGAATTTTTACATATCCAGTATCGTAGCTCAATTGAGAGAAAATGAATCTTTTGGGTATTATTAAGACAAATAATTATAGCTTCATTTGAATAATAATTATCTTTCTATATTCATTTAGGATAATTATATTTTACATTCTTCATTCATTTCAATTGATATCTCTAGTTCATGATTTACTGATCCATTAGTTTAGTATTCAATAACCATAACAAAATTTATTTCATATGTGAAATAATGTCTCATTGTGTCTAACTTAACACTGAGATAATTGTTTTTGTAACACTTATCACAAACATGAATCAATACACTTGGAAATTGGAAGTAGTTAGATCCCCTTAGATGACATAAGAATTTTCCATTCTTATCTCATCTTGAGTTCACTCCATAAACTTATTTATTCTTGTTCATTTCATGTATTTAAATGCATGTGTGATGTGTGAATATTTCGTTTTAGTGCACAACTAGTTAATATAAACTTGTAAAATATACATGAATTAGATACAACTATTTTCTTCTTCAATTACTTTTAATTTCACTCATTCTACCTAATATTTTAACATAAGAATAAAATAGACTTATTTTCATTCATTGAACTCTGAATCCCTTGTCTCATTGTAAGAAGTTGTAGAGGTTATTTATTATTCATGTGTAATTTATCATTTTCCTTCAAAATTATCATTATAAGGTGTGCCAATACATTTTTTAACCAATTCATATCTACTTGGTCAAGTGTGGTAAAATTATACTATGTGAATTATCTATTCCATTCATAAGGGGTTGAAGGAATAAGGATATACTTTGAGGTAAGGACAATAAAATTAGATTAATTGATAATCTATTATCCATGTGTAAGTCCAATATATATAATTTATCAATGCACCCCAATATTTTAAAACTATGATCATTTTATAGATTCACTTCTACCAGTTTTCACTAATATTGGGAATTGATAATATTAATTATTTAAATACACTCCTTATCTTTCCCACAAAACTGAATATGAGATAGTATCATGTAAGAACCTGTGTCCATATGTTGTATCATATACTCTATAGAAATTGTTGATAATATAATAAAATGGAAATAAAAATCATCATATATTTATCTCTTATAAGAATTATTTTCACCTTCTCTCACCTAATGGGAATGCAGAACAAGAATAATGGATTCCAATACATAATAAAAATTTTGTAATAATAATGAATTTGGTAAAAGATTTACCATATCCAAAACATTGTATTTGTAAGGAAATACATTGAGCTAAGAAATGATCACAATGGATTTTCTGTTTCACCGTCCATTTTTAATAATAATAAAAAAATAGTTGATTAGTAATTCACATGATTACAAATTATGTGATACATAATAATTTAAAATTTAATAAGTATCCTGCTATTTTATCAACTCCCAGAAACCCTCACTATTGGACTCAGAATGTCTAGTTTTGGGGCATTATAGTGGTAAGAATCTATATTTCCCTCCTTATGATCAAGATTATCATTCTAAAAACCACAATACAGTGTTTAGGTAGGCGGTCTTTCCAAATTTTGTCTATGAGTTCCTTATTTCATTGAATGGACTCCCCAATCAAGAAATTCTATAGCATATTTCCTCAACACCATCCTCTAAATTTTTATTTAATATAATATAGTCATCAAATTCAATATATATTCAGTTATGTCATCCCATCATCTTAATTAAGAATCCATGATAACTAAAATTATCCCTAACTATGGCTTGAACCAACAATTTATCTATGGTTTCATATTAATTTAGATGATGGAAGACATAATGAATTAATATTATCAAGTGGTATTTTTTTATTATGCATAATGATTTCATGTTTTATCTTTTATATGTATTGTTAATATGAAGTGTATTTTACTTAATTGATTAAACATGTTTTGGTTAAACATTTATACAAAATCTATTTATTTAAATTACATATTAGCAAATTATTCCATTTATTTTTAGGATGTCATTCATACATCTCTAATATTCACACTAGAAAACAAATTTTTTCAATGTTATATCATACTAATAATGTTTTTTCTTCTAGGAGTTGAAGACTTGTCATTAGAATCATTACAATTCCTATAGTCCTTCTGGATATTTCCATTCTTTCCATAAATCCAACAAGTGGGCATTTTACCAACACATCTACTAAGAATTATTCTTTAGTACTTATCCTTTGATGACGTTTTTTGATGGTCCTTCCAGTGAGGTGACTTCCCCTGTCAACCAATATTAAGATAAATTCTAAAGGGAGAATTTACATCATTATAAAAAACTCTTATTTAAGAATTAGATTACCAATTTTATCAAATATAAGTTTCATATTTCCACTCTAATTACTTATTTTTGTCACCACATCATCCCATCTTTTCAAAAGGGAATATAAAAGAAGAAAAACCCATAAATCATTAGTAAAAGTAACCCCCAATTATTTTTATTGCTGTTGAATTATATTTTAATAATTCACAAGGTACACTTATTGTCTTCGTTTTTATAGTCTCAATATGAATAAACATTAAAAAAATAACATTTTATTTTTTTCAGTCTCCTATAAATGTCATCCAATGGTTTCATAACACCTACAATTATTTTCTTCTACTGAATATTGAATTCCACATTTCATATAAGAGACATTCTTACCAAAGATATAAAACCACTCTAATACTGATTTATTTATTTTTTCAAGCCACATTTCAGAAATTGAATGATTCATATCTTTTTTTTATTGGACAATATTCTATATGTATACATCAGAAACAGAATACCATCCCATAAAAAATTTCAATCTACATGTTTTCTTCATCTAATTCCACTTGTACTTATCCTATATGTGTATAACTAAACTTTATTTTGATACAACTTATTGGGGTTCCATATCAAAATAAACCATGAAACCAAAATTCAGAAGAACATATTTCATAATTTCTACCTTTCAAAAGTCATTACATTCCCTTGACCTCATATTCTGAATGTAAGAATTACAAAACCTAATCGCCCTAATAAATTCACCATACAAATAAAATTGTATAATGAAAAGTAAATGTTGAAAGCACACACAATAATTGCGTGCTTTGGATTAATGTCATACAAATAAAAGAGAAAACTATAATCACATTATAAAATAATGTACATGAGGATAAAAACTATCTACTCTCACTCAAACAATGCCTCCTTATGATGACTTATAAATTTATATATTCAATAGGATGTTGTTATTTTTCAAAGGTAGGTCCCACCTCATATTTATAGATGTCCTCCCCTAGAAAACCGGTTCCATTGACCTCCAAGGTTCAGATTTTCCTTTTTTTTGGAAACCTATAATACATTATTACATATTAATATTGACAGGTTGAAATTGGTAAACATGTGTGTTATCCAAGTATAGAAACTATCCTTCTGAAACATCCAATATATTATTATAACAACATGATTTAGTCATTCTCATTACATAAATTCCATGGCCCACATCCAATTCTATAAAATCATTCTAAAAATTTTCTATATGAATAAATCCTTCTACAAAAATCCTTTTAGAAAACTAATGAGATTTCACAAATCCCATCTTGTTTGAGGTAGGTGTTTCTATTACACTACCTTTTATAAAATATCTCCTTGGATTATTTTCGAATTATAAGTGTTTATTTAGCTAGTATAATTATTTATATGATAATAATTTTTTTATCAAAGTTTCATTATGATTTTTTGTTTTTTATTTTAAAAAATGTATAATTTTCAATGTTTAATGGTAATTTGGTCTATGTTGGATTTTTATGAATTCTAAGTGTTTCATACAATTTTATTGGTTTTTTCCTCAATAAAAATTATTTTTATGATGTTTTCGGTTATCTTTGATTTATAAAGTAGTATGTTCCATTGATAAAAGAGTTTACTTATTTTAAAAGTGGCATCTGCTTATTTTAAAGGGGGGATTTTTAATATGTTTTCCATGTTACTTTAATGGGATTTATTTATTAATGTGATCATTTATTTATTTAATTTATTTTATTGAGATTAAGATTTTCTATCATTTCTTATTCCCATTAATGTACAAAATTTTACAAAATTGGTTTTAAAAATGAATTTCAAAAGTTGTAGTTCTTGGTTTCAAGGAAAAAGATCATTTAGAATCATATATGAAATAAAAAATTTGTTGAATGATTTTTAAACCACAGTTGATTCACAATGTTAACCTTTTTTATACATGTATGCATATTTTTATGATTAAATTAATAGTTATTATTGTTTTTTAATTTGGGTTTGGGGATCCTTATTAAAGGTGTGTGTTGGAGGTGGAAAGTATTTGAATTTTTTTTTTTTTTTCAATTGGCTAGGTAATTTTCATGTCATTGAAATTTTTTTGATGGTGGTGCACCTCTGTTACTTATGACTTGAGGAACCCTAGGCTACTAAATGGGGGGTTAAGGGATTTTGGTTATTATATAATATATTTACACATGTAATAGTAAACCCTATAAGAATTTTATAACCTTCCAAGGTGGGGTCACTGATGAGACTAGTTGAGAGTGATTTGAGTGATGGGATGTGTGGCCATTAACCTGCTGAAAGTTGGATCCACTTTTTATTTTCTAGTAATTATCTAATTATTCCCTATAGTTTTGAACCATTATTTATATTCTATGATATTCATTTTGTTCTTATTGGTATTTGATATTCTTATTCCTTGATTGAGCCTACTTTTATGTGTTGCTTAATTACGATTGATCATTTATATTGTAAGAATTTCCTTCTGTTATTATTTTCACATGTTTATGACTCTTCATGGAATATAATTTATTATATTCTTCCATTTCTTATAATCATGTTTGAGTATTGTTTGTGTGTTGAAGTTTTTAAAATGGAGAGTGGGTTTTTCAAAAAAAAAATTAAATCCATTGTAAAATGTTTCTTTTGAAATGTATTTTAAACTTTTTGAATGGTTATTTTTAAAAATTTATGTTTTAAATGAAAAGTTGCAGTTTAAAATGTTTCTTTCTTAAATAAATGTTGTTTTTAAAAAGGTAAAGGTTGGTTTCTAAAATGGAATTACCATGTTAAGTCCTCTGGAGGTAAGTTCTATAAATGGTGTGTTTTACAAAATAATACCTAGTTTTGTATATTTATCTCTATTTGTTATAATGTAAATAAAAACTTATCTTGATATTACTTTCAAACTATTGGACTTGGTATAAAATGAATGTAATGGACTCATGGTGGAGCCCTACTGTTTTTTGTATCACACCCTACATACTTCTGTTAGTCGGTATACATCCTTCATGTTTTCTAAAGGTTCCCAGGTTGTGGATTACATGTTTGTTTGCAACCGATATACATTGAGATGTGGAAATTTTTTGTTATAGTGGTGAATTTAGAGTCATATGTTGCTTTATGGGTTAGTCTACCTATTTTGATTGACTCGTTGGTTCTTATGGTGTATTGGCCTCTCTAGAATCATACTCTTCATTTAACAGCATTCCCTTATTATGAACAATAAAATCATTGTATAAAATGGTTTCCTTTTGTGGAGAATTGTTTTTAATAATATTTGGATATTTTTTATTTTTATTATTCCATATTTTTATTCTTTTATTTTAGAACATATTATTTACCTTGGAATGGTTTTCCAGTGTTTAGATTCCTTATGTCGGTTTTCTAATTGGAACCCATTATTGATAATGGTTTTATTGGGGGTGAAACATTCCTCATGAACTCACTTGTGATACTATGGTTCTTATCACTACCTCAATGTGAATAGAAAAGAACCTCAAAACTTATAATATAACGAATTTGGGGTTGGTTTAGTTCGAATCCCAAGGCGGTTCTCTACAAATTGGTAATGGATCCCTCTTATAATTTTGGTTCCACTACTATAAAAGATTTTGAACCATTATATCTTGAGTTGTGGGTGTTGAGGATGTCTTTATAGCTCTTCCCCATGTTGTACCATGAGTTCCATGGGTGGTTGTGAGTTTTTTTAATTTTGATAATATATTTGTTTATTCCTGTGATATTTTGATGTGGTTTGAAACTGCTCTGATTTTATGGAAGATTTATCCATTCATATTGGTAAATTATTATTTATATATTGAAACTAGAGGAAATCAAGTGGGAAGATAGTTAAGGTGCATTGGATGTCAGGCCATGGGTAGGCTACGCAATTTTTTCTGTATATCTTCTAGTAGCATTCTCTTGGTTAGAGCTTGTTCTAACAAACCGTGTTTTCATTCCATGTGCAATAAAGAATATTTTTTGTTGTTTTTTATCCTATGATTATTTTAACCCCTATTATGAATTATGATATTTATTGTGAGTGATAATGTAAATATTTTCGTGATTTAATACTTGTTTTACAAAATTTTAAAGCAATATTATTTTCATTGTAATTTAATTTTTTTTTCAAAACCATGTTTTTAGTGCTTGAGTCACATTTATGAATAGTTATTTAACATAAGTATAAATTATTTTGGGTTGTTCTAGTTTCCAAGGAAATAATTTCATGGGTTTTAAGTTAGGTGTAATTCTTGAAATTATTTTAGGATTATTTTAATTTAAAAATATTTAATTTTTTTGTGAAAGTAGGAGATTTTTAATTTTGTGGTTATATAAGGAAACTGGACTTCAAGAAGTGGGTTATTTTTAACAATTAGGATTTAAATATTTAAATTTTTTCAAAATATAACCTTGAAGGGTATTTTTATGAACTATAATGTTTTTTTGAAATATAAAGAAGTAATTATTAGGTCCCTGTACTTCTATAATGACTCTTGATGGATTGGTAGGTCCATGTACTTCTCCACTCATGGATCATGATTGAGATTTATTTAATTAGATTCCACCAGTTTTTAGTAGTGATCAAGGATCTATAGAGGAAACATAGTGGATATATATGGACAATGAAATCATCAAGCCACAATGAAATCTAGAAACCACTTTGGTGGGATGAATCACTCCTTCATTTGAAGGTTTTGTTTTGGATTAGTGGAAGTGAACTATCCTTGCCCAAAAAAATTATGTTTCTTCTTGGGGGTATCTCAAGGAAACATTTATCCACAATTTTATCCCAAGGAATAAATAATCCCAATAGTTATGGAATTCATGATTTTTCAGCATTGTGGTCAGTTACATAATGACTATATTGAATATTTCAATACATTTGTTCCATTGTCTCTTAACATGGAGGCTATAAATTTGAAGAAGTCTTGGTTATTTTCAAGAGGCCTTAATCCAGATCATATATCATTTTTTTAGTATAGTCTAACTACCATTGTCGAAGTTATTATGAATCTCTTTATCATAGTATTTTTTTATAAGGTAGCCTATAAAAGGTGTTTCTTCAACCAAATATGGTGGTAGTGAAGGTGATTTGGCTAGTTCAAATCAAAATCTAGTTGTATGCTTCTAGGGTGAGAATTCCATGTATATTTGGACCTCTTGTCTGATAAATTTGATTAAATGTTATCATTGTGGCCATTTTGTCGCATTCAAAGGATTTTTATGTTGAACAGACCTCAGAAGAAGAAGTCACAGACCTAGATTTGATTCAAGTAGTGGTTTAAAACATTTCTTCTTTAAGAAATTTAGAATCTGTTTTATGGTTTTTAGAGTGTTCTCTTTTATAGCCTTTATTTTTATTGGACCTTGATCCATCTTTTTTATACAACTCATATCTTTTCCTATAATAAATGAAATATCATTTATCTTCTATTCATAGTTTTTGAGATGTTCATGCCTTGTTACATTGTAATTCTTTTCATCTTTTATTCATGATGTGGAAAATAGTTTTAGGTTTTATTGATAAATTAAATGGGAATTACTTGGGTTAAGGTTGGGGTAATAGGTATTAGATGTTAATTTTTGTGTAGAATGAAATACTACTGGGTTATAACATTCTTCTGTAATCACAGGGAGTGGTTGTTCTAGGATTTTGGTCCTGAGTTACCCTCTATATGGTTTTTTGATAGATATTAATAACCATGAAATTCCATGCTGAGGAATGTTTCTATTTGGGGTGTTCATTCTGTTTTGTGAATTATTTTGGTTTGGTGATCTAGTATGGTGTAATTTCATATTTTTCTTATATGTGTTTTCTGTTATAGTGCATTGAGCTAGTGTTTTATGGTTTTCCAGGATTATATAATCACATTTTTTAGGAGTTCAATTTTTTGGTTTTAGATCTCAAATTATTCACTATTCTAGATATATTATAAAAGTTTAGGAGACCTATGTTTGTTTGTAATGTTCTATCTCATTTACATGGAGTTATCTTCCTCTTTAATTTATTTGGGGTTTTTTTCTTGGTATCTTTGAGGTCATATATGTTTTAGAGGTTTCAGTTATGTTTTGTCCCTTGGTCTAGTTTTTGATTTATGATATGATCATGGTGGAATGAATATTAGTACTCCCAAATTCAAATAAAACATAGGTATGTAAATTCCATCAACATTAATTGTTGTCTTATCTATCATCTCTTAATGGAGAGTCTTCATTGAATCATGTTTGTTTCTCCCTCTTGGGGAGTGGGGTGTTTATGTTAGATTTTCTCATTTATGGTTTTATAAATGAGTGGTTAGTTGTTTTCTTTTTATAGGTGAGTTTATATCAAAATTTTACTTTTATATAAGTTATCAACGACTTTTTAAGGGGATAAAATGGAATTGTGTGGAGAATTTTGACACCTGAATGAATCATTTATGAGTAGGAATTCATTATATATATTGGCCCCTTTAGTTTCAGGTATTTCTATTTGAATAAATTAAAAAAATATAACTTTTTTATAGGCCTCCTGGTTTCCACATGTTTTATCAAACCATTCAACCTAAGTGTGAAACCTAGTGTAGTTTTTATTATTGAAAATGTGAATAGTTTCTCCAAAGATTGGTAAATAATTTGAGGAAACTATACACCTCACTTAAAAGAAGGAATTTTTGTCATTTTTATTACATTTTAAGTGAATATTCCTCCCTGTATTCCCCTATTTAGACCAGTCAAATTAAGTTTCCACAAAGATATATTACTCTATTACCAAGGCCTTCCAAAGTGGATTTAGAGTGGTTTATTACTGGAATTCCACCCAAATCTAAAGGTAAGAACTCATATTTCCTTATTCAATTGGATTTTACAATTTATTTTATTCGCTTATTTCCCTAATAGTTATGGTTGGGTGGTTTCCATTATTAATGATTTCTTATACTTGGGTATTTTGGTTTCTAAGGTTTTTTATCCCACTTTTGATACCTACTCAAATGGTTTTCTCTAAAGGTGACATGGTTACACTAGTTAAGGTATGTTATTTCATTTTATTTCCTTATACTAAATTTTTCCTTAGATTCTTGATGTTTTAAAATTATTTTCAACTAAGATAATTTTTTATATGTTACCTAGTTTGTGTTATATAAGGTTATTTATACTTTATTGGTTTCTTTTTTGTAAAAATGGGTAATTTTCAATGTTCAATGTCACTTTGGTCTAAGATGGGGTTTTTTCATTCTATGTTTTTTATAAAATGAAATTAGTGGTTTTAATAAAAAATAAAAATTTATCATGATGTTTTGGGTCATGTTTGATTTATAATGTAATTTTGTTTCTTTGATAAAAATGGTTTACTTATTCTAAAATGGAATTCCCCTTATTTTAAAGGAGGTTGTTTTGTTTTAAAAAGGTTTTCATTTTTTCTTTTAAGGGGGTGTATTGATTGATGTGATTGTTTAGTGATTTACTATATTTTATTATTAATAATCTTTGGAATAATTGTGTATTCACATGGATTTACACATTAATATTTAACAGTGGATCTAACAGGGGATTTATAAAGGTGTAGTTTTGAGTTTAAATAAAAAAAGAACATTTTTCATATTTTGTGAAATATGAATTTTATTGATTAAGATTTTCACCCTAGTTGTGCTTCAATGTTGTCCATTTTTTATTCTTCTATTAATGTGTTTATAATTAAATAATGTGCTATTCATGTTATGTAATTTCATTTTGTGTATTTTTGTTGAAGGGGTTTTGTTATGGGTAGAATATATTTGATTAATATGTTTTATTTCCTTTTGGATATGTGATTTTCAAGTGATTGGCATTGAATTAATAGTGGTCCACCTCCATTGGATGTGACATGAGGGACATTAATATTATAATTAGGGAGTTAAATGATATTTTCTATGCAATATATGACTTACGCACTTGCTAGTTGACACTAGTTAAAGGTTATAAGCTATTAAGAGGTCGTTACTGATGTGACTATTGGAGAGTGACTTGGGTGACAGGTTGTGTGACCACTAACCTATCATTAGTTTGTTACAGTATTTCATGTCTAGTACTTGTCCCGTTAGTCACTATATTGTTTCCTTAGGATATATATTCTAGGTTATGTCACTTATTGTTTATTTCCATGTTATATTCTTATTTCATGATGGATCATACGTTGATGTGTTAGTTTTTTATGACTAATAATTTATTTTGTAAGGATTTCCTTGTGTTATTATTTAAATGTGTTTATGACTCTATATATATTGTAATTTATTATGATTTCCCTTTTCATATAATCTTATTTGAGAAGTGTGTGTGTTTTAAAGTATTAACAAGGGAAATAGGTGGTTGTTTTAAATGTAAGTAATTATAAAATTTCATCATTAAAATTTATTTTCAACCATGTAATAGTTATTTTTTAAATGGTATGTTATAAATTAAAATAAAAAGTTTAAATTGTTTTTTTTTTGAAATTTATTTTTTTAAAAGGCAATATTTGGTTTTTGAAATGACATTCCCTCGGTCAGTCCTCTTTGAGGTATGTTTTGTGCATAGTTCATTTTAAGAAATAATATTAGATACTATATTTTTATTTCTATTTTTAATAAAAGTAATGAAATCATAACATTCTATTACTTTAAAAATATTAGACTTTGTTTCCTCATAAAAGGAATGCAATGGAATCATGGTGTTATACTACTAGCCTTTGTCTCACACCCTACATACTCATGTATGTGGGTTTGTAGCCTTTATGATTATTTCAGTTTCTCAGGTTGCAGATTTTATGTTATTTTTCTTACACTCTTTGTTAAGAGTTAGGTTTTTTATGTTACAATGGTTACTCGAGAGTCTCATGGTGGTATGAAGTTTGTCTCCAAAGTTTGATGGACCGTTTGGTTCATGTGGTGTTTCAACTTCTATGACCTCCTTATTTTTTTTATCTTTGTTCCATTATTATAGATTGAAAAAAAAAATATGTAAAAATGGTTTAATATTTGTGGAGAAAACATTGGAAAAATATTTTGATATCATTTATTTTTATTATTCCATTTTTGGATGGTCTTAATTTAAAAATTAATATTTACTTTGGTATGGTTGTCCAATGCATGGAAACCATATATCGGGTTCCTGAATGGAACCTATTGTTGATCTTGATTGTATTTAGGGTTTAATCATTATTATTTTTTATTATGGTATACCATGGATCTTTTCTTCATCTTAGGAATATGGTAATGTTCCTTGAGCCTTATGGTGGAATGGTTTGGGTTCCGGTTCAGGGGGTATCCGGAGTTGGTTCACAGCACTCTTTACCTCCCTAATCAACCCAATTTTCCCCACTCCTCTCCCTCCAACTCAGTGGTCTTATTTTACCCTATTCCCCATCATAGGGTTTCATTCAAGTCACTTATTTACATTATTATAAATTATAGGTTTTAGTTTTTAATGGATCCTACGTCATCCCCTATTCTTTACACACACACCTCCCTATTATTCATCAACCTAGAAACTCATTGAGCATACACAACCTCTCTTATATTTCCCCTTCCACAATTACCCTATTATTAGTTCCTAAGAATCCCTAAATTATATTTTAATTGATTTTATTAGTTGAATTTATCTATCATCCTTTATTGATTTTGATACCTTTTTAACCCATCACTATCCTCAATTTGTTTTTAATCATTTTCATTTCATAAACCATGACTTCATCTATTTTGAAACTCTACATCGATATCTATCTATTATCCTCCTTATTTTTCATTTCTCCCCTCAATCATATCCCTATAATTTGATTTTTCTATATTCATTCACCTATTTTCCCTTTTACTAAGCAGCTTCAAAAGAGAAACTAAATTTTTCACAACTGATTTAGATCGCCCTTATTTTTTTATAACAATTATTTATAATATTTCAAATTTCATAACTCATGGTATAATTTTTTAATTTTATTCTCCAACTAATTATGTTAATTTAAATTAATATATTCCCATATTTACCCAAATATTAGAGAATATTGGTATGAATTTCTACTACACCCATCTCAAGGTTATACCTATGTTCAGTATTTCATAACCCTTTATTGTTTCAATAAGGTTATGTTTTGTATTACATATAATAATTCATAACATTATGTTAATGGTTATTTGTCACTTACATAGAAAAAATACCTTTATCTATATTTGATATAAAAGGGGAGAATCTATTCCTTATTTTTAACGAAATATAGGTGTATTCCTGGTTGAAGATTGAGAAATCTTATAAGTTAAGAAACCTTACCTTTCATAAAGAGAAAAGGGGGAGAAATTGAAATGTTCTTTTTATTTTTACGTTCTATAAATATGTATATGGAATTTTATGATTCTTACATGTGTTTTATATTCTTATAGAACGGATTGTATATGTTATTGAAATATCACTACTATAGATATGGTCTTTGACTTTGCTGAAAATAGCATTAATCAGGGATAAAAAGTGTTGATGTGGTAAGCACATATAAAACACTAAGGATTTTATCAATGATAAAAACAGCACTAATTAATGACCCTTTATCAACACTAAAAAAATTTATGACAAAGGGGGACCTTCATTACATTTAGTTTAGAGAAAATAATGTGAACTTTAATCAGTGCTATAAATAGCGTAGATAAAACCTATGCTACTACAATGTGCTATTAAATTTATAACACACTGTAACAGTAAATAAAAAATTTAATTAGAATCATATTTAAGTCACAAATACAATAAAAAATCACTATATTATAGAAATTTCAAAAAAATGTAAAATTACCTTAGTAAATTAAATATATCATAAACATTTAAAAACATCAATATTCCCTAGTCTTTAGAACCCAACACCCTCTCAAAAGAGATCGATCATGCTACCGGTTTTTAAATAGACCACCCAACGTTGAGAAAAAGAGTGCACCTGAATAAAAAATTTATGTTACTTATATTATAAATAGAAATATTAAACATAAATATGAAAAAATACATTAAAAATGTTACATTGAAACTAAAAACATACACATTCAGTTATACTAGGAATAATGTTTTTTGGATTAATGTGTAGTTATTTTCTATATAACTCAAATTATTTATGAATCATTTTAATAATGTATAAATAAAATCCAAGAAAATTTTATTAGTTTTAATTTTTTGATGTCTATTTGGAACTACAGTGTCAATTTTAAACTAGAAATATACACTTTGAGTCATATCAGGCACATTGTGTGTCATATGAATGTGTGGTTGGTTGTTATATGTCATAAATGATGTATAGATAATTTTAATATATTTATCGGAAAATTTCAGTTCATTTACTTATTTTAAGTGTGTGGTGTGTGTTTTGACATAGAATTTTAATTTTGAATAAAAATACACACTTTCTGCCATACTAGTCACACCGCACGTCAGATTTAAGTTCAGTTGATTCATATACATTAAAAAAGAAAAAAATATCATTGACCTAAAATATCAAGAGAAGTGTGTTTTATAGGTTTTCATTGATTAATGCTAATTTTTAACTAAAATGAGATTTTTAAACTAAAAACACACAGGTTTATTCGAACTGATCACACCATATGTCGAATTGATGTTCAGATGGTTCTTACACATTAATACCAAATTATTTTTTTATGTTAATGTTTCAAGAAAATATGAACATGTTTTCTTGGTTTCAGGGAGTTACATTATTTTTTAACAAAAATGTAATTTTTAAACTAAAAACAAACATTTAGAGCCATCATACTCACATCGGGAATCAGGTTGAGTTTTTAAATATTCATACCCATAAAAATGAATTACGGTTCACTGTTATAAAGTATCCAATAAATCTAAATTATTTTCTCATTTTTGACTATTTTACATATCTTTTTAACTAAAATGTCAATCTTAAATTGAAAACATACATTTTTAATCAAACCAGGCACATCATGTATCAGATTGAGGTAAGGCCAATTGTTATACGTTAAAAATAACACATTTTTCATTTTATTAAATTATCAATATAATGTGAATGTGTTTTCTCATTTTAGAGTTTTTTACAAGTGTTTTGAACTAAAATATCACTTTTTTAATAAAAAAACATTAGTCCATGCCATTCACAACAAGTGTTGGATTTACATGTGGTTGATTACTACACATCACAAATGAATTATTGATATTTTTATTGAAGTATCAAGATAATCCAAGTGTTTTTGTAATATTTTTAGTTAGTGACACATGTTTCTAACTAAAATTTCGATTTTAAATTGGAAACACACACTTTTAGTTATATTAGTCACATCTTGTGTCAAATTGACATGAAGCTAATTTCTATACATCATAAATGACTTGTGGGTAATTTTCATAAAGTATCAAGACAATATGAGTGTGTTTTGTTTATTTTTTGTGAGTGAAACACATTTTCAACTAAAATATCTTTTTTAAACTGAAAATACACATTTAATGTCATTTTGATCACACCATGTATCGGTTTGAGGTAAGGGTAATTAAAAAACATAAAACATGACATATGGATCATTTTCATGAAGTATCAAAACTATTTGATTGTGTTAGATCAGTTTTGAGTATGTCACACATATGTTTTTCTAAAAAGTCATTTATAAACCAAAACCCCACATTTTAATTCATAATAGTCACACCCTATATCAGATTGGGGGGTTGATTACTATATGTCATAATAAACTTATGTATCATTTCCACAATACATAAAAATAATTTGAATGTGTTTTCTTAGTTTTTAGTATGTCACATATCTTTTGAACCAAAATGTCATTATTAAATTAAAACACAAACATTGAGTCATACCGGTCACACCATGTTTTCGAGTAATGTGTGGTTGATTTGTACAAATCATAAATTACATAATAGTTTTTCCCTAAGGAATATAGACAATATGAGTGTTTTTATTAATTTTTGAAAGAGTGGAACTATTTTTTAATGAAAATGTAATTTTTTAAAATAAAACACACACTTTGAGTCATATAGATCATACGTTATATTTGGTTGATGTGAGGCTTATTCTTATACATCAAAAATGATTTATAGATCCTTTTTTTAATTTTTTATACAATTTGAGAATGTTTGATCATTTTTCAGTGAATGAAACATATTTTTCACTAAAATGTCATTTTTAGACTATAAATATCCATTTCAAGTCATACTTTTCACATCGAGTATTATATAGAGGTAGATATTATTACTACACATCAGAAATGATATATCACTCATTTCCAAGAGTATCAAAAAAATGAATGTTTTTTCTTGGTTTTGTGTACGTCATACAACGTTTTAACTAAAATTTTATTTTTTAACTCAAACCAAACATTTCAAGTCATACTAGGAACTCCATGTATATAATTAAGGTAGTTATAATTCCTACACATCAAAAATTACTTATAGGTCATTTTATTAATGTATCAAAACAATAAAAATGTGTTTTCTCAGTTTTTTGTATATACAATGTATTTTTAACAAAAATGACATTATTAAACTAAAACCACACTTTTTAAGTAATACTAGTCACATCATGCATCAGATTGTGGTGTGGTAGACTCCTACAAATCCTAAATTACTAATTCAATTTTTTCCTAAAACACTAAAAATATTTTGAGCGTGTTTTCTAGGTTTTTGGTGAGAAATGTTTGATTTTAAATAAAATATCATTTTTTTTAAATGAAAACATGCACTTTGAGGCTTATAAGTCTCACTATGTGTCAAATTGACATGTGTGTAACTCCCATGTATAAAAATAATTACATATAATCTTCATAATGTATAAAGAATATTTGAGAAAATTTTATCATTTTTAGTGAGTGAAAGACACCTTTAACTAAAATGAAATTTCAAAAATTCGGCCACACATTTTGAGTCATAAAATTAAGTCCATATATCATATTTATGTGAAGATAATTCTTAAACATCAAAAATTACTTTTAGATCATTTTACTAAAATATCAAAATAAACTGAATTTTTTTCCTTGTTTTTGGTATGTCATGCTTCTTTTTACTAAAATAAAGTTTACAAAACATACACTTTGAGCCATGTTGGTCACACCATGTATTATATTTAAGAACAACTAATTCTTTCACATCAGAAATGACTTATGGATTGTTTCTGTAAATTAGAAAAATAATCTGAATGTTTTTTATCAATTTTTAGTATATCAAACATATTTTTAATTAAAATGACATTTTAAATAAGAAATGTGTAATATGTGTCATGCTGGTAATACTATCGGTCATATTTATGTGTGGTAGATTATTACATGTCGAAAATGACTTAATGACCATTTTCATAAATTATCAAGACACTCTATTCATTTTTTATTGGTTTAAAATGAGTGACACACATTATTACCTCAAATGACTTTATTAAAAAGAAAATACTCATTTGGATTCATATTGGCCACACATTGTATTTTATTGAGGTATAACTAATTCCTACGTGTAAAAAATAAATTATGTATCATTATCCAAATGTATCAAAACAAAATGAATGTGTTTGGTTAGTTTTAGTGTGTTGCACATAATTTTAACTGAAATGTCAATTTAAACTGAAAACACACATTTTGAATCATTTATAAACTAAAAACACACACCACTAAACATATATATATCAATTATAGAATGAATATCTCTATGAAGTAAACAAATAGTACCAGAGTGCATTATCATTATTGAAGACTTTATCAGAAATTGGGTTTTCACCAATCATTGTGTGCTCTTAATTGAGAATTACATGGTCGTATAAAAATAATTCTCAAAAAAACATTTCTTCATGATCTATGTGAAAATTAAAAAAAGTAAGTAATTGATAAAACATATATGGATATTAACTAAAAAACAAGATAAAATGGTAAGAAAATTAACCAAACAAGTAATTTGAAGTGATCTCTTCATGAAATTGGAATACATTCAAACACCAAGTAATCTACCAATTTTCTTCCAAACAAATCTATTTCCAATATTGAATATGCAGACTATCAAAAATCCTGGTGGTACTGGATAAATATAAAAAATCATGGGATTAGTAAATAATTTAAATGAAATTATAATTATCATCAAATATAACTCTTCCAGGATGCTTTTTTGTTGATGGAACGTGATATCATTCATAAATTTACTGATGAAATAACCAAAAAAATATGTCATTTTTTTAAACAATAGAAACATTGAGAAAAATAATTAATTTTTTTGATATATTCTTCGATAGTGAAATATTATTATATATAGTCTAATACATATCCATTGATTGATGTAAATAGGCTTCTTGGGCCCATAGATTATCCTCATGTAATGATTTTGATGATATTTAAGCACTAATATATCCCAAAAAATATTCAATAAAATATATTATAAACATTATTTATTTATTTTCATTTATAAAAATTTTCATTTAGTGTTTTAGATATTGATAAACATCATCACATGTGGTCGATTTGTTGGGTATCCATTAATTAAATCCAAAAATTAAATCTTTGGAGAATCTAAATTGTTTGCAATGAGAAAATAATGTAACTTATAAAAATAAAAAGGAATAAGTAATGAATAGAATTAAAATATATTTTAAATTAATAAATTGCAGTGTGTTTCCCCTACACCATGTGTATTAGTAATATTATATCATTTATCGGTTTTTAAGACATTATATCTAGTCAGTAAACAATTCTAAAATATTCTTCTTCTAACAATTACCTTTTTTAGAAGTTATGTTAGGAATAATGAGTAAAATATTATGATCTCAGGGTTTTTCCTAAAAATAATACTGATATATATGTCTAAAATAAGTATGAATAGTTCTTAACTATAAATAACATAATAAATCATTTTTTGGATTATCTTTGGAAAACAAACCTCATGAAGACATTTACAAATGATACTCCTTTCTATCTATGCTTGATGATTTCATTTATATTCTTAAGACCAAGAAAGTCTATTATGGAATCTCTGTATATATTTTTTTCAAAATAAATGATGGTCATCTCACTATTTTTTAATATAGTATCCATATAAAATTGTAATATTAGTAAATTTTAAAGATGAATTGAAAGAGTAAATCTATTTTCTTAAATTATTTTCAATTGATTGGATGATCCTTTCAGATTTTCTTTTAACTTCCACTTCCCCATTCCTTTCAGAATCTATAATAAAATTCATCAACTTAGGACTTTTTTCATTAACTGTTTAAAAAATTATAAGAATATATTTGAAAGGAATACTCCATTTTAAAAAGGTATTTTTTACAAGATATAACATCCATTATATGAACATTACAAAAGAAAGTTTGACCATGTGAACATCCAATTCATCATGTGAAATAGGTAGCTCAGCACTTGGATCATGGGATATGTGAATCACCACTCTCATATGGTGTTTTGGTTATTTTTTATGAATAGAATATATCCTTAGATATTGTAAATTGTACCCCACACAATAAGGTAATGGGTGGGTTCTCTTAGATATAAATCACAATCATTATATTATACACTAGAATAATATTAACAAAATAAATGTATCAGTGTCTTCCTGATTCCTATTTCATAGGAATAGTTATAATGAAAATTATTACCTCTAGTAAGGAAGACCATTTCGGGGAATGGCTTGATTCAAATATCGGGCGAAGATATTCATGTAGTGGTTGTTTCTTTTTGTTTATCCTCTTAATTTATTTCCCATAGCATTCTCCAAAAACTCAAAATAACTATTACATTTTTGTTCTAGAGTATATATTCATGCCTATATCTCATCTATTGTCTTTTATTTATCCCCCATCTATATTTATTTTTTCAAAAAAAAACTTGGGGTGACATTCCAAAACCTACACCATTGATGTGAAATATTGTTTTGTCCCATTAATTGAAACTGAAAGTATTTTTTCATCAGGTAAACCTAATAATGATTCTTCTGTCTAAACTAGATATAAAATATATCACAATAATAATTCATTATGATATAATAAAAAATTAAAGAAGAATTTTTTTTATTATGTCATACTTATTCATGATTCCAATACTTTTTCTGTGTTTTCATCTATTAGTATCTCAACATTATTTACACAAGCCTCCTTCTATAGAACAATACATGGGATTGAAGGGGATTTGTATTTTTCTTCATTAGTCTTCATATTAAAAAATTAACATGAATATGTTATTTTTTTATTCCACATAAAAATGTTAATGTAGATTTGAAATACATACAATTTTGTTCAAGTGAAGTTCACCTCATCCCTGCTTTATGATAGGGGTGTGTTGGTATTGATGCATTATGATTATTTTCAGAAATCAGCTGTTCTTAAATAAATTAACAATTATTTATCAAATTGATTAATACACAAATTTTCAAGTAATTTATTACCAATCAAAATGTGCCTAAAAATATTCCTCCACACAATGACCAAGAAAATAATTCCACATTTATTGGTTTATCATGTGTGCATTCATCTGTTGTGGGTGTGGGCGTACTTTCCCATAACAATCCCTGGGATGGTGATTTGTATGAATTGTTTGAAAGAATCTATGATCCTTTCTATACATAATTAATAAAAATTTAATTTGACAACCATCTAGGATAAATGAACTCTGAAATGGATATTGAAGAGTAAATAAAAATTTAATTATATTGTTTTTTAGTAAAATGAATAAAATATATTTTAATGTTACCCTAATATCTTCAAAAAAAATTCCTTAATCACAATCACAAAAATTATCCATGTATCTAAATCAATGAAAATATTAATTTAAGTGGTGAGCCTAATGTAACTAATGAAAATGTACTTGTTTACACTAACAAGATTCTCATGTGCGTTCCATTCAACCTCAAATTTCATGTCTCTCCTTCTCCCCTTAATAATTTTTTAACACAGTCACTCTGTAATACTCCTATTTTTTCTATGACATGGTTTGTTAACCTTCTAATTTTTCCTCTGATTAAACATCACCAATATACTGTTACTTAAGAATGATAGCATTGAAATGTAGAGAGACTTCTTCATCTAAATTGCGATAATCATCATGTTGAGAAACCTTTTTTTCCTCTCCATATGACAAAGCAATTATATGAAGAAATGTATGGATACTTAATTTAGATTATGTAAATAAAGGAGTGAATAAATAATTATTTGAGGTAACAAAATGTTTATTACAAAAAACAATATAACCTGATAAATGTAATTTCTTTGTCCCATTAAAGGTTTATGGTATTTGAGCCCTCTATCGAGTAACCAAATCCCCTCATTGTTTAATCCTATGACATAAAAGACTTTATCTACATTTTGACTATCAGGAAATGATTGTGATGACCCAATTAAAGGGTCATCCTTAGTTGAATTGAAATTTGACCCTTCAGTGGTTTTGGTCAATAAAAAAATCAATTTAATACTTTTTTTAGGATGAGGAACATAAAATAATTGTATTGTCTCTGATGAAATTATAATTGGTTAATCTAGGTAACATTCCTTATTGAAATCCACATTCACTAATCCAAATCCATCAATTTTAGCTACACTCGTGTTATCATCCCTCATACATTGATAAAATATCACATAGAATTTTATGTAATCCAACTCTTGTATATGTTTGATGATGCCAAATTATTACATATTCTCCTAAATTGGATTCCAATCCATGTTACTTGATACAACAATTTCTTCAGTCAAAAGTGTAGCTCCACTATTATTCATGGACATCATTCATAATGTTCCTTTATATGGAACATATAGTAATTAATCACATTACCATTATATGATAATACATGATAAATTAGTCCTCTATCTAGATATATAAATCATTCTAAAATTGAATTTTTCTTTATAGTTGACTCATTAAAAATATTATCCTAAAACCATCCTTTATACTCTCAATTATGTGTATTTCATATCCATATTTTATCTCTCAATGGATTCAAATACTTAAAAATTACATTGTGTGTTTCAACATACAGCACAAACAATAAACAATTCTATAAAATATAAATGTGGTCCTACTAATTCTTTGTAATAGTAATTGAGACAACATCTATTCCAGCAAGTCCTTTACCCACAAGTCACCTGGTGTGATGAGAATTTGGTTGACCAACTCATTTTGCATCAAAAAGGTTTTGGTACATAATTCAATAGCTTTTATAATAATATATTACTCTAAAATACAACCATCTATCTTACATTCATTTTTTATATACCCTTTAAAAATATTCATATATCATTCAATGGGGTACATCCATTAAAAATTTACAAGACCTCATAATAGAGTCTCTCTAACCATGTGAACCATCATGTAAACCATCATATCAAATAATAGTAGTTGGAAGAACACATAAAATTCAAATAATGTGATATAAATTTACTTTTTTAATATTTATGATTTATCTAGGTCTACAACTTTACTGTGGAGAGAATCAAAAATAATTCCATCTTTGTTAATTTATGATACTCATTATTTATTAAAATTCAATATATATCTATAGGAATTACAAATTTCATTAAATCCAGAAAAAAAATGTGATTTTAGGTCCTTTATCATTAAATTAGTCATTGACATGATTATCTTGATATTTTAATAATATCCCTCTAGAACCTTTTGATCATTATTGAATTTAAAAAATCATATCTCTCTTTCCCGGAAATAATATAAGCATCTTGAGGAATAAAATTTCATCTTTCACCCTTTACTGGCACTGACTCTTCCTATATACCCCTGTACTTCATGTCCAACCTAGACTTAATTGCATCTTTTGTTTTTTTTGGTTTCATTTATTGATGTTAAAATGACACTGTCATGTATACTTTTTACACATTAAAAAAATAAATAAAATGTCGAATATAAAAAAATTCCAGAATGGTAATTAAAAAAATGGTATTTTTTTCAACTTCTTTTCATAACGTTTTTCAAAGAAGATTTACTAAAAGTGTTGTCCATATCCTTTACCTCTCAAATATTTGATCATCTATTAGTAGATATGGTGATGTATTTTCTTCAGGATTTTCATATAATAATGTCATCCAAGATCAGTATTTATGCCTTTGTGGTAGAAATAAAAAATTATGATTAACAGAGTCTTTGATGAATGTTTAATCTTAAATGAGTGTGTACCTTTTTCAAAAATGGTACACCCATGATTTTCTATAATACTATATCCTAAGAAAAATTATAAGCAGGAAAATAATTTATAGTCCCATAAAACATGGCTCCCAATGTTAAATTTTCATTTTTATAAGCAGCATACAATGTACCACCTCAATCCCACATTAATTCCAAATCCATGATCAATATAGGAAAATAAATTACAATATCATTACTTGGTTATTTTAATCCTAATATAAGTAAAGACAACATAATGTATTTTCTTTTCATTCATAACCATGGGGGAAAGTTATAAGTTACCAACATAACCGGTCATGTATTTTGAGTTATGATTTGTAAACCAAAGGTATTCACCCCATATACAGATAGTGGAAGATAAAGTTTTCTTAGATCATTTCTAAATTTAGGATAATTGTGATAAATATATTTACAATAAGGAGATTCTACTAGGTAAAAAATTTTCCCATGATGATTTCATGTATCTATGTGCCATATCAATTTCCTTATAGGATCCTCACGTCAATATAAACCTAAAACATGGAATTATTAGAATTTACTATAAAAATTTCAAATGAATTGATTAAAATTTCTTGTATCAAGATAGACCAAACTTTGGAAATTTTTTAAGTGAGTCATGGTCCATGTTAAATAGTATACAATCATTTGGATATGAATGTATTTTTTTCATATATCATATGCTTGAACGTATAATTCATTCAGATTTATATGTTCAAAAATGAAACTCAATATCTTATGGTATCATATCATTCAAGAGATAAAGTAGTTCAGTAGTGTTGGTTTTACTCCATTTTTTCCAGCATTTTCATTATATAGCATCTGTAAGGTTAAAAAAATGTTGTATATTTACTACAAATTGAAAACGATAAAATAATTTAAAAACTCTTCAAATTATCTAATAGTTTTGTACAATTATAAAGTTAAACCTTAAATACCATTATCAATTTTTCATTGTGATCTTCATCATCATTCACACCTATAATCATATCCATGATATGGTATTCATCATTGTTCACACTTATAATCATATCAAATGATCCATAAAATATTGTGTTATCCCAATCACTAGCTATATTCCAATCTTACCCATGTTTATTCCAACTTTTATAACTTTGATCTATTTCATTATTTAATCAAGTGTTCTTAAAACTCATCTAGAAAATAGTACTGAATAACAATAATGTAAACACAAATAGTGGATTTGAGAAGGGTCATATGTATAATCTTTTTAAAAATTAATGAACTATTTCCCCATATCTTTATACATTTTTATCATATGATTAACATCCATCCATTTTCAATTCATATACATCCTATTAGATTCATTAATATACATATTTAAAAAATCAATAAATACACAGAATGTAAGATCTTAGAACCCTAAAAGGATATTATTTATAAATAAATACATATAATCATCATATATGATATAAATCATCATTTTGTAAACAAATTTTTGGAACTTCTAATTAAAAATAATTATATGAATTTAAAGTATTACAACACTTATTTTTATTACAGGAAGTCACATATCATAAATCATTCAATTTTTGAAATTCGTTCATTAAGGGAGGCAATTCACTCAATCTCACTATCAATGATCACAAGAAACATATGTATTAATAAAAATGGATATGAATTATGGTATATATATTAATATTTCACTATAAATAAATATATGAAAACAAATTAAATATTTATGTAAAAAATTATATCCACCAGAATTCTTAGAGGTTGATGGATGAAAATAGAAAATCACATCATGTCATAAATAAGGGGTTTTTATATCTCACCAGTAAGAGTTAATTCCTATATTGATAATTGTAGTAAAATTATTTAAGTCTAAACTTTGATGAAATTCATTATATGTTTCATATTTTGAATTATATAATAGAATTTTGATGGGGGAAGAGGTGGATTCAGAGAAAACCATGGCAAGATTGATTAAGAAAGTAAAATATCAATGTCATATAAGCAAATAACTTTTTCATGAGAAGAATTTTGAAATGGGAATGGTAAAATACAAGGATTATCAATGTAAATATTAAAATAGTAGTGTAAATATTTTGAAAAGACTCAACAAAAGGAAAATAATTCTCTCCTAGATATCATATATGGTCAGCTGATGGAGAAGGGTTAAAGGATTGAGAATATTGAAGGATATATTTTTATTTTTATATATAATTCATATTATAAATATTATCAACTAGAGACATCATTCTATATTAATAAAAAAATTAGTGAAAATTAATAGTACTCATGCTTAAACAAATTAGAATGGATCTCAAAGGAATGTGGAATTACTATGATATTTTTTAGAAGGTTTGGAAATACTAGGAGTGTGTGTAAAGAATATAGAAAGATAAATAGAGCAAAAATATTTGAAGAAACCACATATAAACTAAAAAACATATATTTTTAAGATATATTATTTCATCATGAGGTGATATATTCAAACTATCCATGATCTTATATAGTGATACTACAACAAAAAAATGAATAAATGAGATTTAATGGTGATCATGAATAGTTGTTTATCATTATCTGAGAAGGAATTGACCAGTAAATATAATATGTACAAGTATATTAACATGTATATCAAGAATATTTGGATGAATAGGGTAATAGAAGATAGTTTATAGGTGGGGTGAATAGAATAGATTAATTTTTTTTAATGAAATAGATTATTTATCTAAATTATTTTTCAAATTTTATTAATAGAGTTAATTATTACCGTAATAAAAGAAATAAAATACCCAAAAGATGTTTTTATAGTAATTTGGTCCTATTTTTACCTGGTCTACTCCTATGACTCTCTAATCGGTGATATATATGTTGTTCACTACATGATTTTTATAGGGGGTCATAACCCGATTATAGACTAATTTTTCTTATGAAAAAATATCTAATACCCCTAGCTTTTATATGGGGAGTCATGACACAATTACAACTCTGACTTTAGAATATAAGTGTCACATCCTAAATGGTCCTGATATTAGAATATGGGATTCAAAACATAAATAATGAAATATAATATTGATCTTGAATATAAAAGAATAAACATGAAATTTAGAGTATGCATGAGAGACAGGAAATAGTTTTACAAACATAAGAAATTAGGATGAAGTATATAATAAATAAAGTAAGAACATGTATTGGATCCCGAGAAATGTATCAGGATAAATCTTTAGGTAAGTATTAGTCATAGATGTTTTCATATAATTCTTAATATATTGTATTGAAGAGAAAAATTTATCACAAAGTCACTGGATTTTACAACACTTCCTATAAGATAGTAAAGCTACTTCTATTCTCAAAATTATGTGTTCTATTAACATTTTTACATTTAATTTCTCCCAAAGGATTTAAATTATATCTATAAATACTAACAATCCATTATCTAACTTGGAAAATAAATTCAAATTGCTAATAAAAATTATCCAAGTGAAAAATATTATCATTCCAAAATAATCGAAACAATAATCATTTGAATTAAAAAATTAAAGACTAAGTTAAACTAATTTTTGTTAAAAATTAAATATTTCAAGTAATCTCAATAATAATAGGTCAAATAAATTCCAATAACTATATATAATATTTTGACTATTAAATTAAAATATTAAAGTATTTTCTAAATACATGCAGTGTGTAATTAATCAAAAAATAATTATACTTTATTAAATATCGTAAAAAAAGTTTGAATAATTTCAATTCCACTAAATATTAATTTAGAAAATAATAACCAAAAAAATTAACTCATAATATATAACCATAAATATTATAAATATATGATGTATGTGTAGACATGAATAAAGATTAAATTGATACAAACTCTAAAACATAAAAAAAAATATTTTAAAAAACACTTCAAATGGATATTGCATTATATATATTAATTTTATAAATCAATAAAACACAATATAAATAATTAATATAAGCGCATAGTTAATTAATGTATCAAAAATGAATAAATATAGAGCATGCTAAAAAAATTAGATTTAAATAAAAAATAAATGAGGTATTGAACTAACCATGTGTCTTGAGTTTTCATGTTGTTGGTTTATACACCATGAGAAAAAAGATACAACATGTGCTCACATAGAAATAATATGTGATCACTATAATGATCATGAATGCATGGTGGGTTGAAATATCATCATGTTGTAGGTACAAAAACTTTTATGAATAAATATAACATGTATATGATATAGGAACGCTCATGGTAGGTTATAGACCACTTTTTGAAGGTATCAATATGAATAAGAACAACATGTGGTAGGTCTATACTTCACTAGTGGCACCTGTTAGAGAGGTTCATGTATGTCGGTGTGTACTGGTTCTTCATGTAGTAAGTGATAAGAAATCATGTTGTTGTATTTCATATTTCATGGAAAGCTTCCTCATGTGGTAACTACAATAACTTCATACGATTACTTAAAAAACACACTGCCACTTACAAAACATAGTTCATGGTAGGTAATCAAGTCATGTGGTAACTTTAAGTGTTCATGTGGTAACTACGCATTTTTAGATAGTACATTTATAACTTTTGAACCTCAAATTAAATAGTTTTATCCAGCATGTGGTAGGTACATGATTCAACCTAGGTGAACAATAAATGTTGTAGCTAGATGTAAATTTCATATTTTGGTAAAATACTTGAGTATTTTGGGTTCACAGTTGATATGTTTGAAAAGGGTTTCATGGTATGTTAAAAAGAATACTCATGGTAGGTTTTTATATAGGAACCAAAATCATGTGTGACATTAAATATAGATCATAGGAAAAAATTTATATTTAAAAAATAGATATTTATCATTATATTTAGTTGTGTTAAATTAGGATAGTTACGTGATTTCTTCAACTGATAAAAGAATGAGTCAATCTAACTTATATGTTAAGAGATATCATCAAAATATAGTGACAAAGTAGACTAAAAAACTGAAGAAAAAATAAATAAACAGTTGTATAAATTACGCCTTTTTAAAGTATCTATGAGGAATTTTAAGATTTTCATTTAGTGTAATGAAATTTAGATAAAATTTTTTTATTTACAACTCAATAAAAATCATGTTATTATGATGTATAGTGCCAATGTTATCAATAAAATATTGATTATAGTATATTCTAGAAATTGTAAATTTCATAAACTATAGAAGTGGATTTAGGAATTTCTCTGGGAACTAAAACTCTTATATGATACTTCCACATAGTTTAATCAAATGTAAATAACTATATTGTCTATCCAAATAAACAATTTGTGTGATGTTCTAAGCTATATCACTCATGTTATAAAAAAATAACTAATGAAAAGTGTAAAACATTATTAACTAAAAATTATTTTTTAAACCAAAATCATACTACATGTTTGGGAAAAAAAGAAAACATTATAGAGATTTATTTAGTATTTTTTTTATTGAATAAAAGTTCTATATTACTCTTATATTTCATATTAAATGGGACATATAAAAATCATTCACTATAACTCAAAAACTAATTAAAATATATTGGGATAGTAAAATTTAATTTCTTGATAAAATATTGTGGGGATTTGAAATATTCAACAACAAAAAATATTAACAAAAAATAATAAACTACAAAAAAACTCCCCTTTTTAAAAATTATAAAACTGAAACATGTTTTTAAAAAAATATCACCCTTTTTGAAATTTACCAAAAATACAGTATTGAAAAATCTAAAAAAAATGTTGTTAGAACAAAATGAAACTCCAACATAATAAATTCATATTAAGGTATGTTCCAACAAATTAATTTAAAAATTTTATACTAAATTTATAACACACCCAAATCAAATTTAAGATTATATAAAATTTCATGATCTAATAATTTAGTAAAAATAAGTGGGAGTTGTTTTTTAGTTAGACAATAATCAAGAATAATATCACCGTAATTAACATAATATAGAATAAAATATAATTTTATCTTTATATGCCTAGTTTTAGAATTTAGATTAGGGTTAATTGAAATAGAAAAAGCAGAACAATTACCACAATAAATAGGAATATTTTCAGAAGTAAAAAAAAGAAAATATTTTCTTTAATCCATAAAGATTGAGAGAAAAAAATGAAGAAGATATATACTCACATTAATTAGTTAAAAAAGCAATAGAGTTTTGTTTTCTTGAGCTCCAAGAAACGAAATTATTACTGGGAAAGTTACACATACCTGAGGTTATTTTTCAATCAAGTCAACATCCTCTAAAATCAGATTCTGGGTAAATAATCAAATCAAAAAAATAATAAAAAAATAATAAATAACTAATAGCTCCATTAACATATGTAATAGTATGTTTTAAAGATTTTATGTGAGTTTCCTTATGATTTGATTGAAATCTAGCACATAAAAATTATATTGGGTCTATAATCAATAAAATAAAAAAACCTCCAATCATGACTCTATATAATTTAGAATCCAAATATTTTCTAAAAACATTAGATAATAATATAAAATTAATGCACATTGGTGTTTTAAAAGTTTTAAAATAATCGGATCCAAAATTTTTGACTAAATATATAGTATATTTTGATTGATTAAAAATATTAAATCATTTCTTGAAGAATTTTAATACCCAATTAGAACATTAATTCGCATACCAGAATGATGTAAAACTCTCTTTCCATTAAATTTTAAAACTCTTTAGAATAAAAATCATTTGAATATCCAAAATAAATTTCATAAAAATATTAATTTGAACAACTAAAATATAATTTGATATTGTTTTAATTAAGATAGTAGGATCTACATTACCATAAACAAAAACATTTTTAAAAAAAATAATTAATTGCTATCATACAAAGAAAGAAGTTATTTCTTAATACATATAATGATTATGATAATTTAAAAAAATTATTTCTAAATTTCTCTTTCTAAAAAATAGTGGGTTGAGAAACATAAATTTATTCAGAAATAAAACCATTTAAAAATACACACTTGCATCCATTTGAAAAATTTTAAAATCAGGGAAATCATAAAATTATAACAAAATTATAATAGATTCAATTATAGAAATAGAAAAAAATATTCATCAAATATATATACCTTATTCTTGATAATGACCTTGATCAACATGTCTATATTTATTCTTAATAACATTTCCATATTCATCTATATTATTTATAAAAATTTATTTAACATTATTATCTTTAAGCTAATTAAGTAAAATATAAAACATACTTCAAGAAATATGATTAAGTTCATCAAAAATAGAAATAATTGAGTCAGAATAATTTAAATTATAATCAATATTATTAGGAAGAAAATCAGAAATAAAATAAGATTTGGAAAAAAAATTAAAAAATAATTTCTCATTTTAATACAAGAATCAATATTACCAATAACATTGTCAGAATGGTGATCACAACAAGTCTTCTAATATCCTAGATATGTTCAAGATACACTATACTCCCCCTCAATTTATTTATCCTTATCCAGTGAATTTTCTTCCCCAAAATTAAAAACCTCTAAAATCATAATCAAAAACATCATAATCATAATTCAATTTTATATTATTTTCATCATACATAACATGATAATATTATTCAATAACCATTTTTATTTTATTAAAAACACCATAAGAAATATTGTTATTAGAAAACCCAATAGAAATACCTTCATCATTTTTAGAATCAAATTTATCTAAATTTTCTTTTGAATTTAAAATAAAAAAATTACATCAAAAAACTCTAAAATAACCATCTTTAGGATTTTTACCTTTTAATAATTAAAAATGAGTTTTATTAAATAAAAGGTATCAGGGGAATTATATTTCAATTATGATAGGTATTAAAATGGTTTTATCCAAAAAAATATGTAGGTTAAGTTTATTCACTTAACATAGTTCTTTCCATTTCAATAAAAGTTATATTCTTCTGTAATACAATAATATTTTTTATTGTGTTCTTGAGAAGAAAAATTATTTAAATAACCATTTTTTCCCAAAAAAAATCAAATTATAAATTATTAAATTCACATCCTTTATAACTATGAATTTAAATAATCATACAAACATTGTCTTTTTAAACTAAATTACAAAATGAAATAAATTTAGATAAATAATTATTTTTATGTGCCCGAAAAACAATTCTTGTAAATATAATATAATCATAAAAAATGACTAAATTATATTTCTTTCCAAAAAGGATATAAATTTGAGTATGACTAAATATTTCAATATGAACTAATTATAACGGTCTATTAGAAATTATCTAATTGATAGTTTTAAAATAGACTTTACATTGTTTCCCTTTCTATCAATAATAAAAAATGTGAGGTTGTTCTTTCTTCATAATAGCTAAATATAGTTTATTCTCATGATTAGAGAGATATTTTAACACTGTTAAATTAAAATGACCTAATAATTTATTCCAAATAATTATATCACTCTAAAAATCATTCAAACACTTAACATGTCGAATAGTTAGTTCAGTAAAATCAATGGTATAAATATTTTCATTTCTATTAATATAAAATAAAAAAGAATCATTCCTAAAAACTAAATAATTATCTTTTTGAAATATAACTTCCATTCCATCATCAAATAGTTTAGAAATAAAAAATAAATTATGTTTTAATCCTTCAACACATAAAACTTTAGAAACAAAAGTATAATTAGAAATACTAACTTTACCTAAACCTTTTACTTTTCCATTAGAATAATATCTAAATGTAATAATGCCTCTATAACATTTTTTTAAGTGTTAAAATTTTATGGGTCTCTGGTCATATTCCTATAGCATCCACTTTCCATGTACCAAATGGTTTTATTGAAGTATATAGGGTATTTTCACTACAAAAATCAATTTCTTGACAATTATGGTATCCAAGTTACTTTGGATCCAATCGAATTAGTAAAACAATTTTAAGGTACCAATAAATATTTTCAATGTGAATTATATGCTACTCTATGTAACGAAGATTTAAAAATATGAGTCTTCATAAATCAAAATTATTTTTTAAATGTAAGAGACTAATCATTTTTATAGTGACCTTTCATGCCATGTTGAAAACAAGTGACAACAGAAGTACAAACATTTTTTCATTTCACAAAATGATTATAATAAATTTCAACTAATATATTATCATATCCAATACCATCATCATTTTTATTTATTTTATTCAATGAATTCATCTTATGATATTTTTCATGACCTGGAATAAAAGTAGAAAAACAATTATTAATACTTTCAACTTCCTTTTTCAAATTTTCATTAAAACATTAAGCTAATTTCAAATCATCATAAACATTATAATGAGAAGTAGAAATGTTTTATCTCAATTTTTCATTCTCTGGTAAAATGAAATTATTTTAAAAAATCTGATTATAATTATTTTATTTAATATTATTATATAAATCTATAGCTTTTAAAACATCTCTTATATCTTTCCATTTTCTGATTTTACTCTGAAACATTTAGAATTTCAGAATCATGGTCATGATCAGAACAACTAAAATAAAATCTAGAATCACTAACATCAATCACAGATTCCATAAAGTAAAAGTTAATATATTCTTTCTCATTTACTGATTCTTCTCTAGAATCAGATTCTTTTGTGAAACTTTAACTAGTGTTCAATTCCTTATTGACCTTTTTTTATTTGTATTTATTCATTAGTTTTGGACCATCTGGCTTGAAATTACCTTTCTTTCAGAACCCAAAATGAATAGATTCTAAATTATTATAAAAATTAATTTCCCCCTTATCTCCTTTTAATTTTTCATTCTCCATTTTTCTTCAAAATCAGTTCTTGTATCCTTTCTTTTTCATTTTTTTTGTTGACTCGAGTCATAATATAATCAATATATTCTCTTTTAGTATCATGTTGTTTAGAATTAAAAGAGTCATTAGAAACCAAATTTATATATTTAAAAGGTACACCTTTTATTATTTTATCTCTAATTCGGTAATATTCTTCAATTATAGTTGATACTAAACTATTGATCCAATAAATTCATCAATTTTTTACTCTTTGAAGTTATTTCTTTCATTAATAGAGACCTATTTCATTGACTATAATAATGAAAAAAAAACATGTGGTGATTTTATACTTAACATAAGGTCAATTAAAAGTAGGTTCATATAGTATTGTGATTGATGGATCTTCATGTGGAATTATATAACAAATCATGTTGATGTATTTTATATTTCATGGAATGATTATTCATATGGTAAGTACAAAAACACCTAGCGATCACTTACAGAAAACTGGGCCACATGAAAAATAAAGTTCACGATGGGTTGTCAAGTCGAGCAGAAACTAAAATTATTCATTTGATAACTACAAGTGTTTTTTTGTGAGCTAATAAATTCAAAATATCACATGTGGAATTTTTAGTAATCATTAAATTGGTGAAAGCCTTAAACTAGGTGAACAATACTTGTAGTAGTTTGTTGTAACTTTCAACTAGCATTAAGCTGATCGAGAGTTGAGGGGTCATGGTAGGTAGGTTTGTAAAGGGATTCAAGTTAGGTAACATTGAAAAGTGTTTCATGGTAGGTTTAAATGAATACTCTATGTAGGCATGCAAAGTGGAACTGAAAAACTATACAAATTGAAATCTCAAACATTTTTCAAACATTAGAGTCACTAAACAATAGAATTAGAAAATTATACTATCTACTTAAATTAAGATAATGTAAGATCTATAACTTTTATATAGATGTCCCAAGATCATTTATAGGTACTCTTTTTCCTTTTTTGGTTATAGTTTTTTTGAGCCATGTCTTGGGTGTGTTTGAGGGAATTTTGGAAGTTTTTTTAAAGGGATTGGGTGGTGCACAGATGGCACCCGTTTTTTCAAAATCGTGAGCCCTTCCCCAAAAAACCACAAAACCATAGATTGATAGGGATCGCACAGTTGGAGCATGGATTTTAAAACTATGAACCCTCTTTATAGTAATCATGAAACCCCTATAAGTAGTCACACACTTAGGAAAATGATTAGGTAAAAATAGGTTCCCCTCCCCAGAAACCATGTGTGTGGAATTAATTCTCCCAAAAATTATTTTTAAATTTATCAAAATTCACAACCTTCAGCATAACTTGACCCAACTAAACCCTAAATCATTTACCTCATTTTTGGAGTCTTACAAATTAATTCCAAGGTCTTATGAACTCCGTTCTTGAATAATCAAAGGCCGGATTGAAGAAATTGCACCTCTCCCAGTAAGAGATTCGCATACCGTGTGGTTTCCCCACTCTCATGCTTCTCTTTCAGAGTGAAGTGGAGTGTTTTGTTATTTTTTGGAAGGGTACTAGATCTATAATATGATATATCTAAATCCATTTGATCTTGATTGTATTATTTGGTTATAGATCTCATTCTTCATCATGTTCTTCATTGTTCTTCTTCCATTGGGGATTTATGTTGGTGAACGCTCATAAATGATCTTGAGGTAGGTAGTGTAAATTGAAAATATTATAGTCTATATTTAATTACATGTATTTAATAGTGAATTTTAACTTCCATGATTTTATTATTCCATCATATATTAAATATATTTATTTAAACCTCCACGTTATAATGAATTGTGTTGAATTTGGGGAAATTGGAATTGGTAGTTTTGGATTAATTAATTGGTTGATTAATTAATGGAATGGTATGATTATGGGATTGGTTAGATATTGGGATTGTGTATTTAGTTAATTTTTTAGATATGGAATTTATTGGATAATGATTATTATGGATTTTTGGACTAATAAAAAAGGATATAATAGTTTATATGGATAAATATTTATAATTGTATTAATAGTGAATTGTCTATATTATTTCCATGTGATTAAGGTGAGGAAGCTTATATAAATTGATAATGGTATACCATGATGTGATATGTTAATAAGAGGTTTAATTCTGATTAACCTTGTTAAATGTGATATATGTGATATATTGTGGTTGATTGATAAATGGGTTGTGGGACATGAACTGATGCTTCAAATAACCATGGGGTCCCATACATTGAATTCTAGACCCAAATACATGGACATGATAATGAGTGTGGGACATGGACTGATACTTCAAAATCACACATGTGATTTATTGATAAATTGGTTGTGGGAAATGTATTAGTGCTTCAAAATCCCATGTGTGGTTGATTGAAAAAACTGGTTGTGGAACATATACTGATTCTTGAAATGCACACGAGGTCCTAGCCCTGGTGTTCAAGGCCCAAAATGTTGGAATTGGACTATAGTACCAAGTTTCCATAATATTAATTTAAATAAAATGATTGATAAATTAAACCCATGTTAAATGATTAATTGTGATTTAATTATGTGATATGGTTCAGACTCCAACATAAGCCAAAGAAGGGATTTATGGTTCGGGTGTGCTCACGAACTGGGGAATTTATGTGGATAAATAAATATTAATTGAATATATAAATTTTTTACCATATTGCTTGTAATTTGTTCTTTATACAACTACATACACTATTATTGATTGGATATTGTTTTAGACATCATTGGTTGTGGCCTACTAATTTTTACTCACACCCTACTTAGGCCGACTAATCGATACCCTAATAGACTTCATGTTTGCAGGATAGGATAAGGGAAGGTGCCCTATGTTAGACGGTTGAGTTGGGATGGAGCATGGATGAGGGAACCACACATTATGTTAGGACCCTCTTGGAGTTTTCAATTTTTTTATTTTTTTGTTTTTTATTAGATGGTTGAAACTTATTATAGAATGACGTATATACTGCTTTAGTCTTGGATATTGTATTCTAGTTGGTATTATCATAAGATTTTGGTATTATTATAATTATGGTTATTTAGTTGGATATTGTTTAATTATTTTATTTTTGTGATTATTTGGTAAAGAGGGTATAGTCTCCCCATGATTGATATTATACCCTTACTACAAGTTAGTATCCTCTTTCATATGGGGAGGCATGCATGAGGTCGTGTGGCCAACCCACTCAGTGTACAGATTTGTGCCACCCAATTTGGATGTTAAAAGGTGAGATAAAGGTATTTTTATTTTATTTTATTTTTCCTTACTGGTTTGGAATGGTAGAAAAGGGAATTGGATGTGTTGGGCCCTGGTTAAGAGCTCGTTCATGGGAGTAGCTAACTCATCTACATGGGTAAAATACACATACCTAGGGTGTTGTTGTTGTTATTGATGTGTGTTCTTATAGTTCGATGTTATTTTACCTCAAGTGTTTCACTTGTTGTGTGATGTTATTTCTTTCCAAAAAATTTATTAGATATGAATTGTGACCATTTATGGAATGAGAGATGAGTATCCATGCCTCATTTTATTTACATAGGATTATAATGTGACATGCATCATATTAGGCATGGATAGGAAAAGAAGGTTTTGGGTAAGTTATTAAATGAAAATTCTTTTCATTAATTGTGTGACTTAAATGAAATAGATACCTGATATGAACATTAAAAAATTGTAAATGATGAAATGTATGGATAAATTGGTTTCTAATGAGAACATGTTTAACCTTTTTCTTAACAATGACCTAGATGATGGATGGTTTAGGGTAGTATTAGTGCCTCGGTTTTGACCATGTAGTGGGAAAAAGGGGGATGACTTGTTATGGATTTATGTGAATCCCTCCTGAATTTTTATTATAATGTTGTGAAATATTTCCTCACACATTCGTTTGAAATTATAGAGATACGCCTCCATGTTGATGCTTGTTGAGAGGATGATAGGAGGTTATAGAAGGAGATGATCCATTGGTAGAGGAACCTGAGGTACCATTAGTGATGGTTGAAGGAGTCAGATATCAGTTCTTTGAAAACTTTTCTCGCTTCATGAAATTTATATAGAGATACCTAGAACATTTTGTGAAGAGTATGTTTGACCTAAAATGAGAGTTTCAATTATAGAATCCTATGACTTTCACCAGAGAGAGTGGACATAAATAGCTATGTTTTTTATTGAATCTATCTAGAAAATACATGACCATATAGAGACTCCTATTGAGAGGAGAGTCACTCAAGCTGCTTATATGTTACGTGGTTATGTGAAGCCTTAGTGTGACATCCAGGCTTAGGATAGACTGATGTAAAATATGAAGTGGAAGGATTTTCAAGAGAATTTCTTGGAGAAATTTTACCCTTTAATTATTAGGCATGATAGGAAAGATGCTTTTATGAGGTTGATTCAGGGGAGCATGTCTTTCATGGACATTTAAGGAAACATTATGTATTTGTAGTGATTTTTTCTAGCATTGGTGGGGGATGAGGCTACTATGGAAAATATATTTCATGATATGATTAAATATTAAATTAATTCCGAGGTTAACATCTCTCATATGAATAAGTTTTTGGAAGTGTTAAATTAGGATCTCATATATGAGAGGAACCTGGAGGAGGATTCTAGTATAGGAAAAGTGTTTTCTGCTGGAGGATTAGGTGGTATGACTTCTAATGGTAGGAAATGTCACTATGATAATGTTGACCTAGGAAGTGGGAAGAATATTGGACAGAGGAAAGGGAATATTACTCAATAACTTACCTAACTGATAGGCCAACAATGCAGTAGGTTGGGGCACATTCATAGAAATTTCCCCCAACCACCGGTAGAGTGTCGATCTTACTGCAGGATTGGACATATCAACAGTTCTATAGATAACAATGAAAAATGAGTAATGATGGAGGATATGGAAAGAATCAAATTGTTTGAATGGGGTATCAACCCCATATTAGTCATGTATTTGAAGCTCTATAGGTTGTAGCAGTCGAGGCAGTGGACGACGTGCTTCTAGGAGAGAGTGAATGAATCGGTAGAGTGGTGTAACTTATGGGAGTCAAGATACATCGTAGGGAATAAGAGAAATCAAATTTTATGTAGTTCGTCCTACACTTGTGGATGGTGATGATAGACCACTGAAAATTAGAGATATTATTATTATATATTTTATTATTTCTAGTGCCTTATTTAATACTGGCGGCTCCCATTCTTTTCTATCTACATAAATTTTTAATGGGTTGATTCTGGAATTGGAGTTTTTGATTGGGGTTATGATGATCAATACACCATTGGGAGTATTATTGAGAGACTGTTTTTTGTGCAAAGGGTGTTCTCTCAAGGTTGGGGATTATCGCTTCCTTTGGGATCTATATATTCTTGATATTTCAAGCTTCAACTTGATTTTTGGAATAGACTTGTTAATAGCATACCAAGACCACATAGAGTGTTACTTCTAGATAGTGATATTTACATATCCTTAGGGTGATAGTTACATTCATCATTGAGAGTGGGATATCAAAGTGGGCCATGTAGGGCCAGTTCAATAGAAATTGTGTAGATCACCACCTAGTTTTTAGATCATTTATTGTAAGATGGGTTGAAAATTGTGATGTTTTTTCACCTGTAGTGGAAATATTACAGGACTTGTTTCCTGAGGAAATATCAAGGATTCCACCTAACAGAGATGTGAAATTCATAATTGGGCAAATGTTGGGGTATGAGAATGTTTATATTCCACCATACATAATTAAATAAATTGATATTCAAGATCTTAAGACTAAAATAGATGATTTTATGGATAAGGGGTTTATCCATCTAAGTATGTCACCTTGGGGTTCTCCATTATTATTTTTTAATAAGGCTAACTGGACTCTGCACTTATTTTTTGATTACCAGATATTGAACTAGATGATAGTGAAGAACTGGTATCCTCTTCTACATATCGATGATATATTTGACCAGTTAGGAGGATCTTGTGTTTTCTCCAATAAAAAATTAATATCAGGGTGCCATTAGTTGATATTTCAATCTTCTAATATATCTGAGACTTATTTAAAAAGTAGGTATGGCCTTTATGAGTTTTTTCTGATGCCTTTTGGAGAAATGAATTATCCAACAGTGTTTATGGCCTTGATGAATATAATATTTCATCCGTACTTGGATCATTTCAGTGTTGTTTTATGGGATTATATCTTGGTATACACCCAGACTCATAAATTTCATGACCAACATCTTGACATATTCCTAATTACACAAATAGAAAATCTAATATATGGAAATATATAAAAGATTCAATTCTACATCGATAAGGTACATTTATAGGGTCATAACATCTTAGAGTAAGGTGTTTATGTGGACTTAGATAAGTTGAAGGTAGTGATTTTGGGGGAAAATATCAATAATTTTATTAATCTCCAGAGTTTTTGGGGAGTAAAGGGTTATTAGAAAAGGTTTATCCCAGACTTTTCCCATTTTACAGCACCACCTTCAGGCATGAAAAAGAATTGTATAAAGTATGAATGGTTAGGATAATTTGATAATTCCTTCCAAGAGTTGAATAAGAACTTGACAACAACACAAATCTTGATCCTACCCAAGAAAGGTGAGCAGTATACAGTGTTTTTTTATGATTTTGGGATCAGTCTTGGAGTAGTGTTGATGCGGGGAGATCAAGTTGTGGCATATGGGTCTTGGTAGTTGAGGCCACATGAATGGAACTACCCTATACACAACCTTAAGTTATATATAGTGGTTTAGGATTTGATGTATTGGATACATTATCTATTTTTATAAAAGTTTACTATGTATACCTATCATAATTTTTTAAATTATATCTTTTCCCATTGAGATTTGAATCTACGGTAGTGGAGATGGGTTGATTATATATATTAGTTTGATTTTGAGCTGAAATGTATGCTCAGGAATAGAAATAGTATTGTTGATGCTTTGAGAAGGAAAACTCGTACTCAAGAAGTTCAGGAGTCTAGATCTAAGTATAAGATGAGGACCTTTCTAGATGAGATGAATGTTGTGGTACAAGAGAGCCAGGAGTAGACGACTCTTGTATCTATATTAGTTTAGTGTACACTTTTTATCCAAATTAGAGACAAACAGTATGAGGATCCAAAAAATTTTTCCATGAGGGAAATCCTTGAAGGCAGGGTGTCACATTATGATTGGATAATAGATGAGAATGGGATCATCTATGTTAGTAATCTTGTTGTTGTGCCTATGAGTATGTGGCTGTAGATGATGCATGAATGTCATGCCTTGAACTGGGTGTTGAATCTAGGTGTGATGAAAATGTATAGTGGCCCATGATAATAGATTTGGTGTTCGAGCATGAAAAAGGAAATAGCAGGGTTCATGAAATGATGTTACACCTGTAAACAGGTGAAGGATGAACATCAACAACCTAGTGGTTTACTACAACCATTTCTAATTCCAGAGTGGAAGTGGGATGACATTACCATGGACTTTGTGGTGGGTCTCCCAAGGATTCCTTGGAAGAATGATTTTATTGGGGTAGTTGTGGACCTAATGATGAATGTTTATCATTTTCTTCATATATGAGAGACTTTATTAGTGGGTTAGTTGGGAGATAGGTATGTTTTGGAAAATTTCCATCTATATGGGTTTCCATAGAGTATTTTTCCAGACTGTGATTCACACTTTACTTCATGATTTTGGATGGGAATACAAAAGGTTCTTGGTATATAGGTTTTACTAAGTATGGATTTGTACCTATAGACTAATGGTCAGTTAGAATGTACTATACAGGTTTTAGATGACATACTTTGAGTGTGTGTTCATGACTTCATTGGGTCTTGGGATAATAAATCATTACTCATTTGGTTCACCTATATAAAGATTAATTAGGATACTATTCAGATGGAACCATTTGAGGCACTTTATGATAGGATATGCAGATCACATCTATGCTAGATAGAGGTAGGTGAGTCAGAGTTATTGGGACCGAGTCTCATACATGAGACTTTATAGTATGTGCATCTAATTCAGAAACCTATGGCTACGACTCAAATTAGGAAGAATTTTTATGTTGATAGATTTCGATGACCCCTTGAGGTTATAGTGGGTGATCTTGTGTTCCTTCGTGTGTGGCCTAGATTGGTCTACAGTAGGATTCAGAGGTAGAACAAGTTGGCGCCCAAGTTTCTGGCACCATTTGAGGTTGTGGAGAGAATCAGTCTAGTGGTGTACCGATTGGCTCTTCCATTGAGGTATAGTTCTATGAATGATGTTTTTTCATGTTTCACGGCTTCAGTGATATCACCCTAAAACTTATCAAGTGATAGATGTGGATGATTTTAGGAATGACACTGATGCGTCCTTTAAGAAGAATCAGATACGTGTGTCGTACCGTAGTGGGAATGTGTTGTTGGGAAATACCATGTTGATATTAAGTATATTGTGGAAAAATGGGAATGTTTAAGATGAAACATGTGAGAGAGAATAGGATATGTATGTTTAGTGGAACAATCTTTTTTTTCATAATCATATAGATGCTTGGGAGTACAGCTTGACGATTAGCTGTTATAAGGTTTAGAAATTATAAGATCCTGACATTTTCTATAGATTTATCAAGCTATTTTATAGGTACTACTTTTAATTATTTTTGTTATTATTGGGTTGAGGAATGTCTTGTGTGTATTTGGGTGAATTTTGGATGTTTTTGGAGTGGGATAGGGAAGTGCATAGTTGGAACATGGTTTGCCCAAACTGTACGTCATGCCCCAAAAACCTGCACAACCCTAGATAGAGGGGGATGGCATGGGTGGCACACAATTTTTCAAACCATGTTTCCTATTAGTAATAATCATGTAACCCTGAGATGAGGTTCATGGTTAGGCACAAGGTTAGGTAAAACTGTGCACCCCTTCCTAGGAAACCATGAACGCAGAATTAATTTCCCTAAAAATTAGTTTTAAAATTCTTAAACCCCCCCCATACTTCACCGAAATTCAACCCAACTTGACCCTAACTCATTTATCTCATTTTTGGTAGGCTTAAATATGGATTAAAATGTATTATAGACTCTATTATATCCTAACTGATGGCTAGATTGAAGAATATTCACCTCTCCCGGTAAGAGATTATCATCTCGTGTGGTTTCCTATCTCTCCCATCTCTCTTTCTAGGTGAAGAGGGGTGTTTTATCCATTTTCAAGGGATTAGATATTGGTTATGATAGACCTAACTCATTTCGATCTTTATTCTAGGATTTGGTTCTATAACTTGTTCTTCGTCTTGTTCTTGATTATTCAGCTTCAATTGGGGATTTGCATTAGTGAACGCTCATCAATGATCTTGAGATAGGTGGTCTAATTTAAAAATCCCATTGTCTTTATTTAATTACATGTCTGTAATTGTGAATCTCAATTTCCATGACTAAGAAATTTCATCATAGATTGAATCAATTTAATTGAACTTTTATATGATAATGAATTAGGTTGAATTTGGGGAAATTGGAATTGGTTAAATTTGATTAATTAATTGGTTGATTAATTAATGGAATGACGTGATTATGGAAATAATGGGATATTGGGATTGTGTAATTGGTCAATTTTTTAGATCTTGGATTGATTCAATAATGCGAATTATGTTATTATTGGACTAATAAAAAGCGGTTTAATGTTTTATATGACTAAATATTGATAAATGGGTTAATGGTGAATTGTTCATCTTATTTCCATGTGATTAAAGTGATGAACCATATATAAATTGATAATGGTATTACATGATGTAATATATTAATAAGAGTTTTAATGTTAATCAGCCTTATTAAATGTGATATGTGTCATATATTGTGATTGATTGGTAAATGGGATTTGGGACACTAAATGATGCTTTAAAAACCCATGGGGTGATAGACATGGAATTCTAGACCCAAATGCATGCATATGATAATGAGGGTAGGACACAGACTGGTGCTTCAAAATCTCACATTTTATTGATTGATAAATGGGTTGTGGGACATTTATTAATGCTTCAAAATACCATGTGTCATTGATTGGTAAATGGGTTATGGGACATGGACTGATGTGTCAAATACCCATGGGGTACTAGCCATGGTGTTCTAGGCCCAGAATGTTGGCACTGGATTATGGTTCCAATTATCCATAATATAAATTTAAATTAATGGATCCTTAAATGAAACCCATGTGTAATGATGAATTGTGATTTTAATATGTAATAAGGTTTAGACTTCAGCACGGACTGTAGCAGGTATTGATGGTATGGGTGTTATTGAGAACACACAAATTTATGTTGTCAAATAATGAATGATTGAATATATAAAATGTTTACCTTATTACTTTAAATTTATTATTTATATAACTTTATACACTATTATTAAATGGATATTGTTTTAGACATCATTGGTGGTCGCCTACTGCCTTGTACTCACACCCTATTTGGGTTGCCTGATCAATACCCGAATAGTATTTATGTTTACAAGACAGGATAAGGGAAAGATCCCTATATTAGATGGTTGAGTTGGGATATAGAATGGATGAGGGAACCACACATGATGTTGGGACCCTCTTGGATTTTTTAGTGTATTTATTTTTTTTCATTATAAACTTGGAACTTATTATAGATTGAGATATCTACTATTTCAGTTTTGGATATTGTATTCCTATTTTGATTATCATGTGATACTGGTATTATTATGATCATGGTTATTCAGTTCTATATTTTTTATTTATTTCCTCTGCTGTGATGCTTTGATAAATAGGGTATAGTCTCACAATGATCGATATTAGACCCTCACTACTAGTCAGAAGCCTCTAGCATACCGGAAGGCATGTCTGAGGTCTTGTAGCCAACCGGATCGGGGCACTGGTATGTGTCACATGGGTCAGTACATCAAATATAATCTCGATATATTTCTAATGGATTAAATAAATATTAAAACTATGTTATATATGAAGAGATATCATCAAAAAATAGTGAAAAATAGATTTAAAAACAACAACAAACATATTTGAAATATTGCAGAACTTCAACAATTTTTTAAGGTATCTAAATTGAATGTTCATCATTTCATATAGTTTAATGAAATGTAGAAAAATTCATTAGCTTTCCAACACTGAAAATATATAACAATTCTGACGTATATTGAAAAATTTATCAGTTTAAAACTGAACAAAATATATTGTTGAAATTGTAAACATCCAGAACTATAGTAGTGAATTTGGGATTTTTTTAGAGAACTAAAATAATTATTTGAGACTTCCACATGGATTAATAAAATGTAATCAAATTTATTTTCTATCCAATGAATACTTTTTTTGAAAATCCAAGCTATATAACTTATAAGAAATAGAAGAACTAAAAAACTATAAAATACTTTAGACTGAAAATTACGGTTGAAACCAAAAGCATACAACCTTTTCGAAACAAAAAGAAATCATTCTATAGATTGATTTAGACTTTTTCATGTTGAATAAAAGTAAGATAAACTTCCTATATTTCATAAGAAATTGGTTTTATAAAAATCCAATTGTTATAACTCAAGATATATTAAAAATTTAGTGGGCTAGTAAAAACGGATTTCAATATAAAATGTCGAAAGAGTTTCGAATATTAAAAAATAAAATAAAATATTTATAGAGAACAAGAAAATCCCAACAAATAATGCAAACCAAAACCTGATAAAATGGAACCCACCTACACTACTTAAAGATATATGCTACAAAGGAACCCCATTTCACTCAACCCACAAATAATATGATCTCTTCTGTTCATCCCTGGGGTGAAATATTGAATGAAATTCAACAAAACAAGTTCGGAATATCATACATTCGGTTTTGAGGTTCAATTTATCCAAAACGATCAGATTCAGTTGTATGAGACCAATGGTTCCGTGAGAGCTTCAGTGTGATGCAAGGAATACACGATGCAAGGGATCTTTTAAAAAAATTGTGAAGGGTTTTATAGATGCTTACCCAAAAGCATTGATAAAAGTGTATTTTATCAGTGAAAAAAATATGTGAAGACAACCATAATATTTTCCAGTGCTTACGTTTTATCATCGATAAATGCTATTTTTTAGTTTTTTTTAGCGTTGATAAATCATAACTTTTTTAGTTCTAAAAAAACACAGTAAAAAGTAATACTAATGAAAAAATGAATAAAAATTTTATAAATAATAAATTTTTAAAAATGAAATATACTAACTATTAAAATTACAAAAATATTAAAAAAATATTTTTAATGGATAAATTATAGAAATTACAAACATATTGAAAATATTAAAATTTAATATATAAATACGAATAAATTAATATTAAAAAAGGAATGAAATTAACAAATATTAAAAATTAATGAATATTAAAAATTAATAAATAATATTGAATGAACGAATATTAAAAATGAATACATGAATTTGAATAAATTACAAAAATATTTAAAAAGGAGAAAAAATAACATTAATTACATAACTTAAAAACACACAAAGATGAATAAAATTATGAAAAAGGAAAAATAATAAATCTTTAAATTACAAAATTAGTAACAAATGAATTTAAATAAATTAATTATATAAATTTTTAAATATATAAAACGTTAAAACTTAATAGAAAACTGAATAAATATTATTCTAATAAATTAAAAACATACTAAAAATATTAAGTCGTAGTAAAAAAACATATATATATAAATACATGAAAATGATTAAATTCAAAAAATATAAAAAATAATAAATATTAAAAATGGTTATATATTATAAAATGATAGGAAATTAAAATTGAATAAATAAAATTTCATTGAAAACTATGCTATTTTGAAAATGAATTTGTAAGATTGTTTACATGAATTGTAAATAGAGAACAAAATGAAGAAAATATTAACAAATTCATAAAAATTAATTAATTTTATAAAATTCATACATTTGAAAAATATTAAAAATTAATAAATAAAATTGAATAAATTCCATAAATATTAAAAAATAATAAATACTAAAAATAAAAGATAATATTAAATGAAATAATTATAAAAATTAACAAAAAATTGAATAATTTATAAAAAAATTAAATAATTGAATACATAACATTAATTACATGAATTGATGATATATAAAAAAATGAATAAAATTGAATAAATAATAATAATAATATAAATTTGAAAATTCTTAAAAATGAATTATATTGTCTTTAAAAAAAATATTAGAATTAAAAATCACTTTTTGAATCAATTTTATAAATTTCAAAAATATTAAAAATATTAAAACATAGTAAATAAATCTGTATAAATTTTAAAACAAAAATAAATTCCAAATATATTAAAAATTAATAAATTTCAAAAATAAAGAAAATATATTAAATGAAATGATATTAGAAATGAATTATTTAAATCAAATAAATTACAATATTGTGATTTAAAAATATAATTCATAACAATAATTACATGAATTGAAAACACATAAATAATGAATAAAATTTAATAAATAAATAAAAATATTACTATTGATTATTGATGTATACACTGTATTGATTGCTTATAAAAACTATAATTAATTACTAACCTTTATAATTTTTAATAATTAATAAATATATTATTATTTAATTTAGTTTATAAATATTTATAAATGTATAAATAAAAATCAAAATTGAATATATTAAAAAAACAAGTGAATATATATTAAAAATGAATATATATTAAAAATAAATATATATTAAAAATAAATATATATTAAAAGAGGATAAATAAAAGAAATTACTAAAAAATAGAAATGTTAAAAATGAATAAATAATATTCAATCTATAAACATTCATACACGTACACACATACCTATACATAAACACTCATGTACACCTATATACACATACACTGATACATAAAAACACACTCACACACACGCATATGCTTACACATACACATATATATGCATATACACATACACATACACATACATATACGCATATACATGCATATGTACACCTACATGCACATACACGTACACATATATACAAACACATACACATACATATATTCTCATACACATACACATACACATCCATCTGCATATGCATATGCATATATATACACATGCACGTATATATACACATACACATAGATACAATTATATACACATGCATTCACATACATACACATACACATACACACATACATACGCATAGATATACAGGTACAGTGACAAACAAATACACATGCACATACATGTACACATACACATACACATACAAATTCAAATACACATACACAAACACATACACATACACATAAACATACACATACACTTTCACATGAAGATACACATACACATACACATACACATACACATACACATACACATTCACATTCACATTCACATATATACACATATAAACAGCCACAAACACATACACATACTCATACACATACACATACACATACACATACACATACACATACACATACACATATACATACACATGCATATACGGATACACACATATATATGCATAATCAAACAAATGTACATCTAAATTCACATACATGTTCATATATATATACATTAACATACACATACCTACACATACACATACATAAATATACACATACACGTACACATATGTTCACACATACACATACATACAATTTCATATATGTTTACATACACACACATAATATATAAAATACACTATCCACATAAGCATATGTAAACATACATACACATATACACATGTCATATACATTCATAAAGATATATACAGATACACAAACAAATATACACGCATGCATGTACATCCACACAAACACACACACAGACATACAGACGTACTTGTACATATGCACACACACACATATATACATACATACATGTACACACACAGACATATATACACATATAAAAAATACACACACGCACACATACACAACATATGGATACACATATACATACACAAACATAAATACATACACATATACCAACATACATACACATTCATTCATAAACGTTCAATTACATGTACGCATATTTTCAGTTAATTAATATGTATATAAATATATGAATTCAAATATGAATCACATATTTAAATAAATATATTCCTTGATATATTTATATAATTTATAAATAAATTATTAATATATCTTATATATATGGATTATATATACATTTTGTAATTAATGCATATAAATATACTATAAAAATTTAATTGATTAATATAAAATTGATGGTTTTTATAAATAAATTTATGAAAATAATACAGATAATAATTTTTAATTAAAAGTTATATAAGTAATGTTTATATATTATATTTAAATCTACATATTTATTATAATATAAATGTTATTTAAATATATATATATAATATAAATTATTCATTGTCCCCTTTAATGGTTCCTCCTTCGTGCTGTTAATGTTAGAGATATTATCATCATAGAAAAAGTGATCACAAGGGGTACCCAATTATCATCACTTTTTTTAGAACTGATAAAAGTTACCTTTAACATTTCTTTTAGCTAGCACTAATAAAAGTCCCCCCTTTTGGTTATTTCTTTTTATGATGATAAAATTCAACAATAAATATCATGCGATCATTAGCAGTTTGTAATTCATTAATTTTTTTAAATATTTTCTAATTGTCCAAATTATTTAATATAATTTTTTTTTGATAAGCCTAACGGGGATGAAAGAATTTTAAATTTGATTGGTGTTGTTGAGATTGAATGTGACATATATTTGTTTAAATCACATAGAAACATAAATGGTGTACACTTTACTATATCAATCAATTTACCAATCTATTTTTTTTTGGTTGGAAATAGCTACCATGTGAGAAGAATGATTTTATTGTTTTATGATTTTAATAATTTTCTTCAATGATTGAATGTGTGAAAAAAATGGTTTATGACTGTTCATCATGATCATGGTAGTTTATTTTTATCTAATTAAAAAAATTATTTATGTTATTTACATGAACTCTTACCTTTTCCATAATTAAAAAAGTACTTACTCTTACCTCATTACAACTAGTTATAGACACAAGTTTGATATTGAGTAATTTGTAACTAGGTTTTTTATAGAGGTAGGGAAATTATTTAATTTATTATATGTTTTTGATGAATTTATATTTTTTTCTTGATTATTCAATTGGTAATCATTGAAGATTTTGTATTTTAATATTATCTAATAGACATGATAGATTCTCTCTTGATTTATCTAGATAAATAATTGATAGTGTTATTGTTAAGGTTCCCCAAATATGATGAAACATGAAGTTTGATTTTATTCATGACACAGTCTGATGATCTATTTAATGGATTCTTCAAATGATATTCATGTAAAAATATTCCTACATATTGTTGGTCTGATGTTGAGCTAAGTGTCCCTTCGTTTTTATTGTCTCCTAAATATGGCTAACCTAGTCCTGTTATTATCTAACAATTTAAATTAACAATAGCTATATTAGGGTTTCATGTAATTGAGATATGAATAAAATTTAAACAATTATAAGAGACTTCTTCTACTCTGCATTTTTTATAGATTTTATCCATTGAATTACTACATAACTATATGAATTTTCAAAGAATAAATTTCAATATTTTATTTTCTAGTAATATTTGTGAAATTGTATAAATTTAATTGTAATTTAATTCCACTCTCACTATTCTATAAATACATAATAAATTCTTTCAGGTCGATCCAAGGTGAATTTTACATTCGATATTGAGACCGTGGTAAAAAAATTTAATCCAAGTTTATTATATGTGTAACCTAGGCATTGATTTTGATGACATATTTAATGTTGATTATTACATCAAGTTAATGAAGGATAGAGGTCACATACAACAACATGTCTCTCTTAAATATAAGAATAGAGTGGAAATGGGTGTCTATTCTACATGGTTCCCATAAGTTGGTCCAAAATTTCTTATTATTTGAATCATTCAAGTCAATTAGTTCCATATATAATTGTTTTTACAATACAGCCTTATTAACCAATGTTTGTTTCTCTTTGTGTTTTTTAATTTTTCATTCCACACATATTTTAGCTTTAATATAAGTGTAAAATGTTGTACATATAAATAGAGTTGATACCCAACATTGGAATAATATCCCACCATGCCTTTTCTAGGTGTACTCAAGGGTTTAACATAGATTAGGTAGTGGAGTTGATAAGTATTATTTGAGGTATCTCCTTCAAAAACGTATAAAAGTATGAACTATAATTTTTTTATTTTCATTTCCTTAAAAATAAAAAAATATTCAATTATATAACATAATTATCCTATTAATTTATTTCTTACATGTTTATCCTTGGAGGTTGGATAAAATAATCAAATCTAATTTGAAAATTGATGGTTTTTTACCTCTAACACCAAAGGAGGCTGAAAATACTCTAAAGGCACTTAGAAATTCAAATTTTTATTTCTTCTATAGAATTCCATGGTGGGTGTTGGAGATTGGAAAACATTGTAGTAGCTTATATATCCTTGAACTATCCAATAAAACCTCTCATTGGATTAAACATGTTCAAATGTAGATAAAATTTATATTGGATTTTAAAATTCATTATAAAATTCAACAATATTTTTATTGATATTGTTTACAATTTTGAATATATTTCAAGTTAATTCATTTCATGAATGAATATGCTCAAAAGTAGGTTGTTTTGTTTTTATAGTATGGAAAATTTGGACCTATTTTGATAGTTGAAAATAGTGAGATATTTCCCTCTATAGTTTTTATATTAATAAATAAACTAGTCGGTTTTAATTTTTTGATCCCCTCTAAATCTCTATAACCTCGCTATGATTCTCCCCAAATTCTTCCTCCCCACTCATTGCACCCTACTCGAGGGTCACACTTCCAGATACCATCTAAATCATAGTATCAACAACCTGATTCTTCCCCAATCCTCTCATATTCTCCTCTAATTATTATTTTCTCTTAATTTACTCCGCACAATAATAAAGGCCTTTGATCAGTTATTTGTATGTAACTATCTATCATTTATAATAATTAGAAAATTTCAAAGAGTGACTCACAAATTTCTCACATCACCTATGACATCTTACCTCATCACCATCAAATATTCTTAAACCCTCCCAATGATTTTCATTATTCATTATCTCACCTTTTTTGTCTCCCTTCATCATCAACAATTGAGACCCAAGAACCGGTTTTGATAGATTTCCAGATATTTTTTTCACATTAAACAAATAATTAAATTATATCATTATTCAGGATTTTTCATTCACATTTATTATTTTTAGTTACACTTATCACCAATTTTCCATATATAAGTGGAATTTTTAGGTAGTTTACATATTTTCAATTCATGTTTCTTTTAGCCAAAATTATTAGTCTAAAATGATTTATTTTCTGATATAATGATGATTTTTTCCTAGAATGTCATGTATTTTAATTCTTATGCCATTCAAGGTATTTTTTATGGGAATTATTTAGTATATTCTATTACTGGAGTGAGAGTCAATGATATAGCATGAATTTAATCCTTTTTTTAATTTTATCATGATTTAGATTTCTTCATACACATTTTTTCATTAAATTACTTCCAAAACAAATTGATCATCATGAAATATAATTTTTAGGTATGTTTACAGATTTATAATTCATGTTTTTTTCAAATAATTTCCTTCAAAATGAATTCTATTCTACTATGATACAAATTCTTTTTTCATTCTTCACTTTTATTCTTGAACATTTCTATGATAAGTCATGTATTATGGTTATGTGATATGGAATATATTATAAATGTTTAAATATTATGTTCATAAAAATATACCACATTTAATAAACCAAACAAAAAAATAAAAAGAAAACAATAAAGATAGAAAAAACACTTAAATGTTTTTAATCTTTGATAATAATGTATTTAACTTTTCCATTTTTTCAAATTATTTTATTTTTGAATAGTGAATAGATGGTGTTTTTTCAATTACATTGGTTAGTGGCTGGTGAACCAACCACACCCACTATGAAGACTGTCATTTGGGATACTCCACAATCTATATATGAAGCCCTTATTCCTTTGGAATTAATTGGACAAGTACACAGTAAGTGGTGTATTAGTGTTATTTGTGTCAAACATGACACCTCCCACTACTTTTATAAAAGGTGAACTTTTGGGTGATTCTTCATTCATCATCTAAGCTGGTAGAGTTTATTATATCTAGTGAGAGATCATTAAGAGATCCATGTGTGAGAGAAAGGGAGGTGTGGGAGGGGAGATTTTCAACCTGTATTCTTATTGATATAAAAGGATGGTTTCCTCTTCCATTAATATCTATTTTTGATTAGGGAATCACAATATTTGTATCAGAGTTGGTTTATGTTAGATGATAGTGAGTATTGGTGATTATCTAGTGACCAAAAAATTCAAGTTGTTTAGAATCATGTTCTGAATAGAAATTATGAATATTATGTAAAGAATATTTTAATAGCTAAAATGGTATTGGAAATGGGTAAAAACAATCTCCCTACACTCTGCCAAATTTTAGTCAAATTTTAGGTGATATAGTACACCCTTTATAGAGAAGATAACACTTTTCCATCACTGATGACATTTTCAGTGGGATTATTAAAACACCTCAAGTGCATTACATCAGTTCCATGTCATCACCACATCATCAGTCAATCTCATCCTTTCACACTAATCTGGTCATATGTTGATGAATCGATGTCTAATTTGTGCGATCCTGGAGTCAATTCAATCATTTTATACCATTTTAGACACAATGGTGAGCTTATTATTTTTCCAAATTCTACACAATTTTTTGAAAGAATGAAATTAAATGGAGGGTCTATCCATAGGATGTATGATCATGTTTCCATCATTGAACTACTCTATTTGGATGTATGGAATGATATACCAAATTAATGAGAAAGATATTTTTACCCCATTGGGAATAAAGCAGTCAACTCTGATGCCCCCATTGAAGATGAGAAGAAGAATCTAAACAAGAGGTTGATTGATCAAATATTCCAATGGATCAATAAAAGAATATACCATCATGATTCTTAAGAGAATATAACATATGAATGTTGGATGAAGGAGTAAATTTGTTACCATCAAAGACCACTCATAAAAAGATCCTCTTGTTAAATCGACTGATGAATCTTATATTAAAAAAATGAAAACTCAATTGATGAACACATCAATGAGAACCAAATACTTGTGAATCAATTAGTGGCTATAGTCAAGGCTCTGTCTGATGAACATTAAGAGAACATAATACAATGCAAACTTCCTGATAATTAGGATATGCTTGTTGCCTCACTCAGAAACTTAGTACTTGGAGAAAAACATTCCACGGAAATGGTAAAGGAATAACTTTTCAATGAGGATTCCTAATGGAAGGATATGAGTTAAATCCAAACACAATCTCTCATCATAGAGAAGTGAGGGGGAAAACAGGGATGAGGTTGAGGGGTAGGAAGTATATGTAAAATAAAGAGTAGAGGAAGGTCCATAGATGGTAGAAATCCAATATAAAATAGACACCATTGTTTCATAGAGGGATACATGAAGAATAAATTTTGAATATCTCTATAAGGAAAGGGCTAAAGTTTAAACCAACAAAGAATAAAGGAATGTTTTCATATGAGTTTCACTGAAGAATTTATGATTTTATCTAAAGATAAAGAAGATACATGCTCTCATACATCAGGGTAGGATATGGAATGGCTGGTTGATACTGTATAATTGTACCACATCACTCTGCATCGTCACATTATCTCAAATAATCAAGATGGTTATGTTGGTCAAGTCAAGATGGGGAATACTACTTTGGTGGAGGTAAATGTTATGGATGATTCCAAGTCAATAAAAATGTTGAATACACAATCACACTAAATGATTTTGGACATATTCCAAGCCTTCGAATCAACATGTTATCAAGAATGTCCTTTGTCGACAGTTCAATGAAAACATATTATGTAATGAATAAAGGAATATAAAAAAAGGTTCCATCGTCATCACATGAGGAAACATATGTGGTACATTGTACAAAAATCATGTGAAGATATGTGCAGATAGCCTCACCCCAGTGGAAGGAGATACATCAGCCAATATGGTCCATAGGAGACTCGAACACATTAGTGAAAGAGATTTATCAACCTTGATGAAGAAGAGGTACATCAGTGTTGACAAGTATGTATAACTTCATCCCTGAAAATAATTATTTTATGCGAAGAATAATAGATTCACATACAACAATACTTTGTTAAAGAAATCATAGTTACTTGATCTAGTGCACTCTGATATATTCATAACCATTGATGTGGATTCACTATGAGGTAACAACTATTTTCTATCTTTTATTTCTTATACATCTTGAAAGGTTTGGGTGTTCTTCTTGCTAAGGAAGAACCAAGTACTCAACTAATTTAAGATATTACATGCCATGGGGGAGTTTGAAACTAGAAATAAGATATGTCTTTATTTATTCAATGGAGGAGAGTAAACATCCATAGAACATGATAATTATTGCTTGAGTCAGGGAATCTAACACAAGTGGTTGATCCCATGCACCCCAAAACAAAATGGAGTTGTAGAAAGGATGAATAGAACCAGCATGGATAAGATCAATTGATTTATGAGTTCGGATAAGATTTATAAGCTATTCCTATGATAATATATCCAGATTCCCTTCCACCTCATCAATAGATTAGCATCTGTCCCACGAAATTTTGATATTTTTTAAAAGAGATGGTTTGTTAAAAATCCCTCTTACTCTCATTTAGGAATATTTTGATGTTAACCATTTACACATGCATCTAAGGAGATCAAGAAGAAGATATATGAGATATATACTCCATGCATATTCATTGGATATGGAAATAATAATTTTAGATAAAATCTTTGTGACCCAAAGGAGAAGAAGGTGATCACAAGTAGATTTGTTGTGTTCCACAAGAACTAGGGAACCAAGTATATAAAAAATCCTTGAATGTGTCAAAGGGAAAGTGTTGATGAAAAATTTCATGATCCAACACCTATACCAACACCACCTATCAATGAAGAGGAGGATGTGGAAGAAGAGGCATCAGAATTGGAATAGGAGGTAGTGTAGGATGATATTGAGTAGGAGGAGACATGATCCTCTCCACAAGAAGTTACAAAACCATCATAAAATCTAGGTGATGTTGTCCCTCATAAACCTAAAATTTCACAGGTTTGAAGGTCTTTACATAAAAGGATTCCATAAAAAAAAAATTAGTTAGATTATATGTTGTGGACTAATGAGGGGGATCTAAAAGGATACTATGAAGTAGTTTATCATCCTAAAAAGTCAATTGGATGCATAAAATAGAGGATTATATAGATTCTTTGATGAACAATTAGAAATAAAATTTGGTATAACTAACCAAAGATAAGAAGAGGCTAATTAAAAATGGTCATTTAGGTTGAAGAAGGATGATAGTAAAATGGAGGTCGAGCATAAATCTTAATTAGTAATCAAGAGATTCCTTCTGAATAAAGTAGTATAATTTGATTAGATCTTTTCACTTGTGGTGAAGATGTCTTCAACCCAAGTCATTTTTTGGATAGGTGGATGTATTATACTTAGAGCATGAATAGATGGATGTGAAACAACATTTCTTCATGATTAATTTTCTATAGAGATCTATACAAAGCATCCTTATGGTTTCAAGGTTTCTGGATAAGAAAACCTTATCTCCTACTTAAAGAAGATCTTGTACGGACTGAAATAGGATTTCATGCAGTGGTAAAAGATGTCTAACTCATCCATAGTGAGCCATAGATAAAATTTACCATAGTAGGACCAGTGTTTTTACTCTTAGATATTACCAGATGATAACATCAATTCTCTTTTACTTTATGTCAATGACATGTTGATCCTTGAGAAGGATGTATCAATGATCTACCAGTTAAAGAAGTATTTATCTAAGTATTTTGAAATAAAGGTTTTTTGAGTTTCTTAAAAAAGTTTTCAGATGCAGATCACTCATGATATAAGGAGTTTGTAATGGATATCTTAAGATAATTTTGCTGAACATGTTATGAAATGATTCAACATGTAAAAAAGGTACACTAGTGGGAATTACACTCCCCATTCATCTATTGCTGATAAAGAGATCATGACTATCGTCCAAGGAATAAATTGAGGTGATGGAGATGATTCTATACTCTTATTAGTTGGATGATTGATGTATGCAATAGTGATTACAAGACCAGACATTTCCCATGTAGTAGTGATAGTGAGTTTAATTCTCTCTATTCCCAAGAAGTATCACTAGGATGCAGTAAAATGGATTCTAAGGTATATTAATGGTACATTAAGACTATGTTTGTGCTACGGGGGAGCTGAACCTCTATTAGAGGGCTATGAAGATTAATATTGGGTTATAAATCCTAATAGTTATAAGTCAAAATTAGGATATATATATATATATATATATAGAATTTTGTAGGATGATCTGTATCGTGGAAGTCAAGGTTACAAAATTGTTTCACTTTATCTAAAATTAAAGTAGAGTGCATTCATAATTCAAATGATGGTAATGAGATGTTCTGGTAAAATGGTTTTCTATAAAATTTATGATTCAGCTAGAAGGATTATAGGATTAATTAATAAATTAAATGTGATTTGGGATTGATAAAAAACTTCAAGTACCATTCCCAGATAAAGCACATCGACATTCACTATTACTGGATACATAAGGTGATGGATCGACAACTGCTGAGAATTGTAAAGATCCAATTGAATAATTACCCAAGGGGTATGTTGGAAAAGTTATTTTGTTTAGATAATATATACCTTTTCATATGATCCAATATATTTCATATGGAGGTGAGATTTGATGGAGTTTTTTAGACTACACTGGTTTGTGGTGGGTACACCAACCACACCCACCATAGAAGATATTAATTTTGGATGTTTCACATTATACATGTGAATTACCTATTCTATTAGAATCTATGAGAGAATTCCATGGTAGGTGGGGAATTTTGGGGAGTGGTTTCAAACTTGAAACCTCGCACCATGCTTATAAAAGGATTCATTTGGGGCTCTTCCTGAATTCATCATCTGAGCAGAGATAGCTCATTGTATCTAGTGAGAGTGCCTTGAGAGCTCCATGTGTGAGAAAAATGAAGGTCTGGTAGTGGTATTTTGTAACCATTATTCTTTATAAAATAAAATGCTAGTTTCTACTTCCATTCATCTCTCATTGTGATCAGAAAATCATAAAAACCTAATATTATAAAAACATTAGTTCAATGTTTTCTCTTACGTTACTAATCATCAATTCTCAATTCATTCAATTTTTTATAGAACTTCATTTTCTTTCTTACAAGAATTCAGATAACCAGTGCTACTACCTCGCTCTATAGTTTCTAAATTATTTTATTTATAGTAAAATATATTGACATTGATGAATGAAAATAGGTGTGTTTATAGAGAATGGTTCCTTAATATCTCCTTGATCATTACTTCCAAGTAGCTGAGATCTCTTTATCTTGTTGGGAGTGATTTTCAAAATTTGAAATATATGGATATTTTTAAATGAGTTATAATGTATAGATAATAGATAATTATACTAAAAAATATTGGGGAATTTTTTGACTTTCAAAAAAGTTATACTTTTTTATAGAAGGCAACTTTGATGGAAGGTTCTTTGATGAAAATAAATAGATGGAAACCTATGATTGTTGCAGCTCATAGAAAAGGGTTTTTTCTCTCTTCAAGGAACTACATATGGGAGATGATGGGAAGGATACATCAAGCATTAATAAAGAGACACATTTCTGGTTATTAGTATTGTGTTGGTACATGGTGTTGTTGTGAATAAGATATGGGAATCTTAGAATCATAGAGAAAAATGAAATAAAGTACCGACAAGATATGGGATTGTTGTTATAAAAAAGTGTGTTGCTTTTGAAACTTTGAACATTATTTGATAATAAAATTATGAATCCTCAAGTGGGGTATTCTTTTTCTAAACCATGTAAATTTTTGTTGTTTTTCAATTTTTCTACTGAAACTATAATTTATTCCCCATTATCTAGAATCGAATGAGGTTATCCATTTTTCTTACTAATTAGATATGGGTGATTGATGATACATGATTTCTTCCCACATTAAACTACCTAATGGTAAAAATGATTTTCCTCTTGGGATGAAATGATTAAAAAATATTTTTCATCATGAGAATCCAATAATGATGATGATTAAAAATTAGAGAAGTCATTGACCATTAGTATTAGTGATTAGAAGGATTTTCTAGAGTTAGTGAGAAGAAAAAATAATATGTATATGGATGATAATAAACTATGAGAGGTGATGAATATGATAGATCCATAGAAGATCTAAGAGGATCTTGAAAGAATGTATAAAGCAAAATACCTCAAAAATATTTTATATCTGAAATAAGAATTATATCATCTCTAAATGTCATAAATTAGATCTTTGGGAAACCATTGGGATTAGTTCACCAAACTCTTGATGTAATTGTCTTTGGTGGTGGTTATGATTGATGATAACGGAAATGAGGTTCTTGTAGAGATAGAAGAAGAAGAAAAATATTTTATTTTTCAATTTCTTTTCCAGATTCATATGAAAATATCATCACCATGATTTCATATAGAAAAGACTCTCTGAAATTTGATGATTTGATTTCATCATTGTTGATGAATGAGACCATATGAAAAACTAACTATCTTATATCATCTAGTAATAATGTTCTTTTTGTAGTTATCGGTGTATGCAAACATCAAGTAAGATCGATAGAACCATGTAATGGCTAAGGGACCAGGAGAGATTGATTTCAATCTAGAATGAGAGGTTATTTTTTAAACTGAGGGTGTGGAAAAAACTTTCAAATGATAAGGAGCATCCAAAAGCTCGATAAAAGAATGATGAAAGAATAAAAATAAGTGGAAATAGATGAAGAATTAGTTTAGGTTAATATATTAACTCAATAATAGAGGTATGATTGTGATTTATTTATTAAAACAATGGGATATATGGATCACTGAGTGAATATATTATATTCTGGTTTATCTTATCATATATATGCAAGAATATAATTCTTTTATAGTTATGAATGTGATGATGATATTGTGAAAATGGATAAAAATTAAGAAATTAGACTTTTAGGATTCATTATGGTGAGATTTTTTATGTTTGATAGATTTATTCATATACTTACCAACTCAAGGTATGTACCAAATTTGAGAATTATTTTGATTTCTTTCAGTATGTTGGATTCCAAAAAATTTACAATTTCTTCCAGCGGTTGAGTTCTCAAAATGACAAGAGTAATGACTATGAAGGTGAAAATTTGAGAATATTTATATGTTGATTTGAGTAGATACAACTACTTCATGTCCAAAGAGTATTTTTATAGTTGATGTTCAGGTTGATTGGTTTGGAACTGGTTATTTGAAAAATAATGTGACATTTTTTTATTTTTTCATGTAATGGTGGTGTCACAATATTTTTTTGGGATATTTGAGTATTTAGTACACTCATGATGGGTGTGATGGTTCTCGTAAATATTGGGAATTACATTAAAGGTCAATATGGATGATGCTAGTGAAGTATTAAATTTTTTAAATAAAGTTGGAGATTTTTGGGAGTGATTTTTAAAATTTGAAATATATAGATATAGTTTGAATGAGTCATAGTACAGAGAGAAGAGGTATTTCTCCCAAAAGAGACATGTAGTATTTTTTTGACTTTGAAACAATGTTTTATTTTATTATAAAAGTAATCTTAGAAGGAAAGTTCATCGATGAAAATAAAGAGATGGAAACTTTTTATTGTTGTAGCATTAGAAAAGGGGTATCTTTTCTTAAGAAAGGAACCACATATAAGAGAGTTCAAGAAAGAGGCATCAATAATATACTAAATGATAAATTACTGGTAATTAGTGTTGTGCGGTCACATGGTGAGGCTGTGAATGAGAGAGGGGAGCATGGGATTATAGAGTCAGTTGAAATAGAGCACTAAGTGGAGATGGAATTGTTGCACTAATTGAATTGTGTGATTTTTGAGAATAGTAATTTTAATTAATAATAAAATTATGAAGTCTTAGTTTGAGTAGGCATTCACTGAACCATGTAAATTTATAGTGTTTTTATATTTTTTTTACTATAACTATGATTTCTTCCCGAATAGATATTACATCTAACTACATGGAGAGTACTCCTCTATTTACCTCTTCATATTCTAAAACATGTTATTATTAAATCTCTCACCGTATTTGGTTCAAATTTTGTATAAAAAGTATGAATAGGTGTTTCAAATCATAGAAATATTCTATTAATTATTTATGATTGTATTCATATTTTGAATTATATCTTACAAAATTAGTCAAATGTGTGCACTTATTTTCATAATGTGGTTTTGGTTGATATACATTGGTTGAAGAACTTGTGAGTTTTGAACTTGAAGATTAATTAATATATCATGATATTTCAAATTAAATTCCATATCTTTTGATCCTTAACTGTAGTTTATTTTCTTTATATCTTCTTTATACATTATATACTTCATTTTTTTATAATAAATATTTTTTCTTATTTTTTTCAAAAACATACAGTTACTCATATAAAAACATATTATTTTTTTATAGTATCTATTTTAAAAATATTTTGGTTACTTGAATTTTTACAATAAACTATTTATGAATTATTTATTAAATTAAAATGAAGATTAAATTCAACAAATTATAATTTCTTGTTTTGAGAGTCATCAACTTAGACAGTTGGCCCCCAAAACAGATATATCTAATCCATGTAATGAAAATAATAATATGATGTTACAAAATCTTTCTTCAATTTGAAAGTGTGTTGTGAATGTTATACTATTTAAAAAACGCTTCATATATAAAAATGTCAATTTATTTTTTTCATTTGTAGGATTTTTTATTTAGGGGCCTTTAGACACATTATCCTTTGTTTTAATCCACATTTCATTTAATTTCAATGTACAAGAATAATTGTGTTCACAAAATTACTTTTTTCTTTTTTATGAAACAAAACAGTGATTAAATGAAAATTTGAAGGGCTAGTATACATAATAAATTCATCATATGACCAGATATAATATTATATTTATTTTATATAACACTATAATAATGTTATATTTACATTATATTTATGTTATATAATAATATATTTACATTATATTTTTCTTATATGTGTGTGTGTGTTATCCATATACTATAATTTTATGCTTATGTTATGTTCATATTATATTTATGTTATATTTAAATTATGTACGTTTATATTTAAATTATATAAAGTTATATGTACATAATATAAGGTCATATGTACCTTACATATTGTTGTATTTACAATATATAAACATTACATAACCTTATCTTTATGAAATGTTTATGTTATATATTTGTTATATATGTCATATTTATGTTATAAATATGTTTTATTTACATTAAAGTGGCATTATATAATTTAAATATAATGTAAATATAACATAAATATAGAGTGCATATAATGTATATATAACATTATTATAACATCATGTCACCTAAATATAATGTAAATATTACATTATTATATCATTATATAAAGTAAAATTGTTATGTTTACATTATTATGATGTAATATAATAGAACTATAATGTAAACATACTATAAATATATAGTAATTATTACAATATATAACACAAATATAATGTAAATATAACGTTATTTTAACATTGTATAATGTAAATATAACGTAAATATAACATTATTATAGATATATATGACATAAAAATCTTAACTTTACACTTTATAAAGTTATAATAATGTTATATTTATGTAATATTTACATTATATAATGTTATATTTTCAATATATTTATGTTATATTTAAATTATAGTAACATTATATAACATCATAATAAGGTAAATATAATTTTTGTATAATGAAAATATAATGCATCTAACATAAATATAAGTTAAGTATAACATAAAAAATAAATTATATAATCCTTATACAGCACAAATAGAACATTATATAATGTTATCTTACATAAATATAATGTTATATCTACATTTTATTTTTATATATACATTATTTTTTCATAATGTTTCATTATGTAATGTTATATTTATGTTGTATAATGTGGCCCCATTGCATAAGTCCGCTACAGGTAAGAAAAGTGGGAAAATCATATGATGGAAATATATCAAGAAAAAATATGTTTTTTTATAAAAACAAGTGGAATCTATGATGATATCTGGTGGGGACCACTTATGTGAACACAATGGGTGAAAAGGTTGCTCGTCTGGGGTAATGCTTCACTGCTAAAGCAAATGTGGTAGGAAGCTGATGTTGTTCATCTAAGATAATAAGCTATTGATGAAAATGTGATAGGAATAATGTTGTTCATATGAAGTAGACATCTTGATATAATAATAGATTCTTGTTATTAACATCAAAATATATTCCAAATCATGGGTCATCAAAGGGATAGAAAAAATAAAGACTATTGTGTGTTTTCATTCCTAATGGGGAGGGATGACAAATGACTCACTGGGGTGTTTAGGGTGTGTGTTTGGTTATGTGTAATCCATTAAGTATAAAATATATAGTTAATAATACTATCAAGATAATTCTTAATTAATAATAAAATTATTAATAAAATTTTATTAACAAAATTAATAACTAATAATATAATTAATATTTAGTAATATATTTATTAATTAAAAATAAAATTATTATAGGATTGGGGAGATTATAAAATACAAACATCCACGAACCGAGACACCCCAAGTGGTTCAAGACTCATACCTCCCCATAAGTATTGATATTGTGATGAACCCAACCCAGATACCCTCTCAAACTGTCACCTGACCCGAATTTCCACATATTGAAGGGCGTTCCCAATCCCTACGGGTTGGCAACTAGCACCAAGGCATCAAAAAAAACTAGAGGGAATGATTTCAAACAACTTGATGTAGAAAATATGGAATATATATAGACACACACACACAATAGTGTGAAATAGTGGAAGAGATTAACGTATTACCTAACTGAAAGAACGTAGTAGAAATGATACAACTCAAAAGTGTCTAAACAATCTTCAAGAGACAAGTACAATAAAAAAGGATGAGAATATCCAAAAATAAATAATCCATGTGATAGCATGGGAAAATACCCCATTATCACCACCAGCTACCCACACTTAGTTAATAGAAACCTCTCCCCCTCAATGTGGTGCATTACCTTTCCCTGCAATTAAATAAATAATAAGGTATACACATCACTGAAGGGGTGTGTAAGGTGTCACATAACTGGAATAGTAGTATCCCACCTAGGTCCTCCATATCAATTCATTATAAAAAAAACCAAACATGCTAAACTTTATAGAAAACATGGCATGATAAGTAATTAAAAAATTATATCACAAGTATGATAAAATATTAAATTTCCCCTTTTTCACATTTCCAAAATAATTTAGATAAAATAGTTTCAAACCATTTCATATTCATCAAATTAGTGAAATTAAAACTAAATCATGCATCACATATCATATCAAATCCATGGTGGTGCTTTATAAAATAGTAAAATCAAATTCATAGGTAACATCATGCCAAGGATAACTACAAGTTAATCTAGATAGGACATTGATACCTAAACATAGAAAATCACGCACATTAAGTCTCTTGATATATGCATTGAATATAAATAGAATAGGTACACCCCCAAAAATTGACCCCCCCCCAATAGGTCTATCAATTCCCTAGATAAATGGTCCTAGGAAGTAAAGTAACACCACATTAGTGAACCCCCAGTGAATGGAAGATTCCTACTACTACACAGCCCATATATGTTCGCAAGGCTTCCCATGTGAACTATTTTCCTAACCATTTCACCAAAACCATTCTTTGAAAACATTTCACACATCCATTTCACAATTATTTGAAAATAAATTTATTTTTACAAAACAAGGGGAAAACATATTTTCATAAAAACTCATTTACACAAAAAAAAATCAATCATACCATTTAATTTATAAAAAAATTATCAAAATAACAACAATACAGTTCATCCAACATAGTCTAGATACGGAACCACCTACGCCAAACTCATGTCATACACACCTAAAATATGATCCACTAACCAGAAAGGAGCACAATATCAATCAAAGAATCCCTGAGATTCATTCCCATTACTTAGAATAAAATCCCACAAACAAAGAATACGGAAGAAAGGGTATATCAAGACAAACCTCAGAAAACACACACCTGATGCACCGTAACCAAAACAGGACCAACCCATGGAAGAAGATCACATAATATATCTATAATGTATTAATAATATTAACATCATAGACCAAGATATATAATAACATGAGAGAACAGTGATACCATGATTAATAAAAATAAATAAATAAATAGAAGTATTACTTACCCAGAGAGATGCAGAAGAAAAAACCTAATGATCAATCATTGAATGAAGTGATCCGTAAGGATCAGAGGTACTGTAAATTTCTAGGGAGAACTCCTAGGTCAATAGATAAGAGTTTGGGTCCAAATAAGAAAATAAATCAACTGTGCAGCACCCAAAAATCACAGACTGTGATAACAACTCATCGTGAAACCCAATTTCATGATTTGTAATCTGTAAAACCCAAAAATTATGAAAAAGGAATTATATAATATTAAATATATATATATATAACCTTTTCCATGATGTGAAACATTTTTAGGGAATATAAAACCTTCACTCCATAAACTTATTCATGAATTATTATAGTACACCATGTGAACCGGATTCATAGCATGTAAACCTTTCACTCCTTATACTGATTCACAACATCAACCTGAAAACCAATACATGATGTGAAAAATTTACATTACATGTAAAAAAATCATGAAATTTAATGATTACATAGCATAAAATCACCCCAAAAATATGAAAAACTCCAAACGATGCTAAAAATCCCAAACCAACACCAGTGTTCTCTAAACATGGGGAGAACCATGAAAATATTTTAACATAGTTATAACAAAACTTAATTATTTAAAACCAACATAAATCCCTAAAAATTATATTTTCTTACTGATAAAATCATCTCCATCATTTTGAGTCCCAAAACATACCCACAAACAAGAGGGAAATCAAAATAGAGAAGAGAAATAACTAAAATAATGAAACATGAAGTTACTAACTCCCCACCATAATAATTCCCATCCCTAGGAATTCATGTGGAAGAATGATTAAAAAAATGGGTGAGGTAACTACTCCCTATTTAATGATTCAAACTCCCATGTATTATGATAATCATATTAGTGTCTCAATAAAACCCTAACTAACATAATTGAATTCCATGAAAGAAATCCACCTGAGCATCAAAAATATCCATTAGATTCTCTACAACAGAAACATCTAGATATAAATTAATTTATTCCCAACTTATAATGTAAGAGGGATCTGGATGGTATTTCATGAGATACGATATGTGAAAGACATCATGAATTCCCATTAACAGAACTAAAATATCCAATCGATAAGAAATTTTCCCAAGATGTTGAGTGATCTCAATTTGTCTAATATATCTTGAGTCAAACATTTTATGTTTTAAAAAAACGATGGCCCAACCAATAAGAAACTTTCAAGAAAACCCATTCACCAATGAAGAACTCTAAAGGATGATATTGAAGAACTATATATGATTTCTATCAAATCTGAGCTATAAAAAAATACTAACATATATCCTAAATCTTCAATGATGTCTCATGAATGAGATTTCGTCCCACCAAATTAGATTTTCCCACATTTTCCCAATAAAGTGGTGATCTAAACAGGTGATCATAAAAAACCTCAAATGGGTCCAATTTTATCAATGACTAATAACTATTTTTATAAGAAAATTGAACAAGTCCTGGATGGATATCCTATGATCAACTAAAATGCAAGATGTAGGCATAGAAAATATCCTCTAGGATCTGAATAGATCACCCCATCTGGTCATATTTCTATGGATGATAAGCTATACTCAACTTGAACTATGTACTCATCACCACTTGTATACTACCTCGGAACCTCAGAATAAACCTATGATACCTATCTGAAACAATGGCATAAGGAACCCCATGAAACCAAAGAACCAACTTTACAAACATAATATATAGATATTCTGAATTTTTGGTGTCCCTGATCAGAATGAAGTGAGCTGAATTTTTCAACCAATTGATAACCACCAAAATTTAATTCTTCCCTTGGGTAGTCTATGGTAATCTAAACAAATTCCATGCAAACCTCGTCGCATTTTCAAACTTGCACCAAAAGAGGTTGTAGAAACCCTTAGGGTTTTAAATACTCTGTTATTATCTGTTGGAGAGTATAATAGTGGGACACATAGTCTATAATGTGATTCTTAATAAACATCCATCATAATCATCATCACATGTAATAATATAACTTCATTATTCTTGGATAAATATTCCACAAAGAACTATGGTAGTAAAAAAATCAATATCATCATATATGTTGGGATGACAAACCAATCTCCAAAATGTAGAATACCATCTAAAGAGAGAGACCTTCCAGAAATAGTCTCCCCATCATATGGGGTTTCTATAATTCCATTAAACTTGTCATCCTAATGTTGAATTTATAGAATATACTCTAAGATCTATGATTATTATTGAACAAAGAATAGAACCACACCCAAAACATCCTATTTATAATCCCAATGCAACTGAGTGAAGATCCCTATAAGGTTCCACTCTTCCTTCGATTCTAGAATATCCTACGATGGTACTTTCTTACTGAGAGAAAATTAAATGACATTCCCCTTCCCTAGGGTGTATGTGATATTGAAATTAAACATCTAAAGGTATTACACCCACTCCCTCTATCTGATATTCAGGTCATTCTAGAAAAATATAATGATAAAACTTTTATAGTTATAAAATACCATGAACCTTTATTCGAAAAAGATACTTCTGTTAACATTTAAGCACAAGAATAACTATGGAAATATCTGAATAATGAGTGGGGTAATTATTATCATGTGTTTGAATCTTGAGAGATATATAATCCACCACATTATCATCCTAAATAAGCATGCATCCCTAACTTGTACTAGAAGCATCATAGAAAACCACTTACCCTTTACTAGGACCTGGAAAGATCAGAATAGATGTTGATGTTAGAATTTATTTAATATCATCAAAATAAGACTAACACTTTGATTCCCATATTAATTTCACCCCTTTCATAGTAATATAAATCAAATTATATGCCAAATTTTATAAATACTTCAAGAACCATCAATAATATTCAGCATGTCCAAGGAAGCTCTAAATCTCAAAGACATTATATGATTATTCCCATGAAATATAGACCTCACCTTCTTAGGATCAACTAATAATCCATGCTTGTAAATCATGTTCCCCATCAACATCACTTCATGGATCTATAAATTTCATTTCAAAATCTTTCCATGTAAATGGTTACTCCATAAGATTTCCAATACTAATATTAAATGGTTCTGGTGCTCACATGCAGATTTCAAATAAACTAAAATATAATACATGAACACTACAACAAAAATGTAGAGATACTCATGTAATATTCGATTAACTAAATAAAATAATATTTTAGTAGAATTATTCAGACAAAACAGCCTCACAAGATATTCATAATGGTCATACCTGCTCCTAAAAGTGATCTTCAATATATCGGACTCATGAAATTTGGGCTAATGATAATTGTACTGAAGATCAATCTTAGAAAACAACTTTTACCCTCTAACTAATCAAAAAAATCATCCACATGAGGAAATGGATACTTGTACTAAACCATTATCAAGTTCAACTTCTATTAGTACATACACAATCAGATTGAACCATCTGCCTTCTTATAAAAGATAATAGCGGCACCCCAAGAAAAAATACTATGGAGAACAAAATCTTTCACCATAATATCATCCAACTGAAACTTTTTCTCACTCATCTCTTATATATCCATATGATAATTGGGTATTTAAATTCACTACATAACTATAACCAAGTCAATAATAAGTTATACATCCCTCTCTTGAGGAATAATAGAGAAATCATCTAAGAAAAGGTTAGGAAAATCCTTAACAATAGTGAGATGGTCAAAAATGAATGTAAATACACCATGATAAAATTTTATAGTAGACAACACACTACACTAAAATCTTTATTTAGTAGTAGTTTATTAGTGGAGGTTTATGAGACTACCGCTAAATGTTTTTATTTTTTGGAAAACATGACACTTCTACCCCGACCCATTGACGCTTCACCCCTGACCCCCCAAAGCCTTATGAACCCTCATCATCACTGATCGCATCCCTTTCCATGGATCCTGTCCCTCACCACTGATCCTGACACTCACCACCCATCATCGTTGTTATGACCATCATCATCACCGATCTCATCCCTCGCCGCTGATTTTATCCCATTCCTCTGATCCGGACGCTCGCCGCCCATCATCGTTGGTTCGACCCTAACTGGGGTAAGGGTCATTGATGATGATGGATAAGAGTAAAAATATAATTTCAATACCCTCATATGGTTTTTAAGATTTATCTATGGGCAATTTAGTTTGTTTCACCCTTAGTAAAAATATCATGTTGTAATTTCATGATGTCGTATTTGTTAGTACTAGAGTATTTTTGATAGATACATCATATAAGATATATCAATTCTATAAATGATTTTTTTGAAAATACCTAATCCTAAATATTTATGTGGTATATTCCAAAATATTCATTTCAAATTGAAAATAGGATCAAATTATATATTTCATGTCTCTGGAAAACTGAGGACCTCTTTTCTACGTAAGGATATTCGCATTGTAGTTGATTCAGCCAAGAGTTTCCAGAACACAATCAGTTTGTTGCACTTTGAATATTTGGAGGAGAGTTTTAATGGGTGATAAAAATATTTATATCTCCAGACCATAATTATTATTACACTACACAAAAATTCAAGTAGTTATATTTAGCTTTTTTTTATCTGCTCAATCATAGCATGATGCATTGTTTTGTTCTACAATAAATCATTTCTTAAAAGTTTGAATATGAATTGTTGATGTGGAGCTATTTTGATCTCAATTTACCCTTATGGTTAATATTTTGTCTATTATCATCCAATGGTTCAAAATAAAGTTGGGGTAGATATAAATAAGTGGAAATAAGTTCTATGTTTAAATTTAAACCTTAAATTCAAATCCAGAGAAGAAGAAGAAGGTATCGTTTTTCGATTTACTAGGATTATCAATAGAGATATAATTAAAGGTATATGATACCAGATACTAAATGAAATAAAAAACAATGTTAGTATTATAAATAGAAGAATGAAGATCTGATATAACCATATCATGTATAATATATGTTTATCAAATATAGTATAATAAATAGAGGAATAAAGGTCTCACACAAATATATCTTGTATAATATATGATTCATTTTAGAATTATAAACATGTGTTTACTTTCTAAATTCGATTTTTATTAAATTAAAAATATTTTTTATATAACAATTGTTTTTTTGAAAATATTTCTTGGCATTTTGAGGTTGGTATAAATGGGTTTTCACAAGAATACCTTGTTTTCATTTTCTTAAATGGAATGTTTAATTATTATAATATTATTGTGAAATATCTTATTTCATTTTGAAAAGGTTATCATGTTTTGAAATGGGTTTTGAAATGATTATGATTTTTAATGTGTGAAAACAAGGTTTTAAATAGAATTTTATTTGGAATTGAGGTGTTTACCTCTAAATGTTTTTAAAAAGTTTTTATAATGTATTTAAAATTGGTATTTTAAATGTGAACTTGGTATAAAACTTATAAAATTTCTTGATATATTTTTGTAAAATGGCTTGATGGATGTGGTCGTCCCTTTTTTTATTCGATTTTCAAAGAGAAATAACATTGTTGAAGTGTAGATTTGAAACATTTTAAAAATAAATTGTTGGTTTTTTTGGACCTATTAAAACGTTTCAATTTGTGTTCATGTGATTTTTGATGGAAACTAAAGTCATTGGATTTGATTTGTTTTTTCAAAGAATAGAATGCATGTGTAAGGGTGAAATTGAAATTTTTTAAATGCATTGGTGTTTTCCGTCATTTTCTTTATTGTGTTTGGTAACTGTTTTTTGAAAAATGAAATGTTTTTTTCATTACAATTCATGTTTTAGTGTCAAATTACTGTTTAGAACATTTTCTTTAAATAGTGTATGTAGAAGGCAACCCTTGATTCTCCCTTTCTAATTTACCACTTGGGTGGGTTTCTGATAAATATGTGATTCTTGTTTCTCCACATGCATGAGAATGTGATTCTTATTCCTTTTGTGTATGTTATTTATGTATGGGGTACTACATCGTTGGGTATTAGGGTTGAGTGTAGATATGGTTATTCCTCATGTGTTAAACTTTTCTTGTTTTCACTGTGCCTCAGTTATAATATTGCTCATGGGAAACCAGGTACTAATTTGATGGCCTGACATCTTTCTCTATTTGGTTCGCATGCCACTAGTTTCAAACTAGTCATTATATGAACAAGGTCTAGGTGGGGGTTTTCATCACGAGGAATGTGTGGGAAACACGGTTTTTAGTTATATATGTAGAATAATATGATAGATAGATTATTTAGTTTGTTATGCGCATATATGATTAACTGCTTATCACATTAGTATTCTAAGGGTATGTCCCAGGACACATTCAATTATATGGTTACTTATTGATTTAGGGTAGTTTTATCTAGTTCTATATTATACCATTTCCCATGATTTCTTCATTATGGAAAATTTCTTGTTTATATTCTATTATATGGTTACTTAGTTATTTAGGTGAATTTTATCTAGTGTTATATTATATCATTTCCCCTAATTTCTTCATTATGGAGTCTTTCTTATTTATATTGTATTTTTATATTCTTTACATAACTGTTTTTCTTACCCTTACATGGAATTTATAGTTTGTGTGTTACCTCTACATATATACCTTTGTACCCTTACACTGATTTTTATTCTTGGTTTTACCCTTATGTATGCTCTACTTACATTAACACAAGTGTTTCTTACCTTTACGCAAGTGATTATTTCCTTTACACAAGTGTTTCTTACCTTTACACAAGTGTTTCTTACCTATACTCAAGTGATAAGATACCCTTAAGAGGTATGGAAAAAACTTAAGTTTCCCTTGTGTAGTGAACTAGCAACCTTTAAATACTGTATGGAATTTATGTTTTTCCATTATTAATGCTTTAGAAATCGCTTATTACCCTTATGTCACTTCTGAGTGCCTTTATACATCTTTTCTAGTTACCTTTACATGACCAGTTTATGTAAAAGATTACCATTACACAACTTTAATAATTACCCTTATGCAATGATTATAATTTGTTCTTACCCTTACATAGAATTAGAATTTATCTCTATATAACACGTGTAAAATGCATCTTATCTTTATGTGAGATGTATATTTTAAAGGTTGCCTTTAAGAAAATTATAAAAATTATGAGGTACCCTTATGCAGCCTGTGTTATTTTCCCCTTACATGGGATATATAAGTATAAAATTTCTATTTTATATTTATATAGTAGCACCTCTCATCTATTTGAATGATAGAAAGCATATGTCATTGTAATACAATACCAGGAATCAAATACATTGAGTATTTTTTAATTTGAGTTTGATACTTTAAATATTAATATGTTTCTATTTTAATTTCTAGCCTTTGGGTTTTAAATGTATGAAGAATAATTAGGAAACAACCATGTGTAGAAGATTCAATGGATTTCTAAATAATATTATCCATTTTGATTTTGTCTATAAATAGAATCTAAGGAAATAAGTGGATAGAGAATAAGAAAGATATTTAGAACTTCATGGATTCATTATACTGATTTGTTGTGGAATTTATAGTTTCCCTATATTTCCTTGTTCTATATCAATTTAATAAGGGTTTAAGTTCTTTACTCTACATTAGTTTCTTCATTGATATATTCTAATAGTCCAAATAGTTTTATTATTTTTCAAAATGGTTTGTAATTCTTATTTTATAGATGTTTATACATACATGTAAAAGGTAGTGTATGGTTATTTAACATATTCATATTTTTTAACTAGTATATATGACTGTCTTTTACTATTTAGATATAGTTATTTTTTTTTATTCATTTCTTAATATGTTTTCACATTATGATATATATAGATAAAATTTGGATCACATTACTGAGGAACACACCTCAGTATGCTAAGTGTTTGGATGAGTTTTTAGATTTTTCAATTTATTGTTGATATCTTGAAGGGAGAATAAGATTTCTATGTCTAAAAGTAAATTTAGACTATGGTTGAAGAGAGATGAAGTTTATGAAAACATGATATTGAATCAATTCCCTACTTATTATTTGTGTTGTATTTGCAATAGAGGATCGAACATTACAGAAAGGTTGATCACTGATGTCAATCCATAGAATAAGCTCCCAAATTCATTGATAATGGAAAATGAAATGAAAAACATTATAAATGATGAATTCTTCATTGAAAGACACCAACATTAACATCAAAAAATATCAAAACAACCAGTTGAAGGTGCCACAAATAGGAATGTGACAAGTGACGTTTTTGAGATTATAGGACAACCATATAAAGATTGAAACATGTCATTGGATCCTCCTCTTGATTCTGTGAAGACTAATGTAGGAGAAAACTTCACTGATCAGATAGATATATTTCATGGTTTAGTTGACGATTGAAATCAAGAGTTGTATTATAGATTTTTGAAATATTCAAAACCTTATTTTCTGCTGAAGTTGTACGATATCAAATGCCTATGTGCAATTAAAAATATGGTGATGTCCATGATATTGGAATTATTGCATGATACATTTCCAGAAGCAAAGATCCTAGAGTCTTTTTACGATATGAAAAAAATTATTAGCAAGATTGGTCTGAATTATACAAAAATAAATGTGTCCCAATGATCGTTTTCTTTATTGGGGAGAGGATTCAAGTAGACAGAAATGGAATTATTATAGGCACATAGATATGTTCTTCTAAATAGTGAAATTGTAGATCCGTTTTTTGAAGAGTTCAGGATAAAAACAAAGAGAAAAATGAGAGGATGAACATGAAATGAGATGATATAACAAAAGTTGTTAATAAGAAGATTGTGGAATGGTTTTCATGACGTGTAAGTTCATAAATATTACATTCAATACATATATTAGGTTGAAACATATATTTTTTAAATATAATATTGTATATTACTTTTTTTATCATGAATACTAATACTCTAACACATTTGTCATAAGATTTTTTGTTTTTTGTCGAGGTACTCTAAAACAAGATAGAAAGTTTGTTGCATAAAATGTGAATGGATTTAGATTTCATACAATCGATTAGGAAGATGGTTTAAAAACATAAAATAGTGGCATATTTACATTTTTTGAAGTGGGATACTATTGAAACTTGAATGATATTTTGGAATTAAACTATTATGGGAATTTTTTAGTTGTTTTATTCAAATGTAATTGAGTCGATATTATCAGTGGTGTTAAAATAAATTCTTTGTAATTTAATTTTGTGAACTTCTCTCTCTTGAGGGATATTGGTGACCATGAACTACATGATCCTTATATCTTATCATCAAAATAAAAAATGTTATATTATGTGAATGATGTCATAGATAAAGGGTGGAGTGTAGTTTCTCTTGTAAAACAAAGAGACTTGTTTGATATGGGTGATTAAGTGAAAGATTTGACCTCAGAAATTTAATACCATCAACAACAAGAAGAAGAATTATTTTTCCTTCATGATATTGAAAATATTAGTCTTAAAAAAGTGGATGAAGTAGATGAAGTAATTATGTATAAGGAAACCAAAATGATTGACAAGGAAAATGATTGTATGTACAGTTATCCATTCATTTATCAATCACTTATGTCATTTGTGAAGTCATTCATTATCATTGTTATGTGTATTTTATTTATTAGTACTTTGAATTTGTTATAATTTCTATTTTTTGCATGAATGTTTCTAAATATATGTTCCGAACATAATTTTGTATGATTAAATGACAGGAATACCAAGGAGGAAGTGTTATACTCACACTGCTGGGTCAAAGAGTTTTTATAGAAGCGAATATACTCTGGTAATAATTTTATTAGTTTAAATATTTATTAGAAAAAATTATCTATTTAATATAATAAATTTTTGATTTATCTTAGTTTAGTGCGGCCATAGAGTTTAGGCCACCAAGAATCCTGAATACAAGTGCAGTTAAAAGTTCATAAAAAATATGATGGGGGTTTTGTTAATGAGTCTTCCAAAGAAGTTGGGGGGTATGAATTCATTTTTCATTATAATAACTTATTATCAGTTGTCACTATGTTAATATATATTTCTTATAATATGACTGATATTTTATTTATAGGTAAAAATTAAGGTATATTTAGTAATGGCACCCCATTCTCCTGGAACCTTCTCTCGGCTCCAGTTCTCGGCTTTGTTTGCTTCCTATAATGGTTCTGAGCTCTTCCCGGTGGAGAGGGACCTCTCTTCCTCCTATGGATTCTTAGTTTTTCAAGTTCTCCATATTAATCTTTAGGTTTCAATGTCCCCTTAATGGATATCCTTCTCTAGATTCTTTGGCCTTCCTCTTTCCAGGTTATGGGTTTCAATCTCTACTTTCCCCTATGGTTTCAATCCCAATGTTACTCTTTCTCGTTCCATACCCCCAGCTGCCTCATCCATGCTCTAATATCACATTCTACCACTCCTCTCAAGGTCATACCTAAATCGATGGATACTCATAGGTTTTGGGAAATGCGGTTTGGCAGTTGTGGGGCTTCCCTTTAATGTTTCATCCACAATTTCCATCAGGGTTTCCTCCTCAGTTTCCCCATGTTCCCAGTTCCTTTAGGGTTTCATCCCTAGTTTTGGTATTCCTTCTATGTGGTTCTCTATTTTCCTTCTTGGTCTCTTCGTGCATGTTTTTTGTTTTTTTTCTTCTCGTCGTATGGAGGTGTGTCAGTTGTTTTGTGTATATTGGTGTAGATTGACTATGGCGACAGGTTCTTTGAATTGCCCGCCAGTTTTGAGGCGTTCATGATTTTATTGATTCTAGGCGATTTTCATTTTTCGACAGTGTTGGAGGGTTCCAGTGGTCGCCCGATTAATTGAGGATGTTCTTTTGTGGTTCTTCTAGCTAATTTCTATGGTGGCATGTGTCATATTTTGGTCGGCGATACGATGGAACTTTTGTTTTTTGGTTTTGGTGGTGGTTGACAGTGAAGTGGACGACAAAGACAACGGTGATGCATCGATATGACAGCAGTGATGGTTTTGAGATGATAGGGGGAGATGTGATGATGGCGGTGATGGTGTCGTAACTTTAGTGTTTCTCAGGCGGCTCACTTTCCCCGTGGAAATGATGATTCACTTTTCTATTTTTAATTTAATAATTTTGAACATTAAATGGGATTTTGGCATGGGGTAATGCTAAGTTGATATTTTTTAGGGGGGGTTTTGAATTTAGATATTGGTTTCTATAAGGTTCTCACTCACCCTTAAAGTGACTTATTTAGAAAATGAAAAAAAAGGTATTTTGTGGTGGTGGTAAAAATTAAAAAATTATGGAATGTTAATCCCACAAAGTCCTACTCAGTCTCCCAAGATGACCTAGTTGGTAATATCCTTGGGAATGAGAATCCAGGTTGAATGTATGGGATGGATTTGGGACTATTACCATCTGAGGTCTTTGGTAGGAAAATGGGGATTGCAAGTGATAACTGGTGGTTAGAAGGTAAATCACACCACTTGAAAATCATTTAGTTCAAAAAATATTATTTATTTTAGATTTAAATATAAATATTTAATATTGATTAATTTTTAATATAATTGTATTACAGATGTCGGTAGTAGGAAGTAGAGATGGAGATGGAGAGGGTGAAAAGTAGAGTTAATAATTGGTAAATGATTAGTGGAGAGGGTTTTTTCATGTATCAGTACAATAAATGTGGCTATTTTTTATATTTTTCTAATATTTTAGACATGATCGGGACAATAGGTGTTGTATGTATGTGTGTTATAACCATGTGTATATATGTTGTGTTTCAACTATTTATGGAGATTGAAATTTATTTATAATAATATATAATGTTTATTTTCTTGTCTCTCTTTTACATATAGGTTGATCTGACTATTATATTCTATTATTTCCTTCTTGTTTTTCATGGTGCCTTACTAGCCAGGAACCATGTATTAGGTGGCCCTCTATGATTCAACGAAAAGAATTTGACAGCCAACTGAGCATTTCTAGGTAAAAATGAACTAATTTCCTGGTAAAAATTTAAGAAATGTTCATTCATCATTATCATAGGATTATATTTTAAGTTAAAATTTTAAATTGTTTTTTAGTGTGTTTATTATAGTAACAAATAAATTTATAGTGTATTATTTATTATAATGTTTTCATGATAATTATTAATACATTATAACTAATTTATTTATGTTATATTAAACTTATTTTATCAATAATTCCTCACATAATATGATGATTTATTTTATTTATATAAAATTAATTATTTTGATTTATAATTTATGTTTAATTTATGTTAATTAACAAACCTATAAATTCAAAATAATATAATAGAAATTAAATGTATTGCTTTCCCTAGATTATTATGAATAGTTTTTTAATATGATTCCTTAATGTTGTGTTGATAGAAAATCATATTATAAGATCATTATTTCCATGTACATAAAATACATTTCCAAAAAATCTTTTCAACTAAGAATTGTATTAATGATTTATTACTGATAAAATGAAATATTTTTAAAAAAAATATTCTAGCAGTATGATTTGGATTCTAAAGTTTATTATGTCATATCATGTGTTAATTCGTACATATAGTTTAAAAATAATGTTAAATAAAATTATGATATCAATATGACTTCATTTTATTTAAGTGAATGCTAAAATTATAATAAATATTTCTTATTATGAAAGTATAATAAAATATATTAAATTATATTTATTCCATTTTAATCATGATGTTTTAATATTTTTACAACAATACTCGAATTTTATATGTGATTTATCATGCATGATAGGTTTTAAATTTAAGTATGAAGTATCGAAGTGAAGCATGAATTAATTCTATGGTAATTATGTGATGAATTAAAAAATAAGATTTTATATTAATAAATGTGATACAAGTATTTTAATTATTTCAAAATATGATATATTGAATATAAATATTTAATTAGTGCCCCTATTAAATGTTTAATTTAATTATGGTATAATACTATGTTTGATTGATGATAATTTCCTTGATGGTTATGTATTGGCATACCTTGTTAATGATATGTTTCCCTTAAACTACATAATTGGTTATTGTGGTTATTAGTTCATTATTATATGGTATAGCTATGTGAAATGAATAATAATTATATCATTTTTGATATATTTAATATAATTTTGATAAGATATCGTGCAGTATATGTCATTAGTGAGGAGGAATGGATATCTTGTTGAAATATGTTCTAGTGGATGGTATGTTGAATGATGATGTGGAAAGGAAGGATTGTGGTGATGAGTTGATGTAAGGGACATGTTTTGATAATAAATGTGTTTTAATGTATGACATGATGGTCTCTGTGATGTTTTGTTCTGGATAAAGGTTTTGGGGCTGCAGAACCTACAGATTTTGTTTTTTCATTCATGATATAGTGACTGTTTAAACCGCTCCTAGATATAGTTTTTTCGTGACAGTTTAAACCACCTCTATATTAGGGTATTTTTTTAGTGTAGTGGTTAAAACCACCACTAAATATGGAAAATTTTGGATTAGAGGTGGTTTTATCCGTATTAGTGGTGGATTTTTTCTATAAAATGTTTAGACTTTACCGATGGTTTTAACTGCCACTAGATTGTAGTTATTTTTTTAAATCAAAAAACACCACTAAAACATAATAAACTGCCGCAAAATATGCATTCTACAACACATTTCCTAAACTAATCCTAAATGGAAGGAACCACAATGGGTTGATTTCTGAAACTAATTTTAGCAGTGGTTTTTTGAAATAGTCGCAAGACCATATAGAGGTGGTTTAAACCGCTACCAGATAAAAATCAACCTCTATATGGTCATTTTTTTATAGTGTCAGACTCCTCAGTTTTGGGCAAGAAGGATTGGAATGATCAGACCTGAGGTCCCACACCCACTAAAACACCTGAGATCTCCCATCAACATTATTAAATGAGACACACTGATGATAATAATCAACCTATTCATGATGAGAGACTATCCAAATCCATCCCAATGATAACATCAAACATATCCCAATCGAGAATAAAGAAATCTTCTAATAACTATGCATCAGCTATCGATAAAGAATAGGTAGGACCCTGAATCCCATACTCTTTATAATTTCTAATATATGTCATTAAATCCATAATAGAGGAAATGATATCTATTATAATTTTAAGAATATCAACAAATCATCTAGATATAAACAAGTGGGAAATACCAGTACTAAATAAATGAAGTCCTACTGAATATGAAATAAATGTTGTACCATTCACTGTCACTAGACCCAGGTCTGCCTCCATAGAAGAATCATCTATCATGTAATGGTTATTAACTCTGAAGACCTATTTCTAGATCCCTATAGTCTTTAAATAATCATACTATGTCTTAGTATCCTTTTGAGCTGATGATCACAAACCATAAAAAGGTGTATACATGGAAAAATAGAAACTCTGAAGATGGTCATAATGTCTATAACTATTTCACATCTTCATAGGTTTTGAATAAAAACGTCAAATGTTTCTGACCTTTCCACATTTATAGAAATTTGGGGGCACACTACTAGATGTAACTGATGGTGAAGAGGAACCTTGACACTAAAAACCACCTCCACCACTCATGTAGTGATCTTTACACTTCCTATTTTTCACTTACACACCACTACAGCTACTACTATGAGGTAGATAAGGAGAATAATAACTAAAATTTCCTTCCATATTCATCTCTTCCATCATTTCCCTATCTACCATCTCTACATAGGTTGAATGCTTCACCATAAATACATATGATCTAATATTCAATCACAAACCCTGCAAGTACTTATAATCCTTAAACTAGTCAATATTCACCACCTTTGGAGAAAAAACTAGATTAGAAAACCAATTGGTGCATGACGACACTGAATTCTTTCCCTAATACAAATAGAGGAACTCTAGATAATTTTCCATTATTGGAAACTTTGGAAAAAAATATTTAAAGAATCGAGTCTTGAAACCATTCCATTCTAATCCCACGTGCCTATTTTCCTTTTCCAGGGAATCACACCATCCCTTCTTAGAACCCTCAAGTCTAAACCCCACACACTTCACCTTGATACTCTATGGTGTATCCAAAAAAGTCAAGGATCTAATCGATCTTGTGCATATAGTCCTCTATCTCTTTATGTTCATTCAAACCCTTAAAGGGTGGTGGATTCTCACATAAGAAATCATGTGATCAATCCTTGTCTCATCCATCTCCTAGTTATACATCAAAAACTATTTTCTGGGATTTCATTACATTTTTATAGACATCAAAAACATTTTCATTATATCCTCGGTAAGATAATGATATATAGGTTGATTCCCTTAAGGATAATTCACTCCACCATCTATAGGAACATGTGGAAGATATCTTGGAGTCATAACGATGTATAACAAAATATAATAAATGATCAAAAAACCAAATAATCTCAGTTCAAACATGAACCCATCATAAAAAACTAATATTAAGATCAAAAAATCAAAATAGAAGACACACATCCCAACATCCCATGTTAACTTGAGACTTGTCATAGTAAGATTTTGTTAGACACTCATCGCAACCTACCTCTCAAGTCCCAAAAATCCTATCTCTAGTTTACCAAATATCCCAAGACAAAGTCTCTTGAGGAAAGGCCCCACTAATACTAAATTGTGATGAACCTGAACTGAATACCCCCTCAAGCTACTACCCATCCAGATTTCCATATATCTAAAGGGTTCTCTGGACCCCCACGGGGCTAGTAACTAGAAATCAGGAATCAACAATAACCAGAGTGAATGATTTCATCGATCCTGAAGTAGAAAATATAGAATATATATATATATATATATATACACACACACCATATAAAAATATTAGAAGATATCAACATATGTCATAACTGAAAGAATACAACCCAAAAAATACAACTCAAAAGTAGCTAAAAAATATCCAAGATACAAGTCAAACATCAAAGAACAAAAAAACCAAATCAGGTACTCCATGTGATAGACAGGGAAACTCCCACCATCTCACCACCAGCTACCCAGACACAGCTAACATAAACTTTTCCACCTCATTATGGCTCCTTACATTTCCCTACATTGAAATAAATTACAGGGTATTTGCACTGCCAAAGGGGTCTATAGGGTGTGAACTAATAGGATCATTAGGCTCCCAACTAGGTGTTCTATATCAATTCATTGTACATAAATCTGAACATTCTCAACATTAAAGAAAATAAGTCATGAAAATTATTTAAATAGATTTTTTTATATCAAAATCATGGTAAAACAATTAATTCCCCCTTTTCCAAATTTCTAAAATATTCTCGGTAAAATAGTTTCAAATAATTTCATATACAATAAATAAGTAAAATCAAAACAAAGTATGAATCACATATCATATGAAATTTATGGAAGTACAAGATGAAATAGTATAAGCCAAATCATGGGAAACATTACACCAAGGATATCTATTGGTAATAATAGTCGAGAAAATTGTACGCAAACATAGACCATTTCATGCATCGTGTCTATAGATATATGCATCGAATCTAAAGAGTAGTGTAAAACCCCAGAATGTGAACCCCCCCCCCAAATAAGTCTATCAAGTCCCTTGATCAATGGGCCTTGGGAGTAGAGGAACTACCTATGAGTGAACCTACCATTGACTGGATGATTCCTATTACTACACCTTCCACCTATGTACCCGTGTTTTCTCATGTCCTCTATGTTACACACTATTTCATAAAACTTGTGAATTTAAAACATTTCATAAATCCATTTCACAATGTTTTGAAAATAACTATTATTTTACTAAAATAAGGGGGAAATATTTTCTCAAAAATTCATTTCCACACACATAAAACAATAAATAAATAATTCTATTTCATTTATAAAATAATTATCAAAATTGGAGAAATATCATTCAACCAACATAGGCTAGAAACGAAACCACCTACCTCAAACTCAGGTCACACTTGCCTGGGATGGGATCCACCAATTGGAAAGGAAACAAGGTAAATAATGGAAGCCTTGTGATTTATTCCCATGTCTTATAATCACATCCCACAAACACATAAGAATGTCAAAGGGTTTATCATGAAAAATATCAAATAACACACAATCAACACACCGAAAATAAAAAAGGATTATCCCCCAGAACAAGAGCTTGCGAAGAATTTTAAAAGGATATATAATATTAACATCAAATATAAATATATCCAATATTGTGACACAATAGTGCTACTATGATCTATGAAAATGAAGAATGATAAGTATTACTCACCCATAGAGATGTAGTGCAACAACCATGATAATTAATTTCTGAAATAAGTGACCTAAAAGGAGTGTAGGTCTATAAAACCATATGTGAGAGAACTTAGGTTGAGAAAGAATATTCTCCGGCTAAATAAGCAAATAAATCATCTTTGAA